>CM034703.1:194861697-194882829 GCA_020142125.1 Phrynosoma platyrhinos | reverse complement strand
TTTGTGCAAACAACCACTGTTCTCATGCACACACACCCTAAAATACATGTATTTCTGTGCATAATAATTTCCCAAAACACTTTGAGATGTGTGAATACTGGGCAAAAACTGCACAAAATTCCTCACCATTGTATTGTATTATCATTCCTGACCAAGTTTGTAGGGAAACAGGAAATTAATAATATTAAATATTCTTTCCACCCCCAATTTACAGTCATACAAAAGAAATCCATGATGCAGTTTGTTCCTATATCAGAGTCACCTCTTCCTGGGAACTGGAGCGGTGATGATATGGGAACAGAGCTCTTTCCTTACTGCTCAGTAGCAAAATTTCAAGAGCACTGCATTTGATGACTCAGCAAAGAGAAGATATCATTTATGTAATAAAATTTTCACATACAAAATGCTTTGCCATTCAGATCTTGCTTATCTACACAACAGCCTAATTTAGGCTAAAATATCATGTAGTCTTGATCAGTAACCATTACAGAGACTTGGATAATAGAGACCCATGCTCAGATTGCATGTCAGATGCGAAAGTCTCTGGGTGATCTTGATCCAGAAACCACTGATTCTTCACCAAGCCAATTTCATAAGGCTGGTTTGAGGGTAAGAGAGGAGGAACTTCATACTCTGTCAGAGGAAGGGAGAGATATAACAACAACATACAATGATTTTCTTTAAGCAAGATTCATAGTTGCTGTTTCAGAATGGAGATGTAGGGTCTCCCATGCTCCCAATAGCATATTCAGAGTAGAATGTCATTCCATGAAGCTTGCCATATAGAAATAGAATACAGAGCTTGCCATCTAGCAACAGGAGACTCGACTATCCCCTTTGTTGCAGATGGGGAAATCAGCCAGTATACTGATTTATTTCCCCCCAAAAAAGGCCTCAAGGGGAATATGGAGACTTCCGTGAAAAAAGTCACTAATGTTTGGAATTTCCAAATTGGGATGAAAATAATCAATCCAGTATTTCATCTGTTTTTATGGACAGAATACAAGGAGCCATTAGTATTGTCCGGGAATCTAGGGCTGCATTTGCGCTGCAGAAATAATGCCGTTTTGACACCACTTTAACTGGCATGGCTCAGTACTTTGGAATTGTGGGATTTGTAGTTTGTTGTGGCTACAGAGCTCTCTGACAGAGAAGGCTAAATGTCTCTCAAAACTACAAATCCCCCAGTTCACTAGCATTGAGCCATAGCAGTTAAAGTGGCATCAAACTGCATTATTTCTGTGGTACAAATGCAGCCTAGGTTTCCCCAGAAGTGGTGGGGGCAGCCCACAAAGTGGGTGGGAATTGGGGCGAAGCATCCCTCTGGTCTCCCATGGCTGCCCAACCCTATCACATAGTTGAGTGGAAATAAGAAAGTGCCTGCCACTCATTGAGCAATTTGTGTATTTAATGTGATATTGTCAGAGTTAGTAATGTGTTTTTCTCCTAAAATACAGTATGGCAATCCAGGGATATAAGAGGCCTCTCGAAGATAAGGATTTATGGTCTCTGAATACAGAAGATAAATCTGATGTGATTGTACAAAAGCTCCAGAAAGAGTGGGATAAACAAAAACATGGAAGGCTGCAGTAAGTCAACATTGTCTTAATAAATAGCTCCTTTTTTCCTGCTTTATGGATAAAATATAGCTTCATACTGTGCTTTTAAAAAATCAGAATTGTGTGCTGTTATAACCCATGGTCTGTGCCAAGAAAAGCTCTATTTTGTGACCTGTTTACTTACGCAAACTGTGTATGTGTGTTTGCATAATTTGAATAATTTACTGTCCTTTTGTTAGTCATTTTTATTTCTCCCACTCTCTCTTTTTTAAAAACAGGACCTTCCAAGCCTTAGGAATATGGAGATAATTTTGAAAATGTACAAACAACAACAGATAAAAACCTTTAACTAGAATGCAATCTAAATAGTATTTCCAGTTATCATGAGAGTTTTGTGATGGCACTAGTTCCCTTTCATAACAAAAAGCAGGGAACTGGTGCCACCACAAAATTCTCATGATGTCTAGAAATACTATTTAGATTGCATTCTAGTTAATGGTTTTTACCTGTTGTTTTTTGTACACTTTTAAAATTATCTCCATACTCCTAAGGCATAGAGTGTCTTGTTTTAAAAACTGAGGTTTCCAAGATGAAGGATTTTGCATCTAAATAGCAAATCCCATACAGGATCCATAATAGCAATGCAAGTTTTTTTTCCTGTCTATGGCATTTAAAAAAAGGATTTGAAATCTGAGCCCTACAGAATGGTCTGGAAGCAGATCTTATTGAAGCACCAGATCTTACTGAAGCTTACCTCATCAGTAAACTGGATGGGAGACCAATGGGAGCTCCATCTGAGAACCAGACTTCAATAATATAATTTAAAGTTATTTGTCTGTTACACTATACCAGTGATTGTGAATCTTTCAGAGACTGAGTGCCCAAACTTAAAGGTGTTTTGGCATTGGGTGTTACCAGTGCCGGGAGGGCAAGACTTCTGGGGGGATGGGACTTCCGGGGGGACCTCTGCCTTCCTGGGGGTAGGACTTCTGCCTTCCCAGGGGTGGGACCTCCTCTTCCCCCCGCCCGGGCCCTCAGATGCCTCTCCACGTGAGACAGTTAAAGGCACGGGAGAGCAGGAAAGACGAGGAATAGGCGCATGCCTATTCCTCCTCTTCCCCCCTGCTCTCCCAGGCCTTAAGCTGCCTCCCCGAACACAGCTGAAGGCACAGGAGGGCAGGGGGGGAGAGGAGGAGTAGGCAAGTGCCTGTTCCTCTTCTTTCCTGCCCTCCTGTGCTTTTAATTGTCTCGTGTGCCTGTTCCTCCTCTTCCCCCACCCTCCTGTCTCTCTGCATGCCCTACAAAATGACCTCGCATGCCAGAGGTGGTACAGGTGCCATAGGTTTGCCAACACAGCACTATACAAACCCACATGCTTGATCACAGGATCACCCAATTTGATGTATTATCTAACAGAACCAAATCAAAGACCATAATAAAGTTTGAAACTCCAATCCATCAAATACTTTGGTACCTCCCTAATAAATATATCAGAATTCTCTGTGTATTGTCCTGCATTTATGAAGTACCTTTTTAAAAACCAAACTTGATATTTAGAACTTGTCTACACCATTGACCCCTAAGTGAGTGCCAGCAATCTTCTTAATGTGCAACTACTTCCAGGGAATACCATTTTCTGTGGTTTTCAACCCGTAACATTACTTTGTTCTGAAGTAAGCAAAGTCAGAGAAAATCCTGGAGTTTCCAGGAAAGCCTGGAGTACTTCTGGTTCTTCTGGCTACGTATACAGCTAGATCAGGTTCACTTCAGCTGATTCAGTTGTACACATGCCAGAAACATGCCATCCCCCTTACCCTGTGCTGAGCAGTGCAGGAAAGGGGATGGATCACCTTCAGGGATGCCACTGCTGCTTCCTCACTGACCGATCAGCTCCCTGCAAGTGCCTGCCCAGTAAGCCATCACCTCTGATGAGGTCAGAACAGGGTGCACATGTGATCAGCAATGAGGGGCTAGAGCGGTCTCCCCCCGCCCCTTGATCACATAGGAGGATGTCTCATTCTGACTTCAGTGGAAGCAATGGCATGCTGGGCAGGCTCTCTCAAGGAACTCCTTGCCATGAGGATGGGCCACAGGGCTGATGTAGTGTTGGCCCAGCTGGTCCATGTGCACAATGATATGGAATTGCATGTGATTCGACCCAGTGCATGTAATCGCTGTTGTGGTTGGTCTAGGGCCAGTCTGGGGTATAATGCTTTGGACTCGCCCTGGATTAAGTGGCCAGTGTAGATGCACCCTTAGATATCCCAAACATTTTAATGCAAGTGTGGGACCAATCAACAAACTGGCTTTTTAAAAATTGCTATTTCACTTTTAATTATAATGATTGTAAATGTTACCACTCAAATCTTTGTTTTATAGCAAACCAATTATGAGAATGAACTAGAGTAGACTCATTCACTTAATGGGATTTATCTAAGCCAGGGTGGGCAACTTGCATGGAAGAAAAGGGGTAATTTTCACCCTCCCATGCATACTGTGTTATTTCTGGTTTTGGCTTTGGCTTTTTAAACTCTCTGCAGCATTTTCCTGATGTTTGAGAGTTCTAGGATGTGTGAACCCTAGCCACATTTGGGGACAGTTTGGGTGGTTCCATGCCAAAAAAAAAAAATCACCCCCAAACTGACCCTTAAAAAATAGAGCCTGGGTGCCATATGTGGCCTGAAGGGCACACTTCTGTTACCTCTGATATAAGGGTTGAATTACCATCCATCAGTGGTTTAGTGGGTCTACATGGGCTGAAACTAGTACAGTGGTCCCTTCAGAATCGTGGGGGATACATTCTAGGGGGCCCTGTGAATCCAAAATTTCACAAATATTCAAGTCCCATTGGGAATTGCCTATTTGTGAAATTCCTTCCCTCCCTCACTTACTGGCATCTTTATGCCAGAGCTGGGGAGTTTAATCAGATCCCGGGCCGCCGGGGCTTGTAATTGGCCCTGACAGCCATCAGGACTCACTTTCCCAATAGAGTTTGGGGCCTGGCGTGCATACACCCAATCCCCACTGCTGCAGCCAATGGGCATGTGATATGTCAAATGGCTGTGGCAGGGGTGGGTGGGCAAGCACATGCCAGACCCTGAGCACTGTGAGGAAAGCAAGTCCTGGTGGCTGCCAGGGCGGATTAGAAGCCCTAGTGGCCCAGGCTCCAATTAAAGTCCCCAGCACCAAGGGGAAGATGACAATAAGGGGGAGAGTGAGGGAGCTGTGGCCTTGGCCTCCCGAATGATCAAAACCACGAGTGCCAAGGCCACAAATCCGGAGGGACCACTGTAACTTGTATTTAGCCCAGATTGAACAGCACACAGATAATTTCCCATTAGAGGTTTAAAACATTTCCCTCATTCTTGAGAGTAAGAGAAGATGCCCCAGTGTAAACAATTCATACTGCATTCAACTGGCAAAGTAGGCGGGGGGAGGAATAGATGAGTAACAAGTATGTTATACAGGAACCCCTTGGCAGCATTTAAGTTCATTGTAAGTACTGTTCCAGACGTATTTCATAAAAATACCATAAATTCTCATTGACATATGTAGGTCTTGTCATGGCTGTTTAGCATTCTTTGGATTTTAATTGGGAATGCTCCCCTTACCCTCTGCCCTAACTTACTTAATTGATTTTCTCTTATCTTCATGTTATTAAATCCAAGCCAGATTATGTACCACAAGCATTTCCTAGCAAACAGACAGGCATTACCTTATCAGGAGAGATAACTAGCAACTTGGATCTCATAGTTATAATTCATTGGCTTCTGGGCTCACAGCCAGTTCATACATACTGGACAAGCCAATATACAATATACGAGGTAGAGTATATTGTATACTGGCTTGTCCAATATGTATGCACATAGAGTATTTAATAAACAAAGCACCTTAACACCAAATCCCCCCTGTATGTGACTTTGCCAGGGAAAAATCTAGATGACCAATGAGCTGTTGACTGTTAGTCAATCATAGGTTAATCTGTGGAACTGGGGGCCCAAACATGGTGCTTGCACTCTTGACACCCAGCAGTTTCCCTGACCATCATAATTTTTAGAATATAAGGTGGTTGATTGTTAGTCTGTTTATTGATTTTATATCCCACCTGTCTCACAAAAGGGGATTCAAGGCATCTTATACTATTTTTTTAAATTAAACTAAAACATTAGTTTACAAAAGTTAAAAATGAATCAAACAACAGTATTATTTTAAAACATAATTAAAAGCAGTTAAAACACCAAAACATTGAAAATATAATTTTCCATAAAGATTGAAGATTAAAAAAAATAGAGCACACCACTTTACATGCACACCATCATTCCCACCCAGCACAGAATACTAGATCCAGAATATGTTCTGCTTCATGAGAGGCACTAGATACTACTTGGGACAGAACCATGGCCATCATGGAGCACACAAATTCCTGAGCTGCTCCTGAAAGAGAGGTCCCAGAGTGATATTAAAGTCCCCCAGCCAAGGGGACTCCAACACCACTGCCAAGACCAACTCAGCCAGTTCAGGGAGATGGTTGAGCAGCAGGGTGAACAGTTCACCAGAAGAATTCCTATTCTGTCCTAGCCACTCACCTCTAAATAGATACATTCAAACTGAACAGACTGTGGGATCGTGCACCTGATGAGGGAAATAGAATTGTAACCAGGATGTCAAGGGAATTTTAATATTAGCTCAATTTATGGCTGGGTTACAAGCATCCCGGATCTGTCCCAATTGTTTATGGAGGTGTGGAGGCAAAGAACCGCAGAGGCAGAATTCCTCTATTAGTTATATTTTATTAAATGGATAAAACATACATGCAAATGCACACTCTCTCACACAAGCACACAAGAAACTAGGAAATAAAGGTGTTAGATTGGAATAGAAATAGACTTCACTGGTGATAATTACCAGCAACAAGGTTGCTCCTGTAGATGCAGATGGTAGTGGGGATGTGGGACTCAGCCATTCCTGGGTTCTCAGAGTAGTGGCAAGCCAGGTCTAGCAGAGTTCAGAGTGATTGCCTGCAAACTGAAACTCGTCCAAGGACCACTGGGAATTTGAGGTTTTTATAGAGGGGTTCTTCCTGGAGCAAAGAGCCAGGAGCCCCATGCCCAAAGGTTCAAATGGGGAGGGGGCTTGTGAGTTGAGAATTAAGGTGGAAGTGAGCAAAGTCCTGCCTTGGGTAATCCACAGGAGTGTGAGACAGGAACAAACATAACACCTGGAAACTGGTGTACAGTTCCTTGATTAGATTGCCTAGCCTTCCTGTTTCTTGTGTGAGTGAATCATCCCTGTTACATCTCCTAAACTACTGACATCACCCCATGCTTAGAGGCTTATGAAGGTACATTCAGGGTCATAAATGGATGAACCTCACCATATTTCTGATATTAGAATGGAAGACGTTCAGCTATCGTAACAGAATCTTAATAGACCACTGCAACGCTGCCTTATTACCCTCCAGGTCTTGCTTGCTGGTCCATAGAGAACCCAGGTGGACAGAGCTAGGAGAAATTCTCTCACTCTCACACTCACACACAGCTTCACCCAGTCAGGTATCTGTAATGCAATCAAGTTAACATGTTCATTCAATTTCAAGTCCTGGATCAAGGATGTTTTTCTTCTTACCAACCTGGCATTAAGCAGTAGCATTTTCAGTCCAGAAGGCCTGTTGCCAAGCTATCCAAACTACTTTAAGTGAGGGACAGTTTAGGGACAGCCAACACATTGCGGCTCTCCCTTCTCCTGCATTAATAGCCCTGTCTCCCCACTCTTGTATATCCTTCTATCTATTAATGTTGCAATGGCTGCTCCCTTGGCTGCACCCCATTCTATGCTCTCTAAAAACTTCATGCTATTCTCTAGTTGCCAGCAGGGCGGTTTAAAGAAAAAGACCAGTTTAAAGAGGGGGAACCTACTTTTCCACTCCCTAACAGGGTAACTGACCCTGACCCTACCAATGAAGCAACTCCCCCAAAGTTGTTCCCCCCCTTTGGTGCCATCCTTTTCAGCCAGGGAAGCAGGTGATGGCAATACTGGATCCCAGCTGCTGGCTCAGTACCTGGGAAGCTGGGAGCCTGCTTCTGCAGTATGCAGATGGTATCTTAGCAAGCAGGAGTTCTAAAAGAAGAGAGCCCATTGCAAATGGGTGATGTGAACAACTAAACCTCTGTTCTCTGGAATGGTTGTGATACTTTTTCTCCCTGGTGTGCATGTAAATTACGTGTATAATCAAAAAATTGAAAGGCAGGCATTGTGCAAGGTGATATACCAGCCTCCAGCACCATCTATGTTTTGAAGAAAACTTCAGGTAACTTAATTTTTAAGTGTGTCTCAACATCCAGCAAAGAATAAAAATGGCAAGGTAGAGGGCAAGGAGATAATCCTGGAAGGTTTAGGGAGCAATGTCTAAGTGTGAGAGTGTTATTGTTTTGCTTTGGTTTGGAGTAAGGTGTTGATGCATATTTAACTTGTGTGTGTCTATATGTTTCTCTGAGCATCACAAATTTCCCTTCTCTGAATGGGTCTTTTCTTGTGCTCCATGGAGGCAAAAATGTGATTCAAAATTTGGGGCTGACCCCCTCCCCACACCTCTTCCTGCTTTGCACTTGGTTTCTTGGCCAAGTTACTTGTTTCTCAGAAGTAATATCTCCCATCCCTACTTCAGTCTCTAGCTGATCTAAAGAACAGAGAGGTGGACACACAATCCAGGTACAGCCATTGAAGGCTCTGGCTTGGTCCTGACAGGAGAAAATGACAAGAGAAAAGTACATATCTCTGATCCCTTCTAGGAATGGCTCTTTTGTGTTGCTCCATGGAGGCAAAAATGTGATTCAGTATTAGGGGTTGAGCCCCCACCTCTTCCTGCTTTGTTCATAGACACACTCCAAATTAGATTATCATCAGTGAAGCAAATTCTGTTTATGTATGAGAGGTCTATACTCATTCTTAAATGAATGTGAAATACAAACCTGCTGCTACCGCCTGCTTTTTCCCCATCTTAGGTGACCCAGTACTTGACAGGGAAAGGCATAGAGCTAATACGGGCTGACTTTCATCAAGAGATGCCCAATCGGGGGCGGGGGGGGAGAGAAACTCTTGAGATGCGTGATACAGGGCTAAATCCAAAATGAAGAAGTCAACATTTGAAACTTAAGAAGACCACTGCTCAGCAGGCTGTCTGATCCTGTATGGCTCATTCTTGAGAATAAAGTGAATTATTCAGAAAATACTTTTAGTTGCCAGTAGACAGCAAGTCTTAAACAAACATCTCACTACTACAGTGACATGTTGTGCCATAATAAATGTATGAGTCTTTCACGTGCTATAAGACACTTTGATGTTTAAAGTTAGAAGTTTAACAGGTTGGGCATTTCCTACTGCATTGCAAAGCTATTACTTCATTAAACAGCAACTTAGCTCTTTTGCTTTGCTCCTTCCAGTCACACCTAGTATTGAGTTTTTATTAGATTATATCTGCTTTCTCACAATAGTATTTTAGGCAGAGTATTGTGTGGGTGTTCCTTTGACAGGAAGGTTGAAAGAACTCTGTATTGCTCAGTGATTGCTATTTTCTGAGGGGTTTATCACACAGGAGGCAAAGCGCCCACATCTTGTGAATAAATGGGATTAAATTCATGAATATTCCACAATAGTGGGATTGTTTTCAGACGATGTCGTCATTATCCTGGCTTTAACCCATGAATAAAGTGGCAAAATCATGCTGCTTTTTATTTTTGGCCACTTTATTCATGGGTTAATGCCAGGATAATGGCAATGTGACGCTACATTGCCTGAAAACAATCCTGCTATTGCGGGATATTCATGGATTTAATAACCATTTATTCACAGGATGCGGGCACTTCCCTCTCATGTGATAAACTCTTGAGTCTCTTTTTTTAGATCAGCACCTAATATGTAAAGCATGAAATCTACTTTCTTTATCAGTACACTAACTCCCTAGCCAGCAAGGGTAAAAGGAGAGGGCAAAATTAATAGGCTTCTTCATAATACAATTGAAAGCTATTTTGTAAAGCCAAAAGGAAGATAGGAGCAGAAGAATTGCCATTATAACAGATCATAGCTTTTATTTGAAGTTGGCACAAATCTTTCACACAAGCTGGTCAACATGTTCCAAGTGTGACTTACCTATATCTTAGTAGTTTGTATAAAAATGATACCTGCCAAATAAGAAGTGTAGTGGGAAACTTAAATAGATAAATACTTAATTCTATTAGGATGATTTTTGATGTCTTTCCTGCATTGATATGTGTAGTATTATATTGACAACAATTAAATGGTGGCATTTGATTTCTGAAGTGATACAGTTCCTTCTTGAAGATACATTGCTATACTTTAACTAGGTCACGGGACAACATATATTTTAAGATTATGGATAGATACATTTTGTTTATTTAAACCAGGCCATGACACATCTCTTCCACCCACCCCATTTATTGAAGTGCTCCAGTGACTTGTTTTTTTAAGACTTACTTGTCCTAAAATGTGGTGTCTTCATCACTTCTGATCTCCCTTGTCCTCAACATGCTATGAGTAGATCAGATAGTGTGAGAAAGAAAAAGTCAAATAAGATTGAGGGTGTATCCACACTGCAGAAATAAAGCACCTTAACTGCCATAACTCAGTGCTATGGAATTCTGGGATTAGTAGTTTTGTGAGTTATTTAGCTTTCTTTGTCAGGGAACTCTGGTGCCTTACCAAATAGCAGATCCCAGAATTCCATAGCATTGAGTCATGGAAATCAAAGTGGCATCAGACTGCTTTATCTTTGCAGTGCGGCAGCAGCCTAAATAGACCTGTTTCAGTGGGAGATAAGTAAAAATGAATCCAATTGGAGCATGAGCATATGTACCATTTTAAATGGGACAGTACCATTTTTTTTCATATTTCCAGACTGCCCCATTGTTTTAATATAAAAGTCAATTTTGTCCCATTTTTAAGAAAAATGCCATGCTATGTTGCAAAAATGGTTTGAAGATCCCGGTTTGAAATTGTGGTTCTAAAAAAATTATGTCATGGAGTGTGAGAAGTTTTATAAGGCGTTGCAATACTGACATTTGCTGTGTGAGCTTACTTCATAAGAGAAATATTCATGGTACCAACGTGGTGAAATCCAGCCCCCTCTACATCCAACTAAATTTTTGTATGAGTTCTGTCAGTGAAGAATAATTGTTAGCTCAATATGTTCATGTAATGAAACTTTTGTTTTCATCTTACTTTTTCATGAATATGGAATATTACATAATATTGTCCCATTTTTGTCTCAAGGAAACATGGTTAACCTAACCAATTGGCTTGTAAAATTGGAGGTGCTATAGAAAGCATCTGGGAGATAAGAATCCAAATCAGGATTGCAGATTTGAGAGCAGGACAAAGAACTAGTTAAGGGGAATAGCTGAATGACAACTACATGATTTCAAATCCAGCTACACTCTTTGAGTGAGGATGTATGAAGCGAAATCAAGAAAGAAGTTAAAAAATTTCACCAGAAACACAGCAATAGCAAGTACATTTTTATACTGCTTACTGATGTACTAAGTGGTTTACAACATGTAAGCTAATTGCCCCCAACAAGCTGGGTACTCATTTTAGTGACCTCGGAAGGATGCCAGGCTGAGTCAACCCTGAGCCCCTGGTTGGTATTGAACTCACAACCTTATGGTTAGTGAGTGAGTGGCTGTAGTACAGGCATTTAACCACTGCACCATCAGAGTTTAGATCTTTGTATGGAAAGGAGGATACATGTCAAATACATAAAGTAAAATTTTAAAATGCAGGCAGTGCTTTAAATCAGAGGTAGAAATCATGTGACATTCCAGATGTTAGTGGTCCAAGTCTTGGCAGTCCTAGCCAGCTTAACCATTAGCTAGGAATACAAGTTCAGTCCCCCTCATCCAAAATACTTTTCATTCCAAACATGCTTGGGATAAGAAGTAGTTTGGATTTCAGATTTTTTTGGATCGTGGAATATTTGCATACACGTAATGAGATACATAGAGATAGGACCCAAGTCTGAACACAAATTTCATTTATATTTCATGTATACCTTATAAATATAGCCTGAAAATAATTTTAGATACAATATTTTAAATCCTTGTGTGCATGAAACAAAGCTTGTGTACACTGAACCATCAGAAAGCAAAGGTGTCACTTTTTCAGCCACTGATGAAAAAAGTTTTTGATTTTGGAACATTTTGGATTTTGGAATTCTGGATCAGGGAGACTTAACCTGTACTGGGAGCTGCAGTCCAATAATATGTGGAGGCCCACATATTCCTGCTTTAAATTGAGGCTTGGGTGATTAATTAATTCTCTTTAATTTTCTAGGACCAAAAGAGCTTCCTGGTTCTAACAAAATGGTATCCCATATCCTGTTAAGATAGCTTGGTTATTACCACAGGAACTGTGTCAAGTTAAGCCACAGATTGTTATGCCAGTCTGATTTATTATCTGAGAGATGATTTCAGTATTTATAATGGTGTTCCATTTATTTCAATAAACCTAACAATATGTTTCATTATCCTAGGAAAAAAGATGTATCCTATACAAAAAACACAAACAGTGTGATGAACCATATTGCTGATGGTCCAGAAGAAACCGAAATCCTGTTAAGTAGTAAGACTGAGCAGAAAGAACCATCTTTTTTTAAAGCCTTGATCAGAACCTTTGGTCCTTACTTCTTAATTGGATCCTTCTTCAAATTGATCCAAGATCTTTTGTCTTTTGTCAACCCCCAGTTGTTAAGGTAGGTTCCATTTTCCCATTGGTTTTCATGCATAAGGTAATTTTCATGTTCCTAATCCATTTTTTAATTGATGCTGAATAAGCCACAGTTTAGATCACATAGAGTTGGATTTTCTGCAATATTACTTGACTTTTGCTCCTCAGACTGGGTTCCTTTCCTGCCTGCAGGGTGCTTTCAGAGAAGAATTGCACGCCCTATGTGAGAAAGATGTTGGTGATGAAATTGATAATCCCCCTTCCCTCAAGTACTATTTATCTACTTCTAATTTCTTATGGAAACACTTGAATGGGACATACGATAAGCTCCCACATGGATATATGCCAAGTACAACTTAACTGGCATGACATGGCCTGTGTACAGTTTTTCCTTCCAATCCATAGTGAATCTTGTTTGTCTGCATAGTGTGATTCCTGCTTGGGAACCAGTTTTGTTTGGAATTGCTATACACACCCTCCCTGCCTCCTTGACCATATATATAGATTATTAAGCATAACAATTATATGTGTGGTATAGTTTGCTATGAAGCTGCAGATTATTCAGATTCTGCATTTACTCCAGATTCTCAACATCTGTACATTCTGGTTTTACACAGCAAAATGTGCCATGTGTTCCAGGTACTATTGCTATAAGTGTTGGTCTACATGTACAGTATTGGGGTTCATTCAGGCTCTATACCACCACTCCCATTTGGCAGTTTGGCCCTTAGTCTTTTTTTAAAATAGAAATTGTACATTTTTAAAAAAAAATTAAAAAAAAATTTGAACTGACCCTTAGCACTTTTTGAAATGGGAATGAAGTCTGGCACTCAAAAGAATGGTTTGAATAACCTAGTATTTAAAGACCTGCTGCTTTTGCTTTGACTAAAAGGAAATGTTGTGTTGCTCTTTGCCCCTCTAGTCTCAATATTTTTCACCCTGTTGAAATAATTTTCTCCTTAAACAGCTTGCTAATTGGCTTCATTAAGAATGAAAGAGCTCCCTTATGGTGGGGGTATCTGATTGCGGCTTTGATGTTTTTCTGTGCGGTGCTGCAGACAATCATCCTTCACCAGCATTTCCAGTACTGCTTTGTTACTGGAATGAGATTGAGAACTGGCATCATAGGAATGATCTACAGAAAGGTAAGAGAGAGGGAGCTGATGTGGGAATTGTTCTGCTTAAGTAGGGCAAAGAGGGATAGGAAGAAGGGAAGGTGTCTGCTGGGAAAGCATTCACTCTGTATGTATGCCTCAGATCAGTATCTGCACGTGGGTGATCTAAACTTTCTAAATAAAGGTTGCCAGGAAATACACAGTGCTTAGGCTGTGATTTTTATCTCTCATATAATAATCTCTACAGAGGAGCTGTTATTGGCTTATCAAGTGTAAACGTGTTGTTGTTTTTAAGAGTCAGTAGGCAGATGGTATTACAGAGTCTGCACTGGTGTAACACTGCTGCATGTTCTCAGAATGAAATGGCACACAATGTCCATCCTTACATATATTTACCAGGGATGGGGGTTGGGGATTGGTGAATGAATAGATAAGTCCTGGGAAAGTCTCAGGTGTGCAAACTCTAGGGACCATGTGTTTCAGGCACTGTCATTCTCAACCATCTCTAATTCCGCATGTACAAAGTGTGTTTCTTCCCTGGTGTTTACAGTTTACTCCTAAAGACTTTTGAATAATTACATTCCATGTATATGTGAACTGCTAGCCACTTACCACATTAATTCCTTAATGCTTTCTTCAGGGTCTTTAATCTAACTCTGAGCCTGAGCCCAAGTCTTTAGTTTGTCCACCCTCAGATAACCAGACCCAGAAATTATCTGTTTGCAGTTCCTTGATTCTGGCTTGCATCATTATTTAATCCTACCCTTTTCTTACCTGGAACTGGCTTATCCAGTGCTTGGGTGCTGAACGGCTGAACGTCAATAACATCATGCTGTTATTGAAACCTTCCTTGACTGTCTCCTTGAAGAGTTACGACTCTTTCTCATGCACATTCAGCCACATGGAAGCAATATCTGGCAGTGTTTGTGTGAGAGAATTGCACATCTATGTGACTGAGGCCAAATGTATGGGTCCTTCTCTTCCACTAGGTGCTCTTCCTTCCAACAGAACCACACTTGGCTGGGAAAGATCCACATAGTTGTGGTATTTTTCAAAGAAAAAGCTATGTTTCAGAG
Organism: Phrynosoma platyrhinos; assembly: GCA_020142125.1. Classification (NCBI taxonomy): domain Eukaryota; kingdom Metazoa; phylum Chordata; class Lepidosauria; order Squamata; family Phrynosomatidae; genus Phrynosoma; species Phrynosoma platyrhinos. The sequence goes on along the minus strand of CM034703.1, from coordinate 194,868,342 downwards.
AAATAGCCATGTTAGTCTCTTGCAATAAAAAAGGGAAGAAAGGAGGGGGAGCTTAAAAAAGGAATGTGGCAGCATCCTTTGAACTGACTGGTTTTTATTTTAGCATGATTTTTTGTGGTTATAAACCCACTTTGTTAGATTCAGTACAGAATAATGTTAAGGTTTCAGGTTATAAAGCATATTTATACAGTTGTGGGAGTAGGATAGAATGTAATATGTTCCAGAAAGATGCAGATCATGTTCTCTCATTCTCTTCTTTTTATGTTTATGGTATGAATACATACATTTCGTAGGATGTCTCATAAGTTGGTGTGCTTGTGAAGGGATGGCTAATATTGTTTGTTCACTTATTACTTATTCATTACATTTATATCCTTCTGTGAGTGTAGAGTGGCATACATGGCTTTCCTTGTCCTCACTCTTTCACAACAACCCTGCGAAGTAGGTCAGACCGAGCAAGAAAGAGCGAGTGGTCCAAAGACATCTAGTGAGTTTCATGATCCAGTTGTACAGTTCAGGGAGCTGTAAACTTGAATCCCCCAAATACCAGTCAGATGTTCTGGCCACTACAGCATGGTGGTTCTCTTAGCTTAGTAAGTGGGATGTGTTTTTAGTGGTTGTGGTCAGATACTTAGGACTGTTTTTCCATGCTGTTTACTGTTTTCATAATTTTTTGCATGTAATCCAAATTTCCCTTGCTTCAGCTTTTGTATTACCTGTTTTTCCAAGACCACAAATTTTACTATCAGCCCAGCACCTAATTACCATTTTGCTGTGTGTTTAGGTATTTACAAGGCAAAAACTCACCAGCAAGGAAGGTGTGTGGAGAATTACCGGTACTCAAGGATTAGCATGCACCATCCAGTGTTATCCACTTTTTAGGATGAAGAATCATTTACCATGATATGTTTTTAAAACATTAACCAGATCTGTTTAAAATGTTTATATTAAAACTAAGCGACTGTGTAGCAGTTGAAAATCATTCTTGAATTAATAGTTCTTTCAGGAGTAGGTACACAGTATTGCTTAGCTAGCCATTGTTTCTATGAGTAAAAATGGAGTGTTACACACTGTGCTCATGCTACTGTATATGTGCATGATGTGCTGTACACAGCATGTGCTATCTCTGTAACCCTGCTACAGTTGCTTGTGAAATCTTCATAAATAATGCTGCTTCTTGCCAAACCATCTTGCTATTCATATGTTTTGCAAGTTCCACAAGCCATTTGTATAAACAAGATTGTACTGTACACCATTGTGCTTATGTTTTGAGTACTCAAATGAGTGCCTTAGAACAAATACAATGCATAATAGAAGGCCATTTCTTTCATGAGTACAAGTTGAATATCCCTTTTCCAGAATTCTGAAATGCTCCAAAATCATCCACATCAATGGCTGAGATAGTACACCTTTGCTTTCTGATGGTTCAGTGAATACAGACTTTCTTTTATGCACAAAATTATTAAAAATATCATACAGCATTATCTTTGGGCTATGTGTGTCAAGTGTATATTAAAACATAAATGAATTTTATGTTTAGACTTGGGTCCCATCTCCAAGGTATCTCCAAAATATCTCACTATGTATATGAAAATATTCCAAAATTCCAAAAAATCCAAAATTCAAAACACTTCTGGCCACAAGGATTTCAGATAAGGGATACTTGGCCTGTACCAGGATTTTAACTTTCATGATGAACTCTTGTAAACAGCTGCCATGTAAAGCGATTTACATTACAAGTCTAAAAAGCAAGACTTAACTTGAAGTGGGTATTCACAAGACAGTGGTGCTGAAGTGGCTTTGTTTTAATTTAATTTAACAGTTGTTAAATTATAATAGACACAATTTATTTAAAGCACATATTTCAAGCAATAAGGGCAGCCAACATGGCATAGTGGTTTGAGCACTGGCGTATGACTCCGGAGACTACAGTTTGATTCCCCACTCAGCCATGAAACCCAGGTAATACAAATGCCAAGGGAAGGCACTGGCAAAACTCCTCTGAACAAATCTTGCCAAGAAAACCCCACGATAGTTTGCCTTAGGGTCCCATAAGTCAGAAATGAAGGCACACAACAACAAAGGCATTTCAAATACAGTGTCTCAGGAATTCTTACAAAACCCCTATATAGCAGGCCAACGTTGTCCTCAGATTACAGCTGGGAAGAGTGGGGAAAATATGTCTCTCCTGTGGTCATGCTGTGAGTTAATGATGAACCAAGGACATCCAGCTTATCATTCATGTTCATAGCCACAGTCTGACATCAGAACTGTTGTGCTTAAGTAAAGGTGACATCTGAGAGGCACAAGAACTAAAGAAAATATTAACAAAACCAGTTTGCTTTTGAATTGGGGGGGGGGGCAGTGGTACCCCATGCAAGGATTTTAGCCAAATAGGACTTTAGTATTGAGCATCAGTGCTTTGAATATGACTTGAAAACACATAAGTAATTACTGACGTAGCACAAGTGGCAAGATATGTTCCCATCAGCCAGCCCCAAACAGCAGGTGCAAAGTGGTATTTTGGATTAAGTGAAGTTTCAGAGATAGACATCAAGGGCAGCTCCAGGATTGACGCGTTGCAGTAGTCCCAACTGGAGCCACCCAGAGTAGAAATACTTGAGTTCAGGCCATCGGTTGAAGAGGAGTTACAGCTGGCACTGTAGCTGAAGCTGATGAAAAATACAGTACTCCAGACCATGACAGCTACATGGACATCAGGTGATAGGATGGGACTGGTTGTGTTTCCAAGTGGCAAATTTGATTCCTCATGAGACTCCAACCCATTCCACAATGGATTAAAAATGCCCCCCTTGAGCAACAAACCAGATACAGCAGATAATGAGAAAATATGAAGAACCAGAATGCACTGTGTTACAATAGCCTATGGGTTAAGAGTCAGTGTGCTGCAGAAGCTATATTATTGGGTATGTACCGAGAAGCGCTAGATTCAAATCCTGGTCAGCCACAAAGCCCACTTAGCTCACCTTGGGCCAGTCATTCTCTCTCAGTCTAACCTACCTTACAAGGCTGTTGTAAGGGGGAAAAACAGTAGAGGAAAACAGTATGCAATATCCTGAATGTACTGGAGGATCAGCAGAATGAACATGTCATAAAATGAGAACATATGTCTAAATAACAGAGTTTCTCTGTCTCTTTCTCCAGTCTTTAGTTATTACCAATTCAGCAAAGCGTTCTTCCACTGTTGGAGAAATTGTCAACCTGATGTCAGTAGATGCCCAGAGGTTCATGGATCTGACTACCTTCCTGAACATGTTATGGTCTGCACCACTCCAGATATGCCTTGCATTATACTTTCTTTGGCAGGTACAAAACCTCTTTGGTTTGTTCTCTGTGGTATAACACAATGCAGAGCCATTCAGCTAATGGTTAAGGCTCATCTAGCTGTAGGGTAAATTTATTAGGGAAAGTAATATTATGAGCAACCTGTAACTCCCAGCAGAATTACAAGTGCTTGTTTTCAAAATGTTCTGTATGAATAAGTGATTAACTGAGGACATGGAACTAAAGACCCACAGGTGAGTCACAATGTGTTTAGCTTTTAAAACGCTGTAATAGGAATTACATGAGGAAAAGAATACTAGAGATAGCTTGTGCCAGGGAGGTGAATCACCACATTATAATTTTATTTTCAAGACTGTAGTAGCTCATGACAATCCTCCATTTTCCTTCACTCTGTACAAGAGATGTTAGATAGACAGTAAAACCATTTTGTTGGTTATTTCTGGTCTGCTTTTGTCTCTGTACTGCAGGGATGAGCAACTGCTGCAGGGGTGTGGGGGCACATTCAGGTATTGGAACTAGTTAGGGGCATACATCTTATATACTGTATATACTCAACTATAAATTGACCTTATGTATAAGTCAAGGGCAGGTTTTGGGGCCCAAATTATGGATTTTCATAAGACCTGTGGATAAGTTGACAGTAAAACTTAGGGGTATGTAGCAAGGATCTAACTAAAGGACGAAGCAAAGGAAAACAATGTCAAAGAACTTATAAAATTCTGACAGGCATAACTGTTTGTGCTCACACTAAAGGCTGGATGGATGACAAAGTAGAGGGGGATTAGTGTTTCATTTAGATCCTCCTGGGATGGACTCAGCTCTTGTGTTTTGCCATTCTACTCAGAGAAGGGGATGGTTTGTTTTTTATTATAAGAGTTAAAGTACAGTACTTACATTGACCTTTGGATAAGTTGATCCAGGTTTTTGGGATCAATTTTTTGACTAAAATTTTTAGACTTATGCATGAGTGTGTATGATAGATATACAGACAGACATTTAATTACAGTATTAATACAGTAATTAATGTTTAGCTGGGATTGGAGTGAAGGGAATGTTTGCAGGCAAAGGACAAAATTTTAAGCCAGTACTGGAGTGAAGGTGATGGAGGGGTTGGGGACATCTGCAGATGAATAAAGAGATTTTAAGCTGGGATTGGAGTGAGTAAAGAGATAGAAGAGTGTGGGAGCATTTGCACAACATTTGTCTGCCACAGCAAGCCAAAGCTTGTCTGTTCCAAGGCACATCAAGCAGTATATGCTATTTAAAGTATCGGGGGTCTCTCCACTTTGTAAGGGTGGGGCTCCAGAGGCTTTGGGAACCATACTTTTGGCTGTGGTGGGCCACACTATGCCCATCCCTGCTGTTCAACCTTTTCCTGACAAAGGGGTTCACATGCCTGTCTGGTTATTATCACATTTTTAAAAATGCTTATGTTTACAGTGCCAGAGGCAAACAGCTAAGGGGACATTTTTAGCTGTGGTATCTATATTGGTTAAAACAAGTCAAATGTTTGGTATTCCACTGTCCTTCATACCTTCCTCATCTATAAAGTATGCATGTGCCTCCTCATAGTGAAGAAAGAAAGGGAAAACCCACAAGGAGAAGGTTACACTGCCCTTGTTGAAAATCTATTCTGACAACATTAATCATATGAATTTCATTGGACAGTGGAGAATTGTGTTTGCCCCCTTGTTAATGCCAGAAAACATAGTGATAACTGATGTATTTTACATTCTTTGAAGGGTTTAGGACCTTCTGTGCTGGCAGGAGTTGCTGTGATGGTCTTACTTATTCCATTTAATGCTGTGATTGCAATGAAAACCAGAGCATTCCAGGTAGGAAAACTGTTAGTGCCCTTTCTTGCCATTCACTCCAAAATAATTTTGAATTGCTTTGCCAAGTCTGCCTACTAAAGGGAGCAGAGAAATGTGTTTCTGGCATGCAACATGCCACATGAAGAGTCCTGCTTTTCTGCACCTGATTGCCTACCCTGACATTCTTGCCTTTCCTTGTTCTTACATCTCTCTGCAAGGCTTTTGTTGAATCTGCTGCCTATATCTAATTCTTGATCTTGTTTGGCATTTCGCAACATTGTCCTGGCAGTCATCTACTTCTGGACACAACTTGCCTCCAGGCATACATGGTTAAAACATCTGATAACAACTAAAATCTAAATACAGTATTGCAGCCACAGCAACAGCCTAAAAGCAATAAATAGAAGTTCTACTTTAAAATAGAGTTGTTAACAAATTGCTGAAAGTGAACAGAGAAGAAACCAGACAAACCTGTCCTACAAGAGTACTTCATAATCAAAAATTAATACGAGCAATAGCATGCTAGCTCTGGAGTTTTAAAAGCTTAATTTGGGGGACTACTGTTCCCAGAATCTTCCAGTCAGCATGGCAAATGGATTCTACGACCTGTACTCCAAAGCGTATCTTTTCCAAGTATGGAACGCCATGGCTTTAAAAAAACAAAACAGTATCTTGTTGGTCTGCCCTTAATAAAGGATAGTTACAGATTTGCTCAGATTTCAAAGGTTCACTCCTGATTTTCCACTTTTGGCTATTTAATAATCAATTGGAACTAGCTGAATTTTAGAACTTGCCTAATTTTCTAAAATTACTTTGACTTTTAAAGTTAGCTTAGCTGCAAAGGTGATATCAGGCCCTAAACCTATTTCCTTCCTTGAGCTAGCTAACTAATGATTAACCAATTAAAATGTGCAATGATGTAAAAACTTCTAAATGGATTCCTTCCTTCCTTCGTTTTTTCTTTTCAATATCCTACTGGAGAGCCAGCATGGTGTAATGGATGATGACTGTGTAGTCCAGGGTTCAAATCCCTGCTCAGCCATGGAAACCTCCTGGCTGACTGACCTTGTGCAAGTCACACTGTCTCAGTCTCAGATGGAAGTAAAGGCAATTTGCTGAACAATTCTTGCCAAGAAAAGCCCAAGATAGGTTTGCCTTAGGATCACCATAAATTGGAAACTACTTGAAGGCACACAACAAAAACAACAAATACTGGTGCTCCTTATTTCCTGCATTTTCACTTGAGCTGAGCATTAGCTGCACAGCCCTTGGTGTGTCTTATTTCCTTACTCTCCGCTGATTCCACAGCATTATTATTGTGTGGGATGTCAGTTAAACAATAGCATGTGTTCAAAAGAATTCAATGAAAAGTAAAGAAGCATAAAAACCAGTGCACAACTGTGTAATGCTGTACACTGTCCCCCCTTTTAAAGAAGAATCAAGCTGATTCTCAGTGGCCCCTACAAAACAAGGACTTAAGACATAGAATCATAGAGTTGGAAGAGACCACAAGGGCCATCCAGTC
>CM034703.1:194846200-194858017 GCA_020142125.1 Phrynosoma platyrhinos | reverse complement strand
TCTATTTCACAAGATCTGGAAAATCAAAGGAAAATTCAAACCAAGGATTGGGATGATCTATGTCAATAAAAATAACATAATTCAAGACCAGGAAGAAATAAAAAGACGTTGGATGCAGTACATAGAAGAATTATACAAAAGAGATGATAAAATGAAGGACACATGGAATGAAGAGCCATATGAAGATGAACCATAAATTCTAAAAAAGGAGGTGGAAACAGCAATAAGAGAAATAGCGAAAAACAAATTACCAGGAACAGTTGATATTCCAATTGAACTGCTGCAATCCACATTGATAGAGTCAACTCTAGTGCTAACCAACATATGTCAACAGATATGGAAAACAAAACGATGGCCAACAGATTTGAAGTGATCAGTATACATTCCCATCCACAAAAAAGGAGATACAAAAGACTGCAGCAACTATAGAACCATAGCACTGATCTCCCACACAAGCAAAATCATGCCCAAAATTCTGCAACATAGACTCCAACCATACATGGAGAGAGAAATCCCAGAGGTCCAAGTGGCGTTCAGGAAAGGAAGAGGCATGAGGGATCAGATTGCAAACATACAATGGCTAATGGAGCATACTAGGGAATTACAAAAGAAAATCAGCATGTGCTTTATAGACTATAGCAAAGCCTTTGACTGCATAGAATCATGAAAGGCTATGAAATGCCCTTAAAGACATGGGAGTGCCAACACATCTGATAGTCCTAATGAGGAGTCTGTACTCAAGACAAGAGGCTACTGTTAGGACAGAACATGGAGAAACAGAATGGTTCCCAATTAACAAAGGAGTTAGAGAAGGCTGTATCCTTTCAACCTGTCTGTTCAACTTGTATGCAGAACATATTCTAAGAAAATTAGACACAGAAGAAGGAAGAGTGAAAATAGGAGGAAGGAATATCAACAATCTGAGATATGCAGATGACACCATAGTACTAGCAGAAAACATCACAGACGTGGAACATCTACTAAAGAAGATCAAAGAAGAAAGTGCTAAGGCAGGCTTAATGTTGAACATAAAGAAAACAAAAATAATGACCACCGAGGACCTTCAGAAGTTCAACCTACACAATGAAGAAATAGAAATAGTGAAAGAATTCCCATACCTGGGATCAAACATTGATAGAAATGGGGACTGCAGTCAGGAAATCAGAAGGTTAAGAATAGGGAGGGTGCCTATGAAAGAACTAGAAAAGATTCTAAAATGCAAAGATATGCAACTCAGCACAAAAGTTAGAATCATACAAGCCATTGTATTCCCTATTACCATGTATGGATGTGAGAGCTGGACAGTTAAGAAAGATGATAGGAGGAAAATCAATCCCTTTGAGATGTGGTGCTGGAGAAGAGTGTTGAGAATCCCATGGACAGCCAAAAAGACAAACAAGTGGGTCCTAGAGCACTTCATGCCAGAAACCTCCCTGGAAGCCAAAATGACCAAACTGAGACTGTTATACTTTGAACACATCAAGAGAAGAAGAGAGGACTCATTAGAAAAGACAATAATGCTGGGGAAGGTGGAGGGAAGTAGGAAGAGAGGAAGGCCACATGCCAGATGGACAGCTTCTATTAAGGAGGTCATGAGTATTAAGGGGTTGCAGGAATTAAGCAGAGCAGTGGAGGACAGAGGGTCTTGGAGATGTCTCATCAACCATGATTCGAGATCAACTCTAGGCCAGTTAACAACAAAATATTACAACAGGGATAAGAATCCAGTTTTTATAGCAAAAGATGCCCAGGTATAAAAAGAACTAAACTTTCCTCATAAAGCAGGTATAGGAATCATGTTGCCTTCCAAATGTTACTCGATTTCCAATCCCAGAATTCCCCAATATTGGTTATGCTGCCTAGGCCTCTGGAAATAGTAGTCCAACAATGGGCCTTTACAGACTGCCAGAAATAATGCAGCTTGAGACCACTTTAACTGCCCTGGCTCAATGCTAGTGAATCATGGGAATTGTAGTTTTTTCTGAGACATTGAGCCTTCTCTATCAGAGAGCTCTGGCGCTACAATAAACTTCCCTAGCACTGAGCTAGGGCAGTTAAAGTGGCCTCAAGCTGCATTATTTTCTGGCAGCCTGTAACGGGCCAATATCTGGAGGGCCATCATAAATTTACTGCTCATTCCTCTAGCTCTGCCCATTCTTTTCTCTTGCTCAAGCTCATATGTCATGTTGAAGAGGACAGAAAAAAGCACTCTGATCAGAGGTAGGGCAGACAGAGAGTAAGCTGCAGGTTTCAAGAAAAAGTCTTGCACATGGGTGCGTCCGTGGGTGCGTCCGTGCGTGTAATATGCCTATCCATTTCTATCATTTGTTTGCAGATCAGATACGCATATCCAGCTCTTGCTGTATACATGTTTGGCTTAACTCTAGGACTGCCCACAAGGACTCTAGCTCCCCAATGTGTCTGTTCATTAGCCCAGGTCAAACCTGGTTATGTACTGATATGGCTTAGCTACTAGCCATTGCACCAGCAAAGCAATTGGAAGATTAGCCTCCTTAATCTACCCACTGTCAGTGCATAAATTGCCACTCTTCCTTTAGGGTAGAATTCACAATATGTCCTGTCTCATTATAATGATCTCCCCACACCCTTCATTTTGTCCCTCTCTATTTCCTCAGACAAGTGTTTCACTGAAGAGGATTCAGCACTTCTTGTCAAATGATGAACTTGATCCAAGCTGTGTGGAAACCAAATTAATTGCTCCAGGTAAAACACTGTTCCAGATGGTTTGGCATAGAGGGTAGGGTAAGAGGTTTTCAGTTACATGGTAGGGTTGGATTTCAAATCTGTTGGGGGTGCTTTGATTGTATATTCCTGCATAACAGGGGGTTGGACTCGATGGCCCTTGAGGTTTCTTCCAATGTGATTCTATAATTCTATATAAACCATGCATAGAGAAGCATGTTTCTGATAGAGATGTGTTTACTCTAAAAGTATGCTTTATGCATCCATGGAAAGACTGTGGCGTGCAATGATTACATGGATGAATTTGAGGTATCACACCTCAGACATCCAAGGTAGAACTTGCAGGTATCCTCTTTGACAGAGTCAGTTTATGCATTTATGCATTTAGCATGTGGTACAAATGTTTGTGGGTATATCCCTGTAAAATCCTTTTCCACTGATGGTGTTGCTTGCTCATTATACTAAGGGGAAAGGGAAGAGATTTATACCACCTATTCTCCCAGATATGTTTATTTACTTTGCCCAACAACCATCTGTTTCAAATGTATTTGACATATTTCAAGGATTCACACATTTCATTTTTAAATGTGCTTAAATTGCTACAACCTATTCCTCCCAGAATTTACAATAATCTGGCATAGTTTATTAAAATATATTTAAATAACAGAATAAATACATACATTAGTAATAATTAATCATATTTGGAGAGTTCACAGGTGCTATAGAATTTACTTTACAGCAAAGTATAGTATGTGATTGAAGCTTTAAGTATGCAGCTAAGTGCTGCCTTTGAACCCACAGCAAACCATGGTTATTCCACCTACCCCCAGGCTCAAAGACTCCCATCTCTAACTGTGCTATGAAGTGATGAAGCTATAATTGTTTTGAAATAAGCCACCTTTATAACATGTAGCTTGAAAGTGGCTTATTTCAAACCCTAGTTTGGATTAGCCATGATTTGTTGGGTTTGGATGATACAACAAGCCATGATATTTTAATTTTTTAAAAAAAGAGAGCAAAGTTGATTAACCTCTTGCTCATAGCTCTGCTGGAAAAGGAGAAGAGAAGGAATATATAGCCCAGGAGGAGGCTATGTTTGTTCCTGCCACAATAACTATGACTTATAACCCATATGAGTGAGACATGATGTGATGGATGTTATTATACATTATATGTTGTGTTTGGACTGCATACTGTGAATACCACAAACTGAAAGGAAACAGAAATGGGAGCAAAATGCTGCACTGTCGCATGAATATATCTTGTGCAAATGATCATCTGGAAGAGCCCTCTGGCTCATTGAGGTGTAACTGGCTAACAGAGATCTGATTGCTCTGGGCTGTTTTCCTTTGCTGATGTATAGCTTTCTCTGCATGTGTGGAGAGGAAAAGAGGTAAGAAGGAGGAGAACTTCTGATGATTAATTTAGTTACACAAGTAAAGCCTGTGTGATTCTAACCCTCCAGCATCAAGGGAGCAAGTCAGAGCTTCTCATCACATATTCGTTCTCTTGAGCATCCTCCCTCTTGGCACTCTAATGGCTTTTACTCCATTTGCAGGAAAAGAAATGTTGAGCTGTCCTTGAAATGCTGAAAGTTAGACTGCACAAAGTATAATCTTCAGAGAACATCCATGTCTGGCTGGGGGAGATAAACAAGTGTGCATCTCTGTAATTGCTACTGGATAAATATTTAAGTTGGAATTGTTGAATGTCCCTTATTTTTTTGAAAGTATTTCCCCCTTATTCCATAAACACAACTGCTACGGAGAGGATAATGGATGTTACTACAGAATATTTCCATTACACTCTAAAAAGCATCCACTAGCTTTCCAAAGTGTATTTTTCTTGCTTAAAAACTTGACCTGGCACTAACCTCAGCAATGTGACTTGTGGCCAGGCATGTGACAGGCTTACGCAACAAGAAAGAAGGAAACATCTTGTAGTAGTTCCTCATATCTCATGAACAAATATATCTCATCAGTCCTCCCTTCAGTACTCCACCACCACATTTTCACAATAAATGGCTTCAGAACCTCATCTCACATTCACGTATAAGAACACATCTTTCTTACAGTGCAGTCCTATCGATGTCTACTCAGAAATTAAGTCCTACTGATTTCAGTGGGACTTCTTCCCAGGTATGAGTGGAAGGATTTGTCTCATTTCCTTTCCATGTACATAAAAGTTCATATAGATTTTTTCAAGCATTCCCCCCCCCCCAAATGTACTCCTTTTTTTCAATCAAAAAACTCCATTGCCACTAAAATCAGTGAAGTGTGAAAGCCAAAGGAGAATTGCATTCCAATTCAAGTATTTTTATACAGGGTGAATTAAAATGTAAAGAAAATTAATTTCTCCCTCATCCCTATTCACAGGTGAGGACGCATAAGATTGCAGCCTTAGATTCTGTTGTTTTATTTTATTTTATTTTATTTAACAGGATATTCAGTTACTGTACGCAATGGAACATTCAGCTGGGCAAAAGATCTTGAGCCAGTTCTGAAAGAGTAAGCACACTTTCTTTACTCAGTTGCATATGTTGATGGTTTCTTGTATCTGAAGCTTGAAAAAGTTGAAAAATAAGCCAGAACTTAGGAGGTTTGGAGCTTTCCTCTAGGTCCAAAGAGTTTTAGCAAATGTTGACTTTTATTAACAAATTGTACCTCCTTAATTCTTCAAAGGGAATTTCTTTCTTTAGAAGGCCAAGAGCACCATTTTCTAGCTAGCAGTTACACTAGTAAAAACAAACAAACAAAGGAAACGCATAGTTTAAAGAGAAGCCATCACTGCACCTCTTCTCAGTCATGCAACTAGGGCTGCTGTCCCCATTGTGCTCTCTTCCTAACCTTTCCTTAACTGCTTTGCCCTGCCATATGCCCTAGCCAGCATGTCTTTAGGTTATTTTTCTCCCAATTATTTGCACAGTTCTGGAGCTCTGCTACTGTAATGAAGTTTTAAATAAGAAAGAAAAGAAATATAAAAAATAAATTAAGATAATCAGGGAGCTTGGGAATAGTGACAGGGAGAAGCAGAGGACACTGACACATGTGACCGCTAATTGTGCACCTGCCCCAAGAGCGATGTTTTGCACCTGGAGAGTTGCGTACTTGTCAAGTCATTGACAGTTTTCCCCCATCATTAAAAAGGGACAGGGCAGCTACAAGTCGGAGGCGGAGTTGTGCGATGAGTATTGCCAAAGCCGCTTTTTTCCTGGTTGTAATCACGGTTTAAAATCCATGTAGTAATGTCCTAAGTTTCTATTTCTGACATTGCTGGTTGAAAAATTTTTTAAAATGCATATCATGCCTAGAACACTGAACTTTTAATTTTACAGTGCCCCCACACACTTGGTATCTGAACAAAATACATTTTTTACTACCTTTTGGTATAAAAATGGCTTTACTTTTTGAAAGGGTTATCCCAGGTCAAAAGGAACTCTGAAACTATTTTTTTTTTACCCCTGTGGTTTTCATCTCCTTTCTGAATGACCATTTTTAAATTATTTATTTATTTATTTATTCTGCTTACCCATAACTTTGCAAATCATGGTAGATAGTCAGCAAAATGGTGCTAAACAAGAGTGTCTCAATGCGCAGAGCACATACTGCACTGCCATCTTAAGGATAGAAAGGGAAAGATCAGACAGCTGGCTCTAATCACAACCAGTGCTGTGCTGGCATAAATGGGAAAGGGGAGCCTGTTGGATTATCATGCAAGTCTAGCCCTATTGATTGATTCATTGATTTTATTTTCCCAGTAACGAGACTCAAGAAGGCTAACAGCATATTTAAAAACAATACAGATTAAAACCATACAAAAGCTTCAATACTACCGTAGTTTAAATATAAAAATTATGTTAAAACAATTTGTAAAGTTAAACAGAGTTATAAAGTTAAAAACATTGAAATTCATTAAAAGGCTATCTGTTGTAGCTGAGTGCCTTCAAGTCATTTCCAACATGGGGCTTCCAGTGTTTAAGACAATATACGAAACATATCAAAATAGTAACAGTTTCACAACTAAGGTGAATATGGAACAAATTCCAGGCAAAGCTAAGTGCTGTTTTGATCCTTGATTTCAGTAGTAAAAGTTAAGCAAATAATTTTTGCTCTCTTTCATTGGAATTAATGGAACACAAGAGTGCCAAGTTTTATTTGGATTGGGTCCACACTATATCTGTATACACACACACACCTACAACAATCTGTTAAGAACAGTAATTGCCTCAAATCCCTTCTTTTTGTCCCTTTTTCTCTGCAGGGGATCTGTTCTGGACACACACAAACTCAACAGATAGCAAAAGACATGGGACCTCAAGTCCTGTTCTTTTCTATAGCTGTTAGCGCAGCAATTTAAAACAACAGGGCTTACCATCTGCAGAAGCTCAAATCTGCAGATGGCAAGCCCACAGATAAGAAGAGCCCACTGTACTGGAGTACATGACAAATGAGGCCCAAAGCAGCAGGGAGACATCTGACAAAAGGTCAGAAATACACTGGGCCATTAAAACTCATTTTAGCACAATTTTTCATTAAAATTCCGGCTCTCCAGGAGACAGATTTCTCAGGCTGAATATTCACTGCATTTTTAAAAAGAAGACATATATCAAAGTTATTGTGCTGTACTTCTGCCAAAATTGTGTACAGGTCTCTTGAGACAGTTACTATGTTAATAAAATGACAAATTCCTAACAGGGTATGTGTTTAAGCCATGTGTAAACTCAAGGATAGAGAAGACACATGATTATCTTTCATATGACTGAGTCAGCATGAGTAAACTTTTTCTGTCAGTCTTACTCTTGAAATTATCTTGTAAAAAGCTTTGGTGATTACAAAAAAGGTGACGCATCAAATTCTGCAGTGCGAAGAAACTTTGAAATGTAGAATGTGGTATGTTGAGATAGGATTCATGAACTTTTGCATGTCTGACCTAAAGCACCACTGCAAAAGTCAAATTCCATTAGCTCAGTACATTTTTAAAAATGATCATGTCAGTGTTGAGGAAAACAAGTTGTAGGATGGTAGAAAGGCCTTCACAACCCCACTTTGAATGGAATATATGGTTGTTTTTTAAATTGGCTATTAGGCTCCATAATTTCTTAAGCTGGCTATTAGGCTTGTGAGTGTTGTTGAGACCTCTTTCAAGGCTTCCGCATCTGCAGCCATTAACTCAGTTCAACACTCTTTATTGTTTGTCAAACCACATAATTAAATCTGGGGAAAGCTGATTAAACAGTCTCCAAAGGAATGCTGAACTGAACTCCCACCCAGTAGAGTCCAACATACTTTACACAAGCAAACACAGACGCTTACATACACTTTGTAAAGGAAGGAAAGCTATTTAGGCCTTTTATTATGACATCTGTCTTAGTTTATTGTAGCAACAAAAACAGTGATCTAGTTGCACCTTTAAAAAGTCAACTTTAAGCCCCCAAAAGCTTACATTTTTATATTATATTTATTATGTATTTATTAGCCTTGAAGATGCTAGAAGTCTTTGTTGGTTTTACTTTGCTGAATTAAATCCAGTTGTTGATCCTAGCTAGAGTAGGTCCTTTGAATCGATAGGGTTTCCATAAGAATTAACAGGAGTCATTCACTCAGTGGGTCTTCTCTAGCTAGACTAATGACTGGATTTAGCTCATTACCTTTACATTAATCAAGCAAATTAGTCTATCCTGGTTTCCTTCCTCCCCCCTCCCCCATACAGTATAAATTGGTTGATCCCTAACGGTTCTTTGGTGGCAGTTGTTGGACACGTTGGGTGTGGAAAGTCTTCCCTGGTGTCAGCTCTTCTTGGCGAAATGGAGAAGCTCCATGGGGAAGTGGCTGTGAAGGTTAGTCAAAGTAACACGGGACAGCATATCTTAATTTTTGAGCATTTAATCATCTATGTGACTTACCGCACCGTCTGTGTGTTTTGTTAACTCCTTATAGGGTTCAGTTGCTTATGTTCCTCAGCTTGCCTGGATCCAGAATGCTACCTTGAAAGACAATATCTTGTTTGGACAACCTCATAATGAACAGAAGTACCAAATGGTCATAGAGGCCTGTGCCTTGAAACAAGATCTTGAGATGCTGCCTGGGGGGGATCAGACTGAGATAGGTGAGAAGGTAAGGCTTTCATCAGCAAATGTAGATCATAGAATTGGAAGAGACGTGAGGGACCATCAAGTCCAACCCCCTGCCATGCAGAAATACACAATCAAAGCACCCCTGATGGCTCTCCAGCCTCTGTTTAAAAACCTCCAAAGAAGAACACTCCACCACACTCCAAGGGAGTGTGTTCCACTATCAAACAGCTCTTACTGTCAGGAAGGTCTTCCTAATGTTGAGGTGGAATCCTTTCCTGTGGTGATCACTGTGTAACACATGGTGAGGAAATACAGGCGCCCCTCCATTTTTGTGGACTTAGTTTCCGCATCCCTTGCCCATTCACGGACGGCAAATGGAGGAAGACAAAATGGGGGGCATCTGTGGGCACCCACGGGCAAATGCTGCCATTCAGACCAATGGGGTTTGAATATCTGCAATTTTCCGTTTTCGCGGGGGGAGGGGTCCAGAACGGATCACCTGCAAAAATGGAGGGGCAACTTTAGAAGGAGAGAGATAAAAATTAGAAGTCATAAAAAGGCCAAAACTGAGTGCAAAAGATAGAAGCCAGGGAAGTTTTCTAGGAGCCTTATTATAAAGAGAGAATGATGGAGACCCAGGCATTGAGATGAAGAATCCTGTTTCCATTCTCTTCCTTCCTCTACAATCTTTCCTTATTGCCTTTTTTCAAGGCATGAAATGTGTGGGCTTATATTTACCTGAGATGTAAAGCCTTTGACTTTAATAGGCCATAACTCAAGGTGTGGTTGCTGGTTATGCTTTATTGCTACACACTACACATATTAACAACCGCTATTCATATCACTGCCCCTTGTATGTCTTCCACTACTGAGTCCCACCATAAGAAAAGATTTTGGAACAAGGCTGTAAGAAGCTCAAGCTGACATTATGTCCAGCTTCCAGAGAGAACTGTTACATGAAACAAAGGAAAAGTAAGGATTTAAAAGGAGAAAGTAGTGCTGAAAAGGCTGAAAATTAGGGTAGAGTCTAGGGGGAAAGAAAATCTCCAGTAGAAAAGTAAAGGTGAGATAAATAAGGGGAAATGAGGGTTTTGTGTTTAAGGACACGTAAAAGAAAGAAGAACGTTGTAGAAAGAGTATTTTGTGAAAGTAAAATGGGAAAGAAAGGCAATTTAAAAGGGATAGAACTGCTGAGATGAGAATGAAAATGGATAGAGAAGAGGCATGAATAAAGTGTGTGATGAAGGCAGGATATAGAGTAGGAAAAAGAAATAGAAAATGAGAAGGAAAGAAGGACAGGTGAATTTTTAATACTTTTTTTCAGGCATTGAGGAACACCTGGATATTTGCTCTTAAGAAAAGTAATAGCTACTGAAATTCCTCTCATTACCACATTTTTAAAAAGGTAATGGGCTTCAATACAGAGTATAAAAAGAAATGGAAAATGAGAAGGAAGGAAAGAAGACAGGTGAATTTTTAATATATATTTTTTCAGGCACTGAGAGGCACATGAATATTTGCTCTTAAGAAAATTAATAGCTTCTGAAATTCCTCTCATTACCACATTAAAGAGGGAAAAAAGATAATGGGCTTCAATAAGGCAGTGGTTGGGTTCCACAAACATCTGTATGGGACCATGCAGCTGAGCCGAATGTAGTCCCCAGCAGCCCAGATATCACTCACTGGGTCCAGTTAATTAGATGGCCACTGGCTAATTGCTCATATGAAATTTTGCACCCCTGCTTTATACCAGTACAGGAGTTTGTGGAATGCTTAGTCCAAAAAAGAGAGGAACATGACCAAGATATTCCACTAAAGCAAGTAATCCAAGATTCAATAAGATATTAATAGCCTTCATGTGTTAACATAGAAAAACACTTATGATGGTAAGAAAGACCTTGAACATGAAGTCAAAGGCTATTGCTAAAACAATCCCAGGAATAATTTTCCAGACTTTGACTGATCTCCAAATCCACTGTGATATTCTACTTTACAAGAACATTAGGAAGAGCCCTGTTGAATCATGCCAAAGTCATAACTAGCCCAGCATCCTACCTATAGAAAGCCCACAAGCCAGCCATAAAAGCAGTAGCCCTATCCCATATTTCTCCCAGCTCCTCCAGTGATCCTTGCACAGAAGGCATAATGCTTCTGATGTGGAAGGGATACTATTTTTTTTTCTTTGCTCAAGAGAGTTTTAGGTTGTCATATTTGTTGATAATATACAAGAAAGGGCTGGTAGGTATTTCACTGTGCAAAGACAGTTCACCATATACATTGGATATGGGAATGGGAGGTTCAGACTTCATGATCCAAAACAGTGATAATACAATTTCAGCATCTTTTTGGGGGGTGGGGGGCAATAGAATATATAAACAGGAAAGTGTTCCCATATGCAGGCAGTCTAAAAAAATGTATCCCTGAATAGCAAAGATTCACAATCATACTTGGAAGGAGGCACAGACCATCATTTTGAAAGTCAATTTCCTATAAAAAAGGAAAACCTAGTACCAGTAGACAGAGGACTGGTGAATACATTCGGCATTTTATTTTGAACTTTGAAAGAGGAATCCAAGGTGTTATAGCCGGCATTTGCACTGCAGAAATAATGCAGTTTGACACCACTTTGTCATGGTTCAGTGCTATAGAATTCAGGGAATTGCCAGATTAATTTGATCTCATTTTTTGATAAAATTATCAGCTTGGTAGATGAAGGGAATGCTGAGGATATAGCATATCTTGATTTCAATAAGGCCTTTGACAAGGTCCCCCATGAGATTATTGCAAACAAGCTAGTAAAATGTGGACTAGACAATGCAGTTGTTGGGTAGTTTTGTAATTAGTTGCCCAGCCAAACCCAAAGGGTGCTCTGGAATGGCTCCTCTTCATCCTAGAGAGAAGTGACCAGTGGGGTGCCACAGGATTCTTTCCTGGGACCAGTGCTATTCAACATCTTTATCAGTGACTTGGATGAAAGAATGGGGGCACGCTTATCAAATTTGCAGGTGACACCAAATTAGGAGGACTAGCTAATACCCCAG
>CM034703.1:194832978-194846100 GCA_020142125.1 Phrynosoma platyrhinos | reverse complement strand
TGTGTCCAGTTCTGGGCACCACAATTCAAAAAGGATGTTGAGAAGCTCAGGTGTGTCCAAAGGAAGGTGACCAGAATGGTGAAAGGTCTGGAAACCATGCCTGTGAGGGACTACTTAGGGAGCTGGGTATGTTTAGCCTGGAGAAGAGAAGGTTAAGAAATAATATGATATTCCTGTTTAAATATTTGAAGGGGTGTCATATTGAGGATGGAACGAGCTTGTTTTCTGCTGCTCCAGAGAATAGGACAAGGAACAATGGATTCAAAGTACAGGAAAAGAGATTCCACCTCAACATTAAGAGGAATTTCCTAACAGTAAAAGCTGTTTGACAGTGGAACACACTCCCTCGTTGGGTCGTGGAGTCTCCTTTGGAGGTTTTTAAACAAAGCCTGGATGACCATGTTGGGGGTGCTTTGATTGTGTGTTCCTGCATGGCAGAATGGGGTTGGACTGGGTGGCCCTTGGTGTCTCTTCCAGCTCTATGGTTCTATGATTCTACCATTTTATATGAGAGACACCATTTTACTATACCACTGTATATAATGGAACTTGAGCATCCACAGCTTTTGGTATCTACAGGGAGTCCTGGAACCAAACCCCAGTGGACACCAAGGGCCACTGTACGTCGTATGGTTTTAAATTTTTGTAGCCCTTTAAACCATTTTAACATGTTGACTTATTTGTCATGTTTTTAATTTTTTTATAAAAAAATGTGTAATTGTTTTAAATTGTTTGTATTGTTTTATTTGTGTGCTGCTCTGAGCTCCCATGATAAATGGCAGGATGTAAACATATTAATCAATTAATTTAAAAAAATTAAATAAAAATAATAATAATAATAATAATAATAATAATAATAATAATAATAATAATAATTTAAACTATTATGTTTTGTTTTCCTGTTACACAGGGCATCAACCTCTCAGGTGGCCAGCGGCAACGAGTGAGCCTTGCCCGTGCTGTCTTCAGTGATGCTGATGTTTATTTGCTAGATGATCCTCTTTCAGCTGTGGATTCCCATGTGGCCAAACACATCTTTGACAAAGTTATTGGACCAGAAGGAATACTTAGAGGAAAAGTGAGTTCACAGAAATGCACATCTACAGCCAGTGTGCTGCACAACACAGACCATGGTGGCACATTTGAAATTGTGACAGTCTTAGCTTTCCTTTGAAAAGGAGATTCCCCCACACACACTTTTTTTCTTTTGAAAAAGAGATTGGCTTTTCTAGTTCTCAGAGTGATAGAAAAATATGTGAGTGAAGTGCTTCCTGTCTTAATAGGTGTTTAGTGTGGATATTCTAGTAGTCAGAAGACAAAATTTGTTCCCTTGCTCTACCACTGCCTC
Source organism: Phrynosoma platyrhinos (assembly GCA_020142125.1). Lineage (NCBI taxonomy): Eukaryota > Metazoa > Chordata > Lepidosauria > Squamata > Phrynosomatidae > Phrynosoma > Phrynosoma platyrhinos. The sequence continues at coordinate 194,844,752 of CM034703.1, read as the reverse complement.
ACCACAAAAACATCCACAGCCCCTTTTTCAATCATGCATCACCTTGAGAACAGCAGAATTGCACTTTAGTTCTTTTAGAACAACACTGATAGGGGCCATCAGTAGATGTGGCTCCTGTCTGCCTCTCAGCCACAGTCACCTTTCCTTGGCATCCTCCAGTACTCAAACTGTGGGTGGGGGGAGCAAAAGCCCCAGCCCTGACTTCCTTCAATTTTAGCCAAAAGATGCCCTCCTCCCAATAGCATTCTCAAGCCAAATAAGGGGTCTGTCTTAAAAGCTAAGAGGACTAACTCCCTCTACTTCCTGTATAATACATTAATTGAGCATCAGTAAACATCCTGGGCAGATAAAACAGCTAAGTGCTGGAAAACAAGCTTTCCCTCATCAGCTGCACAACCACAAGTAGAGATGATGAATCTAAATACTGTCTTGTTTTCACTTTCAGACACGCATTTTGGTTACTCATGGCATCAACTTTTTACCTCAAGTGGATCACATTGTGGTTGTTGTGGATGGTAAGATCTCAGAAATGGGGTCCTACCAAGAGCTTCTGCAACAAAACAGGTCTTTTGCAGAATTCCTCCGCAATTATGCACCTGATGAAGATGTAGAAGAAGATGAGCCAACAAGTGAGTAGGCTTGTCATTTGTTTCCTGGAGTCTTCAGTCTATTAATTTGTCATGTCAGATTAAAAGGCCAAGAGCCGTTTGGAATTGTGTATTATTATTATTTTTAAACAAACACCAATGTATATGTGGACAATAAACAGGCAGAGAGAGAATCATAACTAAATATTGAACATTTCTGTTCTTTTAAAAAGTTTCAGATAGAACTGAAACTGGATGAGCCCAAACCTTCCTGCAATATGGCCTTGTCAGTTCCACTACTACTGACTTCTACAGAAAATTTCTGCAATTAGGATCCAAAGTAACATGCTTTAGTTTTTCTATGTGGCAAAACTCTCCATTCCTCTCTTCCTTTCTCCCTCCTCTTTACATTTTATCAGCTATAATTGCTTCCTGTTCTGAATCAGAACAAGTACCACTGTAATGTCAATTATTCCCATTGCTTTTCAGAAGTAATAGTAAGTACACCAGCTAGAGCTCACAAGGTCATCTTGGCTCTTTGTGATCAAATGGGCCAATATAAATAGGACCCCAGTTATGCCCAACCACTGAAGCAGAGCAGATCCCCAAGCTACCCAGACCTTCTTGTCAAATGGAAGAGGAAAGATTCAGGCACACTGAAGCTTCTCATTCCCAAAGAGTCAAGGGTTTTTTTTATTCTCTGCATGAGCTCTTTAAATGATTCAACATGAGCTTTTGAAATTATTTCCTTAGCATGAGCTTTCTAAATGAAGTCTAACTGAGTTAAAGATTTTCTGGTTTTTTGAAGTAGTGGAGGATGAAGAGGTCCTGCTTGCTGAGGACACACTCAGCAACCACACAGATCTGGCAGACAGTGAACCAGTGACAAATGAAGTCCGTAAGCAGTTCTTAAGGTAAGCCAAGAACTTGCTTTTAGAAACCCAATACTGTCTAAGGAAATCCTGTTCATTGTTTTGACTTGTAGTTCCTCTGCTTGAGGCTCATGGTTTGTTGTTGTTCTCTCTTTTAAAATAAATGCAGACAACTCAGTGTAATATCTTCAGATGGAGAATGTCCTAGCAAAATGTCAACAAAAAGAAGAGTGTGTGATAAAAAGCCACCTGAGCCTCCCCTCCCCAAAAAAGGTCCCTCTGAGAAGCTCATCCAGGCAGAAACCACTGAAACAGGCACGGTAAGCAATACTTACAAAACTCCTTTTTCCAAGTTGCTTTCTGCCTATTTACAGGGCATTCAGCTGACTCACAGCCATCTGACAATTCAGGCTGCATCTGGACTGCAGAAATAATCCAGATTGACACCACTTTAACTGCCATGGCTCAGTGCTGTGGAATTCTGGGATTTGTAGTTTTGTGAGATGTGAAGCCTTCTGTATCAGAGAGCTCTAGTGCCATAAAAAATTACAATTTTCAGAACGCCATAGCATTGAGCCATGGCAGTTAAAATGGTGTCAACCTGGATTATTTCTGCAGTGTCGATGCAGCCTTGGAAAGGGATTTTCAAATGTTGCCCTTTTGCGAGAAGAAAAATTTATTTAATTCTTCCCAAATTTCACTAAATACTAAATGTGCTGAAAGAACAAATGATTAGGCTTGTAAAATTACTATGCCTTTTAAAATTACAGTTCTACTGTAAAATTACATAGCGCAAAATAAAAAGACTGAAAGAACTGCAGTGGAACAAAGAATTAGACCATATAGACTATGTAAGACACTAAGGGGCTGAACAGACTACCTGAAAAAAGCAGTGCCCCGGTGCCCCTTTCAGCACTGAATTGGGCCTGCAGCAACCATATGCTGCGGCCCTGATCCAGCAGTTTGCCACTCTAAAAAGGAACGGCAAAATGCTGTTCCTTTTTAGAGTGACAAAGGGGCACCTTTGCCATGGTGATGCTTTTTGCCGATTCTTTGGCGCAGCACATCTAAACATGGTGCCAAAGATCCAGTGTGATTCCACCTGCTGTCTGGTCAGACGAGCAGCATGACACCAGTGTGGGGTGGCATTTGGGCGTGCGGACGCTACACCCCCGCTCTGTCCCAACGCCAGCTCAAAGTGCCAATCTGTACAGGCCCCAAGTTAAGATGTGAGGAAACATACAGACCTCCAAACATTGTTAGGCTACATTTCCCTCTGTCTTAACCTATATAGTTTATGGTGAGGGATGGTAGGAGTTACAGTCAGCATTTGGTACACTGCACATTGTCCAACTCTGCCCTAAGCAAAAATATATATATATATATAAAAGCATCATGTGATGGAGTAGTCAGGAATGTGCAGTCCTGCCCATCATCAACAGGGTTTTGGGGATTGAGAATGTGGTGAGCTTGATGGGCCTAGCACCACAGTTAACAACATTGTTGTCATACAGAGGATGAAGATGTGCTCAAACTCCAGAAGAAGCCTAGATTTGTCACATTGTTCTTAGTGGTATGGAGTTGCATTCTGGGGCATTAGCTTGTGGGTGGAAGAATGATTGCTACCGTTATGTTATGAGTGAGATAAAAATGTGTCACAGATGGATACACTGGAGCCAGACTACATACTATATGACTACTCTCTGGCTATATGCAATTTTTATTTCTACAGTCGTTCTGTATGTATTTGACATAGTGCATCCATTTTGGACATATTTTCATTATACTCATAGCTTCTTGTCTTAAAAAATTTCTGCATGTGCCCCTGTAGGAATTCATAGCTGTGATTTCAAGTTCCCTAGCTCACTGAACAAGTTCTGTCTCTATTAAGTTGCTAGTATTTCTGCAAAACCCAGGCTTCAGTTGTGTAATCTAAAGAACCCTACTTTGTTTGATGTCAAACTGCAGGTCAAATTTACTGTTTTCTGGCAATACATGAAGGCAGTTGGCCCCATAGTTTCTTTATTTATATGTTTCTTGTACTGCTGTCAAAATGCTGCTTCAGTTGGGGCCAACGTTTGGCTTAGTGACTGGACCAATGAACCTGTGATAAATGGTACTCAGCACAATGTGCACATGCGCGTTGGAGTCTATGCTGCCCTGGGTCTCCTGCAAGGTAAGTGTGTTCTTTGCTATTGTTTCTCCTCCTTATGCCCACCATGGCCACTTTTGTATTTTGTTCTGCTCAACAGAAGAGTACAAATTCAAATATATCTTTCTTTAATAGAGTTGATATGGTATGGGATAGTGATCTGTTTGGTGATCACAAGGGCTTCTGGAGTTCATTAGAATGCTGGGCTTTGTAGTTTGGTCATGCCTTAGGATTCTTTGTCTGAGAACTGAAAATCCCAAGATTCCATAGTATGAAACAATTGCAATCATAATGCTATAACAATGTAGTAGTGTGAAAGGCCTTCTGATAGTCGCAATGGAAATTGCAAAGAATGCTTGGCTGTATTAGTGGTTCTCCCCTATGCAAACATATACATTTTATCAAATCATGGCAGGTTACAATCCTGACTTATAAATTGAGGCCTTTCCTATGTCCTTACATTGTAATAACAATGACAAAAATAAATAAAGGTTGTACAGTTGCCCCTCCATTTTCGCGGGCTTGAAGTCCATCCCCCTTGCCCATTCGCGGGCAGCAAATGGAGGGGGACAAAATGGGGCACGCACCCATGGTGAGCACCCACAGGCAACCATGGGTGCACCCCCCATTCAAGCCTATTGGTCTTGAATATTTGCAGTTTCCCATTTTGGTGGATCCCCCGCGAAAATGGAGGGGTGACTGTAGTCTGCAAAAGACAAACAGTTCAGAGTGTTAGTCCTCAAGGGATCAGTATTTGGGAACCACATGTGTATGCAAGTCTTTTCTTAATGAACTGTGATGGTTCTTTCCACAACTGGTTCTTCATTCATCTCCATAATTAGTACTTCATCAATAACTACATTTTACACTATAATTTGATATTAGTATTCTGCATAAGAAATAGGGACTTGTACGTTGCTGCTTAAACAACAAAGTTTTTAGGGCTGTTCTTGACAGTGGAACCATATATGGATGGGACACTTACTGTGTGCATTTCTCTATTTTTGCATATAGGGCTTCTTGTGCTGATTTCTTCTTTTACCTTGGCAATGGGTGGCATTAGAGCAGCTCGCACACTCCATGCAGGATTGCTGGCAAACAAGCTCCACACTCCACAGTCATTCTATGACACAACTCCAACAGGCCGAATCATCAACCGCTTCTCTAAGGACATCTATGTGATTGATGAAGTGATACCACCAACTATCTTGATGTTCCTTGGAACCTTCTTTACCTCCTTGTCAACAATGATTGTCATTATGGCAAGCACCCCTCTCTTTGCTGTAGTCATAATACCTCTTGCAATCCTGTACTTCTTTGCTCAGGTAACAGGGATTGGCTTTGCCCGTCACTTAATTTAACTTGCTTAAACTGTTGGGGTTTTTTTTTAATCAAATGCTGCATAGATAGTGTGATATGTCTCTGAATAGTAGTGCTTAGAATCAGAATTTTCAAGCATTTCGTATTTGTATTAACACTGGATGTGAATTCTTTTGAGTGAAGAAGCTGATCTTTTTCTTTGGAAAGTCCTCTGTTATGTTTGTGCAGAGTAGTTTTATCCACAATTATATTGTTACTGTGATAATATATGGGGCTTCCCCACATGACTCACTATACTTTTTTGCATTTTTTAATTTATTTAAATAATTGCATGCTGCTCTTCAGTCATAAGGGCTCAAGAAAAATCCAGATTTAAGGCACAAGAAGAATAAAACAACAGATCACTAAAAAAAAATTACAGAAAGCTAAAACCAGTTGTCAGACTTTGAAAAAACAACCAACAACTTTTAAAAAAACAACCATGAAGGTGTTAATTTAACGTCAATAGGGAGTTCCTTAAACTGTTTATAGGCAAGGGAAGAAGAATAAGGAACAAGAACTAGCAACCATAAGGTGGCAGGCACATTTTCATCAATTTGTCCTCTGAAAGAGCAAACAATTTTGTCCTTTTCATTCTTACATTGGGAAGGTTCCTGAAAAGTGTGCTGTTTCAGAAGACTATTTCCATTTTTTCCATTTTTTGCTGCACAGAAAAAAATTCTATAGCACAGAAAATGTAATTTTCTGCACAGAAAATACTGTTTTCTGCATGCATAAAGGGTGCATTTTTGCAACATCTAAGTCCCTCTAGTGTTCTCCTTGTCAGGGTACCTCAATACTAAGAAAAGGTTTTTTTTCATCACTCATTTGAATATTTTTGAATATTTTTCCCATTACTGTTACTGAATCTTTTACACAACTACCTGCATCATTCTAGGTGATCTCCTTTTTTAATTTATTCTTCTTGATTTTTCCCTTATTACTTTAAATTTTAAAAATACAGGTAAACAGGAGCATAAATTTAGCAAGATAAATATACTTCTTAGTTATGCACCTTCAAGTCCAGCTCAACATATTATGACCTTATCATAGGGTTTTCTTCACAAGATTTATTCAGAGGTTTGCCATTGCCTTCTGCTTAGGATGAGAAACTGTAATTTGCCCAAGTTCCCCTAGTGAGTTTCCATGGTTATGTGGGGGATTCATACACTGGCCTCCTGGAGTCCTGGTCCAACTCTATAACATGGTGGCTCTCTCCTAAACATATCTTTTAAATGAAGTTAATTTTCTCCTTTATTTTAGAAGGTAAATTCACATGTTACAGTCCAGTAAAGTACAAGATGAATCTCCCTTACTTGAAAATCCAAAATCTGTAATCTTCCAAACCAAAACAATTTTTATGGGTGCCTGAGACAGTAACACCTCTGCTTTCTGTTGGTTCAGTGTATACAAACTTTGTTTCATGCACAAAATTGTTAAATATATTGTATAAAATTATATTCAGGCTATGCATATAAGGACAAATTTTGTGTTTAGACATGGGCCCTGTCTCTAGGATACCTCAGTGTGTACCTATGTGCAAACACAGATATTAAAAAATCCAAAACATCTTTAACCTCGAGCATTTTGGATAAGGGAGACTGTATAATAGAATAACCCATGCTATCCAGTAATCCAGTGCCTTCAGACTTCTGCAAATCCAAGTTTGTCTTGATCACTATTAATCACCAGAGCTGATTTACACATACCTGCATGCACACACACATTCTGTTCTGTCCCAAGAGTAGCCACAGTTGCAGTTAGTATGCTGCTAAATGGAGAGCTCTTGTTGTTAGTCATTCAAGACCACGAGCAACTATTTTGTCCTTTCTTAATGGATTTTCTTTGATAAGGAAAAATAGAAGAAACCATGGGAAAATTATTGGTGGTGGTTTACGAATGATATTTGGACTTCCATAAAATTTGGTGAGTGAAGTCAGTCATTTACACATTTGGAAGGACTCTGAATCTCAGTCACTGGTTTTCCTAGTGTGTGAACAGAAACTTTGGAGAAAATGCTGCTGAAAGCAAACAGTTTATACGGACTTTCCTAAGGCTGCCAGCAACATGTGAATATTTGTAGTTGATTAATAGCTCCTCTTTTAAGCAATTATTGAACCAGTTGAAATGGCACAGTATACCCTTTGAATACATTTTAATGAGTCTGTCTACTCTTATATTAAACAGAACAGTCATTTAAAAATCTATTTTAAAAGCATTACCTAAATCAAGACAAGCATTTTTCCAGCTCAGATATAGTATATTTACTTAATTAATAGATGCATTCAACCAATATTTTTGAAACATTAGAGGTGCTTCCTCACTAAAGGTTGGATGCTTTATTGCATTTCATTTTTCCTTCTCACATACTGCATAAAAAAAAGATATCTTTTCATGTTTCCTGAGAGCTCTCGTTTCCTAACCCGGGGGGGGGGGGGGGGGGGGGAGGAAGAGAGAGGGCAGCCTCCAAAACAGGAAAGTGATGTTATATTCCTTTGGCAGTAGGGAAGACTTAATGGAAGAAGTTCAATAATTCCCTGATCCTCTCTACCCACCCTACACCAAAGAGAGTGGCTTAGTGGAGTGTGTGGCCTTTTTTGAGGCTGAAACTCAGCCCAAGACTGATACTGCTGCTGATGCCCTCTTTGCTATCTTCTTAACATGGATCCCCTTCTGTCATGATATAGGTCATCATTCAGTCATTCCATGGCCATGAAGAACAGTCTACATTTTCATAGTAAAAAATTCAGTCCAGAGGGCCAGGTGGCACACAATGCAAGAAAGTGATGAGAAGCAGGATACCAGAATGGTAGTGTAGGAGCCAGTTTGTACTGTCATTACAGTTGAGTGGTAATATGTTTTCAAAAAGCTACAACTACACTCCTCTATAGAGTAGATTCCTTTTTCTATAACAAAGCTGATAGTGCAGGAGGTTTTTGTGCAGGAGCATTTAAACCTGCAAGCTAAAACAGTACAACCCAGGAGAGATTTTACCATGATTCTGATGTCCCACAGATAATCCTAACATTAGAGAGAGATTTGGTTGGGAAATACCCTAGAATTATGTACAGTCTTTGGTCAGAATCCTGTTAATGGTTTGTTTGGTTATAATCCTGGCTACACTATGCAGTGACTCAAGTGATTAAGATGCTGACTCTGTTGATGGCAAGATCAGCAAGTTGGCAGTTCGAGGCCCAGGTGCTGCATGATGGGGTGAGCCCCGTCACTAGTCCCAGCTTCTGCCAACCTCGCAGTTCGAAAGCATGCAAATGCAAGTAGATAAATACCTGTGGGAAAGTAAATAGCATTCTGTGCAGTCATGCTGGCCACAGGATCACAGAGTAGTTTCTGACAACACTGACTCTTCGGCTTTATAATGGAGATGAGCACTGCTCCCTATGGTCAGACACGACTTGACAACCTTGTCAACTGGGAATACCTTTACCTTTACCTTACACTACATTAAGTATCAAATGTTGCACAAGGAGGTAATCAGTGCCCACCTGCACAGTGCCTCTGCTCCAGCTGTGTCCCTAATGCAGTTCCAGGAACCTACTGGCTGTGAGGGTATGTCTGGAAGCACCCTTGTGGTCATTTAGTGGCCAGCACTGGAGCTTCAGTAGGGAGCCATCTGGACAGCTGCTGAGGAAGAAGGAGCAATTTTAACCTCTGCAGCCATCTACCTGGAAGCTTTACAATCTGCCAGTGTTGAAAGAAGATCTTGGTCTTTCTTTCCTAGGCATCGCTCACTCTTAGACTATGGCTGTATCTACACTGCAGAAATAATGCAGTTTGAGACCACTTGAACTGCCATGGCTCAGTGCTATGAAATTCTGGGATTTGTAGTTTAAATGCCTGTACTGCAGCCACTCACTCATAAACCACAAGGTTGCGAGTTCAATACCAGCCAGGGCTGAGGCTCGACTCAGGCCTGCATCCTTCCAAGGTCACTAAAATGAGTACCCAGATTGTTGGGGGGCCATCAGCTCACAGTTGTAAACTACTTAGACACCCCATAGCATGGTATGAAGCGGTATATAAATGAAGCTGCTTTGCTTTGCTTTGCTTTCTCTGTCAGAGAGCTCTAGTGCCACAACAAACTACAATTCCCAGGATTCCACTGCACTGAGCTATGGCAATTAAAATAGTATCAAACTGCCTTGTTTCTGCAGTTCAGATGCAGCCCAAGTTAAATTTTAGTAGCACTATGTATTGCTGGTTCAGGTCAAATACCTAAAATGTTTTTGTTTGTTTCTGTTTTGTTTTGTTTTTTTAATCTTTATACTATTGAATTGATTGATGGCAGCGGTTTTATGTAGCTACTTCTCGCCAATTAAAGCGGCTGGAATCTGTGAGCAGATCCCCCATATATTCTCATTTTTCGGAAACAGTTACTGGATCAAGTGTCATCCGAGCTTACAGAAGAGAGAAGTCTTTTGTTTACATCAGTGACACAAAGGTGAATGATAATCAGAAAAGCTACTATCCTGGAATTGTATCTAACAGGTAAAAGAAATATTTTATTAAATGTAGTTTCAACTTTAGCATTGGATAAACACTATTTTCTTACCCTGAGCTCTATTCTAATATCTCTGTTTTTCTCTGTTAACAGATGGCTGGGGATCAGAGTTGAATTTGTAGGCAACTGTGTCGTATTTTTTGCAGCTCTTTTTGCTGTGTTAAGTAAAAACAATCTGAGTGCTGGCCTGGTTGGACTTTCTGTGTCGTATGCGTTACAGGTGTGTGAAGTGTATTTTGGAAGACTGCTCACATAAGAAGTGGAATTGAAGCTTCATTATGCTGTGACCTTTTCATTACACACTCTGGCTTTAACTACCTATAGCTACAGCATTTTTGTTGTGGAAATGGGAAAGAGAGTAATCTGGTTGAATGAAATGTAAAAATAAGAGAACAAAAAGGGAACCCTTTTCAAGACACTGCAATTTTGCTTAAATTGTTCTGTTCGTTGTTGTAGTATCACAAGATCCAGTCCATCATTCATCAGATTCTGTGCATACTGAAAGACTGCAGTAGCTAGGGACTGAATGCAGACAGAATTTCTTTCATAGAATTAAAAGCAGATAATGGGCTTGTTAAGGGTCCTGGTAATTGTCATCATTGCATATATGCAGAACATATTATTTATTTTATTTATTCTTGGGAAAATTAGAGTTTTGGACTACAGTTCACCGAATTATCCAGGCAGTATGTTGTTACCAAATTCTGCACATGTGATTATGGACAGCTGCCTTGGGCCTCTAGTTCTTGGTATTTACAGAAAAACTAAATGACATTTTTCAGTATCTTTTTTGCTGAAGGAAGTTTATTTGTTATTGTTGTTGTTGTTGTTGTTAACTGCCCTTGAGTCTAGCCATCTGTTTTGCAGTCTTTCTCTCTTTCTTCCGACTTCTATCTTTCCTAGCATTATTGTCTTTTCCAGTGAGTCATGCCTTCTCATGATATGGCCAACATATGACAGCCTCAGTGTCATCATCTTGGCTTCCAGGGAGAGTTCAGGCTTGATCTACTCTAGGACCCATTTATTTGTCATTTTGTCCATCCACAGTATCCTCATCACTCTTCTCCAGCACCATATATCAAATGGCGTATAAGACGACCCGCGTATAAGACGACCCCCCATTTTCCCAGTCAAAATATAGAGTTTTAGCACTTCTATCTTCATTATCCTTATACCCGGCGTATAAGACGCGCCCCCCCACTTTACCCACAGATTTTGCAGGTTAAAAGGTTGTCTTATACGCCGGAAAATACGGTATGTTTATTTTCTTCCTATCTGCTTTCTTCACTGTCTATCTCTCACATTCATTCATAGTGACGGGGAATAAAGTGGTTTGGACGATTCTAATTTTAATGCTCAACTGTATATCTGTACACTTTAGGATCTTATCTTGTTCTTTCATAGCTGAAGTTTATTTAAGAGCAGAATATTATTGTAACTATCAGCTTGGATAATCTGTTCTGGTTTTGACCACATTTTCTCTTAAGATCATACGAAGAGTTCCATATAATTTTGATTTCTTGAAATGAAAGATGACAAAGTTTCACTTCAAATAGCGCATTGCTGTACTTCAGTCAGAAGTTGCCATCTTTGAGAAATTGCTTCTGAAACACTCAGGCCTATACTATGCCTTCTATCAAATGGAAGGATTTGAGTTACGCCTCCCAGCTTTAAAAGCTATGAATGTTGATTTGGTAGAAGAGAGAGAGGCACACTGATTGAATGTTATCTTCAGTAACAATGGGACCCTGCATTAAAATTGGCAAAGCAATGAATTCTACCACTGCGTTTATATTAAATGTAATATAAGAAACAGTAATACCTTTTATACTATATAATCAGCCCTTAGAAAAATTCATGAGGTACAATACTGAAGGATCTGTGGTTGACTGGATATTTGGAGTTTCATTTCCTTATACGGATTTGCAGTATGATTAGATTTGGGACTTTTAGGCATATTGAAGTGCTGCATTCATAAGCAAGGGGCAGCTACAAGATTTCGAAGCCAAGGCCTTTTCCTTCCTGGTTTAGCTTTCATTTTACACACACACACAGAGAGAGACACACACATCTCCAAATGCACTAACATATTAAAACAAAAAGAAAGAAGAGAGAAAGAAATAAGAAATTTAAAAAAGAAACTACAAAACAACTAAGAACCAAAAGAAGAAGAAAGAAAAACAATGATTTCTGGCTTTCTTTTTTGGTGGCTATATGTCTAAATATATAAGGTCTAACTTTTCCAAATAACAGATACTTAATACAGTTATCATATCATTTCTTCC
>CM034703.1:194808187-194831832 GCA_020142125.1 Phrynosoma platyrhinos | reverse complement strand
TATACAGCGAGTGTATCCCAAACTCTATATTTTAAGTGGAAACGTTGGGGGTCGTCTTATACGCCTGGTCGTCTTATGCACCGGACAATATGGTCGCCTTCTCTGTCAGAGAGCTCTGATGCCACAATAAACTACATTGCCCAGGATTCCCTAGCACTGAGCCAGGGCAGTTAAAGCAGTCTCAAACTGCATTATTCCTGCAGTGTGTTTTGGACTTAAGGCAGTATGCATATTTTTAAGCTTTATATTGCTGCTTGGATAGAATGAAAATTGCTGTTCATCCATAGAAAGAGCGAGCTCAGTTATAAATGCAATTAGTCTTCTTTGCATCATGTAGATAATATGTATCCCCTGCTGGCAAATAAACTCTTAAATGTTGTTAAGTGTAGGGCATGATCTGACTGGTCATAAGCACTTTGAAACTCATTGACTTTAAACAGGAAAAAGTTAAATGTAGTCTTTGCTTTCTCCCTGATATAAACTGAACATAAAAGTGTGTATCTTTGGCTGGATTGTACCTCTTGTAATTAGGCTATAAAACGCCTGAGGTTATTTTAAACTTAATTGTATTTGCAACTAACCCACTCTGTGAATGTCTAAATAATTGTCGTGTTCTATTCTGTGGATAAAGGGAGAGATGCAGTTTGAAAGTTTCCATGTTCCCCTACCAGCTGGATATTAATATAACAAAGGGCTTTGTGCTACTTACCCTTCCTTATCATTTAACATGAATGTGTACATTTCTAGGTCTCTCAAGCAATATAAGAGCAATGATCATGATCCTCCATTCTCGCATGTGATGTTTTGGAATAATATTCCTTAGTAAATCTGTTTTTATTTTATTTTTTATTTTATTTGGCTTGGTTATTCTTATGCTTAAACTATAAAGTTTAATCTAGGATATCACATTCAGCAATCATGATTCTTATTTATTTTCTATCCATATAGTTATGGAAGGGTAGGCAGTGTATTTTGTTTCACAGTTCTTGTTCAGTATAATTGATGAATGTTACATGGGCTTTGCATATACTAGTGCTAATTGAAAGTAAAGCTTCTCATGCACGTCTCAGAATGGATATATATTGTGTATCTAATTGGACACATGTGATACTGTATACAGGAACCCAATAACATATTTGCATCATCTCATCATCTTATTTTGTGATGGCACACAGTAGCATATGGTGAAGGATAGCTTGTTCATCTTACTTTAAATACTTCTGCAAACAAGCAATGCAAATGAGAAGACTGAGTTAACTATTAGGAGGAAGACTTGAATAACCATCCTTGAACTTTTAGTGTAATATAATATACAGCTGGCCCTCCATTTTCGCGGGTTATCCATTCCGGATGCACACGCCCTGCAAAAATGGAGACTTGCCAATATTCAAGCCCCATAGGCTTGAATGGGGTGCGCACCCCTATGAAATTAAAGGAGGTCGCCCCTCTGCAAATATTTGAGCCCACAGATCTCAAGTCTGCAAGAGCGGGGGGGGGGGGCAACTATAGTAATATAATATTTCAATATTTTCTTTTTTAAAAAAAGTCTTACTACTAATATGATATGTCTGTGCTATCTCATTCTGTTACTCTTCCTTCCAGGCTCCCTGGATAATTGAAGATAAAAGACCACCAGAAGATTGGCCTAACCAGGGGGAATTGCAAATTGCAAACTATTCTGTAAGATATAGGAAAGGCTTGGATTTGGTGTTGAAAGACCTCAGTCTGAATGTCAAAGGTGGAGAAAAGGTATGGATGACCTCAGCACTGTCACTTAGTTGACATGAGTAGGATCAAGTTATATTTTCAATAATCTGGGTTTGCAAGACTTCAGTTTTATTTGGTGCACTTCAGAAGCTTCCTTTTCTTTAGGCAAACCATAGGTCTATCTAGTAGTTTAATACAATCTACACAAGTCGTAGGGAAGTATGCGGCCCCCTAAGCCCCACATTTGCAGCCCTCACAGCTCCCATTACCAGTCCCCCACCCCCAAAATATTTTTTTAAAATTCCTGCATGACTTGGGGGCAATTTTGCCTGAAATCTATGCAAAAAAGCCTCCCTCGTTGATGAAAATGCATAAACACTCACACACACATACCCACCCACCCTACCCCTGTGTACACCCAAATACCACTTTCATCTATAGCCTTCCCAGATGGTAATAGGAAATGATGTAATGCCATTTCCTGACATCATTTTTGGAAAGATGCAGATGTAAACAGAGGTAATTGGAGGTAAACAGAATTACCTCAGTTTACATCTGCATCTTTCCAAAAGGAAGGAAATTGGCTCCTGATCCCTGTCCTTATCCACCCCTCATTTATACCAAGGGTGAGAATCATACATGCCTCTAGATGTCTTTGGACTGCAAGTGCCAGTAGCCATAGCCAGCTTAGCTAGTGATAAAACATGCTGGGACTTACAGTACAGCAGCATATGGAGGGCTACATGATTCCTACCCCTGGGCTACACTGACTTGTAAAGCTCTCCTGAATTTCCAGAGAGGGTTGTCTTTCCTAGTGCAACCTGAGGATGCAGGAGACTGAACCTCAGACCTTCGGCATGCAAAGCTTGTGTATTGCCACTGAGTTGTAGCCTGTCCTTTGACCTCTTATCAGCTTATAAACTCAGTGGCAACAAATTCTTACTATGTGTATATTATACTTGTGGAATTCTTTGGAGAGATAAAGGTGTATGTGACAAATATTGCCAGCTCTAATTTGTTGACGCTGAAGAAGTTCTTCATGGGTTAGCTTCACCCATACTTCTTGTTCCATAAGACAGGCTGAGTTGTCAGCTGTGTAAGAAGTAACCCCTATGCCCACATCCCTGCATGAACATGTCTGCACAGGTCTGATCAACTGTCATTTGAGTCTCAAACTAGTCCTGAAGATCAAATCACATAAATACTTAAAGCAGTGGCTGTCATTTCACAGCATTTCGTAAAGCTTTCTGATATTCCTCCTTAATTACTGTTAACAATTTTAAAAGTTTGTGAGGTGGGTAGGGAACCACTGTGGGCTGGAGGTTAAGTATGAAACACATTTGCTTTTGTTTCTGTTGAAGCTAGTTTTAAAATCCCACTTAGATCAGCATATTGTATCACAGTAAACATATCCTGAAGGACGGTATACACCAGACAACCAAGGGACTAGATTATTAATTTTTTATTCCACCCACAACTGTGTCAATGGAGCAGAGTTCCACACAACTGCTCAGAGAGAGAGGAGGCAGTTTGCTCCCAATTCCATCTCTGTCCTCAGCCCTCTACACAGCCTCTGCCACTGTTTCAGAGGGTCCCCCATAACCTCCAGAGATGTTCAGGAGACATAGGGACTGTAGGGAAGGGAGGAAAACAGCAACATTCAGGGAAACATTCTGTAAGTTTCAACCCATTCCTTCCATTCATGAAAACTCTTTGATACAACAGACAACTATCATTTATTCTGCATTCACCTGCACCCCAAAATTTTCTCCAGAGGTCTGGTGGACTCTCCAGAGCAGTGTGAGAGGTGAGATTGGGGTGCATCTATGCTGTAGAAATAATGCAGTTTGACACCACTTCAGGTGTCAATAGTCTCCATCCTATGAAATCCTGGGGTTTGTAGTTTTAGAAGGTCTTTAGCTTTCTTTGCCAATGGTGCCTCACAAAACAAAACAAAACTAAAAATCCCAAGATTCTGTAGGATGGAGCCGTGGCAGTTAAAGTGGTGTCAAACTGCATTATTTCTACAGATGCACTGTCAACATGTGCACAAAAAAGAGGAAATTTTTGCAAAACAAACATATACACTCATATGCCTATGGAAGCCTCCACTGACTCAGAGAGCCTTCTATATAAGATGAGATGAAAAAACACTGTTCATAAACTATAATCTGGACATGGATTAAAGATGAATTTGCTTGGATTGGATATTGGATCATTTTCTCCTATAAGGGAGCCATTATCTAAGTGAGAACTAGCCTTTGTTCCTAATCCTTCAAATGTATGAATTAGGTTGATACTGATGGTAAACTTGCAGGAGGGAATATATTAATTAATTACTTTTAAGATGTATATTTCTCTCATTGCCGAATGATCCTTTCCAAGGCATTGGTCCAACAACACAAATTTCTGGTGGGACTATCTTGCAATGAAAAAAACTCACAAAATGATTGAGGGAAACCCAAACACATAAGATTTAAAAGATATCCTTGAATCTCTCCTCACTGAGCTACAAATAAAATGTCCAGTAGTAGTCTGTTGTTGATTTTAAAACCTAGTAAAAATGATTAATTTTAAAGATTAATAAATATCCCCCCCTCTCAAATATATTAATTAGGTTGGGATTGTTGGAAG
This sequence comes from Phrynosoma platyrhinos, assembly GCA_020142125.1. NCBI lineage: Eukaryota > Metazoa > Chordata > Lepidosauria > Squamata > Phrynosomatidae > Phrynosoma > Phrynosoma platyrhinos. Next base: position 194,827,491 of record CM034703.1, on the reverse strand, counting down.
AACTGGAGCTGGCAAGTCCTCTATGACCCTCTGCCTCTTCAGGATCTTAGAAGCTGTGGAAGGGGAAATCAAAATTGATGGACTGAGAATTGCAGATATTGGCCTTCATGACTTACGATCCAGGCTGACCATAATTCCTCAGGTAAGTCAGCTTGTGTCATGAGACTTTGGTCTATACAGCAAATGACTCTTTTGTGGTAAGGCAAGGCCTGTAAAGTGAGAGCCAGCATGGTGCAGTGGTATGAGTGTTGGATTAGGACTTTCAGAGATCAGAGTTCAAATGCCCACTCAGCCATGGAAAACCATGGGGTGACCTTAGGTCAGGGTTTCTCAAACAGGCTTCCATGAGAGATTGATAGAGGTTTTGTGAGAGATCATGATGTAGGGTGGAGTGGAGGGGGTGGGTGGAATTGAGCTGTTACACAGTAATGTAAGGGTTTCCTAAGATCTGAAAATTGTTTCAAAATTTCCTCCATGTCAAAAAAAGTTGAGAGACTGCCTTAGGCAGTTCATATTCTCTCAGCCCCATGGGGCTGAACAGGTATCTCCAAGAAAACCCTATCACCTTAGGGTCACTGTAAGTCATAAATGATTTGAAGGCACAGAACAGCTACAAGCTACAAAGGCTTGTGTGGATACTGTTGGGCTTTGTATCCAGGAGTACTAGTTCATGCCTAGCTTCAGAAGAATTACTTTGTGTCCCATGGCAGATGTAAGGTGGAAATGAAGGGGAAAGATTTAAATGAGTTGTAAGATTTAAGTGAGTTGCAGGAAAACATTATTCTTTCACAGCCCTGGTAAGGTGCAATGTCAGAAAAAATCAAGATCTAATTTATCTTGCTCCCTGCATCCAAGAATGAAGAGTAGGTTTTCTCTTTCACTGCTGCAGCCTATGACACCCTGTTGTATCTTCTTGGCCTAACGCTAACTATTCTAAAAGTTTTTGGTGGGTAGCACAGCAACGTATTTCCATAGACCTTACTCCCACCTTACTCTTGTTATTGAGAATAAAAATAACTGAATTATTCAACTTGATTACAAGTTGATCAGTCATAAAATGGACAAAAGCAAAACAGAGCTGAAAATTAATAAGGTCAGCTCCCAGCACAAGAATTCTTGTTCGTACACATACATATACATAAGTGGCAGTTCTGCAACTGCTTCTAAATCTATACCATATAGCAGGGGTAGGCAACCTTTCCCCTTTAAGGGCCGAGGGACTAAAGCTCCCAGAATCCCAGGAGCTACTGGCCAACATGGGACTATTAGCCAACATGGCTGAGGCTTCTGGGAGCTGAAGTCCCTCGGCCCTTAAAGGGGAAAGGTTGCCTACCCCTGCCATATAGCATCCACTAGGATTCAGCTGAGCCATGATGGGATTTGACCAGCTTGCTCCTAGTGGAACATGCTAACATGCAAAACTTTGCAGCCATCTACAACCCATTTGTTAAAGAAAACTGAAGAGAGACTGGAGGTATGCAAGTTATCAGATCTGCCTGGGAACCTTTCCAAAATCAGACCTATTAAGCTGAGAATAAAGATTCTTATAATGCATACAACATAGCAGAACACAACTAGCCATTTCAACAATGCCCGATCGGCAGGGGGAGACACACTATTTATAAGGATTTCCTAAGTATCCGCATTCCAGTACAGCTTATGGCAAATCATTGAAATGAGCCAGTGTTGCTGGTTTACTTACCGTACTACATTTGTCATATTATGTAATTCCATCTGCATTACTGCAGTATTTGAGGCTATAGTGGGAAATCTAGCTATTGTAACCATAATCCAGCTGCATTTGATCAAAGATTTTAATAGTTTTATTATTTAATTTGATTTTAGTGATTATTTTAATTAATTTATTGTTTAATGTATTTTAGATGTTTAGTCATCTGTAGCACATTTTTAAGTGGAAAGATAGCATAATAATGTAACAAAAAGAAAGAAAGAAAATCAAGGACAGAAAAGGAGAAGTATTCTCTCCACAATAGATGTGCTGATTGAATGGGCATTATCTTGATTGTATTCAACAAATGGGAAATTGCTATATACCCCCAGGACAAAGCAAAAAACAAAACAAAACTGAGAAAATACATAGTTTATATATTACAGCCACCCCTCTAGAACCGGAGTGGGTAAACTCCACAAGTCCAGAAGCCTCCCTCCTATACATATGCACATGTACACACACACACACAGTGGGAGGAACCATACTTCTCACCATACCCACTTCACCTGGATTTTTTTTTTCACCGTAGATGCAGTAAGGGGCAATTTAATCTGTTTTTTGAGGTGGGGCTTACTTGTTTGGAAACACTCTCCCATGGTTTAAAATAGGTCAACCTTCCCCCCACCATGTTGTAGAATTGCCCCTTCCAACCCCTAGAGGGTATAGTGGGGTTTTTCGGTTAATAACTGAAGAGGTGGAGACCACAGAGGAGGGCACATGTAGTCTGTGGGCACACTTTGCCCTCTGTTGCTCTACACAGTGGTCCCCAAACTATATTCTTTAAGGGATTTTGTACTTCAGCTCCCAGAATCCCAGACTGTTGGCCAACATGGCTGAGGCTGCTGGGAGCTGAAGTCCAAAATCTCTTAAAGAGCACAGTTTGGGGGCCACTTCTGTAGAAGAACCACCAAGATGACCAGTGCTGTTGTTGAACAAATAATGTGATGGCAGATGGTCGTGTAGCATTGTATCTTAGCAGGTGCTGAACTATGAAAATAATCCATCACATTTGTTCTTCTGTGCTTGTGAGACTTTGGAAGCTGAGATTATCTTTTTCCCATGCATTGGTTCAGAACCCAGCAAAAATACAGTTCTAGTAATGACTATTGATCATTGCCCAAAGTAGATCATGAAATGGGATTACTAAGTCTCAGGTAAATACTATTGCCGAGTTGGTAATGTTCTCCAGTGCAGGACTGATATCCACAAAAATAGGAATTCTTTAATCTTGGTGTGAATGAGCCAGGCAACACACCAAAGAGAGAGAATCCACAGTTTTATTTGTTACAGCGAAAAGGTACAAGTGGTCTAGTGACCAAAAAAGATTGACACAGAGGAGAAAAAGATTGACACAGAGCATATTTGCATTTCCATATGTTAATCACAAGACACTTTATCTCTACGTAGATACCATACCACTAATTAAATGGTCATATTGCTTGAACATGCATACTGGACAGGTCATACTAGACAGGTGTACTGCTATTCCATAATGATCCCCTGTTAACATGGTGACCCTAAAAGAGAGGTTATCTCTTTGTGGCAAAGGGGGGGGGGGTATTTTTGGCACTGTAACATCATTAAGGCACCAAATAATTATACACTTTCTATGATGGGGGTGGGGAGGCAGTGCTAGGGCTGCCAGGTGGATGGTTCCAGTTGGTACCCTTAACTATATGTGCTTTCCATTAGGCCTTGCAGTTGCCCATTTTCACCTTTTACCACATTTAACCTGTTTCTCTGTCAGGCTGACATTATCCAAGGGCACTTGGTGCATTTTGCTATGGCTATAGAAAGGAGAACACACATATGCTTTTCTATCTAAGATAGTATTTTTATCCAACTATCCTATACTGGTATCTCATACTTATTTCTTCATTTTCCCCCATTTGTCTTATCAAGATGGCATAATAGTTAAGGGGTTGGGGCAGTATCCAATAAGGTGGTTCTGTTGGCAGGACTCTTTCTCTCTTGCAACTCCCTAAAGCCTGTTTTGAAGAGCTTGAAAACACCCTTGGGCTCTAGTTTCCAGAGGGAGGGGAAAGAGGAGAAGAAAGTTAATCATGTGACTGTTTGTTTCAAGTTGATTTTTATTAAAGGTTTACATAGAATGATGGTAAATTATCCCTTATATGCCTTCCGCTGCCTGCACACCACATCCCATGATTCAGAATACAGACAGTCACAAGGTAATGCAGATAACAGCAATTGACCACAATCAACATCCAAAGGTGCCCACAATGATAGCTTCCAGAACATCATGTGTTTTGATGATAAGCCATGTTCGGAATTTACATATGACATATATCGGGGGTAGGCAACCTTTCCCCTTTAAGGGCCGAGGGACTTCAGCTCCCAGAAGCCTCAGCCATGTTGGCCTATAATAGTCCCATGTTGGCCAATAGCTGCTGGGATTCTGGGAGCTGAAGTTCCTCGGCCCTTAAAGGGGAAAGGTTGCCTACCCCTGACATATATGCTACAACTTGTGATCATGAGGTCTGAAAAGTATCTTCAATTATGTGACCTCATTCTCCTGGTTGGACACTAGTGTGACATTGGTTTTGGCCCTGGCTTCCATCCCTGAAGATGAAGTCTGAATTTTGCTTGGATGACTGCTTCATGTCCACACAGCTATAAGCACAGTGGAAATCAAAAAGAATCCAACACATTGCTGGACATCACTCCCTGGGCAAACCAGATCATAAGGAGAGACTTTGCATAAATTCACTATTGAGTTAGAAATACATTAAAGGACATTAATTTATTCCTAAATGATCCTTAGGCTTTTTTAGGAGTTGTTTTCTAACAGAATTGTGATTGTTTTGTTAAGGATCCTGTTCTTTTTTCTGGAACACTCCGTATGAATTTGGATCCCTTTAATAAATATTCTGAGGAAGAAATATGGAAAGCTCTTGAACTCTCCCATTTGAAGAGGTTTGTCAGCAGTCAGCCAGAAATGCTGGATTTTGAATGTTCAGAAGGAGGAGAAAATCTTAGGTAATTGAAATCGTCTTCAACAATAGATACTAAGAAAAAAATCCTATCCATTATTGAGGTATACCAGAACGTTGACATATAAAGTGCTCCTGTTGACTATTCCAGCAAGATTATTCTTCTGTATTGAGTTAGAATTCTGTTCTCACTGAGTATGTTCAGACCTCATTGGTGCTTCAAGGTTGTCACACACACCCCTCCAACTCAGTCTCCATTCCCCACACACATATATAGTCATCCTTGTGAGTGTACACAAGAAAGGACAGGTGGTGCGAGAGCCAAACAACGTTACAATCAGGGCGATTAATCCAAGGAGCCAGTACAGCTGGTAGAACTTACAGGGCCAAAATATATGTAAGGGGGTCATGTTACAAGTTTGTGCCAGCTCCTGCCCTCTTAAAAAAAAGTCCTGGACACTGTTGCTAGTTAGGCTAGTCAAATACTGATCTCCCCACTTGGGCAACACATTCTATAATGTAGTTGACGAAATAGGTGTGTGGGTTGCATTTTTTTGTAGTCTAAATCCACAAGTCAGGCCTAACTAAAGGTGAGGCTGACAGACATCCAGAGCCAGGAAGCATATGTTCACATGATGGCTGGCATCCTGTTAGGGGAATACACCTGCATAAGTTTCCCTTATGCCTGCATATTCCTTTTTTGGACACTCTAGATCAGGGGTAGGCAACCTAAGGCCCAGGGGCTGGATGCGGCCCCCCGAGGCCTTTGGACCAGCCCCATGTGGGTCCTGCCACCACCCCCACTGACGCCCCTGTCACCCCCTACCACCACCGCCGCCTGCCATGATGATATTGATTATTGTTGTTATTACTTGTTCTTGGGGTTTTCTTGGCAAAATCTCCACAGGGGTTTTGCCATGGCTTCTCTGGGGAGAGTGTGCATGCATATCCTTTTTAATTTTTTAATTTTTTTAAAAAAATACATATTTTTATTTTTATTTATTTATTGTGCTTTGGCCCCCCCAATTGTCTGAGGGACAGCAACCTGGCCCCCAGCTCAAAAAGGTTGCCTACCTCTGCTCTAGATGTTGATAGTCCCTTCCTCCTTCCACAGTGCCCAAAGTCTGCACCACCAATTTCCTGTGCAACCTCTGAAGCCCACCGCCCACCGCATGCTTCATGGGAAGCAAGTTTGGGCAGAATCAAAGAGGTGCTTGGCTATGTTCCTAGAGCTAGACCCAAAATGATCAGATTATATCATCCTTGGGACCCCTGTAGATCTGAACACTGCTGTAATCATTTCCCATCTGGCTATGGGAACATAGCAAGACTTCCTCTGATCCTGTCTGCTCCCTACAAAGCATAAAATAATAATGCCTGCATATTCCTTTTTTGGACACTCTAGAGGTTGATAGAGTTGTACATGAGTCCAGGACAGGGGACAGGGTTCAGTCTAGTCTAAGTCTATATGCAGAACTACTGTGCTACACTGGGCCATACTGAATTGAAGCCAACGTGGAACATTGTTGACAGACCTACCTTTTGTTCAAAACGTATAACCCATATAATATCTTTGTATTAAAAACACTACTAGTTTTTGTTGTTAGAAAGAAACTGTGTGCAGCATGTGGGTTAGACTCTGACTTTTTTACCACTTTTTTTTAACCAATGTCATCAGATGCCCAATTCTGTATAGATTCTGCAACAGGAGGTGATTCTGGGGGGACTAAACTGTCCTGTCTGCTTGGGTAAAAATTAAAGTTGCTGGGGGGAGGGATTAAAAACTATTCTATATGACAAATATTTTACTCTCTCCTGTTTTTGATTTTTTGTGGTTTATAATAGTTATTCTATTATCTTAATTGATTGTTCTTGGCCACATGGAAGTTTTCTGAGAAAAAACAAGGTTCTCAGTTAATAAATTAGAGGGAACATGTAGGCTGCTGCTGACCCACAGCCCTCTTCCACCCTCCTCCATCTTGTGGTAATGTTTAGACCAGAGATGACCAACTGGAGCTGTGCAGAGCCCACTGATGGCAGCACCCACAATCCCTCACTGTTACTTATGCTCATTGATTTATTTAATTAATTTATGTCCTGCTTTCTTCCCAAGGCAGCACTTACAGCAAATTAAACAAAGTACAGTGAAGACCTATCAGATACAAAAGTTTAAAACCATTAAACAAACAATTATATATATATTTAAAAAAAAACTTAATTGAAGCACTATAAAATGCATTGAAAAATAGTATAAAGGATAAATAGTATAAAGGATAAAAGGGTCAATAAAAGACCCTTCTCCCACAGTAATTTTTTTTCACCCAATGTACCCATGATGGTGGTGGGATGGAGATAAAGCCTTCCCCCAAAGATCTTAAGAGTCAAATCTTGATAAGAGGGAGATACTGCCTTTCAGCCCATGGCAGTTGCAGTCCAACAACATGGTAGCAGGAGGGAGCATCACTTGGAAGCAACAGTGTAACACTCAGTTGTGTTGTGTGTTTTCCAATTGCCTTTCTGATTTAATGGAGTGCAGTATGCAAGGAGCAAGCAAGTGCTGAACATAAGGATATCATGTGTTATGTTTTTGTGAAAAGTAGAGTAGAAGCAAGTAGGAGGAACACAAGTAGCAGCGGCCATGAATCCCCATGACGTTTAGTTAAAACACAGGTGGGCAAATTGTGGCCCAAGTTAACTAGTTCTAGTGTTGATGTTTTTAAGAAGGCATTTCTTGGATCCCTCAATGGCTTTGGGAGTCCCAAAACATGGTGACTCCTTAAAGTGTGTGGGAGGCATTTTGACCTTTAAAAAAAGTGAATGCTTTAAAATGTTGGGGTTGGGGGAGGCACAGCATAGAGATGTAACCTGAGATCCTGTGAGGAGGGTAATGCAGCGTCTCCCTTCCGAAATTACCAGATGTCTACCCCAGGTGAGAATCTCAGTCACTCACATAGAGTTAAGAAGGATTCAGGCAACAAGTGCCATAGCCTTAGTGTGCGTGCTGATTTAAAAACCAAAACCAAACATCCTCATATGCTTTTTCCAGTGTTGGCCAAAGGCAACTTGTTTGCTTGGCAAGAGCCCTCCTCCGCAAAACACGGATCCTTATTTTGGATGAAGCCACAGCAGCCATCGACCTCGAGACAGATGACCTTATTCAGGCAACAATAAGAACACAATTTGAAGACTGCACTGTGCTGACGATAGCACACAGGCTAAATACAATTATGGATTACACCAGGTAGCTATGTATCTTGGCCTTCATGTGTTTCCAGAGATGGTGTTTTCAGAAAGCTCTGTGGGATGCTGTTTCATAACTTGCTTTTCACCACCTCAAAAGAGTAAGCAGGTTTACCATATAGAATTTATAATTCATCCCACTATTGAGTTAGTTAAAGAGTCTTAAACGTTTTGGATTCAAGTTTGGGAACACATGTTTATTGACCTTTTTTGTGGATCATTTACTTCATGTCTTCTGCCAGCTTTACTGGCACAGAGACTTAACCTGTAGTACCTTTGTACCAGCTTCTTTTCCTGCGATGGACAGTTGGCCCTTCCTATCCGCAGGCTTGCCATTCACGGATTGGAGCGTCCACCCCATTCTTCTCAATGGTGAAACATATATGGCCACGCCAACGCAGTCACGTGCACATTGCATCACCATTGAGGAGAAGGGTCTTCAGGCCCTATGGAATTTGCTGTTAGCAGCAGGGTCTCCATGGATACGAATGGCTGACTGTATCTAATACTTTTATACTTTATCCTGAGTGGTGACTTGTTAATTTTCTGGTTTATTGCAAGGTTATTTTAAAAAGGGGGGCCTGATTCCTATTGATATTCCAGGCAATGTTTTTACAGGTCAGTTTGTGTCAAGTGACAGGTGGAACTAGTGCATTTGCTTATGAATAAGCACATCAGTCTCCATGTCAGCAAGCTGAAGTTCATATTCTTGAGAAATGATGGTACTGCTCTTTATATGTGTGCAGCTTGCCTCACCCAAATGCAGCAGAATGCACTGTGAGTAGGAAGAATAATTTGTCTTTTTTTCTGGAAAGGAGCAAGAGATGATTAGGGAAGTATAGGACATTCAGAATACTGGAACAAGCCATGTAGGGAGCCCACTCAAAATAATAAGGGCAGTGTTCTTCAGCTGCAACCAAACCATTTATCAGCTAATTTCACCAAATACAGAGTGGGTCTGTTACTGGAGTTATTAGAAACAACAAGAATTCAGTGGCCACTAAGACACAATTTTTTCTTCAAGTTAAGCTTTTTTGGGAAAATGTACCAGAAACCCATTACAGCTACTCATTTACATGCACATCTGATCTGCAGAAGCTTTTATTTCATTTAATTGCTTTGCTTATATATACAGCCTCTTAAGGTAATCACTGATATTCCAGGTAAGAAGATGAAGCTAAGAATGTCTTCCCCACAGGAGCATGCAATACAATGGCAGTGCTCAATGCTCTCTTAAGACTCAGGTTGCAATAAATGTCCACTATAAAGAAAGGCATGTTCAGTTGTAATTCTTTGTTCATGATTTTTCTAATTTAAATTAAATTTAAAAATGGAGATGGGAGATTTCACTGTGAATCTTGAAGAGGTACTAAATTTAAGTCAACTAGTCAGTGCAGGTTTCTGTATACCTACCAGATAACGCCTTCCCTGAAAAGTATTTTTCAGAAAGTTAAACAATATTTCCCCCTCTTGTTTTGCAGAGTCCTTGTTCTAGACAAAGGAGCAATTGCTGAATTTGACACGCCTTCGAGACTCATAGAATCCAAAGGGATTTTCTATGCCATGGCCAAAGATGCTGGACTGGCATAACAAGCTGGGATCTGGGTTTTTTTATTAACCCAAAAGCAATATCTGAATGTACTGTATTTTTCAAAACAGCATTTCTACCAGATTATGGTAATACAGGAGCAAAATGTTTCATATGCTTTTGAAAAACAAAATAATTTTATATTTTTAAATATTTTCTATTCTATGAAGTATTTTTTTAATTGACAGATATCCTGATAAGAAAATCGGATGTGTACATGTAGTGTTTGTGTATGAATAGCAACTGACTATATTCCATTTTATTTCTAGTAAAATACATCTAGTTATACAAAACATTTGAGTCTTATTATTCTGGATCAATTTTCTGATAAGTGCAAAGAATCCATAGAAGGTGTAACTGTGATCTGAGATTAATTTGCAGAAGATGTACTGTACGTCTTAATTTCATTTCAATGAAACTCCTGCTGACAGAAGAAGAGGTTTTTGCAGCTTCTGACTGGTGTATTTCTAACAGGAGGAAATCCCATGAAAAAAGGGTTAGTATCAAAAGAAGCTCTCATTTCCCTAATCCAGCTATGGGATCCCTCCTCCCACACACACACACACAAACACATACACACAGAGGAGAAATCTACATTTGCATTTCTGGAAAAGAAGCAGGGGACTAAAAAGAAAGAGGGGATTTCACGGTTTCCTGCCAAGCAGATAACTGGCAAGCCTTGAAATGAAGACTTTGCATACATTCGGCTAGCCTGGAATGTCTCCTTTGAGTGGGAACCAATTGACTTCAAACAATGGTTGTATAAGAACCTCATCTTGTGATCATAGCTGGGAGTAGGGCACTAAGGCTCTAGGTTGTATAGGCCTTTAACGTCAGCGCTCAGTGCCATAAGATTAGGTCTGGAAAAAGTTGCTCCACATAAAACCTGCTATGGAGTCAAGGAAGAGACAAAACACACTGCAAAAATAATCCAGTTTGAGACCACTTTAACTGCCCTGGCTCAATGCTAGGGAATTTTGAGAACTGTAGTTTCAAGACATTTAGCCTTCTCCATCAGAGCTCTGAAGTCACAATAAATTACAGTTCCCAGGATTCCCCAGCACTGAACCAGGGCAGTTAAAGCGGTCTCAAACTGGATTATTCCTGCAGTGTGTTTTGGACCTAAGTTACTGGGGCATTTAAAACCCAGTTCCCTTCATAAAGACAACACATATTTAATATTCTTTTGAATGATCTATGCTGCAAAGTGTTAAAAACAAATTTACAGTTTTAAAGGCAATAACATTTTATTAATTGTAAAAAGGATACAACACATCAGAAACAAGAATCTTAGACATTTGGTTAATTCTTCATTTTCATGTTGTTTATGTAGTAATGCAGGAAGTTGTGAATCATTTATATTCACTGATTAAAGAACTACACAGTTGTTATTAAGTTAATAATTTGGTTAGCAAAGCTAATAAAATTCTCTGTTATAAACTGCATAAGTTACACAATATAAAAATATTTCTCTGAGTGCATAGAAAGATGCCAGCAACTGTGCAGTATGATCAACAGAACTGTAGTTTGTTCATTAATATTATGGCTAATCAATAAATCACATCTATTGCCCCACATTTTGGATTCCTGCAGACAAATCCTAAAATAATACCATCACAATCGGGCATAGGATGGAGCACATTTCAGCCCACTGCATCTGTGCTGGATTATAGACATCCTTTGTCCTCAAAGTTGCTGGAATTTCTAAACCAAATTTTATAGTACAAAAAGCCTGTTTCCATTCAATCATATTTAGGACAGGGATAGGCAACCTTTCCCCTTTAAGGGCCGAGGGACTTCAGCTCCCAGAAGCCTCAGCCATGTTGGCCAATAGTCCCATGTTGGCCAATAGCTCCTGGAATTCTGGGAGCTGAAGTCCCTCGGCCCTTAAAGGGGAAAGGTTGCCTACCCCGGTGTAGACCAATGTTTCCCAAACTTTGGTCCTCCAGGTATTTTGGACTTCAGCTCCCAGAAGCTTGGCCAACAGTCAAGAATTCTGGGAGCTAAAGTTGAAAACATTCAGAGGGTGAAAGTTTAGGGAGCACTGGTGTAGACTGATTTTAGGCACACATTTAAGTGTGTTGCAAAACCAAACAACAGATGTGCTGTCACAGATTATTCCTGTGACATTATGCATATTTAAAGCCCAATGCTAAAGTTTAAGGCCTACAAGGATTCAAAATCTTGTAGGGCATTAGATATGTCGGTGTATTATAAGCCCTGGACTGGGAAGATGGATATCTTAGCTTAGTAAAGTCAGATGACAACAGGACAAAATATAACAATCTCATGTAAGACTTCACTTAGACAATCTGGAGATTCTTAGGTTATCTTGAATCAGTATCCTCTGTCTACATAAACAAGGGTTGTGAGCATCTTTTCAGCTATACACTGTATTTTGGATTGTCACAAGTCAATTTGTGTCCTCTGATTTCCAGTCACCAGAGATAACAATGGTCCTCCTACTGCTTAATCTTGGCATCCATGATGAACCAGATCCCCTGTTCATGTCACTTACAATTTAGCTACTTCTTTTTCTTTTGAAACAGAAGTAAATTCACTTAAAACTGAATACCTTTGCTCAACAGTTTAGTTCAGGGGTAGGCAACCTTTCCCCTTTAAGGGCCAAGGGACTTCAGCTCCCAGAATCCCAGGAGCTATTGGCCAACATGGGACTATTATAGGCCAACATGGCTGAGGCTTCTGGGAGCTGAAGTCCCTCGGCCCTTAAAGGGGAAAGATTGCCTACCCCTGGTTTAGTTGTTAAACAATTCATTGCCTGTAAGTTATACATCTATTTAAATACTTACACAAGTATTTTAATAATACTAATAATTCCTCTTACTTTAATCCAGGCAAACCCCATGTTATTTAGATCCTAATTTTAAATATATTGCCTGAATCAAAACCTGTATATTTAGAGTGATTGCTCACAATAATGCCATCAGCTCTGAACTCCCTTCCATAAAGGAACAGCTCAGTTTTTAAAGCCAGATCTTAACATTTTGTGATTAAATAATCACAGTGATTCTACAGTGCATCTTTCAACCACTAACCTAATAGAGGCAAGTGATTATAATGAGTCAGACATTGACCTTTAGTATTAAATTTACTTGTCAAAAGTTCTGCCTAGAGAGGGCAAAAATTTTGTTTGAGTAGTTAGCAGTTGAGAGCTAGCATATTTGGAAACTTGTAGGGAAAGACACTGCTAGAGCTAGGCAAATATTGCTGAACCTTACAAGAGCCTAGGAAAGCAAAGTATGTTGGCTCTCTTCTATGTCCTGCAATTTGGGAAAGTTCATTTGCACAAAAATACATAGGTTTTGTTTTGGTTTTTTTGCACAAAAAGCATGCTTTTGTTTTCTGGGTATTTTTGTTTTTTAAAAAAGCAGTACTTTGTGCAGAAGACTGTACTTGCATAGATTATATTGATTCATGTCAAGATATTGCATTTAACATAGAAAATACAATTTCTGTCCATGAATGCAGAAAATAGTAGATTTGTACAACTGAAGTAAATTTATACAATTTGCACAAATTTACAGAATTTGCAAAAATGCACTAATTCCATGCATTTTCTGCACGTGTCTGTACATGTGCATACGCATACACATACAGAGAGACACTATGTATTTTCTGTGCAAATGAATTTCTCCAAAACCCTGAAATGCAAATGATCTTTACTTTTCTACTTTTCCTCTAAGAGGTGCCTCAAGTATGTGGATGTATTTTTGTCATTGAGGATGAGAATACTAATAAATATTCTTCACATCCTTATTCTGGTCACATATCTTTCCTTGAAAAAGTTTACAGGGATGAATGGTTCTGGCATATGGCTTTCCACTAGAAGCATCCCAAATGCATTCCTGTAGACACAGTGGTCACTACAGACCTACCTTAATTCTGTGGGGATGGCTGTTATTCAAAAAGCCCTGATCTAGACCTAGGATCACAGAGCTTATGCACAATTGTCCAAAAGTGCAGATTAAAAGCACTGGCAAGTGGGCACAAAAATTAGCAACTGAATACTTTTTTTCCGGTTAATACCTAGTTCATCCAATTAGCAGTACACATTCATCAGACTGCAGTTAAAAGTAAACAACATCCCTCAAATAGTAAACAGAATGCTAAAACTAGATATATTATTTAGTATTCAAAAGTGTTCTTATATTCCATGCTTTTCCAGATTGTTTACTCTAGTACCTGACAGCAGATTATGTATATAGAACTTGAAAAGCTGGGCATGCCTATATGAAATGCAAGCAAGTCTGTCAAAAATGCATAGAAATTCTAAGATTTTAGCTTAGTTATCTTAGTATTAAAAGTAAATCTGCTAATTAAAATGCTAGATTATTTTACTTAAATAGGTAATACTTTCAAAACTGGAGGAAAGATAGTATAAAAGCAACAGCAGGAGTGAGAGAATCACACAGCCATCCAAATGTTGTCGGACTGCAAAACCATCAGGATAGCCAATGGTGAGGAAGGATGGGAGTTGCAGCCCAACAATATCTAGGCAGCTGTTAAGACTCCCACCCCTGGAATAGTGCTCAGTCCACATGTGGCTTCAGGCTGTCCCATACAGTAACCATCCTAATCACCCCTCAGGAAACCCCATAAGTTGAAACAGAAAAGTAAAACATAGAAATATCCAAACACTGCCAGATACTGCCAACCAGTCAACATTGTTTACTGACAAGCAATCATAAGTTAGACAAACACCTCCTAAGAGTTTTGGTTAACACCATATTTACAGTTTGTTAATACAGTAAATATGTTCAAATGTTTGAGCACCATTTTTAAGAAATCACAGCTCATTTAACCATTTGGGGTAAATTATTTTTTAAACTAACCAAATATAAATGTTGTGCTTTCATCAGAAGTCCAAGCTTTGTTTCTAAAGGGACTGGGCATAGCTGGAGCTGTCTTGTTCAGCAATTCTGTGCCCAGAGTTTGAGAAAGTTCCTTTTTTGGACTGCAACTCCCAGAATCCCCAAGCCAGTGTGATCACTGGCTATACAGGCTAGAGGATTCTGGAAACTGTAGTCCAAGAAGTCTTCCTTTTCCTCTCAGGTTCTGCCCAAGCTACAGTGTACCATTGAGGCATGACTCTCTAGAAGCTTACTGGAAGCCTGTCCTAATATTGGCAAGGCCAGGTTTCCTTCTTTGGCCCATACATTGCCTATAAAAACACTGCCTGCTCCTCCTGACATGTAGATATGGCAAAATAGATCCCACTTACACATATACAGGGACTCTTCCAAAAGAATGGCCTGTTAGTGTAACTCAGAATTCTCTTACTACTCTGCGCCATCGTAACTATTGTCTGAGAGCCCTTGTTATCTCCCTTTCCCTATAAAAATAGCTTATTCACCTTACATTTTGCACATTTAACTCTAGATAGACATTTCGGGAGTCTCTGCATGTTACGTATCCTATTAGAAGCTTTACATGCATCCCAGGTTCTGTCCCTCGGTATAAGTGCTGCTGCTCTTTTTAATCGGTAGCAATTATTAGAACAGTTTATTTTAAGTCTTTCCCTGAGACTTCTAACTCTGCAGCATTGTGAGAAGAAATAATTCCCTTGCAAAGATCAATGCTGCATGGTGAGAGGAAATCTTCTGTCACTGTTTAGTATTCTATCCTAGAACGTTATTTGACTGCCAGTTCACTCAAAGATTAATGGCAGACACTACATATATGACATCCTTATCCAAGCAAAGTTAACTAGAAACATATCCAGCTGTTTCCAGATGAACTTGCTTCCAAATAAGTATGCTCAATTGTTTAATGCTGTTTTCCAAAGTAAAACAGAATTTGAGGTTATAGCCCTTACAAAATCCCAAGTTTAACAGTTAAATATTAGTGACAGGTATTATTGAGTGAATAATAGTCAGTTTAGTAAGTCAGTTTTGATGCTTTCTTATTATAACAAGGCCTTTCAGTCAACGGCGCAGCATTTCTGAACAGGAAGTCATTTTCACTCATCATTAGAACGAGCTCTAATTCTTGGAAGTCTTGAAGCCTTGAGACATCTTTGTCCTTAAAGAAACAAAGAGAGTAAAATTTAAAAACAACGCTTAGACAGTCACATGCAGCATGCAAAATTCCCAAAGGTGACAATTTTCACTCTTCTTTCTATTGTACTGTCTCATTTGAGATGTGGTGCTGGAGAAGAGTGGTAAAGTTACCATGGATGACCAAAAAGACAAATGAACAGATCAAACCTGAACTCTCCCTATAAGCCTAGATGACTTAACTGTGGCTGTCACACTTCAGACACACCATGAGAAAAGTCAGCAATGCTAGGAAAGTTGGAGATCAGTAGCAAAAGCAGAAAACCACATATTAGATGGAGAGATTCAACCAAGGAGAAGCCTGCAGGCCCAAGCAGAGCAGTTGAGGACAGAGAGGCTTGGAGGTTTCTCATTCATGGGGTGGCCATAAGGCAAAGGCAACTAACAACAAACATCTCCTGCATAACTAATTTTTTTTAATGTTCAAACAAAGTTCTCTTTTCAATCCAGCAAGCAAATCATAGGTGGAAACTGTTTTTCCTCATTGTGTAATATCTATAAAACTGCAAACTTGCAGGGAGGGTCTGTCTTGCTTTTCATTTCTGTACAGCACTTTGTAAGTTTTAGATGTTATATTATTTAAACACTTAAAACATCTACATTTTTCTAAGTATTGTAAAGATATTGAGAGATATAGTCCGGAATCCTATTGGTTACATATATGTACATAGCCTGAGGTTACAGCATGGCGTAATGATTTGAGTATTGCACTATGACTCTGTAGACCAGAGTTCAATTCTCAGCATGGCCATGAAACCCATTGGATGACCTTGGGCAAGTCACAGGCTCTCAGCCTCGGGGAAAAGCAATTGCAAACCTCCTCTGAACAAATCTTGCCAACAAAACTCCATGATAGGGTTCCATTAGGCTGGCCATTGAAAACACACAACAACAACGTGTTGTTTTTAGAAGATGCAGAAAGAGGGATTTACTACCTCCTTCCCCAATACCTCCCCTGAAGCTTTCCAGAGCCAGAATAGGCTGCCATTGTCGATAAGAAGCACCAGCCCCTACATTCTCCTAACATAAAATTCTTCTACTTACTCTGAATCCAATTCAGCCTTGAATTTATATCCCAGTTCTGCTAGCCTGTGTTTTGAAGCTCTTTAAATGGAAAATGGCAATTGTCATAGCAAGGGAATTAGAAGTTGAGCTTCTTGATTAACCAGCTGTAGAAGACTCTTAAAAATATAGCAAAATGGCATATTCCATACTACTGTGCAAGTCTGCAAAAATCAATTGTCAATCGAATACCCATGTTTACTGATACTTCTTTTTTTATTAATTCTTCAATAGTTAAAAAAAAACATATATCCCATACATACCTTACATCAACATCAACAATTAAACATAAACAATAACATATAAACTAATAAAAATAACACAATAAACACAACTCATATTTCAATCATTACTTCCTGATTGCTTGTATTCAGCCTTTTTCAGTTAATCAATTAATATCCTTGGTTGTTGTTGTTTTATCCTTGGTGTATTTAATCTTGCGGTCACTGTATCTATATTTCTCTTTTTCTTTCTATCTTTTTCATAGTTAATTTACCCCTTTTGCTTTTTTTTTTGTCCACTACCTTTCAAGTCTGTATGAAAGTATCAATTAGATGTTTCTTAACAAATATTTTAATTGTGATATTTCCAAATTCCAAATTGTTGCTTCTGCCAATGTTTACTGATATTTCTAAGTTCCACTTTATACAGTGAAGCTTACACGCAGGTAAGTGTGCACAGGGTTACAACCTTAGCTTGGCACAAGAAGACAGTCTCATTTAACTCATGTCTTACTTGCCATCCATGATCTATTAGTCTAATCTGAACTTCCATTAATAGGAGACATTGTGTGTCTTACTATTACTGGCAAGTATAAAGGAGAACAAGCATATAGTTTCATCTACCTTCTTGCCATAATTTAATTTCCAATGTGATTTCCACTAGAAATGAGGAATGCATTTTAATTTTTAAAATATATATATATAAGTTTTATCATCCATAATACAGCATATATAATAAAGCTTTACAAAATATTATCATTATTAGATCACATACTTTTCACACACCCTCCCCTCCCTTGGCTTTGACCAAGTAAATTAGTATCCAGTACCCATAATATGGAATATCTTATTAATATCTTCTCTAATTTCATTGTACCTCTTTTCAAATTTAACTTTCTCTATCCAACAGCCCCATTTTCTCCACCAGACCATTTCATTTATTTGACCATTATATTTTCCTTTTCTTTCCCTTAAATATTCAAATAAAAGATATTCTGCAATATTAATGTGACCAATTTTCCCCCAACATTTATTTTTCCAGCCCAATGCAATTACTTAACAGATTTTTATTACATAATCTTCTGTTTTATTCAGTCTGAATTTTCTCAAATTCAGAGTTAAGCAATTCTCCTTTTCAAATTAAAGTTTCTCCCCATCATCCTGCTTATCTCCTGTATAACATATAACCAAATATGGTATATAGGGGCACTCCCACCACTTATGAATATATGTTCCTTTTTGACTACATCCATGCCAGCAATTTGGAAAAAAAGTTTTTTATTTATCATTGCTATTTGATGTGGGGTTTTATACCATTTGCTAATTAACTTTAATTGTTGTTCTCTTCCCTCTATATTTAATTTTAGTTATCTGAGAGAGCCAAGATGTTAAATCTTCAGTGTTTATCTTTTCCCATATACACACCAGTCCTTCCTTTATACCAAATTATTTATCCAAAAGAAACTTATAAACCTTTCCTATTAACCCCTCCCCCCATCCTTCTTTTCAGTATATCCTCAAACTATGATGTACTGTCCCCTGTCCCTTTGATTTCTTGTAAGGTTCTGTTTATTGACATTAACTAAAGCCACTGTTTCTTGCCAAAAATTCAGTTAATTTTTCCATCCAAATTGGTTTCCCTCTTTCATTAAATAAGGCTCCTATAATTCTATATCCATTATCTTTTATTACTTTTACTCTTCCTAACTCCTGATTTCCTTCTTTCTTTAGACAGTCTATTTTGAATTTTCCATTTTCATACTTTTAAACCATTTGTTCCATACATATTATATTGATAGAAAGGGGCCCTACTTCACGTCCTCATTCCTCTCACTTAGTTTCGTTTGACACATAGATATGTAATCCATGTTATTCACATATTTTTCTATTCTAACCCACCTTTCTCCCCCTTCATATTCAAAATCTAATAGGAATGCATTTTGCTTCAGACAGAAAATTACAAATTATGTACAGGCTTAAATAGCTTGTGTGTTGCTTGCTACAAAAGTATTAAAACTAATAATGTGTTTTGAATCTGCTAAGGAGTATCTATTGGACAAATACTTGCAATAAGTATATTGTGCATTTCGGCTGGCCAATAAAGGTATCACCATTTGGTGGATTTTTGTTTAAATCTGCCAAATGGCCAACACAGCTACCCCTACATGTTTATTGGACAAATGGGCACTGTAAATGTATTTGCTGGAAATTCATGCACATTAAACCATCAGGAAAACAGCAACAGTGCCAATCAGATGTCAGGAGGAGGAATGGGAGGGGTAGATTTGGTTTTAGGGACATTCCTCTCCCTATATATATGCAAATGGTTGAGAGCAAGAGTATTCAAATGGAACAATTAAGCACTGCTACAGTTCAGTTGAGTTGTATAGACTCTAGACCAGGGATAGGTAGGCAACAGGAAAAGGGTAGGCA
>CM034703.1:194742343-194772474 GCA_020142125.1 Phrynosoma platyrhinos | reverse complement strand
TTAACCTTATGTTGATTGGATAATGTCTGTATGATGTATATTAACCCAACCTTTTGCTGTCCATCATCCACCACGTGACTATTTTCCCAGCCTAACGATTATTTACATTTTTGATATCACTTGTTATCCATAACAAAGTCTGTGCCCATGAGTTCTACCTTTGGGAAAGTCCATGTTTACGTCTGAGTAACCATCTGGTGTTAAATTCACTTTGTTTCTCCAGATGTTGTTTGTGCTTTGCCTAGAAGCTGTTCTCAAGTGGAAAATTCCACACACACATCTCTACATTTCACCTTTGACTGCATAACCCATCCATATCCTAACAGCTTGAGACATTTCATAAGAAGAAAAGTTTTAACTAATAACTCAAAATATATAGGTTATCGTACTGCTTTTCTAGCTTCTTGTAATTTTACAAACCCGGAAAATAGAAGCAGGCTATGTAAGCCATGCTAATATGTTAAGCACATTATGTTTACCTAACTGTTCTGAAGCATCTGAACAGTATTAAAATAATTTAGACTATAATCTTGTACTCAGTTACCTCAGTTTAAGTTTTATAGAAGTTAGTGGGTCTCACTTCTGACAACAGATGCATAGGATTGCAATATTAATTTGTAAACTCCTTTGTAGAGAGTGAATAATTAATATTTTTGTGTATTAAAAACTTACTGCAGAGTTATATCTTCTGCTTATGGTAGCTTTTTCTTTGGCACGAGTAGTGTGATAGAGGTAAACAAAGGAGACCTGTGCATTGTTTTATTGATTTCCTTTACATGGTTGCTGATAACTTTGTTTTAATATTTAGCAAGCAGCAGGACCTACTGGTAAAAATGAAGAGAAGATCCAAGTTTTAACTGACAAAATTGATGTACTTCTACAGCAGGTAAAGATTGTCTTGAATACTACAGAAATGTTCAGAAACCTGGATTAAAGCACTGTAATAGCTTTCCCCCCATCTTTACTAGATTGAAGAACTGGGTTCTGAAGGAAAAGTAGAAGAGGCTCAAGGAATGATGAAGCTTGTTGAACAGTTAAAAGAAGAAAGAGAATTGCTCAGGTCCACAACTTCAGTAAGTACACCACAGAAACCAACCCAATTTTTATTAGTTAAATGCCACAACAAGACACAAATCAATCACGATGCTTTCATGATGCCTTGTAGTTCACTTAGTTATAAAAAAGTTTTGCACTTGTCCTTTAAATCTATTCATTCTTTACAAGTTGATGGTTCTTAATAGCAACTGAACATTTAACTTGCAAAATAATTTAATAAAGTAATTGTTACATTTTAAAGACTAGTTGTTTTTAGTAGCGAGGAAACATCTATTATTATTATTATTATCATTATCATCATCTTATATCCCACCTTTCTCCCAATATAGGGACTCAAGGTGGTGAACAAGTATAAAACAATACAATTTAAAACAGTACAATAATATTAAAATATATAAATATAAAATTTAAAAAACAATTAAACAATTTTAAGAGTTAAAACAGTTATAAAATAAAATGTAACATATTAAAAATACAAACCATTAACATTTTTATAGCACAACATTTAAAACCCAGCCCATATCAGCTTAAAAGGCCTGACTGCACAAAAACGTCTTTACCTGGTGCCGGAAGGATAGTAGGGATTGCGCCATCCTGGCTTCTCTAGGAAGGGAATTCCAAAGCTTGGGAGCAAACACTGAAAAGACCCTCTGTCTTGTCCCCACCATCCAGGACCTTCATTTTCCTCATCGTTGAGGGATATAAGGCAGTGCAAGCCTTTGGTATATCACCAGCGGTGGGCTGACACCTGTGAGACAATCCCAGTGTGGTGATGCTAAAAGGTCACCACTGTGAGGAGACATAGATCAAAGGCATTACTACTTCTTAGATTAGAGATTAAATATAGACCGTGGGTATGAGGCATGGTCTGGTAAAACCATGTCATTTACAGAGGGAATGTAAGTTGACGGTTGAGGTTACTCCCAGAGTCTTTGGGTGAGAGGCAGGGATTGAAGGGAAAAATTGAGGTACTAAGGTGAAGGCCAAGTACTGTGATTAGTAGTACTAGATTGAAGACCTGGGTTCTGAAGGTTCTGAGTACCTTATTCAATCAGCTCCATTGCATGGGAGTAGGAGGCATTGTATTACAGTAGTTCCACTTCTCTGCATTCCAGACCCTTGGCAGTAGCCCTACTGGATTCTTGTTAAGCTTCATTACCGTTAAGGCATGGAATACCACAGGATTCCATCTTGACTACCATTTTGTTCATTGTCTGAGCCACTAGGGAAGGTCATAAGGAGATTTAGGTTGGAAGTGCTGACAGTATGCTGATTGCATTGAGCTCTACTTTTGTTTGTTGTTGGATTTGCCTGGGGTAGTGCCAGTGCTAGATCAGTACGTGGATGTTGTTGTAGTCTGGATGTGACCCAGTAAACCAAAATTGAATCCCAATAAGATTGTGGGCTATTCGTTTTCAGGTCCAGAATTGGCTAAGTTACCTAAATTGAACCCCTTGAGATGTGTAGCTTGGGATTACTCTTAGATCTGTCTTTGTCACTAGAGACTCAGGTTGGCTCTTTTGCTGGCAGTTCTTGAGGCCAGTTTTAACTGGTTGGCTAGCTGCAGCCTTTCCTGGATAGGGATAACTTAGCCATGGTAGTTCATGCACTGCTAACTTTCTAAATTGTCTATGGTAATGCTCTCTACATGGGGCTGCCCTTGAAAATGGCTTGGAAACTTCAGCTAGTGCAAACCTCAGCTAACTGCTACCTGGAACATCATATAAAAACCATATAAAAGGCAAAAAAGGAGACACAAGAGACTGCAGCAACTATAGAACCATAGCACTAATCTCCCACGCAAGCAAAATCATGCTCAAAATTCTGCAACATAGGCTCCAACCATACACGGAGAGAGAAATTCCAGAAGTCCAAGCAGGGTTCAGGAAAGGAAGAGGCACCAGGGATCACATTGCAAATATACAGTGGCTAATGGATCGTGGCAGGGAGTTCCAAAAGCAAATCAGCATGTGCTTTATAGATTACAGCAAAGACTTTGACTGCATAGAATAGATCATGAAAGGCTATGGAATGCCCTTGAAGACATGGGAGTGCCAGCACATCTGATAGTCCTAATGAGGAATCTGTTCTCAAGACAAGAGGCTACTGTCAGAACAGAACATGGAAAAACAGAATGGTTCCCAATTGGCAAAGGAGTCAGACAAGGCTGCATCCTATCACCCCACCTATTCAACTTATACGCAGAACATCTTGTAAGGAAAGCAGGCTTGGACATGGAAGAGGGAAGAGTGAAAATAGGAAGAAGAAATATCACCAATCTGAGATATGCTGATGACACCATAGTGCTAGCAGAAAACCTCACAGACCTGAAACAACTACTAAAGAAGATCAAAAAAAGTGCAAAGGCAGGCTTATGTTGAACATAAAGAAAACAAAAATAATGACTACAGAGAACTTAAACACATTCAAACTAGACAATGAGGAAATAGAAATAGTAAAAGAGTTCTCATATCTGGGATCAAACATTGGTTGGAACGGGGACTGCAGCCAGGAAATCAGGAGAAGATTAAGAATGGGTAGGGTGGCTATGAAAGAACTATAAAAGATCCTAAAATGCAAAGACATACAACTCAGTACAAAAGTCAGAATCATACAAGCCATTGTATTCCCTACTACCATGTATGGATGTGAGAGCTGGACAGTCAAGAAAGAAGATAGGAGGAAAATCAATGCATTTGAGATGTGGTGCTGGTGAAGAGTGCTGAGGATCCCATGGACAGCCAAAAGAACAAACAAATAGGTCCTAGAGGAGATCAAGCCAGAAATATCCCTAGAAGCCAAGATGACAAGACTTAGACTGTCATTTTGGACACATCATGAGAAGGCATGAATCACTGGAAAAGAATAAAGTTAGGAGGGAAATAGAAAGAGAGGAAGACCACATGCTAGATGGATGGATTTTATTAAAGAGACCATGAATATGAGTTTGCAGTAGAGGATGGGGTGGTGGTGGAAATCTCTCATCCATGGGTCGAAATCGGTGCTAAGAAAGTTAACAACCAACAGATTCCCCGTTGACAAGTTTGTCAAGTCGTGTCCAACCATAGGAGACGGTGCTCATCTCTTACTAAGCCAAAGAGTCAGCATTGTCAGTGACTGCTGTGGTCATGTGACCAGCATGATTGCACAGAATGCTGTTTGCCTTTCCACTGGAGTGGTACCTATTTATCTCATTGCACTTTTACATGCTTTCGAACTGCTAGGTTGGCAGAAGCTGGGACTAGTGATGGGAGCTCACGCAGCACCTGGGCCTCAAACTGCCAACCTGCCAATCTTGCAGTCAACAGAATCAATGCCTTAACCACTTGAGCAACCATATCCCTGTGAAAAAAACCATATAACCTTGTTTTTAAAAGGTTTTCTCTGGTTGCTAAAATGCTTCTGGTCGGAAATCAAGTTGATGGTAATAATAATTAAAGCGCTAAATGGCTTGGGATTTCATTGCATGAAGGAGTGCCTTTCCTTGTAGACTCCTGCTAAGACCTGAGGCCCTCTATCCCATCAGTCAGGACAATATGCTGTGAAAAGATGCAGGAGAGAGCCTTCTCTTATGTGGCACCCCACTTACAGAGTAGTTTCCCCTTTGTGGTTTGATTAGCCCCATTGTTGTCAGTCCGGTACCTAGTATTCATAAAGCGTTTGGGATATAATTGGTTTTACACAAACCGTTACATGTACTTGATTTTTAACATTTTAAACTATTTTAACTGCTTGTAATCTTTTAAAAAATTGTTTACACTGTTTTAATTTAGTCAGATTGGTTTTATTGTACACTGATCTGAGATCTTTAGCAAGAGGGCGGGATTTGTTGTTGTTAACCATCCTTGAGTCAATCTTGACCCATATAAATATTTAAATAAGTAAGATAAAAAGAACTCATATTCTTTGCATTAATCCAATCTGTGAATGGTAACCAAAGCACTATGCAGCTTGTTTTAAGTATCTTAAATTTATACATTATTTTGCAGCATGGGTGTGTTCTGTTCAGTGGCTGGGGGGGGGGAAGCAAAGCATCTACCCAAGCCATTAGCTTTTATACCCAAACCATTAGCTCAGTCATAAGATCCTGCCCTATGTGTAAATGGGTAAAAATGGTTTGGTAAATGCTCACTGCATAGAGTAGACTTATTTGAGGCATACCCAGTGAGACAGCTTTGTTTAAACAGCAAACCCCCATGTCTAATCATAAAATACTTCTCTTTCAGAAATGAGTTTGCCACTTGACATGAGTTACTTAAGTAGTTTATCCAAAGTCCCACTTAAGAACCAGTTATTTGGATCTTTGGATTAATGCCTTAGACAGTGCTTGCTACAGCAGAATGTAGCCTGAAAAGCTGAAAGCATTTGTGAAAGAAAGATGTCATGCCTTCCATCCATGTTTTTGTCCTACACAATTTCACAAAATAGAGTTAAAATAGATTTTGAAAAAGACTTTGGAATTACTGCAGCCCCAGTTCTATTTGGATTTACCACCACGAGTATGGAATAAAGTTTTTCCTTCATCTTCTATCTTGATTCTTACAGTAAGACAAAATGCCTTGAGTAGGAAAACCCTCTTCCATTTGAGGTGGCAGTGCTCTGGTGCCATATTCTGTCATTCCAAAAAATTTGGTTAGTATCCTGGTCATATTCTTTGCAAATGGATTTCTAGTGAGATCTTTTTTTTTAACTACAGCATTCTCACATTCAAATACTCAAAGTAATATATGTTTTGCTAGACTGAGCATATATCTTGGAGTCACCATATTGTAATCCGAATATGGAATAGAAATGAGGAAAACATTTCAAAGTATTTACTTTTTTAAATAAGTGCCTTCTCTTTCCAGACAATTGAGAGCTTTGCAGCCCAGGAAAAGCAGATGGAAGTTTGTGAAGTCTGTGGAGCATTTTTAATTGTAGGAGATGCACAGTCCAGAGTAGATGATCATTTGATGGGAAAACAGCATATGGGTTATGCTAAAATTAAAGCTACAGTAGAAGAATTAAAGGTACGTTAAACCTCAGCGTGTGTTTTAAAATTTTTTTTTAAATGAAATGTGTATATGCTAGCAAACGTTATCAGTATCTATCCCTGCTGGTGCACATGAAAGTACAGTGGGCCCTCCACATTCACTGAGGTTGGGGCACAGGACCCCCATGAAAGTGGAGAACCTCTAAATAAAAAAAACACTTTTTTTTTAACCTGAGAGAACACTTCTGTAGGATTCTTTAGGTCCTCCAGTGCAACTCTGTGGTCAGCATCAGCTGGAACTTGATCATAGAATCAAGCTGGAGGACCTAAAAATGCCTAGAGAAGTGCTTTCTCTAGGAATCTCTTGGGGGTAGTCCTCACTGGCCAAATAAAGCTGCTTCCAACTGCTTTGAAGGTGGGGTGTTCAGACAACACATTAAGTGAAACTGGGTGGAAAGCAAAAGGAAACCATGCTCCAGAGCTAAAAACCGGAGCAAAAAGAAGCTGGGATATGCTGGCTCAAGGTGGAAAATGCGCATCATCGCATCAACACATAAACAGCCCAGCACCAATATGGGACTGCAATAAAGCAAAAATGTGATTGCCAATAATGCAATAGATGTAATTACAACATACACAAACCAAACAGTCCAACGGGGATGATGGATGGGGTGAAGGGAGCATGTATGGGGGCCCTCCATGATTGTGCTTTGCCAGTGTATCACTGGCCACACCAGTGCACTGTACACGTGCATGCACCTCATACAGGCAGGTGTCCAGTGGGATGGCATGCGGGTAGGAAGAGGGGGTAATTGGAGGTTGCAGTCAGTGTGTTTGTACGATGGTGCATATGTATGGTGGGATGGTGACAAAAAAAAACAAACTGCAGCGGACAGCTTATGATGATGAACCCACCTTGGGAGCAGCCTGTGTGGACAGTGGGGTTTCAGTCTGCTTTTAGAAATCCAAGATTGAGTTACTTTTTCCCGCTCCAGCCCTAAAAACCGGAGCAAACCTCCGGTGTGATTCTGTGGCCAGCTTCCAGCAGAGTCATACTGGAGGACCTAGAGATTCCTAGGTAGAACATCCCAATTATATCCACAAATAATCAGATCCACAAAAGTCAGAGCTGCAGGTGTGGAGAGCTGACTGTATTAAAATAAATGTTATTTTAGAGTATGTTATTGAAGAGTGTGTTATGAGCAAAAATACTTAAAACTTTGTGACACCAAAGAGAATAGCACAGCTACTAGCATTGTTTAATACAGCTGGTCCTCTGTTTCCATGGATTCAACCATCCACAGCTTGAAAATATTTTTAAAAATCCAAAAAGCAAAGCTTAATTTTGCCATTTATATAGGGGACATCATTTTACTACCCCATTGTGTATAACTGGTCTTGAGTATCCATGGATTTTTGGTATGAATCGGGGGTGGTGGGTAGGCTCCTGGAACCAAACTCCAGCAGATACCAGGGGCCCAGTGTATACAGTGGACTACCTACAGGGGAAATAATAGCTTGTTTCATTTTTTGTTCACATTACACAAAGACTAAATCTTTTATAGTTACACTATTAATTGCTATTTATAGGAAATTTGAAAATCAATAGCAAGCCAGGATGTAACACACACTTCTCCCCCCCCCCAACATGTGGGGCAAGGAAGCAATTGTATAAAAATAACTGGATATAGGTTTTCAAGTTTTGAAGACCTGCTGTTTATTGAATTGTGAAATACCAAAATTGGTATTATTCTGTGAATTTATTAAAAAGAATTAAGAATTTTGCTATATCAATAAAAAGTATGTATTTTGATGTATAAAATGTGTCTTGATGACCTGTGTGTTTTTTTAAAATGCAACTTTTCCTGTAACCTTTGTGGAATTCTTTCCATTTTAAGGAGAAATTAAGGAAAAGAACGGAAGAGCCTGAGCGTGACGATCGGTTAAAAAAAGAGAAACTAGAACGAGAAGAGAGAGAGAGGGAGCGTGAAAGGGAAGAAAAAGAAAGAAAGAGGCGACGTGAGGAAGAAGAAAAGGAAAAAGAAAGAGCTCGTGACAGAGAGAGACGAAAGAGAAGTCGTTCGAGAAGTAGACATTCAAGCAGAACTTCTGACAGGAGAGGTAGTCGATCAAGGGACCATAAAAGATCCAGAAGCAAAGACAGAAGACGAAGCCGGTATTTGTTTAGGAAGTGATATGAACTGCTTTGTGTAAAGCTGCCTTTAGAGATAGAATGCAAAGTTTGTTAATAACTTGTTAAAGCTTTTTCTGACAGCTGTCATTTTTTAAAAAATGTTTAGGAGTCGAGATCGACGCAGAAGCCGAAGCCATGATAGGTCAGATAGAAAACACAGATCACGAAGCAGGGAGAGAAGGCGGTCAAAGAGCCGGGATCGGAAATCTTACAAGCACAGAAGCAAAAGTAGAGAGCGAGAACAAGACAGGAAATCTAAGGAAAAAGGTTAGTCGATACAAATGGTACAAAAATTCTCTGTTGTGCCACAGTCCCTCAATTTTGGAGGGGGGACTTTTTCTCTAAGCTCTTAAATTTCAGTCCATGTGTTGTAGCATTTTAGATGTTGCAGGATTAAATGAGCTTCCCCCATTTTTATCTTCCACGAGTTTTAATAATTTGTGTATGTGTTCAGTTGAGTCATCTATAGGTATATATCACACGTTAACAACCCTAACTATATGAATTGGTATATGTCTTGTTTTTTTAAAGAGTTGTTATTTTGACTTGGGAGACACGTTAGGTTAGTCTTCTGCCTTCTCATATTCCTTCTCTTCATTTGCTTTTTATTCAGTTTCTATTTTTTATCCTTACCTACATGTTAGATAACTTCAGAATTTTGTAATAGCCTGATCAAAATTGGTTCTTAATTTTTTAGATGCTTCTTGAAATATCTTCATTAAAAACTGTGTTAGCAAGTATGACAGATTTCCTTATGTTGGAAACTGTTCTGGTATCTGTTCATTACTGGAAATTTCCTCTAACCAAGAATAACATGGAGTCCAAATAAAATAAAATTCCACAATAGCTTTGTCTTGAAGTTTCCTACATGTTTGTTTAGATGACGCATACATATCTGTCTTAAGGTAGCTGGAAATGTTTGAGGGGTAAGATACACATATTGCTAAAAATATGAGGTAGTTGATGATTTTCCTCTGGAACAGGTTTGGTTGATTTTTCTGTTGCAACAAGATATGCCTGTTATCCTGATTTCAAGCGCTTTCTGAAACCAATATAGGAAACAACCCCTATTTCTCATAGTCTTTCTCATTCATTTCCTGCTTTCTAAACTATTGTTGGGGACTTCCTCTTGGTCACTTACAGTGTCCTGAGAAGTTAGTCTCATTGAGTTAAAAGAAGCTTACTCCTGGGTCAGTGTCAAGGACTTGTTTGTTGGTGGGGAACAAGGCTCCACAATCATATTCAACAAAGGGTTCTGTGATCTTTAAATTGAAGGAAAGTCTGTACCCCTTTTTGTATTGTGACTCCCCCCCCGTTGTCACAGTTTATTCAAATTTCTCTTCACCAAATTTTTAGAATATTTCAGACAAATTTATGTAGTTTCTTTAGTGTGCAAAATTCTGGGTTTTTGTATTGCTTGATGGCAGTGTAATGTATCTTGATATTATAATCATGGCCTTAATTAGATACAGTTCTGTCACTGGCCTATAGAAACTATTCATTTGGTATGTGTGTTGCATATTTCTTTTACTAAATTGTATGCCTGCTTGCTCAGGAAATTAATAGTAAACTTCCTGAAATTATGGTGAATAAGACCAGATTAATGGAAATGATTCAGTGATATGCATGTGATTCAGTGCAACAGAGACATGCACTTATTTGCTACACTTAGTGCATGAAACAGTAGAAACATTGTGTATGGATATTACTTGAGGTTGTACCATTGGTGTAGATTGTACATTTATTACATTGTCAATTGCCTCTAGAAAGACCGCAGTGACACAAAATATAGACAGTGTTTTTGTATACAGTCGGCCCTCCATTTTTGTGGGGGATTCGTTCTGGACCTCGCACACGAAAACAGAGACTTGCTGATATTCAAGCACCATAGGTTGGATGGGGTGTGCAGGGGGATGCATCCCATTGATCTTACTTGAGGTCGCCCCTCTAAATATTCAGAAGCGCAGACCTCAAGTCCACAAGGACAGAGGGGCGACTGTATTGCAAAAATAATTGGCTTACTATCACCAAGGATATGCATTGAAAGAGTTTTGGTTTGCTTCATTGTGCTATTTGCAGTGCATTTTTTCTTGAACACACAAGCATCTAACACAACTAATTTTCTGTGTCATAAAATATTTCACAGTTTAATAGAATTAAATGTTACATGTTTAAACAAGTGACAAAGAAGATAACTGTCCCAGCACTTTTAGGTTTCAGAATATGCAGTTCATTCCAAGAGTAATTACAAAGGGGTATTGTAAAGTTTTAATTATCACCTTTAAAAAAAAAAAAATGATAGAAAGTTTCTTTTGATTTGTAGTTGTTAACTTATCTCTATGTAGTCACCATCTAGATTGACACATTTTTCCCAGCGTTTCTTGACCTTCCAGTACCATTATTGTAGAAGTCTGCAGATTGCGCCTTAAACTACTCTTCCACTTTATGAATGGCATCATTTGTGTTGTCAAATTGGCGACTCCACAATGGATTTTTCATTTCTGGGAACAAGAAAAAGTCACTTGGTGCAAGGTTGGGAGAATAAGGCGGATGCTGCAAAATCTCAAAGCCACGTGCCCTTTGCTTTGTTAACTGCAACTTGAGACGAGTGAGCTGGTGCATGTCAGCTAGGAGACAAATGCCTCTGGAGAGCATACCGCAGTGTTTCTTTTCCAGAGCATCTCACAACTTGTCCAGAAGACTGCTGTATGTGCGAGTGATGTTTTGTCCCTTTGCAAGGTATTCTGTGAGAATGACTCCACGACAGTCCCAAAAAACAGAGCATGACCTTCCCTGCTGACTTCTGCACCTTTGCCTTTTTGGAGGGAGGGGAATCCCTGGATCATATTGATAGATCCAAGATTCATCCATGGTTACCAGACGACCAAAAAGTCCTCTTCACCCTGTTCCAACAGTATCAACATCTGTTTTGAAAGGTCACGCCTATTTGTTTCTGGAAAGGGATTAGCAGATGTGGAACCCAGTGTGCAGACACCTTAGATATGTGCAATTTGTTATGAATAATTTTCCACACACTACCATAACTGAGACCAGCTTCACTCATGATCATTTGGATAGTTGCTCGTCTGTCTTCCAAGATTAAACACTCCACTTTCTTCACTATGGCTGCATCATCCGCCAGTGATGGTCATCCAGATCTTGGCTCATCTGTGAGGGACATGTGACCAGTTTGGAAATTCCTTTCCACCTCACAATAGTGTCAAGATGGGCAATCATTTCCATAAACTACCATCATCTCATCATGAATTTGCCTGGCACTGTTGCCTTTCAAATGCAGGAACTTTATCATGCTATGATCCTCAATCTTCTCCATCTTGTACTTTAGTCACTTCTGGCACAACCTGTAACAAAAATTAAGGGCACAATGAGCTGATTTTCTCAACATCATGCGCTTAGGGATCAATGTTGACACTGACAACATTTCATCAATATACCATAATAACTTACGGGTGATAATTATTACTTTCTGATACCCCCTCATACCTTGGCCAGTCTTCCTACAATAGAATGAGAAGTGTGTTACTCAGCTACTCTGCATATCTGGGGTTTTGAAGGAGGTTTTTAAAATACTGTCATTTCCCCCCCTTTCCTTCCTATAACTTTCTGTTGTAGTTGCACTTAGCCAAAAAAAATATATATATTCTTTTTATATTGCAATTATATTATACAAAACACCAGTCATTGTGAAGCAGCTGTTTGAATGTCTGTCCTTAACTGCAGGTTCCTTTTTTTTTTTTTCCCCTTTCTTTCAATCTCACGTTTGGGGGTAAAGTCAGTTTATATACAGACTTTACTGAAGAAAGCACCCATGAATATAAGTGCAAAAATGAGGAACTGAAATTTTAAAGTAAATTCTACTTGCTCCCTCCTCAAATTGGAACCTCATGATAAAATCCGCCTCATCTGAGAGACTAGTATTATAAGCAGAACAAATAGCATTATGAAAACAGGCAGTTGTTATGGAGATTTGTTCATACCTATGAGCAAATCAGTTCCATTAATTTGGTAATAAAACTTGTTTTCCTTTGTCCCTGCTCTGACCCTATCCAGTGAAACCCAGGAATTTCTCATCCTTAGTGGTCACAAATGGCTGCGCCTGCAGTGCAGAAATAATCCAGTTTGACAGCACTTTAACTTCAATGGCTCATGGTGTGGAATTCTGGGAAC
Source organism: Phrynosoma platyrhinos (assembly GCA_020142125.1). Taxonomy (NCBI): domain Eukaryota; kingdom Metazoa; phylum Chordata; class Lepidosauria; order Squamata; family Phrynosomatidae; genus Phrynosoma; species Phrynosoma platyrhinos. Next base: position 194,760,064 of record CM034703.1, on the reverse strand, counting down.
TGTAGTTTTGTGAGACATTTAACCATCTTTGTCAGAGAGTTCTGGTGCCACAACAAACTACAATTCCTGGAATTCCATAGCATTGAAATATGGCAGTTAAAGCGGTGTCAAACTGGATTATTTCTGCAGGGTGGATGTAGCCCCAGTCACCTGAATAGATAGGCATCCCAGCATTTGCAGTGCATGTATGATCACAAAAGAATTTTTGAGGAATATGCAAAGGGAACTTACTACATGCAGACAGTTTGCCTGTTTCAGCAAATCAAATAATTCAACCAATAAGTAAGTAGATTTCAGGAATGATTATTATCAAATGAAATATACACTACAATGGAGTAAGACTCAGGCAGTCATAGTATAGGTTCATCTTTCAACCCACAGATTAATAAATATTTTATAGTTGCCAAAAAAAAACCACCCACCTATCCTTTCCCCCACCTGTCCAAATTTAAAGCAACTTTAAAATGCTTCCACAAGAATCTATACACTCTGCCCATTTATAGGGCTGTTGAGCTCTATCGTATCTACATAGGACAGAAGATAAGCTTATTGGACTGACTGCTAGTCCTCTGCGGGGCAAAAAGACTGCTGTTCCTCAGTGGATCTACATGTGACTCGTCGATGCCTAATAAAGCAAAAATGGAAGACTTTCAAAAAGGTCAGTTAGTGCAACCTACCCAGGCAATTATCACACAGAGAAGACACTTAAGAGTTCCAAAATTAAATGGACTTCTGTGGTTGTTTTCGCTCTAGGTTTCAAATAGTGGGTGTTTTCCCTTATTATAACAGTTCCCTTCCTTGTGTGTTTTTCCAGATTTTTGTTTGTTACCTCTTTAATGAAATTTTTTAGGTTCTTGGCAGCAGGAATTGAAGGCTTCCTGGGACTACCTATTTGCTCTTATGGAAGGCCAGAATATTACCAGTCATCACCCAAATAGCTTTGAGAGTCTCCTCTGTTTCTTGACAGTTCTGATTTGCTTTTTCCTTAAATAAATCCATTCAAAATAGCTGGCTGGATGCTTAAGCAAGAACTTTTGCTTACCATACTTGCTAGAGAAACACCTAGTGTACTGTAATTGTCAGAAACCTGATAAAGATCTCTCATGTCAAAACTGCTCACAGTGCTAGCCTGAGCATCAGGTATAAGACAAGATACATTTAAAATAAGATGCAAGACTGACTCACTTTCGGCTCTGTTTCTACTTGTTTCTCTGGCTAAACACATGCTACTGGCTTTTCTATAATGTGGGCTACATTTAAATACAGTTAATGTTCAGATTCCCTTCTGCTGCTTGCCATTTAGATGGTTGCTATCCTCCTGTGAATGATGATTCCCATTCAGCTATTATATTAGTTTGGGTCCTGTGCAAGGAGAAAGGTGGGATATATAAATAAAATAAAATTTGGCTTCAAATAAATGTTTAATACTCTTTTAAAGGGGTGGGGCTGGGTATTGGTCCTTTCAGATTTGTATTTTATGTATTCTTAATTGTTGTTAGCCGCCCCGATTGTGCTCAGAGGGACGGGGTATAAATAAATTTTATTATTATTATTATTAAATGTACCACATCCATAACTTTTAATTGTTCTACATGTGAAAATAAGTTGCAGGTTTGCCAGTAAGGTGAAAATTAGAAAATCTGTTACTGCTTTGAAGACTACTTTTTTTTCTCTTCCCCTAGTCCTGGATTGTTTAACATCAGTCTAATACTATATGCACATAGAATACTTTTCTCACTTCTTGGCATTGGTGGCAAATAGGGAGACAACCCCCAACTGTTGGTGATGTGATGGGCATAGAAGGCAAATGAAGGTAAAACATGTGGGAGGGGGCTTTGAAGGACAGTGAGGAGAAGCAGTTGCTATCAGTGAAACAGAGGATATGAAGCTATGTTCAGGTATAGCAAAAATGACCAGTGTTGTTGACCATCAAATCTGTATAAATGGCAACTTACTCCAGTACAAATTTTGGCATACAGTATAAAATTAAATCTACATATTTTTTAAAAAAAAAAACACTTTCTCTGCTTTACAGTACATGAGGACCACAATTCTTCTATTTATCTAGTAAAAAAAATCAATAGCATTTTACTGTTGGAGGTTTTAAAGAAACCTTAAATTCATTCATACTGCTCTTAACCTCCTAACCAGAAGCTCTAAGAAGTTAAAAAAAAAAACTAATTTCCCCCACTATGAAAAATAAGTCTGTTGATACAGATGAATTTGAGCTAGATTAAATGAAGCTTGTATGCTCTTATAAAGATGTGGTTTTGTACATATTTTTGCACTAATCTTCTTGATACTAGGTAGTCTTAGACACACAAGTGGTTTGTAATTTTGACCAGACCTATCAAATAGTTAACTTTTCTTTGCATATTTTAAGCAGTAGTTACTTGCCTTTATGTTATCCTCTCCTCTGCTCATAGTTCTATTACTCAGATCTTATTCTTTCTGACAAAATTACTCTTTTTTTATATTAGTTTTTAACTTTGATGTATAGTTTTGAATTTTACAGACATACTGATGGTCTCAGTATATTCTCCACACTTGAAAAAGTGATGCCATGTGTGTATTTACTGTGAACTCCATGGTCAATGTCTTCTTTCATGGCAGAAAAGAGGGGATCTGATGATAAAAAAAGTAGTGTGAAGTCCAGTAGTCGAGAAAAACAGAGTGAAGACACAAGCATGGACTCCAAGGAAGGCGATGCTAAGAATGAGGTCAATGGGACCAGTGAAGACATAAAATCTGAAGGTGACACTCAGTCCAATTAAAACTGATCTGATATGACCTCAGATCAGGCAGAGGTAAGTGCATTATTTCAAACTTTGATTAGGGCTTTTTGTTACTGTTTAACAGTTCAGCGTAAGTATGTACAGATGAAGATGGAGCTAAGTCAAGTAAGAAGAGATACTAAAGCCACTTCTGAAGGAAAACACAGTGTAGTCCTGCAAAATCTTTTGAGGTACATTGTTTTGTATCAGCTATTTTATAGCAGACTCATACCCCCATTAGTGTGCCTCTTGGGAACATATATGTAATTATAGTCACCATAGCAGTTAATTATCCTATTTTTTATTTTTAGGGGATTTGTTATCTTTTTTAACATTTGAACTGATTTTGTAATTAAGTCCATATTGTGTTGGTGCATCAGAAACATTTGTTTTAATACTTAATATATTTTGAGGCACATGTTGGACTATTTTGTTTTTATATAAACTGCTAGTATTTCTTTGTCAAGGATGTTTCTAGTTTTTTTGCTTTGCCTTGCATTCTAATGCAGTTTGTTCTGTAACTCGAGAGCCAGTAGCATTGGATTGATGGAAGTGTAGGGTTTATGAATAATTGCAGCTGACTACCATACCTCACACAGCGTTGGTGTTGTGAGCGGCCCATGAAAAGCCAAATTAAAAATCAAGGATTCAGTCAAACTAAGCAGGTACTCATGCCAGGTACTCCTTTCTCTACCCACATCCATGTTTGAATGCTGTTGCCTGTAATCTTTAAGCTTACTGTTGTGTGTTTTATTTACAAAAAGTGAAAAGGAATCTTTTGTGCATATTTTGTGAAACTTGTTAACCTGATATTAACTTGACTGGCATTTTCTTTCAACTGTGTGTAGGGATGCAGTGCTGCCCAGAATTAGATATCTTTAAAGAGTATTAAATGCAATAAATACTACATAATAACCGCCTTGTTACATTCAATGCATTTCAAGTCTTTAAGAGGTATGTGTTTATAATTTCCTACTGTGTAGGAGAATTGCCAGGCAGCCATGGCACTCAGCAACCTATACTGGCTGATACTAGACTTGGGAGGCAAATGAAAATAAAGGCCAATGTCAGAAACACCCAATAGGTATATATAAACAGCACGAATTTATACAGTCAAATTGTTTAGATAAAGGAAACAAACCCTTAGGTATAAATCACCTATTTTTCATTTAAGATTTGTAAAGATCATTCCTTTAAGGAATAAACAAAAATAAAGGCTAGCTGATTAATTTCCTAGTAACATAGTAAATTTTAGTATATTTCCAAATAGTCGCTAGTCAGTTACCATGCAGGTCTATGTATGTTTACTCAGAAGTAAGTTCCACTATGTTCAGTGGGGCCTACTCCCATATAAATGTGCATAGTGTTGCAGTCAGAATACTGATGTTGCATAGTTTCCATTCAGTTCGATGGCACTTGCATTAGACCCCTGTGCAGGTCAAGTTGGAATATGTAAAGGCTTCCCAGCAGCACTGATTGGTGAATTGTAACATCATGTTTGTTCTTTATTACTCCCAAATACATAGGGACTTTAGTTGTAGTGTATATGAGATAATTTTGAAGAGTTAAGTGGGCAGCAAACAATATTTAGGAGTGGCAAATGAAAGTAATCTCTGTTCCCACTATCTGACTCCCTTTCCCCAACATTTTGCGTTATAGGACAACTGGGTGACAAGTCTGCGAAGAATCCAGAAGACTGCATAATACGAAGATCTGCTTTAAAATGAGGTGAAAGAAAGCTGTAGTGGCATAGAAAAAAATAAAGTTCAGTTAGATTTTTTTTTAATAAAAATTAATTCAGGACTGTTGTGACCACTCAGAAAACAGAAAAGTTAATAATTAAACAAGCTACTGAGAATTTAAGTCCTTTACCATTTTTTCCTATAAGACTTTTAAGATGATAAACCAACATAATCTGAACACATGGCTTGCTCAGTGTTTAATTGCAAGTTTTCATTCTTGAACTTCGAAAATGCAAGGATAAATGTTTAGTATTTGTGTGACTCAGAAAAAAACAAATCCCATTTTTACAGTCAGGCTATACTTCTTGATATATCCTAATGGAAATAAAAGTATCTATAAATTTCTGTTACACATCCAATTGTCGTTGAGTGTTTAATATTAAATAGACTTCTTTTCAAATAAATGTGTTCAGCGGCATTCTTTTCTATTTTTCTCTTTGATCCAAGTAAAAATGAGAGGTTTCATACTGCTTTTGACTAAAAATACCCATCCAAATGCTTCCCATCTAGTTTCCTTAACTTAAAAAATGCTACTGTTTTAGTTTGCTAGTGTGTTTTCCATAATTTGTGGAATTAAAAGGAAAGCACAGTACTGTCCACAGTCTCTGTATTAGCAAAATCAAACCCATCCTTTAGGGATCATCCTTTGGGGAAGAGCACAGAAAGAGAAAAATGTGAAAATTGACTTTAAAAAGATTTAACCACAAAGAAGGTTGCAAACTTTGAAAGACCTAATCATGTTGGTTTGAAGTACATCTTTACTTTTGAGCTATTTTGCTGCCATATTTGGAAGTGTAGCTCTTTGGAAATTTGTAACTGTGACTAGAAAAGGTTTAGATACAGATTGTTTTGTGTATTGTCAGAAAGTAGTTCAATAGAGTACTGAAGTACTGATAAACATTTAAACTGTATATAATAATGTGTGACAGTAATATGTGAACAGTGTATATGGGAGTGATGGGAAGAATAGAAGGCTATACATGATGAAACAAATAGCCATACCAATATAATCAAGTAGAGCCAGTTCTAGTTTCGCAGTAAATGATTGTTTGAAATTTCTCAGCCCAGCTGTGAGAAGTAAATCACTGCAGTAACTGAGCACTGGAGCTTCACTACATATGAATCATGGCATGCCTTTGTTTCAATCATATACAAGAACCATAACAATCAGGTCTAAAACAAAGCTTTATTTTTAAAAATACTTTAAAACGTTAATTAGCCTGTTACAATTAGATAATACCAGAAGAACTGTTTCAAAAGGTTGCCATCTTATTTACAGGATAACAAATTACGCAAATACAATAGCTATTTTTTTTAGCTTGCTTCATAGCCTCCCCCCCCCTTTTTTTTTTTAACAAAAGTACAAAAATAATTTTCTAAATGCATAGAATGTGGTCCATTGTCAGCATAATCTCTTCGGCTCAGGTTTAAACTGTATACAACAGTAAACTTGATTGCAGTACAGGTGGTAATGTCAGGAAATGTTCCAGATGGGATTTTCTTACAAAAACTTTAAACTGTGTAACAGCAGTTAACATTGGAACTATTCTCATACTACACAACTGCTACTTAGGAGAAAAGGTTAAATAAAGGTGTTGTTACAATGTTCTTATGGTTCTTGGGATGAAGGTCACATGTCAGGAGAACAATACTGAAGATTTCTCACCTTTAATATGCTTTCTCTTGTTTTCAGTTAATTGCCTTCATGTTAGTAACATACACTACTTAACACTACTTCTACTACTACTATTAAAAGAACTAGCAGCTACTTGTAACGTAATGTATTTTAACATGAAATCTCAGTAAAATCACACAGCTGAACAAATCATTTCCTAGCCAGAGTCCAGTTGCCTGAGGGAAATTTGGAAAATAGTTACAATTGCTTTTACCACAAAACACTTTCCATCTGTGCTTGTACATTTGATAAGCCTGAATGTGAAATTTCTAAAGTGCTTGAGCTGTATGGACCTTTACCTCTACTCAACAAAAACTAACAAATATAAATATTTCAAATATATCTTTGCTGAAAATGCTAATATATAAAAATAATTACTAATAAAAATAAATTAACAAGAATTTAAAGTTTTAAATATATTTAGTCCATTGCCTGTTAATCTTCAATATGTCAGTTTTGCAGCTTTAGTGTTGTAGTAGGGTCTGTCCATCGCTGTTGGCGCTGATGCATTTCTGAATGGAGAATTGATGCTTTGCTCCAGTACTAGTTCCAGCTCTTGAAAATCTTGAAGCCTGGAAACGTCTTTATCCTTGAATGAGGAAGGAAATAACATTATTTAATTGGAAATAGTAGCTTTAAAAAGTAGTTTTAACTGTGAAGCTAATTTTACAAAATGCACTGAGATCATCCAACAGAATACACTGTAAAGTGCTATGTTCATGTCTCAGTTACTCAAAAATAATTGTCATATGCCCTGTTAAAGAAACCAATGTTTTTACAACTAGTTTGATGTGTAGAAGTGGGATTACTGAAGGGGAGAGGTAGGACCTCTACCTTCACATAATCAGTCTTACTTCATGCCTCCAGTGAAGAAAGCAGATGCACTATTTGTTTCCAAGTGCCTTCCAGGTCCTCCAGGCAGCCAGCACCTGAGACCCAATGTGGACGTGCAAACTTGGTGGGTACTGGTTCAGCTGAACATTTAGTTTGTGCCACCTTTGATACATGGCACATACCAGCACCCAAGCAGCTGCAGAACTTCCCTCCTCACTAAGGTCAGTCTGCCAGTAGAAACACAGGTCTGCACAGGAATTGGGGAGTGGACACACCATCAGTCCAGCCTGGGCAGTGTCCTATTGCTGGGAAGTTTCTGTTGAATGATCCACTGGACAAAATTCTACAGAAGGTCAGACACAAGAAGGAACTCTGAAATCAACAGGAGGAGGATTCAAAGACTCAAAACCATTTCTCTCTTTCTCCCATTCTTCATTCTCTTCCAGGTTCTCAGGATACAACCAATCACTGTTTTCTTTCTGGGCTATCCTTTGTAGGACAGGAAACATATGATCTGTCCAGTCCAAACAGAAGCAACAGTCCTCTGGTGATGCCCACCTGTATAATAAAAAGTGGTGGGCAAGGTGCTTCTTCTCAGATGTCTTTGATATCATTCTTTGACAACTGGGTGCTTGAAAAATCCAGCAGGGCTATGCCCTGAAGTTCTATTCGCTGGTCAGAGAAAAGTTAAGATCCGCACCATGTGGGACCCTGCCAAGCAGTATAAGACAAGAGGAACCATCAACAATCTCATCTAGATACAGACCATAGAGCCAGTACCACCCTCACCAGAAGACTAAAGGGTGTTAACTGGGAATACAAGAGCAATCCTGGACCTCAAAATAATATGTTTGTTGCTTAAAAGGGCAGAAATTTTGCATGGATACCTGGTCCATCAGGGAAGAAAAGAGTGACTTCTTGACCGCCATTGACCATACTAAAGCATATCTCCGCATACCTGTTCTTCCAGCTCATCACCACTACTTCAGGTATGGAAAGGATGAGTACAAGTACTATGCAATACCCTTTGGCCTGACCACAGTACTTTGTATTTTCATCAAGATGCTGATGGCTTCTATGGTTCTTAAGGTCCAGAGGGGTTGCACTCCATGAGTACCCAAATCACCTGCTTATCCACACTCCGTTACTTAGCAGCAATGACAAATGAGGCCTTAAAGCTCTGAGAGAACATGTCATGATAGACATATCATGTTTACCTCCTCTCCATCCACAACACTGAACATCAACAATCCACTGCACAAATAACCCAGAGAGTGATGGAAGCTCTTTCAGGTCCCTTCATGAATCCGGACATGTTTCTAGGAAAGATGTTATCTTGCAAGACTCAGTGCCATGGGCTTGCCTATTCTTAACACTCCAGTAAACCTACCTTCTGGACTACCAACATGTAGAACCAGAACTTAAAAATCTCCCTCCCTCCTAAATTCACTGTGTTGGTGGACCAGTCTAGCCACTCTGATTAGATAGTCTTGACCACAAATGTTTGCCTGACAGAATCGAGTGCAGTATGTAAAGGTTAACATGCCCAGTGTCACTAGTCAAAAGAAGAAAGCAGCAAGCAGTAAGAGCATCAATAAGGAAGAGACATCTGAAAAAGACCCCAGATATTCAAGCAGACAGGTACTGGGCCCAGGAGAGTGGGTGCTAAATAACAGTCCGTGCCAAACTGGGCTGCCCCAGTTTGCACTACTTCACTTTAGCAAAGAAAAACAAGTTAAAGAGATTCACCTCTAGATACTAAAAGAAAAGACAGGTTATCAAACATCTGTTCCTTGGCCAAATGACCTGCTGTACACCTTCACCTTCCAGTGATCAACTGGGAAAGAAGAGAAGGAAAAAGCCTCAGTCCTAATTGCTCTGAGGTGCTCCTGAACTTCTCCATCTGTCCCAACCAGACCAGATCTCTACACCAAAGGCCTATTTGGTATGAGGACCCCACCTTCTTCACAATGACTAATGAAAGTTGAATGGCTGTTCTGAAAGCAAGCATGGTCATTCTGAAAGGCATATATTCATCCTAGTTCCCAGGAGACATGCCACGTACATGGCATATGGTCTTCCTCAGCCTTCCAGGACAAGACCCCCCTAGAGATCCTGGATTTCCTCCAGGATGAGCTGTCAGCACATGTTTGGGGAAGGACAGAATACTAGTGGGGAGTTGCTGCTCTCCCTGAGAAACGCTACTGTTTCACATAAACTAGTGGGCCTCCTTCCTACCTCAACCAGAGAAACAACAATTTTGTATTCACCAATTCTGGGTTGAGGAAAGGAGGCCTTGTCTGACAAGAAATATTCTTGCACACTTCAGTGTGCAGAATGCTGCTTCATATGAAGCTCTGGATGGAATCTAAAGCCAAAATCATGACCAGGAAACTGCAAATGTGTATATCCTAGAAAACAAATATATGCACTCTGGGGCATGTGCACCAGATAGGCCTAACAAGAAATAATCTATTACCTGTATGTGGCAAAAACAAGCCACGTTTTGTACTGTCTGTGTTTTAACAGATGGCATCCATTTCCACCAATGTGTCCAGTGTAAATGTGTCAACTTGCAAAAAAAAAAAAACAAAAACCTTTCAACGAAAATACTATCCCTTACCTTTCTTACCAGAGTATTGGGTAGCTTTCTGATCTTCTCCACTTGCTCAGGATTAATACCCAGTTCACAACAACTCACTCTGAGCAGGTCCTGGTACGTCAACTTTTGTCTGTCCAGCTCAATTTCAATGAAGTCATTCTCCTTAGAATTCTGAACTCTTACTTTGAGCACCAATTCTATACATTTTTTGGAAGGGGGAGATAATGTGTTTTTAATGAAGTTAATCATCACTAAAATGTAAGGAAACTAGGCAATCACTTCATTTAAATCCTAAACACACGCCAAGATAAATGTAATTACAATATGGAGCCCCATTATTTTTATTATATTATCTTGTCAGCCTGGCAGCATCCCAGCTCAAGGTTTTTGGAGATGCTGCACATCAGGGTGATGGGAAATAATGTCTCCTGGCTATGGTGCACATAGAAAACAGCTGGAGTGACCCCTCAGAGTGCTTCCACAACTGCTTGTCTCCCTGCTTCCCACAACTGGGAGAGCAGTGCAGACATCATTTCTAAGTACCCCAGTTTGCAGCACCTTGGTAGCCTTTGGTTAAACAGATAAGCTAAGTTTGGTGGGTGATGTAAAGTAATTAACAACCATAAACAGGAATCCCCAGCAATTATTAGATCCTAAGTGTGGCTTACTATCTAACTACTGAACAGGATGTTAACCCCATTTCCTTGGGCATATGGTCCTGTCAATTCCAAAAGAAATTTATAGCTGAGGAAGAGTTCTAGAATGGCTGTCTATGTTTGCATACAGACTCCCAGCAGAAGGCAGTGATGACGAAAGTCCCACTGAAACTGCAGGATTAGGTAGTTGTCAGGGCTGTAGTATCTACTTATTTAACTGGAACCCTGAGAGCCACTAATGTTCCTGTCTGATGCAAATAACACTGACTTAGAAATAAAAGAAAAACTAGGAATTTGGTTTGAGTACTGTACACTATACACAGCTCAGAGTTTCCACACACAAATCCATTCCTAGCCACTCCAAGATTTCTTCAGTAATATAACACAGGACACAAGAGTGTCACTATGGGTCTTTGCAGACTGCCAGAAATAGTGCATAATGGGTCTACTTTAACTGCCCCCACTCAGTGCTAGGGAATCATGGGAACTGTAGTTTATTGTGGCACAGGAGCTCTCTGACAGAGAAGGCTCAGTGTCTCAGAAAAAAATACAATTCCCATGATTCCCTAGCACTGAGCCAGGGCAGTTAAAGTGGACTCAATTTGCACTATTTCTTGCAGTCTGCAAAGGCCCTTTGTTGCTTTTTTAATGTCAGAATTCCTTGGACTAGTAGTCACCCAGAGATATATAACTGGATCCAGATCGTTGCCTGTCCTTGGACTACGAGATGCATTTCAACACTTGTTTGAGTGCTGAATGCATTTTAATGTAACAGTGTTACATTTTTATGTTAGCTCACCATATTCTCACACAAACTAATTTTGGCAAAGTTCAAACATATGGTTAAAAACTTATTAAATTACCATTTATATGAGGTAAAACATTTTTGGATTGTATACATGCAAAAACAAGACCTTTCAGAAATGTTTTTAGAACTATTAGTTCTTAATAAATAAAACAGACACCCTTAAAGGCTATACTTATCATTGCACGCATTGCCACTTAGACAATTCCAATAAAAGATAACACAGGTAAGTCTCAATTTATATTACTCCCATTAACATTTACATTTACAATGGTTACCCAACAATTAATTGTTTCTCCCACAATCCATAGCTGTCTCTGTGCAGTTGAACAAAGAGAGAGTGAGGAGAATGAGTAGAGTTAGATTTAAGAGTTTTACCTGTCTTAGCTGGGGGAATGGGGAGAGGAAGGCATTGTCACAAGGAAGGAGATTCTTTTGCCTGCTTAGAAAAAGGCTGTATGAGGAGGAGGAGGAAGAAGAAACTGGAATCGTGCTATTTTGATGTGACTGGATGGAAGGATTTCCTTTGCCTGCTTAGGCAAGGAATTGTGATGTACAGAGAGCAAGTGGGTAACAGTAGCAATATCGAAAAAGGAGGGCAGTTGCTAACCTTGTTGCAGTAGAAATTATGAACTGCAGCTTTTTAGAGCTTGTTTATCACTGAGCACTGAGTAGGAAGAAAGTGTTTTATCCAATGACTTGTGATTTTTTAGTGCAACTTGTTCCTTGTACAGGGGATGTGCACTAGCTCTCTTCACACACACACCCGCCCCCTGCTCTTTATGTGCTTTTTACCTGGGAAGCCTGCTGGAAAACGTATAGCAAAAGAATACAGTTCTTACCAGTTGCTTTCTGTCTATGTGCCTCTGTAAAGGAACTATCATGTAGTGATAAGCCAGCTCACCCCAGGCAAAAATCCCTTTGAAATCAGGAGTTGGACCCTCTGGAAAGCCTTTGTACATTCCTCTAGGTCTAGCCTGAAAATGTGAGCTATGATGTTTTATGTTTTTAAATATCTTTAAAAATGGTGATAGCTTGAGTAAAATTGCTAATTTTGCAGCTACTATAGCTCCAACAGCATGATTTCCTGTGGAAGTGGTTCCCCACATTTATGTCAGTCTCAATTTACATTGCGAGTCCAGGACCACTGATGTACATTGGGATTCACTTATATTAACCAGCAAACTTACTATTGTCCACTAAAATTGCTCAAAAAATACAAGTGTATGATGGGGGCAACTATAAAAGCAATAAAATTGGTAAAATGATGCAAGAGGTGAAACTGCTGGAAAGATTGAAGCTGTAGCTATCTGGCCAGTTTTGGGGTAAAATCCAAATAAGTCCTGCTGATGAAACTTTTTGCCAACTGAGATGGGTGCTGTCACACACAAAAAAAACACCCTCAAAATTTGTTCTGGGGGGAGGCATGGGCAGAGGAGAAAGTTTCATTATGTGAGCAGACTTAAGTTTGCACAATGCTGGATTCTGTACCTAACACACATCTACTTCCCTAATTCTGTGTTGGTTGTTGGAATACTGTCAAGGTACTACTTATATCTGACAAGTGCAAAATCTGCTGATGAAAAAATGTCCCATGTGCAAATTTTATAAAGCCCTGAATTTATAATACACTTTTCTTAAGCAATTGGCTTTTAAACCTTGCCAGATTTTTCAAGATGGGTAGCTCTCTGTGGTGGCACAGAGCAGTCAGCACATGATGCAGTTCTGTTCATGAAGCTAAGTAGGTGGAAGACTGCCCAGGAACCATATGTAAATTGTTCGAAGAAGAGCTGAAGCTGAAGAGCAGGGTACAAGTATGACACATAAACGACAGATAAATAATGCCTCTGTTCTAATTTTATCTGTGCTAGAATTGTCACAAGCAGAGTAAAAACAGTCTTGTGATACTTTAGAGATTAGCAAATATAGGTTTTTGTGGACTGTAACCCACTAAATTAGTAATCTTTTGTAATTTTATGCTAGTACAGTTGGGATTTGTATGCCCCGCTCTCAACATTTTAATTGGTTTGTAAAGCAATTGTGGGGGTTGAGACATGTATTTTAATGAGAATTAGAATCATAAAATTGGAAGAGATCCCAGGGGCCATCCAGTCCAACCCCCTGCCATGTAGGAACTCACAAGCAAAGCACCCTTGACAGATGGCCATCCAGCCTCTGTTTAAAGACCTCCAAAGGAGATTCTACCACTCTCCCGAGAGAGTGTGCTCCACTGTTGAACAGGTCTGTCAGGAAGTTCCTCCTAATGCTGAGGTGGAATCTCTTTTCCTGGAGCTTGCATCCATTGTTCCAGGTCCTATTCTCTGGAGCAGCAGAAAACAAGCTTGTTCCATCTTTAATATGACATCATTTCAGATATTTAAACAGTTGTCTTATTATGAAGAGCTGTGTATTTCTGCTGTTGCAAGGTCAGCTCTGGACACTCCTTACCTTCCTACTATCATACCAAAAAATCTCCAAGTATCAATTGAAATGTATACAGTTGATACTGTTTCCCCATCACCTCCTTACAAACAAATCATTAGCTCTTCTCATAACTGCAAAATATAGAATCACAAGTTCTGAGCAAAATAGGTGGATGGAACAGAAGCACCGTGGTAATGAGTGAGGCCCAAAATCCACAAAATAACCCCCCTTCAAGTATCAGTTTTAAAAATAGACAAGAACCTCAAGACAAGGTTCCTATTTTTAAAACTGATACTTGAAGGGTTATTTTGTAGATTTGGGGCCTCACTCATTGCCACAGTGCTTCTATTCCATCCACCTATTTTGTTCTTAAGAAATAGAAGGAAATGTTTAAATATTTACCTCTGAAGCACAGCAGGTAGTAATACACACTTTTAATCACTAAGCAATTAAAAGGCATAATGGAAAACAACACTTTTCAGTACCTTGTGTATTATATGGCAAGTTTCCTGTGAGAAGCAGTGGCTGTAAGGGCTCTGTATTGCCTTTGCAGGAGCCATTTCCTTGCTGAGGTACATGTTGTCGGGATGCAGCTGAGCTAAAGAGGATTCTGTTGTGACCTGCAGGTGGGTAAACAGGGCAGCCCTGGACTGGAGGTGTCATACATGCTGTAGCTCCTGCATTGAGGGAAGAAGTGAAGTCCCCTTCATAGTAGTCTTCACTGTGCATGGAGAAGGTTGTGCACACATCTTCAGTTTGAATTGTAGATAAGCAAGGGCTAGGTTTACCCTCAGGTAAGCACGTGATGACAATGTTGGTCTGCTCAGATGGTGCTGGGGTATTATCAAGGACACTGTCCCTTTCTTTCTTGTCTGCACACAATAGTGGGTTGGTCAGACCATTTGCACTGATAGGCAGCTTTAAGTCATTCATTTCTTGACTGTCACATTCTTCCACTTCAGAGGAGGTTAGGGAGAGAGAGAAAACCCAACATTTTAACCATTTTCTCAATTTAAAATCAAACTTCTGTGCCTTTCAGAAGAACACCTGGCAAGTACATTTTTACAATTATAACAAAACATTTTTCAAATAAAAAATAAAAATATTTTATATACATTATTATTTTATATATTTTTTAAATTTATATAACATTTAAAATTACATAAAACACATGGAGCTTGTCTGAAGTGCAATGGAGATGAGATTCCCACTTAGTTCACTCATCATGAATGTCACTGAACTCTCTTTAAGAGCGTAAGACTGATACTAAAGAATTCTGCTGTGGAGGAAAAATGATGCCCATCTCATGTATTATATTAAAAGTCTCCAGGATACTTCTCGAAAAACAAATTCAAGATGTCAGTTTATACCTCCTAGAAGCTTTCTGATTTCTTTCTTTGACGTTAAATGTGCTGCCAGCTCGCCATTAACTGTGCAAATCTCCTTATTGGCTCCTGAATCCAATAAGTAAGCAACCACTTCAGTGTGGTTACGTTTGCAAGCCCAGTGCAAACACGTCCTATGTAAGAAAAACACTGGTTATTAAACTGTCTACAGCCATGTTGGTAACCCACAGCAAACTTCTATCATAGCCTGCTGGTGTCTCTGAAGTATGTCCCCCAAGTTACCAATTATCCACTTGTCAACCATGACCATCATTTTATTTATCTATTTTGTTTATATATATCCTGCCTTGTTCCTGGTATAGGGACTCAAGGCAAACATTCTTCCTATGACTCCTTGTTCTCACTTGTTTGATGATGAACTAGGAGAGGAACAGTAGCTCATGGATACAACACACATTTTGCATGCAGGGAGAGGCTCACTTTCCTGAGTTTCTAGGTAGAGAAACCCACTGGGTGACCTTGGACAAGTCACTCTCTCAGCCTCAGAGGAAGGCAAAGGAAAACACCCTCTGAACAAATGTTGCCAAGAAAACTTCACCACACTTCTCTCACACGACTTTGCTTCAAATAGTAGTAGGTGGAAACTAAATCTTTTAGGAGAAATACAAGAATATACAGTTGGCCCTCCACATTTGTGGCTTTGACTTTTGCGAGGTTGATTATTTGCGATTTTGATTACCGGTAATATGTTTTCTCTAGGAATCTAGGTCCTCTAGAGCACCTCTGCCAGAGGTTGGCCATAGAGTTGTGCTGGAGAACCTAGAATTTCCTAGAGAAAACACTACACTAGGCATTTGTAACTCCTTCAGTATGATTCTATGATCAACCTCTGGCAGATGTTAACCATAGAGTTGCACTGGAGGATCTGGACATTCCTAGAGAGGTGTCCTCTCAGGTAAAAATAATAGTGGGTTTTTATTTGCAGTTTTTCCCCATTCACAGGGGTCCTTCACTGCTAACTCCAGCAAATGTGGAGGGACCACTGTATTGCTTTCTCATCTGCTTTCTGCCCTGTGAACTGGGTGACATAACGATTAAAAGCAAAATTGCACAGCTACATTATGTGGGAGATCTATGATGATGGGAGATTCCGGATAGCTCCGGGGACTAGGAATCTCCATGGTGTTAAAAAAAAAGATGGAAAGGTAGTGGAGGTGGGAGGAAGATAAGAATTATGAGTGGTCAAACATCATCTGAAAACTCAATAAAATTCAGTGGAGGAGGCAAGATGATGGCATGATACAAGTATAGTCTGGAATTACCCTGGATCTTTAGGAGGCTGCGGTGAATTGAATCTAGGTAGCTGCTGTGGGGGAAAACACACCATTTCCCCAAGCTAACCTATACTTCTAAGACAAGGACCTATCACTAATGTGCTGGGATCCAGTATATTCCAGCTACAACTGTCTTGAATGGAAATATGTTGGGTGATCCAGTCACGATACCCTGCATAAAATTTTAGAGGACTCTCAGGGCTTTCAGCCTCTTCAAATCCTTTTGAACAGTATACAGATGCTCTAGAAAAAAGAGTATTGTTAAATATCTTCAATACTGAGGGGAAAGATATTAACCTACACTGAAGGCATATTTTGAACGCTCAAAAGAGTGCCGTTATCATGCACGGTTGTTATGGCCAACAGGCAATCTTATAGAAGTGATTGCTCATACATGGCCTATCTCCCAGGTATCCACTGAAATCCCCAGATCACCTCTGAGCTTAGCTGCTAAGCAGAGCTAGACCTAGTTAGTACTTGGATGGGAGACTGCCAATGAGTACTGGGTGCTGTGGACTATATTCCAGAGGAAGAAACTGGCACAACCACCTCTGAACAGGGTGACCAGGTGTCCTTACCACAAAGGAGGGCAAGGCACTGCCAAATGTAGGACATACACGAAAATTGTCCAAAGAAAAGCTAAAATTATAAATGCACGCTTCTTAGTACTCTTCAAAATGGAAGGCATTTTGAAATCGGGACATACTAAGACAAATGACAATACTTGCCCATAGGGAAACCATACTTGCCCATAGAGAATCATTGGGGAATACTTGGCTACAGGAAACATAGGGCAAGTATTCAATGTTTCCCTATTGGGCAGGTATTCTCCGATGATTCTTCATGGGCAAGTATTCCACAATGAATTTCTATGGACAAGTATGGTTTCTCTATGGGCAAGTACTGTCTTTGGTTTAGTATGTCCTTTTAAAATCCCTCCTGGACAGAAGGTTGAAATGTAGGACATGTCGTGTGAAATGAGGACATCTGGTCACTCTAAGAAAACCCCAGGGAAGCCATTAAGTCGACAGGCAACGTTACACACCTGTTTGCACCGATACAAACACAGAGACCCTGGAAAACCAAAGCTCCCCAGTCTCTGCGCTGCTGCAAATGCCATAACTAAACAGCCAACTATCCTTCCCAGGGTTTGGGTTTAGTTTGTTTGTGGGGTGTTTGGTTCAGAGGGGTGTGTGTGTGTGTGTGTGTGTGTGTAGGGTGCCTAACTGTCTCTGGGGTGCCCCTGGGGCGACAAACTGAAAAAGCAGAAGGGTGCTTTGCGTTGCCTGGGTAAGATGGTCCTGGGAGACATAGTACGGAGGAGATGGGGAGGACAGGGTGACCTGATGCCATCACCGCCAAGGAGGACAAGGCGTCGCAAACTGGAAGACATGCAAGAAAAAAATGGAAGACATGACCAAATAAAAGCTAATACACATTCATATACATGTGAGTCCGTGCTTCTCAGTCCTCCTCAAAATGGAGGACCTTTTGAAATCCCTCCTGGGGAGAAGGTTGAGATGGAGGAC
>CM034703.1:194706884-194733003 GCA_020142125.1 Phrynosoma platyrhinos | reverse complement strand
AATTCCTCAGTCTGACTTGGGGGCCTGTAGTAGACTCCCACAATAATAGATTTGCACTGGATGCCAGAAGAACTGTGGACTGAAGCTGTACCTGTTCCTTGAGATAAAAGATCTGGCTACAGTGACACATGCCTTGATTACATCCCATTTGGACTACTGTAATGCACTCTACATAAGGCTGCCTTTGGAAACTGTTTAGCAACTTCAGTTGGTTCAAAATGCTGCATCCAGAATGCTGACTGTGGCCAGTTATAGGAAGCGCATAACTCCCTTGTTAAAACAACTTTACTGGCAACCAGTTCATTCCCAGGCACAAATCAAAGTGCTGGTCATGACCTATAGCCCAGTAATGCTTGGGTCTCCTAAACTATCTGAAAGACCATATCTCCCCATACAAACCTGCCTGGGCTTTTTTCTTTTTGGAGTGTGTGCTGTTTGTTTATGTTGTCAACTTTTGTATTTTAATGTAATTTTATATTGTTTAAATGTAATGATTTTAATTGTTTTAAACTGTATTGCTAAGCGTTTAATCACTTTTATCTTGGGTCCCATTCTGGCAGAAAGATGGCATATAAATAAAATAAAATCAATCAATCAATCAATGAAGCCAGGGACATTGTGGGTCAAAAAGAAAGAAAAGCCTCCATAGATGACAGGTGAAACCTTTCAAGCAGTTAAAGACAGATGAGAAGCAAAAGCAGGGACAAAGACAGCTATTATAACAATAAATGCAAAGAAACAGAAGATGACAACAAAAATGGTATGACAAGAGACCTCTCCTACAATATCTGAGAAATCAACAGGAAATTTAAACCAAGAGTAGGCATAATTTGAGAAATGCGATGTGTGACGTGGTGCAGAGGATTTAAGAGCACACTTTTAGGAGGAATATGGCACTTTGTTGCACTGCATCAGCCTGAGGCAGCCAATGGTAATGAATACTGAGGAAGTCTTAGTCCAACATCAGGAAGACCACAATTGCTCACTCCTTCATTAAAGTGTAAAATAATTGCTCATCATAATTTGTAAGGTTTGCATCCAAAAGGGTAGTTCGAGCTGCTGCAGCAAAAGCTACCTCTTGCCTGGATCCTGTATGTTAAAGCACTGAAAACCTGCCAAGCTATTTATATTTAAGGAAAACATCACTAATATGTAAGAGGCAAACTGCAGCATTCAGCTGGCATGCCTGCAGCCTGATAGACTATTTGTTTAGGATTCATTCACACATAGCTTTCCACTGAGAGATGGAGAAGATGCGGGTGTGACCTCGCCTACCTCTGTCCTCATGCCAGGGACTTCCATGTCATCATAGATATATATCACCCTAATGTTAGGCAGCAGGAACAGGTGCAAATTCCTTCTTCCCTCAAGCTAGGCTACAGAATTTTGAGATCAAGTTACTTCCCAACATAAGGACTGGGGGCATTATTAGCCAATAGGTATTCTGACTCTATCATATGCTATGTGGGGAAGAGAATAGAAGGCAATCATGGTTGTTAGTCAATAACTGTAGAAACAAGCCGATAATTTAAAAAAAAAATACTAGTGAAAGGATTTAGCAGGATTACATGCTGTGAAACATGGACAAAAACATTAGATAACACCAGTTGATATCACATAAAGAATGTACTTGGATGGGAGACTGTCAATGAATAGCAGACCATGTAGGCTATATTTCAGAGAAAGGAGCTGGCAAAACCATCTCTGAGTATTCTGTGCCTAAGAAAACCCTATGAAATGCATGGGGTTGCCATAAGTCAACAGGTGACTTGAAGGCACATACATAACTTATATGCAGAAAACATCTTACACAGAGCAGGCTTAAGACTCAGAGCAGAAGTGAAGATAGGAGGAAGAAACACTAACAACCTAAGATATGCACATGACACAATACTATTAGCAGAAACAAGACCTGGAACAATTATTGAAGATGATCAAGGAGGAAAGTGTCAAAGTTGTATTAATACTGAACATTAAAAAAATGATCATGGAAGATCTACAAGAAGTCACCCTAGACAATGAGAAAATTGAAATCGTTAAGGAGTTTCCATACCTTGGTTCAAATACTGATCAGAACAAAGGCTGCAATCAAGAAATCAGAATAGGACTAGAGCTATGAAAGAACTGGATAAAATCCTAGAATCCTAGAGTCCTAGGAGTTGGTGTGGACCAGTGAGCCATAATAAATCATTGGCAACTACTCTTGTTTGTGCAAAAGGGCCTTCTGCCTGGTACACACCAGTTTATTTACTGATAAGAGATTTTGGTATGTGGTTGGCATGGCAACATGGTAACTTAAGCATATTATAATGTATTCTGAAATCTGTATTCTCATTGCTCAGGATTCTGTGTGTTTAAAGTTTAGAGCATCCAATAGAATGTCAGCTTTGAATTTCTTTGTCTGTGAGTGCATAAAACTACAGCCATTTTGACATGTTCTTTGCCCAATGATCTGAAATGCTAATTTTGTTGGGACTTGCCGGCAAAATAAATCTGTCTTTTTAAACTACCTTAATGGTCTCCTGCTTTGCCTCAAGCTTTGCAAGGAACCGTGGATGCTGGGAGTTAATTTGCAACAGTTGTTTTTTCCACTACGCTACTTTTCTCCAGGCTAAACATACCCAGCTCCCCAAGTCACTCTTCACAGGGCATGGCATCCAGATCTTTCACCATTTTGGTCACCCTCCTCTGCATCATAAAGTTTAAAGCAACGGTCCCCAAACTACGGCCCATGGGCCGAACCCAGCCCATCAAGGCCTTTCAACTGGCTTGCGGCTGGCCCTGCTGCTGCTGCTGCCGCCGCCACCGCCACTGTCGCCACATGCGATGTGGGGCACCATTTTGTGTTGCAAAATGGTGCCTGGCATCACGTGCGCATGCGTATGACGCAAGGCACCATTTTGCAACACAAAATGGTGCCCCGAGTAGTGTGCATGCGCACAACTCCGGCCACTGCCCTTCAAAGATCTGGGGGACAGCGAACCAGCCCCCAGCTAAAAAAGTGTTGGGACCCCTGGTGTAAAGACATAACTCTGAAAGCTAAAATGAGAATAGTCCAAACCAATGTATTCTCCATCACCATTTATGGATGTGAGAGCTGAACAGTGAAAAAAGCCCACAGAAAGAAAATCAACTCATCTGAGACGTGGTGCCAAGAAGAGTTTTGCAGATACCATGGATGGCTGAGTAGAGAAACAAATGGGTTCTTGAACAAATCAATCCCAAATTATCCCTGGAAGCCAGGATGACTAAATTTAGGCTGTTGTATTTTGGCCACATCATAAGGAAAAATGAATAATTAGAAAAAGGAATGATGCTAGGAGAAGTGGAAGGCAGTAGATGGAGAGGAAGACCACATGTCAGATGGTTAGACTCAATCAAGGAAGACATGGGCCTGGGTCTGCAGGACCTGAGCAGAAAGACTGAGGACAGGGGGTCTTGGAGATGTCTCATCCGCAGGGTTGCCATGAGTCAAAGTTGACTCAAGGGCGGTTAACAACAACAACAACAACAACGTATACCATGTGAAATTATTCCTGCTGCTCTAACCAATAGATTCTGGATGCCACTAACAAATCCTGCAACATAGAATTTTTGCACTAAACTGTGCAAAGAAACAGAAAAAAAATGCAAATAAACAGAAGATGTGTAAATAAATGGACAAAATTATTGTTGCAATATTTATTATGAGAGAATGCTATCTGTTTTGGAAAGGACTAGGGAAGTAAGAAAAGGAGGAACTGAGGCACTGCAGAATTGATGCGTCGCTCAGAGACTTCGCTGATCTTTAATTTCTAAGTCATCAGAGCATACCACACAGACACTTCCAAATTCTTCATAGCCTTGAGGACTATTTACAAATTGTTGTTGTTGTTGTTTTTTAAAAAAGTTAGCTGAGTGTAAACAAATTTAGCTTCCAAATCCTTACTGGTCTCTTCATGCAGAGAATGAACAGCTGTTTCTTAGTTCTCCCCTTTACCTCACCTCTGTGTTTGTACAACATCTCATTCTATAGCAAGGCCTCAGTTTCAGCAGGTTAACACTGGGCTCTACTGTAATAGATGCAATGATGATATTCTTGTTTCTAATGCCACAGTATAATGCACCAGTCACACTCTACTACAATTCCTCTTAGAGTCAGTTTTATACTATAAAGCATCTTTGTCTAGTCAACTGAAACACCAATACATGCGACTTTGTTGTTAACGAAGCAGTAAGAATTTTAAGTTCTGCCTGGGAATGTGTCATACTGAGCTGTTTTTTGGGTTTTTTTTTTAATATATAGCTTTCACAGGATGTAGTGGATATTTGTGCCAAAAACTAATGAATAAAATATTTGGATTGGAAAGATGTTTTTCTACATGCATTTTACAGGTTTGTAATCCTTCTGAAAGAAGAAAGTTTATAAGCATCTAGAAAAGAAATTTCCTTTTCAACTACATATATTAAATCCAAAGTTTGGAAAAGTGGGATGGGGGACAGAGAATGTCACAATTATGATTGCAAACTCGGAAAAGTATGGTACAGCTTTGTTGCTTGTTAAGAGTTTATACCAAGTCTCTTCCACTCTTTTGCTATAGGCCCAACCCACCATTGAAATGTGGCCTCCAAGAACTCAAAAGGCCTGAAACACAGCACCCAAAGTGCTGGCCTAAGGCTGCATTGGGAGTGTGGCGTTTAGATGACAGATGCCCCGAATGGGGCTGGAAGCCACACCAATGCTGTGCCATCCTAGAAGAACCGGGCCAAGAAAGAGCAAATAGAATCTACTCCTTCCAACAGCCCAGTTCAAGACCGTGGCAGCGACCCGAATCGGGACCGGGACTAGGCATGTGAGGTTGCCACAGTCCTGGTGTGAATGGCACCAGAATGGCATGAAGCTGCTCCATCTGGAGTGTCCATTTCACCCCTAAGAAATTGAATTTGGTCCTTGAATTGAAATAAACTCTCCAGCTTAACTTTGTCCCACACCAGGATCCAGTTACCCTGTTCCAAACTGAACCTCCTGGTGGGTATTGAATGGTGACCGTGTCAGCCTCTGTTTGTCTAGCTCTATTTCTCTCAATATAATCTTAGTACAACGTTAGCACACAAAAGACAGCATGGTATAATGGTTTAAGTGTAGCAGTAGGACTACAGGAGACAAATGTTCAAATCCCCACTCACATATGGAAACCCATTAAATGATCTTGCTCAAGTCACTCACTCTCATTCAGATGAAAGCAAAGACAAATCTCCTCTGAAGAAATCTTGCCAGGAAAACCCTATGGCAAGGTTGGCATGAGCCATAGTCAACAGGAAGGCACACAGAAGAGCAACATTAGCATATAAGTTTATCAGTTCTTGAAATGACTAATGTGTGTACCTGGGCAGGGACTATAGAGCATCCCATGAGTGAGGCAGACAATCTGGGAGCAGTTTTTGGCAGGTGCACAGGGCAGAGCTCTAAGATTTGTGGAGGGACTGAGAGCAGGGCCCACTAGTGCATAAGTGTGCGTGGAGGTGCATGTATACAGAGGCCTACTCTGTTAAAAACATGGATTTACACAAGCTCACTTTTGTGTGGTCCACATTTAATCTAAAGCAGTTGTATTTTTTAGGATTCACATACACAATTTTTTTTGCACATTAAACTAATCATCTTGAGGGACTGAGACAGTACATACTCCCTCTTTTTCTGCATCCTCCATGGGCTCCATGTTCAACATGCACAGAATCTACATATGTGAGAGGCTGTTGCTGCACAATTCAGAATCCTGGGAAAGCAGGGCTCTTGGTCACCCAGAATTTAACTGATCTGACTTTTCACTGATGTTGACATACAGGCAACACCTCGGTTAGCAAAACTCAATTTTATGGGGGGGATTACACTTCCCCAGCTCCCTTTTCTTTCCCATTCTCTGCTAGCTAAAGGTGTTTAGCAGCTTTGGCATTGGGAGGATGGTGAAGGAGCACTACAGAAATACTGCCTCCTTGCTATTTGATATTATTGACTACATGTAAAGCCAGATGGAAAACAATTAAATGACAAACCGTGAAAGTGCTATTTCTTTTTTAAATTCCTAGGAGTCTTAAGCCAGTCCCAAGGCTTCTTTTTGTGACTCACAAAAATGACTCAACAGCCATGATTCATATGAGATCAACATTTGGTGATACAACTGTCTTGCTTTCACCCTCAGCTTCTTTTTGCTTCTTGGCATTCAAAAAGCAGTAGAAGAAAAAAGTAAATAGTCTGAAACTGTTAGAAATAAGTTGGTGCTTGTATGCTTGCTGGGTTGTTGTTGTTTTTTAAATAGTGTATATAAGAAACTCATTACAAGAGCTCAAGTCTCCCTGTGGATTTCACTTCAATTTTTTTGATACAATGGAACAATTTGATTCTTGAAGTGAATTCTGAGAGACAATTTTTCATTAATTTAAAAAGCTAGGTGTATGAAACAGGAGCCCCCCCCCCGATATTTTGGACTACATTTTGCATCATCATCATTGCCTGTGTTGGATGAGGCTGGTGGGAGTTGTGGGACAAAACAAATGGGGGGGGGGGTAATCTTCCACATCCATGATCTATTCTAAAGGATTTGCCAGCGTTATACTGCTACTCACAGTCTCCTGCTGTGACATGTTTGTTTCTGTACTCCACAGGAGGTGAGACAAAGGAAACACTTACAGCCTCCCCATCAGGGGCACCACTTCTCTTCCCAACACTCAGAGATCCTAAGTGGAGGAGATAATATCCCACACTGCCCTGTACCTATTTCTGCTTTAATATATATATTTTTAAAAACCCAAACCCAAAGATGATGCTGTCAAGAATGCCTGTGCTTCATGAAATGTAACATGTAAAGATCCACAGCATCCACAGTTGTCAAAGACTGTTTTCATAATTATTGCTTATAAATCAACTTTTCATTTTTGAAACACAGCTGAGTACAAGTCGTCCCCCCCGCCACACAGTCATCCCAAGTCTATCAGAAAGAAACAAGACAGAGGAACAAAATGTATTATTTATATAGAAGCAACAGGGAGCACTCAGGTGCCGGAAGAAAGCAGCTGAAGGAAAATACAAAAACTATTGTAACCTACCTTTCCCCCTAATAACTACATGCTATAGACTCTATTGTAGAGGAAGGAACTGAGGAAAAAAAATCTGAGTATTCGTTGCCTAAGAAAACCCTATAAATCATATGGGGTCACCATAAACTGACAGGCAATGTGAAGGCACACATACACATCTGTGGCAGAGCCCCAGAGTTTTCCACTCCAGACCTACATATATGTTAGGGTTAGTTCTTGAAATGCTATAGGTATAACATTCAGACATAAATTCCTGCCCTTCTTTGCTCTCTTAGATCACCAGGACATGTGTGCAGCCCTCCAGATGTTGCTGAACTGCAGTTTTTCAGCAGTCCTGGCTAGCAGAGCCAATGGTGAGGAGTGCTGGGGAGGAGATGCTTCTGGAAGGCTATACTGTTCCCCATCCTGGCCTGGATTCTGCCATACAAAATCATCTTGCTTCATGTTGCTGCAGGATTGGACACAGACAGTTCATTATTTAGTTAGTTAAAAATCTCTGCTCTTCTTTCTGAAGGCATTGTCTACTATGACCTCTAGAAAAGGGTCATTAAAAAAGAGACACCAGGCAATGTTATTAGATTTGCACAGAGATCACTGGAGCAGATCCTTCTCTTATGCCATCAAGAATCAGGAGTCACTTGATTTAAGTTGACTTAGCGCCAGCTTGGTGTAGTGATTTGAGTATTGGACTAGGACTTTGGGAGACAAGGGTTTGAATCTCATTTATCATGGAAACCCACTGGGTGGCTTTGGGCAAGACATGCTCTCTTGGCCTTACAGGATGGCAATGGCAAACCTCCTCTGAATAAATCTTGCAAACAAGACCCTTGGATAGCATTGCCATAAGTTAGAGTCAATGTGAAGGCCCGTTAAAAGATATACACTTGACTCAGACGGCCTGATCTATTTCCAAGTTATCAGTCCTTTAAGTGACACCAGAGGAAGCTTGAGCAGACGATCATCTCACAAAACACTTACTGAAATTAGGATATGAAATTCAGTCAGGTTGACAAAACTTTATTTGATGCAAGGCTCAAATATGAGAAGGATCTGAGATGGTTTATTTAGCTAAGGGTGTGGGGACAGAGACAGGTGAGGCAAAGCCAGGTGGGTGGGCCCAGCTTTAAGATTTTTTTTTTAAATTTTCTCACTGTGCCTAAAAGGCATGGCTCAGCTCTGTGCATCTCTATTCAGGTATAGGCCCCAATGCAACACCATTCCTGTGTGAAAGGCAGGGTTCCACACAGAGGCTTTCTGGCATGCATAGTATAACTCAGGTCTATGCACAGTCTTTTAAGTTACAATACATTTAAATTCTGCCATAACTCTAACCGCTCACTGGAGATAACTGAAGCAGCAGCAACAGCAGCCCCTGCATTGAGACATGACTTGTTTACAACAGTCCAGACACACACTCCTGCACACAAAGATGGATTCTACCCAACAGTCATAAATTAAACTTTGGAATATGTGTGCTACAATGAAAGCTGAGAAACATGTACACAAATGGCTTGGCAAGCATACTGGTTCTGAAGTCCCTATGCTACAATGTAATGCGCTTACTCCTTAATCTAATCCTGGACCCACTGGCTCGCTTTTAAGGGAGAGGTGCCAGGTTTCAAACCTTTGACCTGGTATTTAGAGGGTAAGGTGCTCCAGATATACCCACACTGGAAATCAGGTGCTAAATGTGGCTTCCAAGAATTTATGCATATTGTGAATGTGGAGTTCATGTTGTTGCTACATGGAAATGCTTTCTGTGTAGCAAGCATGTACTGAATAAAGCTGACCCCTTGGCATGTATTCCATCTCCATTGGAGATAACATAGATTGAGATAATTAGTGCACCCAAACTATCCCATGTTTCAAAAGTAGTGAGATTTACACCTATATTTCGCAGCATACAAAGGGGGAAAGTCTCCAGCAGCAAGAATCAGCAAATGCAGCTGATGAACATGAGATAAGCTGGTTCCCTCTTGCTTGTCCAGATCCTAAATATTTTGTCAATTCTTCCTGGTATAAGAAGTGATCAATAAGTAAGGCTAGCAGCAGCTGTGCTTACTGGTAAAGTTAGCTTTTTTCAGTTTCTGGAATTCATAGTTTTACACCAAGCCCCAGCTTTCCAGATATTGTTGGATTTCAGCAACCCTTCAGAGTATAACCAATGGTGATGGAGGCTGGGAATTGTAGTCCAGTAACATCTGGAGTGCTACAAGTGATACTCAAGTGCTACATACTAGAATAGACTAGCTGCCCAAATACCCTAAAGGCACCAAATGCTGTCTGATCTTGAAAGCTAAGCAGGGTCAGCTCTGATTAGTACTTGGATGGGAGAACGCCAATGCATACCAGGTGCTGTAGGCTATATTTCAGAGGAAGGTATGGGCAAAATCACATCTGAGTGTTCCTTGCCTAGGAAAGCCCTATGAAATTTATGAGATAATCATAAGTCTGCAAGTGACTTGAAGGCAAATCGTTGTTAACTGCTGTCAAGTCAACTTATGGTGACCCTATGAATGACAGAGACCTTCAAAATCATCCTGCTCAGGTCTTGTGAACTCAAGGCTGCGGCTTCCTTGACAGAGTCTATCCATCTGGAATGTGGTATTCCTGTTTTCCTACTGCCTCCTACCTTGCCAAAAAATTATAGTCTTTTCTAGTGAGTCAGGTCTTCTCATTTTATGCCCAAAGTACGTTAATCTCAGTTTATTCATCTTTGCTTGTAGGAGAGTTCAGGTTTGATTTGCTCTAGGACCCATTTATTTGTCTTTTTAGCAGTCCACAGTAGCCATAGAATTCTCCACATGCACACAAAGGCACATACAAACCCACAATGCCCTCTATTCCAGAAATATGGAAAATGCAGCCCAGTTCCCATCCTGCTTTTATGTCCTAAAGTATTCCCTAGATTTTTTTTTAAATGTCATAGCTTTTTACCACCAAGATTTGTGGCAAATTGCTAAATGCAATATAGTAAATAAATAAAGGGACTGAATATACTATGCTCAATGGAATAGTCAATATCAGTCAGTTCAATTCCTTTTATTTCATAATAACCAATATTATAAACAATAAAGTAAGGTTAATTTAAGTTTAATTTGTATATAAATATAAGTTTAATAATAATAAACATAAATGGGGGTTATTTGTTAACAAGGAATGGGGAAATGATTAATTAATAATATTTAATGAAGAAATAATTATAATTCAATTTAACTAATGTTTAATCTATGTTATATACTGTAATTTTAATGTATTCTTAACTTTTAAAGCCCTCAGACAAATAAACAAAAAGATAAAAAATAGTGCAGGTCTCAAGCATTTGACCAACCTAAAAAGTGGCTCCTGGCTCTGGCTTAATTGCTCAGCTCTGCTCTGTTTGATAGAGATTCATGGGAAGATACAGAAAACAAACGGGCTTAAGTACAACCTCAGACCATATCAAATGTTACTGAAGCATCCTTCAGTACAGAAGGAAGCCTCATATTGTGACTGTAGAACTATGAACCCTCAACCAGAATTGGAGCTCCATCTTAGGTCTCATCTGGATATGGTGACAAGAAGACTAGCCAAAAGAGGCAGATATCTTTAGGAGGAATGCAAAAAGTACAAAAACAGAGAAAGAGAGAGAGATTTCTTCTGAGGTCATGAGCATATCCTCTGAGATTGGAAAAGTTCCTTTTGTGGTTTCATCTCCCAGAATCCCTCAATGAAGATGCAGCCTTTATGGCTATAGTGCCAAGGTATCAGGAAGGCTGAAACTGTGCAGAACATTGTCACTGATCTGTGACAAAGTTCCTATGGCTACATTATGGACTGTAGTACAGTTGTAAAGCTGTCTCATATACAGTCCACAATCTATAGCTGTACCCTTAAGAAAATTGTATATACCGGTAGTTTAACACTGCCTACACCCAGCTTACCAAAATATAAAGCAGTCCAGCAGTGCCACCAGTGATCTAATTTCAGTGATAAATGAAGCAACAGAAGCATACTTTGATTCTGTCAAGATCTTCTTCAGTATTCCAGTGATGTGAGAATTACAACCTCGCCATCCATCCAGTGGAACCAAAATGCAGAACCACTGTTATCTTGCATCAGAGACAGCTAAAGATGTCAGGGTATTCCAATTCCCATTAGAAAAGACTCATCCTGTAAGGCAATACCCTCAACCCCCTAGTCAAAGAGCCAGACTGGATCAAAACAGGGTAACCAAAGGTGCTTTAGATGTCCAGCCAACACTTGCAATCTGCCATTATGGAAAACCCATACCCACAGGCAAACCTAAATCCAAAGAATTTCGCAACTACTATTTCTCTGCACCCACAGGCTCCTGCTGCTCTCCAGGCAGGGATAGGTTGGTGGCCTGCAGCACATGACAAGCTGCTCTTGAAATAGCAGTGGGGACAGTGGAGGGGAAAGTTACTGCTTAGACTACAACCCTCAGTGTTTCCGCTACAACATGGCAGCTGGCGGATTCTGGTTGCTATAGTCCAATCCCGCCCCACCCATTTTTGGGATGGAGGTGGGATTTGAGAAGCTTTTTGTGATGTACTCTTATAGGGCCTGCTGTGCAAAGTCAAAAGCCCTTCTGGGCATGTGTGCCATTGGATCCAACCAGCGCCGACTTTCCACAGCTGGCACAGAGGTAGAACAGAATCTCAGTCCCTGCCTCTGATTCCCTTACAGTCCATTTTTCCAAGTCCTTCAGTAGTGTCTTCTCCTACTGAGCCTTTTGAAAGAGGGTGCCCTTCTTGGTGAGGCATTACAAAATCCATCCTGTCATAATCAGGGTGGCTGGGAGTTAAGTTGATTGTGTTTCCCCCTTTCTCCCCCACCTCTATGCAAAAAATGCAGTACATTCCTTTATGCAGGTTTCCATAGAGTTAAACTGTTCCTACTTTTTTTTCCTTAAAGAGGTCAGCAAAAAGTCGTACAATAGGGGTCTCATGTTCATGAACTGTGAAGGAATTTTTAAAAATTTCCCATGGTGGGGTTGGAGTGCAGCAAAAAAAGAAAAAAGAAAAAAGAAACTTAAGGGAAAAAGATAAATAAAACAGGCTAGGGACTTGGGGGGTAATTTGTAAAGACATATTGCCTCCCAGATCCTAAACTGAAACATGTTATTCCTTCTCTCGCTTCACATTTCTCTCCCCCCCTTTCTTTTAATAACAAAAATGTTATATCTAAGCTTTAACTGCTTCAATCCTACTAAGCTGCTCCTTTTAAAACAAACGATTGTATATATTTCCTTGGCATAGGGAAATCCTTCTGACTGTAGGTTCATATTATTTAGACAAGACCTCTTTCAGAAGTAAATGCCATTCTTAGCATAGGGAAGTACTTTAGGTCTAAAGGGGTTAAGAAGGCCTCCTTCCATTCAGAAACATGCAGGGGTCCCACCGTGGCAGTTCCAGCCTTTAAAACTCTTTCCAGCTTCTTTTTTTTCCCTTCCCCTCTAACAAATCTGTACGACTGCCACCAGGACATAAGAAGCGTGTGCCTGTCACAGAAATAGAGTTTACTTTTTCCAACTTGTTGTTGCGAGGCAGAGTATAAATACAACTAACTCTGACTTGGACGAAGAGCCTTTCACTTAAAATAAGGGGGATATTTCCCAAGACTTTTAATCCAACAAGGTCCAGAACAGACTGCACCATCGACACCAAGGTGGAAAAGAAGTCCAGGGTGCTTAGAGAAAGCAGGTGTAGATGGCACCATTGTTCTAGCTTCTTCTTTAAAAAAATAATAATCAGGCATCGAGAAACATCAAGACACACATCCCAGGATCCAATTGTTCATTTTAATTTTTAATTTTTTCCCCTCTGGAGCAGCTGGGAGATGTCCTTTTTCAAACTTTTCACACAATGGATATGGATATGGATACTGTCCGGGGAAAGCCTTATCCTACTGTTGCTCGAGTTCCCTCTAAAAGGTACTGCCTTGCCTCCGATACGGTATTCTCATGCGGGGATATGTCCAAATGATATGAATCCCAATCTCTGGGTGGATGCCCAGAGCACCTGCAGGAGGGAGTGCGACACTGACCTGGTGAGTGATGCACTTTTGTTTCCTCTTCATTCTATTGCCTTTATGAATAGATAACTGGTTGCCTGGACCAGTTTTTGTTTACTACAGCAGAAGGACACTTTTTAATTCAGGGTTGAGGAACCTGTGGTTCTCCAGGTGCTAATGGGCTACAGATCTTGTGATCCTTCACTACTGGTCAGGCTGGATGGGACCGATGGGATTTAGAGTCCATCTTCTGGAAGCCCATAGGTTCCCCAGCTCCCTTGTGGGCAAATGAATCTTTTTTTTAAAATCCAGACAACATTAAGCAAGGAAAAGGAAAGCTTTTAAACCCTGATGTGCACTCCAGTTACCCATGCACAGCTGGACTGGCAAGTCTCTCCTTCAGGACAAATGTTTGCCATTGCTGCAGGTGGAAATTAGCCCTCAGCAACTATTGCACAGAGTAGGAAGCATGGATCTTTTTTTATTATTATTCATTTTTTGGACAAGTGCAGCCACAGGATGAACATTGCTGGGTGCTGAAAGCCAATCTGTGCCGAGTTCAGTGCATAACACTGGATTTCACATGACTGTCTTGCTACTGTACTTTCCCTTCACTCCCCCTGCCCCAGCAATCCTCATTTGCTGCTGCTATATTAATGGTCCTCCCACAACTAACTTGTCTCAAAAGCTATATTTCAAGATCGCTTGCCTCTGTTGAACCCCAGAAGAACTCTGAAACATTTTTACCCAACCCACATGGGTTTCCAGAGGCAGGACTAAGTATTGTCTTCCCTTCCCAGGCTTGCCAGGGCCCAGCTCTGCTGTCACCTGTTTCTAGGTCTAGTGACTTAAGAAGAAAATGCTTTGCTGAAAATGACAGCTTGGCCAGAGCTCTCTTGAACGATGCTTCCAGATCGAAATACATTTTGCCTGGCATGCTAAGAGTCTGCTTATTTAGTGACTGACTCATCCACCTCATCTTGACATCCCAGGGTTCATTTGTGCTCTTTACACCTCACGTTGTTGTTGTTGTTGTGTTGTTATTGTTGTGTGCCTTTAAATCATTTCTGATTTATGGTAACCCTAAGGCAAATCTATCACATATCTGGGCAGAATAACAGAAGCTGGCTGTCATCCTCACTGAGTGCATCGACATCCTCCAATGCCACCTGGGAAAAGAAGCTTTTTTGGAATTCAAATGGCAAGCCTCTACTGATACAGTTCTATGGTAATCTGTGACCCAGATTCTCCAGGATATCTTGCAAGCTGTCTTCCTTATGCACTCCTACCTAGAAATGCCAGAGGGAGAACCCACAGATACCTCAAACTTTTCGTTAGCAGAACATGCATACTGGGTCAATTGCCCATGATAACCTAGGCCAAACTTTTTACAGCCATCCCTCCTAATTCATGGACTTTCTGTCTGCAGTCTTGAATTTCTGCGGATGGGAAGCCAGGAGGGACAAAATGATGTGCGTGCCCATGGCGCACACGCATGGCCACGCACAGGAGCACGCGGTCATTATATACAATTGGACTTGGATATTTGCAGTTTTTCCAGTTCACAGGTGGGGTGGGGTGGTGGTGGTCCAGAACATATATTGTATATTGTATATATATTGTATCAACTAAAACAAGATGACTACACTGAGGCTGTCATACTTTGGCCACATCATGAGAAGGCATGACTCATTGGAAAAGACAATAATGCTAGGAAAGTTAGAATGCAGTAGAAAGAGAGGAAGACCACATGCCAGATGCTAGACTCAATCAGGTAGACCATTGCCTGAGCCTGCAGGACCTGAGCAGGGAAGTAGAGAATAGGGGGACTTGGAGACGTCTCATTCACAGGGTTGCTATGAGTTGAGATTGACTTGAAAGCAACTAACAACAACAACAACTGTTATCTGCAATCTCTTAAGTGTTACTATTCCTGTTCCAAAACAAAACACTGGTATCATCTGAATGTTACATAGATTTCCAGCTTCATCTGGGATATTCTGGATTTATTTAAGTATTTAGTTTTTGTAGACATTTCTATACTTGCATTTTGGCCCAAAGATTTCCCCCCAAGATATTTTAAAAACAAAGCAAATCAAAACATATTTTAAATAACACAATAACAACAAAAATGTTGTTGTTTGCCTTCAAGTCATTTCTGACTTATGGCAACCCTAAGGCGACCCTATTAGGGGTTTTCTTGGCAACATTTGTTCAGAGGGGGGTTGCCATTGCCTTCACCTGAAGCTGAAAGTGTGTGACTTGCCCAAGGTCACCCAGTGAGTTTCATGGCCAAGCTAGGAATCAAACCCTGGTCTCCAAAGTCATAGTCTAACACACAAACTACTGCGCCATGCCACACCATTTCCAGATAAAAATGCACTGCTGGCTCAGTAACAAAAATAGCAATTATCTGTAACCTACAGCCTCACAGGTATAAATATCACAAATTAGCATTAGTCAGTTTTTACAATCCAAACCAGGGGGGCTAGAAGGGGGGGAGGCCAGTCCTAAGCAGCACCAGAGTGAAAGCCCTGTCTCCATGTGCCTAAAAAACTAACTTCAGACAATGTGGGACATGAAGCAGAACCTCCTCTGAAGATCTGAGAAGGCAAGCAGACCAAATCAAAAGGATGAAAGCATTCATTTAGAGACCACAGGGCCAAGCTGTTTAGGGCTCTCAAGGTGATAAGCACCTTATAAACAGATTGGGAGCCAGTCCAAGAAAACCAATAACAGGTAAATAGTATTATGTGTTATACCCCAGCAGAAGTTCTCTATAGCAGTTGAAATGTCCAAACATATTCCTTGTTGAGCACTCTGCAGTGCTGCAACCCAGATGCAAACAAAATGTGTGTGATATCTAAGCATATGCCATCTACCTTCTCCACCAGACAAAGATGTGTAAAAGCACTTCTGGACATACTTGCAAAAAAACAAACAAACAAAAAAAAAAAACCCAACACCCAGGAGCAAACCTGTTTCCAAGAATACTTTAAGATGACATTCCTTATCTTACAGAGGGAATGTTAGCCCACCAACAGCAGGCTGGACACTCATCCCCAAGTCAGTTTTCCTAGTAACCAAAAGCATCTGTCTTGTCTGGAGAAAACTCAGCTTTTTAAAGCACATATCTAGTCTGTCCTATTCCCAAACCACAGTTAAAGCAGGATTAGGGATTCTGTAGGTCCACCCCACAGATACTGTTGGAATTCAAATGCCAACAACTCCAGCAGCTATGATTAATGGTCAGTGATGATGGGCACTATAGTTGAACAATGTCTGAAGGTCCAAAGATTCTCCTGCCACTGAATGAAGGGTTTCTGCTTCTTTACTAACATCTCATGAAAATGAGAAATATAAGGCAGTTTCTTAAATTTGCCTTTTAATTACAAGTTATTTCTGTCATATCTATGAAAAAGTATGTGAGTGTTTATGAGTTCTTATCAAAAATGAACTGAACAAAAATCTCATTTACCTGCATTGGCCCAGATTAACAGGTACAGCTAAAACCTGTTGTAGCTACCTGCTACATAGCTCTTAAAGATTATGTGCCTAATAGAGAAGAGAGATAACAGTCCTACTTCAACATCACTAACACGGGTCGGTACACAGGGATTCAAATTCAGACTTTAAAGTGCGAAGCACTCTTAAGCCTTTTGCCTGGATTGGTGATTGAGGGGTTATTCAGACTTTTTTTAAGGACAAATATCTGAATAATCTCACTCGCGCATTCTGGTTTTGTTGTTCATACTATTTTTTAAAATCAGAATCACATCCATGTGCATCTCTGCAAGCTCTGTTTCTCACATGTGTCAGCACTCAAATAAAGATGGAGTCGATGATACAAATGTATTTGAAGCACATTCACATGCAGAGTTTTATCCCAGGTCTATTTACATTGGTTATTCACATAGCCAACAATGCAATTTTAGGAAAATTCGAGGGGAAAACCTGAGATCAATTATCCCAGGTTAAGTGTTGTTGTTTTTTTGGCAGCTTCTCAATAAATTTACTCAGGTGCATTTGAAATGCATGTGAACAACAAAGATTCAACCCACATTCTACCAGGATTATTTTCACCATCTGACTAACCCCTCTGTCAGTTCCATTTCCCCCCACATGCAATCTCAAGTTCTTTCAACCAAATTTATGAAGAAATTTATGAATTTTTTGAACACACATCCATAAAAAAATAAAAATAAAATAAAATTGCACCCTTCCCTACAGTGCAGTACAGCCAGCCCTTGGTATCTACTGGGTTTTGGTTCCAGGACTTCTCATGGATACCAAAATCCATGTATGCTAACGTCCCATTAAATACAATGTCTGATGGCTTGTGGAAGATAACCTCACCCTCCTGTTTCATATAGATGTTAAACACTAAAGATAGATTATGAGGGGCAAAATGAGGATCTTGTGGTATTCTATGAGTTAACACCCAAGGAGGAAGTCAGAAATACCCCTTACCATATCAGCACAAAACAGTTCTGACCACCCCCAATCTAGAAATACCTTCTGAAAAAATATCATTGCTGATAGCTCTGAAAGTTAGGAGCCTAAATATCTTGAAGTCACCCAATCTTGTCTGATCTCAAAAGCTAAGAAGGATCAGGCTCTGTTCATACTTGGAAGAGGGGCTGCCAAGGAATACCAGGTGCTGCAGGCTATATTTCAGAGGAGGACAATGGTAAACCACTACAGAGTATTTCTTGCCTAACAAAACTCCATGGAATTCATGGGGTCATCATAAGTGACAGGCAACTTGAAGGCAGGCACACATACAAAGCACTGGAATTCACTGAAAGGTCCGGAAAAACCAACAGAAATGCAGCAAGCACCCACCCCCATCTAGTCCCTGGCTGAGATCATCAGTTGACTCTCCTAATATGCACATTTTATGCAAAAGAAACTGAACTGTATAGTGCTGTGTGTGTTTACTCAGAAGCAAGTCCCGTTATGAATAAAACCTGCTCCCTAGAAATGTAGCTTTAGAGCATTAATTTGACTCTTATCAATTACATCACAGAATCCAACTTCATTATTTTCTACTCAGCAATGCAGCCATAAAAGCCTGACAAATCAACATAAAGATGGATCGATGGATGGATGGGTGGGTGGAATAAATTTAAAAAAACAACAACAAGGAACTGATGAGTTGGCCAGTAGTGGTCTCTTTTTGGCATTTAGATGTATGCATACCTGTTTCAAATTGTATTGGTCAGAATTTCTAGGTGACATATCAAGAATTTCCTATCTTTCCTTTCCAGTGCTGGAAAAAAAGCTAGGTAAGATGCACACAGTCATCCCCACAGCCCAGGGCCACAACCAAGCCCCTACCTTGGTCACCTTCTGGTTACAAGGCAGAGCTCAATGGGTCTTTGGCATGCCTGCTGTGTGGCCTACAGTCGCTTTATTTAAAAAAAATACAGTGGAACAGTGCTTGCTTAATTATTGTTGTCTTCTTCCTTAGGAATGTGAGACCTCTGAGAAGTGCTGTCCTAATGTCTGTGGAACAAGGAGTTGCGTGGCAGCCCGATACATGGACGTTAGGGGGAAGAAAGGACCTGTCGGGATGCCCAAAGAGGCTACGTGTGACCGCTTTATGTGCATCCAGCAAGGGTCTGAGTGTGATATCTGGGATGGGCAGCCTGTTTGCAAATGCAAAGATAGATGTGAAAAAGAGCCAAGTTTTACATGTGCATCAGATGGGCTCACTTATTACAACAAGTGTTACATGGATGCAGAAGCGTGTACCAAAGGCATTACTCTCAATGTTGTGACTTGTCGCTATCATCTTACCTGGCCAAATACTAGCCCCATCTCACCAGAGACGACTGCTCACCCCACTACTGCCTATATAGAGACAACCATCACTGACATCCTTCCGCCTGTACTTGTCAACAACCCAGCCCACCAGTCTGTCTACATAGGAGAGACTGTTAGCTTTCTCTGTGATGTCACTGGACGACCTAAACCAGAAATCACCTGGGAGAAGGAGACTGAGAGAAATGAGAAAATTGTTATGAGACCCAATCACGTCCGTGGGAATATTGTTGTCACTAACATTGCCCAACTAGTGATCTATAATACACAATTGCAAGATGCAGGTATCTATACCTGCACTGCCAAAAACCTAGGTGGCATTCTCAGAGCAGATTTCCCGCTCTCAGTCCTCAAAGGGGAGGCTACCTCTATGGAAACCACTCAGAATAAAACCCACTTTCCAACTGATGAGTGTCTCAAGCAGCCTGACAGTGAAGACTGCGGGGAGGAGCAGACCCGGTGGTATTATGATGCAAAGAAAAACAACTGCTTCACTTTCATCTATGGAAACTGTAACAGCAACCTGAATCACTTTGAGACCTATGAAAACTGCATGTTGACTTGCATGAATGGTCCTGTCAATGTCTGCAACCTGCCAGCCCTCCAAGGTCACTGCAAAGCCTATGAGCCCCGGTGGGCGTACAATAGCTTGACGAAACAATGCCAGTCTTTCATTTACGGAGGCTGTGGAGGCAACGAGAATAACTTTGAAAGCAGGGAGGCCTGTGAAGAAATGTGCCCTTTCCCTAGGAACATGCACTGCAAAGCTTGCAAGGCTTGCAGACCACGCCAAAAACTGGTGACCAGCTTTTGCAAAAGCGATTTTGTTATCCTTGGTCGTGTGACCGAATTGACGGAAGACCAAGACTCAGGGCACGCACTGGTGACTGTGGAGGAGATTCTAAAGGATGAGAAAATGGGACTCAAATTCTTGGGCAAGGAGCCCCTAGAAATTACTCTTTTGAACATGAACTGGAGCTGCCCATGCCCTAACATAACTGCAGCTGAAGGTCAGCTCATCATAATGGGCGACGTCCACAATGGGATGGCTGTTCTGCAGCCAGACAGCTTTGTGGGGGCCTCTAGCATCCGGCGTGTTCGGAAGCTTCGTGAGGTCATCCACAAGAAAACCTGTGATCTACTAAAAGAGTTCTTAGGACTACACTAATATCCTGCTTGTATCTTTTCAGCTTTCCAGATCTGTGTATTATATAGTGCTAACAAAAGGTAGGCTAGCCTAGAGAAACTGAAAAGCAAAATTGTTTGCTGATAGATGTTGTGCATTATTACACAGAAGCCATATATTAACTCATTAATGATGTGTAGCAATGAGGCAGAAGCCTTTTTTGGCAAGCACTTAAAATAGCAGCAAACAGCTATTAGTCTTTAGATTTCAATCCTATTTGCTTAGAAATGCCATCTGGTGATCATCACATAATACTAATGCAGCTTTCTTCATAAAAGACCAAATTCATAGCATTCTGTTTGGTTTAGAGCTAAATCATATACACTGTCGTCCTAATGGTAATTGCTCTCATTTGGATTATAGAGACATTTGTGAAAAACCGCTGAAATGTCTAATATTCGTAAGCAGGTTGTAAAAGAAGAATGTGTAAATTACTATCTATGTTCACAATAATTATGCCAGTTAAACCATTCCATCACAGAATCTGTTCTTATCAGAAACAGAGGCTTTTTCTTGAAAGTAGCTCATCTTTCAACAGAAATGTGCCTAGCAGATTTTTGTGGATTTTTACAAGTCAAAACAAATCCGCACTGAAGTCAATTGTGGCATGTCCCTAGTGCATCCTGTCAGGCAATAAGCACAGGGGCAAAACCAAATACTACCTGTCTCATTGCACTTCCTGATTCACAAAAAATAAAGGCATCAAATCTAATACTAAAAGTCCCTTTATATGAGGCATAATCTTTCAGCTGTTTTTGTATTTCAAAGGCCAGCTTTGCAACGGTACTATTTTCAATGCAGTAAATACTAGCAACTGAATACACATTTCGCAAAATGTACAGAGCCTGCCACATCTTCTAAATACAAGTTAGGAAAAGGAATGGGCTAGGCATCCTGAGTATACCAGTAAAAGTAGGCATACTGTTCTTGATATCCATTTTGTGGGTGCTTCCCCATAGGCATTTATTGTGGAATTGCCATACATCATTATCTCACTTTTCACCAGGTGTCATCACATCATTATTTTCATGTCCACCTGTTGGGGTGGATGAGTTTCAACCCACAGAAAATAACAATAATAATGATGTTAGGGAGAGTCTCATTGGCCATTTAGACCACTCCTCTCCTCAGTGCAGAAAATCTAGAGCTACAGCTTCCTCAACAGATGGCTGTCCAGCAACTTTGGACTGAAGTCCATCAGCAAGAGGGAACCCATCCATCTCCCAAGTAAATTGTCAAACTGCTATTGTTGCTAAGAAGTTTCTCATGTGAAATCAATATAGTCTTGTAAACCTATCCTTGGGCCTTTATAGACTGCCAGAAATAGTGCAGATTGAGGCCACTTTAACTGTCTTGGCTCAGTGCTAAGGAATCATGGGAACTGTTGTTTATTGTGGCACCAGAGCTCTCTGACAGAGAAGGCGCAATGTCCCAGAAAAAAATACAATTCCCTTGATGCCCTAGTACTGAGCCAGGACAGTTAAAGAGGCCTCAATCTGCATTATTTCTGGCAGTCTGTACAGGCCCCTTGTTAGTTCTAGTTTTGAACTCTGGGGCAGCAAAGAACAATTTTTTGCCTCCCTCTCTATGACAACGCTTCCAGGTATTTGACAAGTGCTACCATGTTCTCCTTCACTCTTCTCTTTTCCAAGCTTAAGGTACGCAGTTCGGTCAACCTTTCCTTATAGCCTTACAGTTATCCATTGCTCTCCTATCTGAACTCACTCCAATTTTTCACACTTAAAATGCAGCTCTTGAAAGTGAATGCTGAATTATGTACTTCTTGTGACTAGAAAATACTATTTATTTATTTACTTATTTATTTGGAGTATTTATACCCCGCTCTCCAGCTAGAAAGAGCAGCTTACAAATGGTTAATTAGACAGTTCCCTGCCCTCAGGCTTATAATCTAAAAACAATGGTTCCTTAATGCAGCCTAAAATTACATAAACTATATTAACAACCACATCATGGTGCTGACTTGTGGTCAGAATTCCAACATATGTACTATTGCCAAGTCTACTTTACACCATTCTGTACTGGTGCATGTTTCCTTCTATCAGCGATGGGCAATTGTGAGGGGTTAGGGGGTGACAGTGGTCCCCAGGGGGCCTTGGGGCCATATGCTCCAGAAAAAGTCAACTTTTGGGTCACTTTCTGGTTCAAAAAAGGCCTCTTCTGGAGGGGAGAGAAGTGTGGAGAAATTCCCCCCTCCACAATCCAAAGGGTTTGGAGGAGGGGGCAAAAAAAATAATCCAAGAAAATTGTTTAAGATGTTTTTGGCCCCTGCTCTAAATCCAGAAGTTTCCATTTATTTCTGTTGAATGTCATGATAATTTGAGACCAGTTTTCTCTTACGTCAAGGTCATTTGCAATGTTATTGCTGTCTTCTGATGTGCCAGTATCCATCCCTGTTTTGTGGCATGTGCATATTTGATCAAGATTCATTTCAATTCCCATCTAAGTGACTGAGGGAAATGTCGAAGGGTGCAGGACCCAGGACAGAGCCTTCTAGCACAACTGAAAACATCCCACCAGTGTGATTAGAATTCATTGCTGAATACTCATTGAATATACAGCTACAAATCCCACTGACAGAATGGAACAGCAGCATAATCTCCATTCTGGTGCCAGTTGCATTAGGACTTTTTCTCTGCCTTTCTAAAGGGCTCAGTTTCAACATATGCCATCCCATGATCAATCAGGAAGAACCCTTGTATGTTGGCATATCTTCACTAGTCAGTATGATTTTTGCTTTACCATGATAACTTAAAAAGAACCACCACCACTACCAGTCTTGTCACTAGCACTACATTGCTTTCTGGGCTATATAATGCTCCAGCTCAAAGCACGCCTCCTGTATGATGAGGAGCCAGAAGGAGTATCCTGTAATTCCTGTTGTCCATTCAGCTATAAATCAACCTGATGATAGAATCATGTAGCCCACATTTAATCAGTTTGCTCACCAAACTATAATGGAGAACTTTTCAAATGCTTTGTCAAAAGCATGATAAAAGCATGAGTACAAACACTGTGCTTCTTCCTAGGTGCACTCCCTACATATCTCACATCAGTAAATTAGTCACATGGCAAGCAAATGCTATATCTTTCATTTGTATAGTAGAAGTTAGCATTTTGATACAATATATGGTTATTGTTGTGTGTCTTCAAGTAATGTCTGACTTATGGTGATCCTAAGGTTAAGCTATTTGGGGTTTTCTTGGCAAGATGTGTTCAGAGGGAGTTTGCCTTTGATTTCCTCTGATGCTGAGAGAGTGTGACATGCCCAAGGTCACCCAGTGGATTTCCATGGCTGAGCAGGGATTTGAACCATGGTCTCCCAGTGTCCTAGTCTTAACATTCAAACCACTACACCACGCTGGTTCCATATATTACCATACAGATGGGCCCTTGTTATCTGCTGGGGTTTGGTTTCAGGACCTCCGATAGATACCAAAATCAGTGGATGCTTAATTCCCATTAAATACAATGGTATATTAAATTGTGTTCCTTATATTAAATGGCAAGATCAAGGTTTGCTTTTTAGAATTTATATATCTTTAAAATATTTTCAAGTTCTAGAAGGTTGAATCTGTGGATAGAGAATCTGTAGATATGGTGGGTTGCGATATATCTGCAATTCAATGGCAGAGGGTGTGGAAACTCTGTCTAAGATCCTGTTTCAAGGTGCATCCAGGTAAAACCACAGCCCTGCTAGCAGGGAGAAAAAAAACCTTTGGCACCATCAGTAACAGCATTGGGATTTCTGATTTGATGGAAGATAGCTCCTCTCTGTGAATCACCTAACTTGAGTAGTGACATTTCTATGCAAGTGTGCATTTCGGTCATTCGTGTAGTAAAGAGTTGAAAAAACCAACTCATCTACAACCTGGGCTCTAGGGAGGAGAAGACAAAAGCAGAGAAATCATGAGATTCTGCTTCACAATGGTTCATCATAACAGTTTCATGCACTTTGACTAAAAGAACATGAATGGGAAATATCTAATAAAATTCACAAGAGAAAGGGAAAACACATATGCTGGATGAATATGTTTATCAGCTAAAAGTGATAATGTGTTTCAGCCTACTCTAAGCCTTAGAGTATTTTCTTGTGTAACCCCTGATAAAGACCTTAGAACATCTGTAGGCCAAAATGCATTGGGCTTTTAAGCTAATAAACATCAATCCCCATCATCTTGAAGCCTGCCTCTTCTTTCTAATGCTGGATTATTATTTAAACATCAACTGATACATACAGTTTGCTCTATGAGGCAGGTTTCAGTGAGAGAAATACATAATCTTTCTACTTTGCTGAGAGTTGGCTGTATAGGGCATGTCTATAGTACTATTTTATTTCAGTTTTTCATACCACTTTACCCATCATGGCTTCATCCACCAAAATATACTTGGCAGGGATGGTCCAAGCATTAGTCCAGAAGTGGGCAAAGTGTGTCCCTAGAATAAAATACAACTCCCAGAGTAGGTTGTCTTCTTTGGAAAATTCTAGGAATTGTGCAGTTCAGTGTTTACGGGGCCCCTACACTATTTAACCTTAATAAAACCCCAGTTTCTCAAAACCAGAAGCGGACTTGACACCATTTTTAAAAGCTGAATTTCACAACAAAATCTGCTTAAACACTTGCTATTTTTGATAATCCATATAAAAGCTCATCCTCCTACAAGTGTAAATACAATTATCAGTGGGAAATTGGCTGTTAACCTTTAGCCATTTAGGAACTAATAAACATGACCTTGGGCAAGTCACACACTCTCAGCATCAGGGAAAGGCAATGGCAAACCCCCTCTGAACAAAAGTTGCCAATAAAACCCCAAGATAGCTTTGCCTTCTGTTGTTGTTGTGTGCCTTCAAGTTATTTCTGACTTATGGCGACCCTAAGGCAAACCTATCCTGGGGTTTTCTTGGCAAGTTTGTTCAGATGAGGTTTGTCATTGCCATCCTCTGAGGCTGAGAGCATGTGACTTGCCCAAGGTCACTTTGGGTTTCATGGTTGAGCCAGGAATTGAACCCTGGTCTCCAGAGTTATAGACCAACACTCAAACCACCACACCATGCTGGCTCTCAGGTTTGCTTTTGGGTCACCATAAGTTGGAAACTACTTGAAGGAATAAACAGAAACTTGCCCTAGTGGTGGAAGTCCTTCTCACTGTGAAGAGGAAGAATGGGGGAATTGCTGCTCATGTAGAAGAGGGAAAGGAAACAAGGGCCCACGTGCTGTTGATGGTCAAGTAAGGAGTTTATCTAAAAAGTCCTTGGGATCTGAGAGTGTTGTCCCATGTTATCATAGCCAGTCTGCCAGGCAGGAACAGAACAAAAAACTGGAAAGTACATATTCACAGTAGAAGAGTTAATGGAAACCAGGTTCCACATGGATTGCTGCTCACGGTCAGCTCATAGAATTTTAGGGTTGAAAGGGATTTTGGAGATTACCATGTCCAGTCCATTGTTCAGTGCAGGAATTATGCACCGACACCATCCACAGCGCAATTGGCTGATTTCAAACTCTGCTTAAAT
The DNA here is from genome assembly GCA_020142125.1 of Phrynosoma platyrhinos. Classification (NCBI taxonomy): domain Eukaryota; kingdom Metazoa; phylum Chordata; class Lepidosauria; order Squamata; family Phrynosomatidae; genus Phrynosoma; species Phrynosoma platyrhinos. The sequence continues at coordinate 194,707,369 of CM034703.1, read as the reverse complement.
GCCTTCGGAGAAGAAGTCTGTTATGATTCAACAAGGGGAAGGTACAATCTAAACAAAAAGAATCAGAAACTCTCAATCCTTTGAGACAGTGTGCCTCCTGCATATTCTCAGCTCCGTTCAGTTCACTCCAGGTTAGTTCTACACAGTATTGAAGGCACCCAGCCTGGGATCCATCCTTTCTCCTGCTCCCAAAGGTCATTTGCCCACTCTGCCCTCTTCATATGTCATCCCAACTTACCCAGGCTCAAGCCTGCTCCCCAGCCCCTCTCCCATTTAAACATTCCCATTTAGAGCAGCCAGCCACTCTGATAGTCTTTGTGTGCTTATGTACTTTTGAATCCAAGTGATCGCAAAGCAATAGGCAAGACCATCTACCCCACAATAGCCTGAGGCTATAATAGTAAAAATAACAACATTGTACAGTACACTTTAGCTGAACAGTTTCTGTGCTGCATTCCACTCCTAGGACCTTATCACATGGGGTC
>CM034703.1:194672106-194685215 GCA_020142125.1 Phrynosoma platyrhinos | reverse complement strand
GGGGGGGGAGTAGAGGGTCTGCCACAAAGACAAGAAGTGAGGAAATCTGTTTTCACTAACCAATTTGGCATGCACCTAGATCTGGACCCAATATGCAAAGTATAGAAAAGGAGGAAGGGAGGGAAAAACAGATATAATTGACTGATGATGATGATAGACCTTGAGCTGCACACTTCAGTATTATTCCCTAAAGGAAACGTAACAAACAAATATATATTAACAGAAAATTAATAATAATCTAGAAATAGAACTGGGAAGAAAGGGGACCACTTGTACAGGCTTAACATTATAGTATTTTCCCACCCAGCCCTCAGCCTCTGTCTATGACAAGTAAAATGAGCATTTCCGAACCCAAACCTATTTTGGAAAGTAGGCAGCTCTTATATCCATAATGAAAACAAGCTGCAACATCCAACAAAAGGCGAAAAGGTCTCTGATATAAAAATGCCAGAGTGGCACTCTCCATTGTAATCCAAAACTAGATTATTCCCAGAGCAGCTTGTTGTTTCCAGAAAAGACAATCTGATGTTCAGTGTGGAAGGAGACTCCCCCTCCCATCGCATGTTGCTTGAATTGTAAATGAGCTCACTGGTTCAAGCCATGATTTTTATAAGCTGATCACTGATATCCTACAGCATTTGAATGTGTGTTAACAGCAAATAGTGGTCACTTGACCCACACAGATATTTTAACAGTGCATGACTTCAATCCCATGTCATAATGATTTACAGGCTAAGAGCAGCTCATACCTACCCATGGGCACATGGGTGGCTGCTTTATGCAGGATCAGACTGTGTGTCATTCTAGCTCATTTCTATCTACAGAGTGCCAAGTTATCCAGCCTCAGGTCTCCAAGTATTGTTGTACTACAATTCCCATCACACATGCTGACTGACAGAACTGGAGTTTGTTATCTCCAGTTTAGTAGTTTCAGATGAACACTCAAGGGGTAGAAGAGAGTAATAGTTTGAACAGCAATGGCACCATTTCAGGCAGGGGTCTTTTATATCCTCTGTTGCCAGCTGTTGCTGTTGTTGTGTACCTTCAAGTTGTTTCCAGCTTATGGTGACCCTAAGGCGAATCTATCATGGTGTTTTCTGGGACTGAGAGTGTGTAACTAGCCCAAGGTCACCCAGTGTGGCCAAGTAGAGAACTGAAACTTGGTCTCCAAAGTTGTAGTCCAATACTCAAACCACCATACTGCGCTGTTTATCATTACCAGCTCTCCCCTGATCTATGTATTTTCATTTTTCTTTTAAAAAAAACTAGAGATGCCAGCAAGGATATACAAAGGCCGCTCCAACAAATGTTGGAAGTGTAAGAAAGAGGTAGGATCGTACTGCCATGTATGGTGGTACTGTAAGGAGGCAAAAAAATTCTGGCACAGAATACATAAAATTGTGGAAGAGATCCTGCAGACCCAGTTTGTAATGGATCCTAAATTATATTTGTTAAGCATTTGTGAAAATGATGCAATGGAACGTAAGCATGGGAAACTTCTATTTTGTATTACAACATGTGCCAGACTGGTATTCGCGGCTAAATGGGAAAAGGGAGATCTTTCTTCAATGGAAGATTGGCTATATAAATTGACAGACATAATCGAATTGGACAAACTTACCAATTTGATAAAAGGTCAAGATTGGGAACTGAGTAAGAAAATCTGGGATCCTTTATTCGATTATTTACACAAAAAGGAGTCTAAGGACTATAAATAGAGGGAAAGTTAAGAAAAGCGGATTAAGGAGACTAGAGTTGGAGATTATCAAAGATTAAAATAGTAGAAACTAGGGGGAAAAGAGAAAAGTTTATTTTCTTCTTCAGTTGATTTCTTCTTAACCAAAGAAAATAGAGAAAGAGTTTTAGTTATAGGGATAAGAAAATGACTTGGTAAGAGTTCAGGAGGTCGTAGTTTTGAAAGAGAAGATTGAATGTACAGTTATGTTAGAGAGTGTATAAGTAGATTAGTATATGTAACTTGTCATAGTACGATGTAAGTATAAATGATACAATGTAAGTAAGGAATGTTTGTTATGTTTGTTTATTTTGTTTGTACTGGTTGTGTGGAAATTTGTATGTTTGATTTTTTTTTTAAATCAGTCAATAAAGACTTTAAAAAAACAACAACTAGAGATGCTAGAGAATTGAACCTGGGCCTTTCTGCATCCAAAAACACAAGTTCTGTCAAATTGTCCAAGTTCTTTTTCCAAAATTCCAGAGGAAGCCAATTTAAAGAATTAGGATGGTGAATGTAAACAGAAGGATTTATGCAATTACAGTTGTGAGGACTTCTCCGAAAGAATGACTAACATTTTCTACAGAGTTTCCTTCTGTCCTCCAGGCACCATGCCCTATGATTTAATAAGACTTTGAAAACAGCAGCAATAGGATCACTGTGTTTTCCTCTTCTAAAGAGCGGCTAGTCTTGGGCCCAAATTTGGGGACTATCCATAAAGAATGTAACCTTTTTAAGGGACCTTTTAAAAACCTTTCTAAATTCAAATGCTTGGCCTCATTTTAACCAATGTCTAGCTATCCTGTTGCCCTAAATCTCCCATACAAAGACAATATAGCTTATATATTTCATAAACAGTCCCTTTTGTGCTGAGCAAGTACTGGAAGAGCTTTGCAATATAATATCCTGACAAGAACTACAGGAAGCCCCTTTATTGGATGGGACAGGGTCACATTTTTCTGTGGGAACTTTTATGTGAAAATTAAGGTCTCCGCTAGTAGTTTATGGAATAACTCACCTACAAGCCTTCATGTTCTGGAGTCAGCTATAGCATTCCAATCAAAATAGAGCAAGTTTAGTTAAATCTTAAAGTAAAAACAAAGGGAGTGAAAGAATGTAAAGGGGTCTGTATTGTTGTATTGCCAAGATTTTGTCTAAAAACTTTTGATGCCTGTTCTCAGCTCTGCACACTGATCATATTTTCTCTGCGAAGTAAATGACTGAGAATGCCCTGAAGAGTGTAATTTATCCTTCTGACTTGATTTCCCCGGTCCCTCCTCTGCAACAAGCTTGCTCTGCTAAAACAAAGCCACCAGGACCACCCCCACCCTCCACCCCAAAAAAGCCGCAGGAACAGTCTGCCCAGCCATGCCTAGCCCCTACACTTTTCTGGAACAATCACTTCAGCAGGGTTTTACAGTTTAGCAAAACTTTTTTAAAAAAATGCTACTCCACAGAGGAATGCAGCCAGCATTGTTCATTCAATTTAAATCAACTTGCTGATGATGACCAAAAAAGAGAGAGAGAGAAAGAGAGAGAGAGAGAGTGCTGAACCAGACAATTTGCTACATCAGTTTCAAAACTGGACATACAAACTCTGAGGTATTTCTTATTCAAACATTAGTAGAATGGTTCATATTTTGAAAATCACTCTGGTCACATGTTGCGTGCAAACAGATGGCACATCAACTCGCCCTGCTGTAATTTGTGTCCAAAGAGCCACTGAGTGGTTCAAAAATCAGCTTTAGGGTGTTGCTTATACAGAATAATCAAAGCATAACTTGCTAACAGGGACTGTCAAATCTTCCCTATTCCACAGCTGTGTAGAGATCAGCCGACAGAGGCTGAGGCACTCCTTTGGCAGGGCATAGTTTCTAGATGTGGCATTTGGTGGCTGCTACAACCAGGATCAGAGAAAGAGTTTCATTCTAAGGTCTCAGTAGGTAAAGGTAGTCCCTTAACATGAAATGTCTAGTCATGGCCGACCATACTAAGCCGAAGAGCCAGCATTATCCGAGGACTGTTCTGGTGGTCATGTGGCCAGCATGGCTGTTACCTTCCCACCAAAGTGGTACCTATTTATCTACTTGCATTTGCATGCTTTTGAACTGCTAGGTTGGCAGAAGCTGGGACTAGCGATGGGAGCTCACCCCATCATACAGAATTGGGCCTTGAACTGCCAACCTTCTGATCTTCCAATCATCAGAATTGGAGTCTTAACCACTAAGCCACCACATCCCTACTAAGAGAAACCTATGGACATGAATTAGATTTTATTACACACAGCTTTTAAACTATTAAAGTTTGAAAATTGCACCTTTGGCGATACTTATCACACCGTGCTGTCTCCATGTCGTTATTGCCTTGCCTTCCAAATGTGGTTAGAGAGCATCTTGTCATTGATGGGAAAATCCATCAATAAGCCCCCAACCACGTGGCTGTCCCATCGGCTCCCAAGTGTGATAAGTTATTTGCATGGCTATCCCGGGATGGAGCAATCACACTGTGTCAGCATCTCCTCCTCTCCCTTTCCCCACCCTGTTTTTAAACTTTCTTTTCTTTTTACTTTAAAAAAACAAAATATATTAGCATACCTCTAGAACTGCATTTTTTAAAAAACTGAAAAAGCATGAAAAGGCATGCTGGGTATGGTATAGTGCAGGGCAGCGGGGTTAGGGAGAAGTGCTGAAGAGAGTGTGAAGACATGTGAGAGGGAATGCTTCCAAACTTGTATGTATCCAGTCAGTGGTGACACTAGGGGGTGCGGACCGCACCAGGTGACACCCTAAAGGGTGTGTGACACCACTGCTCTTCAAACAGCTCCTTTTGGGGAGAAATAGACTGTGGTATTCACCTGTGTCCCATTAAAATGCTGAAGTGATGGTGTGAGTGGAGTGAGGCTCAGTGGGAGGAGAAAGAGATCCCAGGTTATTTTTTAAAAAATAAAATTTTAATTTAAAAAAAATATTTATTTTTTTAAAAAATAAAAAAAAATATTTTTAATTTTAAAAAAATCATCTTTTACCAAAATTTCACTTCAACTACACGAAACTATGCATATGTAAATGCACTGAGGATGTGCACATGGTATTGTAATTTAAATATATAGTTTTAATTTTGCTAGTTGTTTTGTATCACAACTATTACAATGACATTCAGTGATATTCAGAAATTATGATTAATGAGTAACAGTAGTACAAAAACCATGACTAAATATTCGGTATGGTGTAGTAAGGAAGGAGGTCAGTGGGGGGTGGGGTGGGGGTGACACTATGAGTTATCACACTGGATGACGCCAATCCTTGTGACGCCACTGTATCCAGGTCCCCTTACTAGCACAATGCCAGTGAGAACAGGGCTTGTGTAATAAGCTCCAATGAAACAGAATGACTGAAGGTGAAGGTGTACATGCAGGAATGGAATAGGGGAGTGGTAGAATGAATGAAGGCTATTAGAGTGGGGATGAGAGAGAAGTGGCTAGGAGGAGAATGGGAATAGGAGGCTATGCTGTAGGGGTGGACAAATCTACCTCTCTCACTTTCTCCCAATTGGGTTTGGTTTTTTGGTCAGATTTTTTATTCTGAATAATTTCTTCATAAATTCTTAGGAAATTTTGGTATTACTGAAAACAATCCAAACAAAAGTCTCTGCTGTCTGCACTGGCCCAGTTCAATAGCTAAAGATAACCCTAATATAGCTAAGGATAATCCTAATATAGAGAGATGTCATACTGCCTGCCATTGTAGCTTATTAAGGATGAGTAGCACGGCAAAACTCTAATTCAGCACCACAAACTGAAGACACAAGAATTTAAACCTAAATTTAAGAACTAAGCACTCAGAGTTCTCTGACTGGATGAGCAAAATCTGTCCATTTCACATTCACCCACATGGGTTGGTTGGTTTCAAATTCTATCACATTTATGAATAAATTTATGGAAATTTCTCATGGAAAAAAAACAACAACAAATGAAAATCTAACTTATCTCAAAGACCTTATGCCCAAAGCCTGTCAACACCTGACAGTCCAACAACTGACCATCAGACTTGTCTAAACCATTTGTAGCTGAGGCATAGGACAGTACTTTTGACAAGAATGGATGAACCATGTGGATTTCACCAGCAGATAAAAGGTAGAATCTGATGGGCATTGCTCCCATAAAGCCTGTGTGTATTATTTTATTGGTTATACAAATGAGATAATTGCACTTTATTCTTGAGTTACTGGATGTGATGTGAACTCTACTTGGCCTCTTTTTGTGCTTTCACATGCTAAGGTTTAGATCATTAGCTAAATCTGAAATATATGCAGGTGGTTTTGGCTGAACAACCTGCCTCACCACACTTGGTGTGGTTCTGTGCCTTCCAGTCATTATGGACTTATGGCGAGCCTCATGAGTTTCCATGGCCAAGCAGAGACTCGAACCCTGACATCCAGAGTCATAGTCCAATGCTCAGACCCCTACTCCTCACTGCCTCTCTCACCACACTAATCCTGATTAAATGATAAGTACATAAGGAAATGTATTACTAACATGTACAGTCGGCCCTCTGTATCCACGGATTCAAGCATCCATGGCTTGAAAGTATTCCAAAAAAATATAAAGTAAACCTTGATCTTGCTATTTTATATAAGGGACACCATTTTACTTTGCTGTTGTATTTTATGAGACTTGAGCATCCTCAGATTTTGGTATCCACGGGAGTCCTGGAAACAAACCCCAACAGATATCAAGGGCCCACTGTATCTGGATTCCAGAGTTCAGAAACATTACTATTTCAGACTAAAGTAGTCCAAAAAGTAATGTTTTCAAGTTCTAGTGAATCTATATCCATACAAGGGCACAAGCTGCTATCTCTGTTAGATATATTTAATTTATTCATTTTGTAATCCACTTGCTGGGGATGACCCAAGATGTTTTGCTGAATGAGAAGAAAGATAAGATAGCACCTAATTCTAAATATTTGAGTTGACTGCCCACTCAGTAATGGCAATGGAACAGCTAACACATTGCTACTGAAATGAGAAGTCTGTGGATCAGCACCAGTCTGTGAGCTGTCAATCACTACTGGTCCAGAGTGAGTTCCCAGGAAACTACCAGTATATCAGTACAATAATACCACACATATAGCATTCACATTTCTGTATCACTTATAAGTGTACTCATCACTCTCTAAGCAGTTTATAATGTGTTAGCCAATTGCCCCCAACAAGCTGGGTACTCATTTTACCAACCTACGAAAGGATGGAAGGCTGAGTTAACCTTGGAGACTTGGGAATGAACTCACAACCTTGCGGCTGCAGTACAGGCATTTAACCACTGCACCATACTGTCTCACCTTGGAAGCTAAGCAGGGTCAGACTTGGTTAGTACTTGGATGGTAGGCCGCCAACGAATACCAGTGTAACTGCTCCCTGGCATACGGGGGAAAATCACAGAATCCTAGAGCTGGAAGAAGCCCCAAGGGTCATTAGTCCAACCCCTTCCCATGCAGGAAAGGTCAGGAGAACTGGACAGGCTGTGCAGCACGTACAGTTCTACCCTCAACAGAGGGGAATAGACTGCTCCTCCCCAGCATCTGTTGCTTACTGTGGTGGCTGCCTCATTCTGCCTAATGGTAAAGCTGTCCTTATCCTACACTGCAGCATACTAGGGATGTGCATCCGACTCACCCTTTCTTTAAAAAATTAAACTACATGAACCAGCTTGCTGAAACTTCACAAAAATGTAATTACAAAAGTGTAATCTGCGAGCTTCAGCTACATGCAAAACCCAAGTATTCAATTTTTTTTCTACACTTGTAGATATGTGACTAAAACCCTGCCTCTCATTTATCTTCAAAATTGCACTTGTGTGCATATGGTTGTGCGAGAAATTGAACGGTATGCGGTGTGCTTCCATTAGGATTTCCTCCCAAATAAGGATGCTTTAGTGTAGTCCTAAAATTATAACAAGAAATTAATAGTACAAGCTTTTTCTAATAATCATATTTTACAATATTTTTGTGACTAATTGTTATATTTTTAACTAGAAAGGATTTTACGTGACCACAGGAACACAATGTAAGCTTTGTACATAAGACCCATTTTGGGTAGCTAGAATCAGTACTTTTCCTGTTCAAATGCTTTCAAGGTTGTGCTTTTCTAACCTTCATTGCATTAAGTACTAAGTTAATTCCATTTGTTATTACGTATGTTCAGATCCTATGTATCTTTTAACAATTACAAGTAAAACACCATGTAACTGTGGCAAGTGCAACAGGATCAGGTGGCTCTGCCTACAGCCAGAAAATCCTCAAATTTCTTTTAATTGTGCAAATATGGGGCAGAGGTATCCTTGAGTGGTCTTTTTATTTTATTTTATTTTGGCAGTTTTGATTAATGTATAAGACAGTATTGGACAATGTTGCCACCATCAGCACCCCAAGTGTCCATGGTTTGTCACATCTGTGGCAGAGCAGAGGGCATTGCACTAACACAACTATGGTGTTAGAGCCAGCTCACTGACACTAAGTATCTTACAACTGGCATCAAACTATAATATAGTCAAATGTTTTTAGGCAACAGCACTGAGGACTGAACTCAATGGGCATTGAGGCCAGAGCATTAGATATTGGATTGCAGACACTGTGCTTCAGTAATCCAGACAGATAAATTTGATAATGTTATCTGTTATTTGATTTGTAAAACAATCTTTGCTGGCTCAAACATGAGCACATTCTGATAACACTGTACATGTTCTCAGTGCATTCATTAAAATACTGTAATTCACTCATTGCTGAAATCAGTTGTATTTGTTTTCTCTGGATCACATACTTGTTGGCACTGGAATTCTATACAAATGGCCCAATAATGATCCATACTATGGTTTTTTACAGGCAAAATTTAAACTATTTTGATGAAGGAAGACATGTTCCACTCGTTTATCTCCTACTCATATCTTCTGTCAAATCAGAAGAAAATGCTTTGTTTAAACACCAGTGAGTAAGCTGGTACCAAGCTGATCGATCCTGGTTCCAGTGTAACTTTACTTTTTCCCTATTGCAAAAAACTTTTATTTTTTACCTATTTTATTTTTAAAAAACCAAAATAAAGTGGAATTGCATTCAAATTCACAAAGACAGATGAATATACTGTTGATACAGAAAATACAAACAACAACTGTGAGGAATTTGCTTGGTACCTACCTCCTAATTTGCTTTTAGCCAAAAACACGGTTTCCTCCCAAAGTAGTGCAACAAGAACTGCACAAGTATGTGTTACTACCTTTACTAATTCCCAAAAAAGTGTAGTGGTTTGAGTATTGGACTATGACTCTGGAGACCAGGATCAAACCCCCACTAGGCCATGTAAACCCACTGGGTGACCTTAGGCAAGTTATACTCTCTCAGCTTCAGAGGAAGGCAAAAGCAAATCCCCTCTGAATAAATCTTGCCAAGAAAACCTTCCAATAGGTTCTCCTCAGTGTCAAAAATGACTTGAAGGCACACAATAATGCTAATTCCAGATATAATATCAGAAGCAACTTGCTAGTCACATACTTGTTGGCACATACTTTGCAATGACCCAAGATAGTTTCATAATGCAATCAAGTCCCAAATCTCCAGCCTTTTAGATTCCTCCTTTAAGGAGAAAAACTAAACTGATTTGCCAAAACTGTCAGTTCTTCTTCCATTAAATAATTTGATCAAAATAGAATACTGGAACAAACTCCTTCAGCAACATGATGGAAGTCAGAAAGGTTAGGGTAATTAAGAAACAACTCTAGTGGATGCAATCTGACCCTGGTTCAATTTAGCTCAGGTAGCATGCATGAGCATATCTTGTTCCTAGATTATATAAACACATTATCCAAAGAACATGCGTCTCATAGAAGTTTTGCTATATGATAACGATCTAGCTGTTACACGGCAAACCGAAAGGAGTCTGACCTGAATTTCAGGGACTTCAATTGAACAATAATAGCATTATTCAATTAATTTATTTATTTTTTCTATTTTCCTATCCAACGTTTGATATTTTTCTTCTGGATAGCTTAGCTTCTTAAAACAATAATTACATTATCCTGTTGAAGCTAGTAAAGTGGAAGATGCAGTAGCTGTGTGTTGACTACACAAACTTACAAAGACACTTTCAAAAATGAAGTCCCAAGTTCAATCCACTTTAAAAATGATCTCTAGGACTTGGAATAATGCTGGTTGGAAGCAAAGTGGACAAAACGGGATGCCACAGGTCAGTGACTAGAGTACAAGGTCCAGTTGGTCTTCTGTACCCATCTATGGCTTGAAATTATTTTTAAAAATTCAAAAAGCAAAGCTTGATTTTTCCATTTTGTATAAGGGGCATTTTACTATGCCACTCTATATAATGGGACTTGAGCATCCTCAAATTTTAGTAGCCATGTAATTTCGCCATACACAGAAGGTAGTGTCAAGGCTCTTGCCTGCTCCCTTTACTGGCCAGTTCTTCTCAGCTTTATGCCAGCTTCTCCAAAACAAAGTTTACTATGGTGACGTGGATGCTTGGTTCTCCTCCAAAAACTTGGAAACATCCACCTCACCCCAACTTAAAAGCCAGCATAATAATGACTCAGTGGCCTTTTATCTCAATGGGACCTGTAGAACACCAGAGTTAATTGTATATACATGTGCTGCAAAACCATCTGACGATTGTATGAAACATAAAAATCAAGTAGCACAAGAAAATGATTAGTCAAATTAGCTGGAGAATTTGGAAACATCTATACAGCTGTCTTGCTCCATGCTTGCTTTAGTATTTTAATTAACTCCAAAAACACTACGTTCAACCATGCTAGTAACTTGATGTATTATACTGCTTGTATCCCCTGAGTGTTGTTGTTCTCATGATTCTATTTTCAGAAATATCACAAAATGAATATATTTAGGCCCAGGTATAACTTAACATTTTTCACCTTTTGGAGAGTAGGGAAAAAGAAATAATTTCCTGTTCATCCAAAACTTACTAACTTTCTAGTCTATGGAAAGCAGGACCTAACATCAGAAAAGGTGTTAAAATGGATAGCTTATTAAAATCTGGAGAGAAATTGAGTACAATTAAGCAAGTTCATATGTAATTTATGGACTTGAGCTATATTTCTAATAAATGGATAATATGAATTTTAAACTTGCTTTCAAACAATTTCTGGGTTGTTTTCTTACAGTATTCCCCCCCCCATTGCTTTCAGAGGCTTGAGTTCTAAAGCAAGTTCAAAATTTGTATTATCCATTTATTAGAAATATAGCTCAAGTCCATAAATTACATATGAACTAGCTTAATTGTACTCAATTTCTCTCTAGATTTTAATAAGCTATCCATTTTAATCCCATGCTATACTAACTTCTTCAGTATTGTGTATGGTGTAGAGGTTAACACCAACTGGTCCTGTCAAGCAGAGGGAGTTTTTGTAAGAGAAAACCCAATGTTGTTGTTTGTTCAAACAAAGTGTTTTGCCAACCCTGTAAAGGAGGCCACAAAAGGTGCCAGCTAGCAACATAAAAACACCAGGATGCTTCATCCTTCTTGGAACAGCCCTTTGCTAAGTGCAAAGAAGAGGGATTCTCCTCTCTGGCAGATGATGGATTCTTTGCTGGCTACTAGAATGAGGACAGAGCACTCCCTCCCACCTCCATGTTGTCACTTGCAATGGAATTTTACATAGGTGCCTCTCTATGCAATTCCTTGTCAATTACAGGCTACCAGGCGAGTGCATAGAGACAAGGCCAGCTGGCCCGATTTAAATCGAAACACCACATCATGATGGGTAAAGGTAGCACACAGTTTTACATGAGCTATATACCCAGACAGTGTATTAGCAATAGCATTACAATACGATGTAATCTGACTATTAAAAGAAGTCCACAACAGTAGCTGAATTTTGAAGAATTTTAATACAAACTTAATATAAACTATTTCAGTCCCTCTCTTTAACATAAGACACTGACTCAAAATACTTTTATACCTTTTTCAAGTATTGCACAATGTAGGTACAAAATTAATATTTACGATTACATTTTCTTCCATAATATATAGCAAAAAATCTTTTAAATTTTTTTAACAGAAAATACAATTTGTGTTTCTTTCTTGGAAAAGTATTCCATACAATTTGAATTCCACCACTTAAAGAATATTTTGTACACTTTTTAGAACTGATGTTTTTTAAGATGGATTTTATAATTTCAGTAAAAAAAATACAACATGAAACTGCTGCAGTTGTCACAGATCACTGTAGTAAAAAGATAAAAATGCAATACCATGTTGTAGAAACAATATATACTCTGATATTTTACAAACTTTGTACTAAATTAAATTATACAATTAGAAAAGACCAATAAACCCACTTATTAGTGCCAATTTTTTATATATAAAAAAATCAGCCATGTCCTTGCTATATCTTAAATACTGTAAGAGGCCGTATCTTGAGTAATATTTAATGTACAGTCAGTAAAAAATAACTTTGTGCTTGGTTGGCAAATGAAAAAAAAAGATGCATGTCGTCCTTATCTAACCAAGCTTGAACATATTCATACTACAAGCTTTTTAAAAAAACAAACAAACAAAAACTCAAGAGGTGAAAAAGATACACCCTTGGGTACGTGCATTTCAACTTGTACAATATGATTTGTTTGTTTTAGTTAGCCATAACAGGCTGGAATTGCTGGTTAGAGTACTGCATGCTATTTAAGCTGAAGTTCAGGCCATCCACAAAAGACTTCTCATTTAGACCTCCATAGGCTGCAAACATATCAAAGGCATTGCTGTACTGGAGAGGACTCAGGTTAAGGGAACTGTCGCTGGGGAAGAGGTTGCTTGTACTACCTTGGCCCTGTACATTAGGGAAGATGAACTCCTTTGCATTAGGAGAAAGGGCAGATGTCTTCTGTGGCTGCTGTGGTGGTGGTTGCTGCTGCTGCTGCTGCTGCTGCTGTGGAACCTGCTGGCTACCTAGGCCAAGACCATAGAGAGAGTGCATGGAAGAGGAAAGAGCTTTCTGTTTCAGCAAATCATTGACATTCAAGCCAAGGTTAGTGGGAGAAGTGCGGGCGACCTTGTTGGTACGGTTGCTGTTCTTCATTTTGGTTGAGCCAAACTTGGTGGCAGCAAATGTGGCAGTGGTGAAAGTTAAAGGCTGAGTGGAACGGGGCATGAAGGTTGGACTCACAGTAGCAGAGTGACCAAACGGAGGAGAAGGAGAACTTGAGACCGAAGATGCTGGATCACTTATTGGCATGAACACTTGGGCTTCTGGATTAAAGCTATTCTTGATTTCCTTATCCAATTCACATCCATTTTCATTGGAATCATCCACGTAAAGCACTTTCACTGGTCCCTTTTCACCAATTTGGTATGAAACCTC
>CM034703.1:194649139-194666229 GCA_020142125.1 Phrynosoma platyrhinos | reverse complement strand
ATGATGCTGAGGAAGGTAAAGAGTAGAAAGAGAGGGAGACCCTATGCCAGATGGATGGACTCATTTAGGGAGACCATGCGCTGAGACTACAGGAACTGTTTTGTATTTAACAACCAAAACACTTTCAAGACATTTCTTAACTGGATGCCTGGAAGGAAAAAATGTGAGCAGTAACAAATCCTGTGTTAATAGAGCATCATACTTAAAGAGGTGTCTTCTCCAAGGGATATTACAATCAAATGGCTGTGAGGGCAAACAGAAAGAGGCAGCTAAAAAATGTAGTTTATCAAGTCCTGTCTATGTTTATTATTCAGTGGGACTTAAGCTAAGTGCAATTTGTATCTTAATGAATTAATTCAATTTCTACAAATAGGCATAGAAAGGAAACAGTCCCCTCATTCTTATTTTTAAGTACAAGTACTAGCACCACTTTATGGAACTGCAGCAAGCAAGTTTCTTCATCTCCATTTTATCACAATTACCTTGTGAGGAAGATTAGGCTGAGACAGAGTGATTGACTCAAGGTTGCTGTGTGCTTTCAAGTCATTTCTAAATTATGGTGACCCTAAGGCAATTCAATCATGGGGTTTTTTTTGGCAGTCTTTGTTCAGAGGAGGTATTGCTTTTGCCTTCCTTTGAGGCTGAGAAAATGTGACTTGCCCAAGCTCACTCAGTGGGTTTCCATGGCTGAGTGAGGATTCAAATCCTGGTCTCCAGAGGTGTAGTCGAGCACTCAAACTACTACATTGGCTCTCAATGAACTCCACAGCTTCACTAAAAACTAGCCCTTCGAGGTTGACATGCTTACTGGTGCATCACGCTGACTCTCAGTCAGTAGCATTCCTATGATGCACACTCATCACAGGAAGCATCATTTTAGAAGAGGCAGAATGCTTCTAAGATGGCAGCAATTGCCACATTCTTTTGTAAGTGCTTGTATTAAAATAAATTAGCAGTTTTAACATAAGTTGTCAAATGAATCAGGAATACCTTTACAATTTTTCAAAAGATGAAAGATGTAATTGATCAATTTAAAAAGAGTGATCACTAGCAATAAGGGATGAATATACAGGTAAAATGGGGTTAAAATTAGCCATGACTCAATAATTTATACTGTTACAACAAAACAACAGTCATGTGACCCCTTTAAGACTAATGGATCCATTATAGCATGAGTTTTCTTGGATTATATTCCACTTTAAAATTATACGCCATGCATATACCTCACCGGGAATGTGCTAGTGACTCCAGCATATTAATAGAATCATAGAGCTGAAATAGACCCCAAGGGCCATCCAGTCCAACCCCATTCTGCCATGCAGGAACTCTCAATCAAAGCACCCCCAAAAGATGGCCATCCAGCCTCTGTTTAAAGCCCTCCAAAGAAGGAGACTCCACCACACTCCGAGGGAGCATGTTCCAATTTAATTTATATTATTTTCAAATCTTAAAAACAAACAAACAAACAAACAAACAAAAAACAAACATAACTACAAGACAAAACATAACATAAACCTAGCCTAAACATAAGACACTATTGAAATACATAGACTATACACGTACCTGTACTTCCTATCCTCGACTCCAATGTCTTATTTTTAGATATCCTATATCCCTTTTATTTATTCCTTAGTTTTTTTCAATATTACTTACTATTCTCATATTCAGTTTGATTCATTATCTCTATCTTCTTCGTCATATCTGTTTTCTGTGGACTTTTATTAAATGCTGTTTATAATCAAAATAAAAACCTTTTTCCTTCTTCACTACTTTCCTAAACATACAGTCACCCCTCTGTTCTCATGGACTTGAAGTCCGCAGTTTTGCATATTCACAGAGGGGCAACCTCCATTAAAATCAATGAGCATGCCCTATTCAAGCCTATAGGGCTTGAATATTTGCCAATCTCCATTTTCACAGGGTGTGTCTGTTTGGAACAGATCCCCCACGAAAACGGAGGGCCGAATGTACACCATTGTATATCAATATGTCTTTGACCCTAAAAACTATTTCAATCTTTACTTCTTAGTTAACCTTATTTAGTATGTTGTATATATCTAGAAATACAGGTAAACAGATAAAACAGATCTATAAACAAAATCATATTGCTTGTAAATACTCATTTTCCCCTATTCTTTCTCACATTTTTCTGTGGGGCATTTCTGATTAATTGTGTTAATTTATAATTTTCCCTGTAATCAAACATCTTCCATCTCCTCTTCTTTCCACTTTCTAGCGTATACTACTCTAGCTGCTATTATTACGTATATAGAAGATGGATGGATAGATAGATAGATAGATAGATAAGAGAAGCTTTTCATATCTTTTTTTTTCACTTCATCTACCATACCTAGAATGAAGGTTTTGGGGGTTTTGTTCAGTTTAACTTGCAATATTTCTGTTATTATCTTATGTATTTGTGACTGAGGGAGCATGTTCCACTATCGAACCGCCCTTACTGTCAGGAAGTTCCTCCTAATTTGAGGTGGAATCTCTTTTCTTGTAGCTTGCATCCATTGTTCTGGATCCTGTTCTCTGGAGCAGCAGAAAACAAGCTTGCTCCATTCTCAAAATGACATCCATTCAAATATTTAAACATTCATTGGTCTTTTGTTTCTCTTACTACACCAAATGAGAGAGGACACTTGAAACCAGTTGTTTTAGCATGTAGTCTAAATTTGGGAACCTGGCTTTTTACTCCAAACCAGTCAAAATTCATAAGCCAAGAAGAAATCCTTGTTCCAAGCAACAAGCTAGGACCATTTATTTAGACAATACACTAAGCAAATATTTTCTGGTTTGTTAGATATTCGTAGTAATAGAAGCCAATTTGGAAAAAAGAGGCTGCATATGCTGGCAGACACCATTTGAATGGGTCTTCTCCAAGAAAGGCCAAGTCTGGATCCAACTGATTAATTTCTGTAGTTATTCTTTCTAGTACTAAGGACTGCTGCAGTTCATGGGCAATGCTTCAACAACAAAGAGGTCCCAGCAGTAGTTCACATAGCCAGTAGGTTTTAATTACTAACACTAGTGTTATTTCATTAGTTTGCAATAATCCAATAATTCCAGGGTAGTCAATATTAATGTGGGAATAGATCAGTAGTAATACTGCATATGATTTTACAACCAGCAAAAAGACATACCACCAACAGTAGTCTTTTTTTTACCAGGGTAATATATATTGAATATACAGTTGCCCCTCCCAATTCGTGAGGGATCTGTTCCAGACCCCCCCCCCGCCGAAAATGGCAGCTCACTAATATTGGAGTCCCATTGAAACTAAGGGCGCACGCACCCATGGCGTACTCAGCTATTTTAAATATAGCCACTTGTCCCTCCCTGCGAAGGGCGAGATTGCAGACTTGAAGTTCACGAATGGGGAGGGACAATTGTATATCAGTTCTTCTGCAGGTGACTGCATAATACATGACTGCATTATCTATGAAAATGTTTGTAATTCAGCTTGGATTTTGAATTACTTTTTCAAGTTTTTTTGACACACTAGGATTGTTGTTAGGCTCTAAGGAGGGTATGTTTATATAATCTTTTATGATAATAATTACTAATGGCACTAATGAGTCATAAGTTTGAGTGTGGCATGACAGGATAGATTTCTCTTTTGGCAAGATTCTTAATATACTATGGGTTGGATCAAGATATTAGCCTACAGATAGGATCTAGTAGAAGATGACTTACTTCCCTGTCCCCTCCTAGGACGTTTTCACACCGGCAGCTCTAAAGCCGCCTGGAAGCCCCCTGGAAGCAATCAAGAGCCATTCCGGCGGCGAAAACAGCAGCCGCCGGAATGGCTCCTGATTGCCTCCGGCAGCAGCCCCTCTAATTCCTTTTTTAAAAAGGAATTAAAAAGATGGGGCTAAAGCCGGCTAGTGGCAGGGATGGCGCAGGGATTGCGCAAGATGGGGCGGGGCTTGCTGCGACGTCGTGTGAACACGACGAGCAAGACCCCGGAGTGAGGCAGGGATGGCGCAGGGATGGCGCTGGATGAGGAGGGGCTTGCTGCGACGTCGTGTGAACAATTTTACAAAGGAGCCGGAGTGGGGCCGGACGGAGGTAGGATTGCCTCCGTCTAAAGCCCCGTGTGAAAACGTCCCTCTATCTGTCAGCTTCTCAAACCCCCATCACAGACTGTTTCTACCCATTTAACATTCTCTTCTTTATTAAGAATGGTCATAGGGTGGTTATACTTTCCTGGGGCAGTTGCAAGCATCTTGCAGTTACGGGAATTAATTCATTTGGAAGAATAATAGCAATAGTTAAGTGCTGTTAGATACCCTGGCTCTCTCTCTCTTTTTCACCAGCAGCATGTAAACACTTTTGGTGATGAGAAACACTGGGCATGAATCAGACTGTCAGCATGCTACGGCCAGCTGCAACCAGTGAAGAAGGCAAGCCTAAGGGGGCATAAGAGAGGCAGCTGTAGCAAATGATAGAGGTTTATAAAACTCTGCCTGATGTGAAGAAAACAGGGAGAGAATATATGAGAGAGAGAACGAACAGACAAACTATAGAACCCTAAAGTCATGCAGTGAAACTGATGGGAAGGATGGATTCAGGACAGACAAATGGAACTTGCAGAATTAATCAACTTAATTAACTTACAGAAGTCTTTCCTACTCAGTGTGGAGATGGCCACTGGCCTACATGGTTTTAAAGGGGGATTAGTCAAATTAATAGAGGAGAAGTCAACTAACAGTTAATAGCCACAATAGCTAAAAGGCAGATTCAGAGGCAAACATATGCTTCTGAGCTTTAGCTGGCAGTTGTGTGCACACACACAGATGCCAAGTAATGGCTGAGGGTGATGCCTTTCTGCCTTACTTGTGGATTTCCTGAAGCATCTAACTGGCCAATATGGCCAACAGCACTAGCTAGCAGATTCTGGAAAAATTACTACTTTGAACTATGGCTCCCATCAGCCAGTATATCTACTGGCCAGGAAGTCAGGGGGATTCTTAAAGGTAAATAAAATAAAATAAAATTCTGAGCTCTGGTTGGTCTCATCCAGTAGCTTGTGTTCTCAAAAAGTTGTTGATATGAGGCTGCCAATGTGGAATTCTCCTGTGCTATTATCAGGGCTTGCATCAACCTGTGAAACCTTAAGCTTCATCCACATACATGGTAGTTGGCTCATGACCCAAATGGAGTGTCTCTGTTTTTAATTATTGCATGTTGGGGAAAGATTGGCACACATGCCATCTCCTGTTACTGTAGCTCCAGAAACCCTTGCATTGTGCCAAACATCCTGAGTGATTTATTGTTTGACTAAGCCATACAGGGTCATGAGGAACAAAGGCACTTTAGAAAGAAACAATACTAAAGATGACAGAGGAGTTGATTCCTCTCCTTGTGGCCCAGTCCTAGCATAATGATACCCATACAGTATTCCCAAAACTCTAATGAATAATTTATACATTAAGATGTCCAGCCACAGACACACACCCCCGCACCCCAGTATATCTGATTGATGTCATCACTCCAAGGACCTATCCTTTGAATTTCCCGTTCATGCAGTTATTTGAATAGCAGAATACCTCCACGTAATCTAAAACATGGCAATATATGGAGGCTGAAAGCCTCTTGATGGTATTCTTCAGTATGGTGGTGGACGTGCCAGGCATCTCACTTTGGACACTCTGTCCACTTTCAACGGGACACAAGAAATTAGCATAAATTAATAAGGACTCTGCTATAACATCCTTTCACATCTTTTGAAAAATTATGTCTATTCATATCATCCTCATCATCCTCCTGATCTTGCTTTTCTCCCGGTTGGAGGGGGGTGGTGGTGGTGTACCTAAGGTGGCTCACATCAAGTTAACAACAAGATACAGACAACATCTATTTGATACAAAAATTTTAAAAGCATTAAACAGGTTCAGTAACAACACTAAATTACAACAGCTGAAAGCTCATTTAAACATTTAAAAAAGCTAAAACATTATATACCCCATTAAAATGACCCTTCTGCCACAATAACTTAAATTCCAAAGGCCTGCCTAAATGAAGAAGTCTTTGTCTGGTGGAGGAAAGAGAGTAGATGGGGCCAACTGAGCCTCCATAGGTTGGGAGCAGCCACTGAGAAGGCTCTTGCCTTCCTCCCAACCAAATGCATCTATAACAGTGGTGGGATCGAGAGAACGCCTTTCTCCAAAGATCTTAAAAGTCAGGGAGACTCATAGAAGGAGATACAGGGCCTAAGCAGACGGGCAGCTGTGGGCCGCCCCGGGAAGCTGCAGATTGGGGCCGAGGTATCCGCACTCCTCGGCCCCAACCCGCAGCTTCTCAGGCCCTGGAAGGAGCACTAAAATAGCGCTCCTTCCGCAAGACGCCGAAGGTTGCCCGCAAGAGGCCTTGGGCGCACCTTCGGCATCTCTTCTGCCGCAGCATGTGCGGACGCTGCAGCGGAAGTACGTCGTCGGAGCGCCGGTCGTGCGGAGCGACGGGCGCTCCGATTACGTGTTCAGGAAGGGTTTGGGGCGCTCAGCGTGAGGCTGCCCCTCCCCTTCCTTGCCTCGAAGATGGTGCAAAGTGCCGTCTGCTTAGGCCCACAGTCTCACTTGTTTGGTGACAAGTGACATAATAGCCATGTTTAAATATTTGAAGGTATGTCATATTGATGATGGAGCACACTTGTTTTCTGCTGCTCCAGAGACTAGGACATGGAGCAATAGATTCAAATTACAGGAAAAGAGATTCCACCTAAACATTAGGATGAAGTTCCTGATGGTAAGAGCTGTTCAACAGTGGAATAGGCTGCTTCACAGAGTGATGGAGTCTCATTATTTTGGAAGTTTTTAAACAGAGTGCTTTAATTGTGTATTCCGCATGGTGGGGGGGTTGGACTGGATGGCCTTTGTGGTCTCTTCCAACTCTAGGATTCTAGAGTCAGGATTCTGGACCAAGACTATATAAAACTTTAAGGGTCATGGCCAGCACTGAATTGTGCTGAGAAACAGGCCAGGATCCAGAGATGTTATTGCTATGCATAAGTTATGAGTTCCTGAGCTCTAGTCAGCAGTCTGATTGTAGCATTTTGGACCTGCTGCAGTTTCCAAACAGTTCCCAAAGGCAATCCCACATAGAGTGCAATACAGTAATTCATACAGGATGTAATCAAGACATATGTTGCCATGGCCAGATTTGACATCTCCATGAACAGGTATACCTGGTGCACTCGTTTTAATGTGCAAATGCACACTGACACTGTGGAAACATGAGTATCCAGGCTCAGAACTGAGTCTAAAAGTATACCCAAGCTAGGAACCTGAGATTTTAGAGGGGTTGTAACTCCATCAAACAAAGGCTGGATTCCTATTCCATGATGTGCCTTCTAACTGAGCAGGAGCATCTCTCTTTATTTTGGATTAAGTTCCAGTTGGTCCTCTTTCAGTCCATTATTGACAACAAACACTGGTTTAGCATTTAAATATCTTCTTTGGCATTAGAAGGAAAGATGACCAGAATTGGGTGTCATCCGTATAATTGGTGCCACCAAACACCACAATTCAGGATGACCTCTTCCCATGACAGAGCCCTGAGGGACCCCACAAGTCAATATCCAGGGGGTTGAACAGGAATTTTCTGGGATCCCTTTCAGAGTTTGCTTCTCCAAGAAAGACCAGCACCATTGTACAATATGCCATGCAGGCAGTTCAGGAAGACGCCATAATTTATAGAATTTAAAGCCACTGGTTCAGCAGGGCCAGCAGGGACATATGTCCCCATCTAGTTCCTGGGTAGGCCATCCACCAAGGCACCCAAAGCCTTCTCTGTCCCATAACTACGTCTGAAGCCAGATTGAAATAGATCTAGATAATCGGGCTCAGCCAGGGATCCCTGGAGTTGGGAAGCCACATGCTCTGTAACCTTGCCCAAGAAAGAGTGACTGACTGGTAATTCTGTAGTATGTTAGGGTCCAGGGAGGTTTCCCACCCCCAATAACAGCAGTACCACAGCCTCTTTAAGGCAGGCTGGTAAGGACAGATTGCATACCTGTAACTGTAGTTCTTCGAGTGGGCATCTGTGAACTCACTCAAATGGGTTATCTTGCATCTGCACAGTGCCTCTTTCAGAAGGTTTATAGTATTCTGAAGAGTTTTGGCAGTAACCCCACACACCAGCTGCCCTATATAATGGGCTTCCCACAGATGCAGCCATTCATGTGAACCAGCAAAACACAATGAGGGGAAGACAGGCAAGGTTGTGTGAGTTTATACACTCTAAGAATTACAGTTACAGGTATGCAACCAGTCTCCTCCTTCGTAGTCTCTGTGACTCACATAAATGGGAGACTAGCAAGCTACAAGAAGTAGGAGGCAGGATTGTTGGTGCAAACAATCAAACTTACTGAAAAATGCGTATTGTCAACAATCATAAGCACAACAAACCCCTGCTCTAATATCATACAACAAAATGACAGAATCAATATAGTTTCAAAGGAAGAGAAAATCCCTGAAACAGTAAAACACAGTACTGAAAGGCTGGATTCAGAGGCATTTAGCAATATGATACGGAGGTAGAATTCAACTGTACATTCAAGTAAAAAACGAACAAAGTATAGTTTTCCCAAACATTATATCAGCTTGAGACCACTCTATGTTGTAAAATAAAAGTCATAGGCTGGGACCAAGTAGCTGGATGGCACATATCCTTGATTGAACCATTAACCAGGAAAGCTTGGGAGGCAGCAACTGCCCTACTGGAGTGAGCTTGAATCTGAGATGGAGGGCGCTTTGAAGCCAGTGCTTAGGACAACAGCATAGTTGATGCCATCCTCTTTGAAAATCATTGCAAGGAGATGGGCAGATCCTTCCTTGACTCTGAGAAGCAAACAAATACTCTGGGAGAAGTATGAAAGGCTGCAGTCCTGTTCATATAAAAAACCAAAGCCCTGCACTGTACATCAAGGCAATTCTAATGCCTCTCATAGTTCAAAGTGAGGTTTTGAAACAGAAGGTAGAACGAAGTTTTGGTTCAAATGAAGGGATGACATTACCTTTGGCAAGAAGGTAATGTCGAGTCTCAGCACTCTGTCTGGATGGAACCGAAGATACAGGTCATCCACCCACATAGTATAAAGCTCACTAGCTCTCTAAGCAGTCACAATAGCAATAAAAATGCAGTTTTCCGTGACATCAGCCATAGATCACAAGTTACCATTGGCTCAAAGGGTCTCCTGCATAGCTGGCCAAGTACCAAGTGAAAAGCCCACTTGGGTGTCAGGCCTGACACCAGAAGATGAAGGTGCTGTATCATTTCAAAAACCTTTTAACCAAAGGATGTATAAAATAAGAAGGCTTACCAAGAAACTGAAAACATGCTGAAATGGTAGCTAAATAACAATGAATAGAAGACAAAGAGAGAGACCTCAATTTGAGAAAAACAGTAGGAAGTCATGCAAGACACGTGCAAGACAACAGCTTCAGTTGCATCTATTGACAATGTAAGTAAGAAGGCAACAAACTTCTTCCACTTGTAGTCATAGTACCGCCTCGTTGAAGGAGAATGCGCAGCCTCAATAATCTTTCTTACTGCAACCAGTAAGGCATCCAGAGCTGGATCCTCAAATCGACAAGTGGGGAGTGTGAAGATTAGGGTGTCTGACCTGGCTGTTGTACAGGGGTGAGGAAATCCAGTCTGCATGGCAGCCAAACATACTCTCCTTGGAATAGATGAAGCAGATGTGTGAACCATGGCTGTCTGGGCCACCACGGAGTGATCAGGATGCAACTTGCTCAGACCTGATGAAGCTTGGCAATGGTCAGAATGGGAAAAGGAGGAAAGTTGCAAGGCTCTGGCACTTGAAGAGGAAAGCATTCCCTCCTGACCTGGCCTGATGTATCCTGCAACAGTACTCTGCACACTGGGTGTTCCAAGCTGAAGCAAAGAGGTCTAGATTGGGAACACTGCAGTGCTGAAGGGTGGGCTCCAGTGTTTCCGGATAAAATCTCCCTTCATGGCTTGAATCTAACATTTGGCTTTCTCTTCCCCAGGAAGATGAACGGCAGGGATTGAGATGCCTCCCTGTATGCATGAGTCCTAGAGTTGGATTGTGAGGTGAAGAAGGGTGCAGGATCAAGTACCACCTTGCTTGTTTAGGTAATACATGACCTTAGGGTTGTCAGTCAACATTTGCACCTCCTTGTCTCTCAACAGACTTTTGAAGGAAAGAAATGCTTTTTCTATGGCCAATAGTTCCAGAGCGTTGATGTAAAGGCACTTTTCCTCCAATGACCAAAGACCACTTACTATGAAGTCATTGTCCTGGCTCAATGTTAGGGAATCATGGGAACTATAGTTTTTTCTGAGACATTGAATTTTCTATGTCAGTCTGACAGAGAACACTCAATGTCTCAGAAAAAAAACTACAATTCCCATGATTCCCTAACATTGAGCCAGGACAGTTAAAGTGGTCTCAAACGTGATTATTTCTGGCAGTCTGTACAGACCCTACGTCAACCTTGTGTATAAGTCAAGGTCAACTTTTGGAGCCGAAAGTGTAGAGTTTTATATGACCCGTGGATAAGTTGAGGATCAGCTGGGGAGAAGCTTTGGGGGTGATAGATTGCGCTTCTCAGCTTCTCTCCAGTTGGTCTATCCCCAGGGAGGCAGCTCAGTTGGGGAGAAGCTTTGTGGGTGATGGATCGCACTTCCCAGCATCTTCCCAGCTGGGCTGTCCCCACGGAGGCAACTCGGCTGGGAAGATGCTCAGACGCACCCTACTGACATGTGTATAAGTCGACCTAGGGGTTTGGGGTCAATTTTTATGACCTAAATTTCTCAACTTATACAAGAGTATATATGGTAACTATAACAGCTATCACCTTTGTGAAAATTTGAGGAGCTGTGCTGAAACTGAATGGCAAGACTCAAAACCTGTATGCATTCCTTCCTATGGCAAAACAGAAGAAATGTCTGTGGCAAGGTAAAACCAAAATATGGAAGTAGGCATCCTTCAAGTCAAAAGTGGCATACCAATCTCCCTTTTGCATTAATGGAAAGATGGAAGGTGCAATCACCATTCTGAAGCATTGTGGATAAATATACACGTTTACAATCCTCAAGTCCAAAATTGGTTTCAGACCACTATGTTTCTTGGCCATGATAAAGCAGTGGGAGTAAAATTCCTGATATACCTCCAAGAGGGGAACAGGCTCAGTAGCTCCTTTTTGCAAGGGGGTGTCTACCTCTTGGAGTAGAACAGAGGAAGGAGCTGTGGACTGTGAAAAAGCCCTGTTGGAGGATCAGACTCAAATTCAATGGCATAGCCTCTTCTCATGATGTTGAGCACCCACAAATCTATAATGATGGACCTCACGCTTGATAGAAATTTTGGAGCCGATCATGGAACTGAGGAGAAGGTATTGGTGAGATGGTGGATAAGGGCTCCAGCATATTAAGAATGGAAAGCAGGATGGAAGATGGAAATTCAGCTATTGAAGTGTAGTCTGACAGAAAGTTGAAGTCAGTGCTTAGAAACGTCAGTGGGCTTTTTCATCTGACTGGATTTGGACTTGAAGCAGCCACTTGATAACTACATCAAAATCTGGACCTTGGTGGGCTACAGGGACTGTCCATACTAGTGATTCCCATATTAAAACCTAGAGGAAGACTATACAAGTAGGTTAAAGCCCAACTTCCTCACAGTGGTCCACATCTTGTGGGCATGCTCAATCTGGAATCAGTCTCAGAGTTGAACAGGCCAGGATAATCATATGAGAGATCTTCTATGATTGCACAGAGCTATATGGAGAGGCCTGATGAATGGAGCAAAGCATGATGATGGAGAACTACAGCACCAGCCATCACCATAACTCCACAATCAGCAATGTATTGAGAAGTCATGTTCTGATGACCAGCCAACTTGTGTGCCTCTGATTGTAGAAGAGAAGCCATCTTGTAACCCGCATCCCCAAAATTTGTTCAGGAAGAGAATCATCTTTTCCTATAGAAGCTGATTTTAGGCCCTCATGCAAGCCAAGTAGTTTGAGAGAAATGAGAGCAGCCAAAGAGTAGAATGTCCTCCCCATAGCATTGTGCCTCTTTTCTTTCTTATCTGCAGGTGTAGAGTGCAGACAGCATGAAACTTTTGACTGGGCAACATCAACAGTGATTGAGTTTGGTTTTGAATGCTGCCCCAGAGGAGGAATGGCTGAATCATCCACCTTTTAAAGAGACTCTAACTTTCTTAATGTGGATGGAATACACAATGGTGTTGACCAAGACTTCCTGATGACTTCCA
Source organism: Phrynosoma platyrhinos (assembly GCA_020142125.1). Taxonomy (NCBI): domain Eukaryota; kingdom Metazoa; phylum Chordata; class Lepidosauria; order Squamata; family Phrynosomatidae; genus Phrynosoma; species Phrynosoma platyrhinos. The sequence continues at coordinate 194,653,964 of CM034703.1, read as the reverse complement.
TGAGATATGGAAGCATTGGTAAAACTGTAGGAATGGTGGCTTGCAATTGAATCCTCTGGAAAAATTGATCTTCATTTGGTGTTTGTTATTGCTGTACCTTGATGTCAAAGGATTTGGCCATGTATAGCATTTGTTTAACAAATGCCTTAACATCATCAATTGTAGAAGAAGGGTCAATTGCATCAAGCTTCATTGGAGAGGATTCCTGGGAGGCATCCCAATCCAAATTAGTCCAAAGCAGATCCTGATTCAGAAGTCCCAGGTGTCAATGAGAGACAGATAGTCTGGTTGGCAACAGCAACAGTGGAAGTAGAAGGAACAAACTTCCCTTTCATATTCAAAGCAGTGTCCTCGGATGGAATATATAGGGGCAGTGTCTGATCCTGGGATGCACTGTTCTTGTTGGAAGTGTGATGCACGCATATCCCTGTTAGATGGAGGCAATGACAGCAGAATGTGTGCAGTCCAAATGGCACCTCCTGAGCGTTGAGTGATATGTCAAAGTAGCCTTGTTCCTATAGTGGTAAGTATATCACCTGGAATGACTGTCACCAATGGAATAATTTCCATCGAAATAATAAGATTCCCATGAAGGGGATCTATCTCTGTAATAGTCATGATATCTTCAGCTATAGACAACTTGCTGGCAGGACTGACAATATTGTCTACTCTGATAGAGTATGGTCTGCAGTATGGGTGGGAAAAGATACCAGTTGGAACAGACCTGTGATCATCACTGAGGACATGAAGTCCTGAGCCACTCCTGATAGAACAACGTCAGCATGGATGTTGATGTCCTCCAGCACAACAACCCAAGAAGAGGGGAAGCACTAAAGAGGTGCCACCACAGACATTTTCCCATCTAAGCATTCAAAATGCCAGAAGTGGCACCATGCCGGAAAGAGTAGAGGAGTTTGGTGTTCTTTTAGGTTTTTCCAGGGCAGACTAAGCTTTTATCTTTCACCACTCTACTCAGAGAAGAGGAAGAGTTAAAATGCAGTAACAGTACTTACATTGACCTGTGGATAAGTGACCCAGATTTGGGGGGGGGGGTCATTTTTTTTTTTACTGAAATTTCTAGACTTATACATGAGTATATTCAGTATTTAACTTGTACTGATGGCTCCACAATTTTTTATAAATAATATATTTATATTATTTAATATTATTTCTTTATAAATAATGTATATTTGCCAACTATAACATTTCATTTTAAAGTGAAAATAAAATGCATTTTCATCATGATTGCATTTATACTCTGTACAACACTCTTTATAAAAGATCTCTCCAGCTCCACAAGAACAGTGCCAGCAGGAGAAAGAACCAACAGGAAACAAAGATGCATAACCTCAAGATTAGACTGAAGAAAGCACAAATAATAAAGGAAATTAAGAGAAATCTAAGCGAAATCTAAGCGAAGAATTACAGAGGAGCAGAATAACAAACATCTTAAAAGTAAGAAGGAATTTATACTAGTAAAAGTATGGAAAACAATAGCCAATCAGATAAAAGTAGGGAGGTGACATGTAAGAAGAATAGTAAGACAGGACAAGCAGGTAAGCAGCAAACTGATCAATTACATAAGTGGTGAAAGATAAGTTTGGAGCCTCCTGAGAAGATAACTTGTCTCTTCAAAATCAGAAAGAATTCCAAATTGGACTCTGGTCTTAAGAGTGTGCGACCTGTTATGTATGTTAAATGCATACAATAGCACTCAGTTATATATCTCTACCTCTTTCTTTCTTTCTTTTAGACTAAAGTGTACACAGTCATTGCCTAGATCAGGACCACTGAGCAAAAGTGAGGGAAATTTAAAATTCCACCCAGCTTGTTTTTATTTTAAAAATCACCCCAGCCTTTTCATGCCCTCTCCTAAAAGTAGTCCTAGATGTTCCAAACAGTATGCTTTGCATTTAGTGCAAAATGCAGTTTAGTTCGAGGTACATCAAAAGAAAGAAATTGTTGAATTTTGTGCAAGAATGGACAAAAAACAACACAGGCTTTGCAACAGAATGAATGAATGGGGGGGGGGGAAGATAGATCATGATAGTGTTAATAAACTAAGAGTTTGATCCTAGCATTTCTTGGACAGATGCCGGTATCCCCTCACCTTTCTGATAACAGAGAGTGGGAAAGATGGCAGATCAGGGTCAAGGTGGGAGAAGAGTAGAAGAAGGAAACAACCCACAGGATTCTGCTCTCAACCACATCACCAACACAGGAGAGGAACACTTGGACTAGCCTTGAAGCTGATCTAAACTATCTCCCTGCTTTGCAGTACAAAGCAAATGAGAAAGGAAGGAATGGTGGTAAACACCATTTCCCCCTTTTCTTTTGTCCTGCTGGCAAGAGCCAAGTTGGGTCATTCTGTATATCAATCTTCAGAGTCAATGCCTTAACTGCTGGGACTTTTTTGGGGGTGGTAGTGTCTTTTTGGCTGTCTACAATATCCTCAGCACTCTTCTCCAGCACCACATCTCAAATAAGTTTACTGTATTATCTTCCTGTCAGCTTTTTTTTACTGTCCAGCTCTCAGTTCTGTACATGGTAATAGGGAATACAATGGCTTGGACAATTCTGATTTTAGTGCTCTGTTGTATATCTTTATACTTTAGGATCTTATCTAGTTATTTCATGGCTGACCTTCCCATTCCTGGTCTTATTCTTATTTTTTCACTGCAATCTCCTTTTCTGATCAATGATTGATCCAAGGTATGGGAAGTCATTAACTGTTTCAGTTTCCTCATTTATATTGAATTTATATAAATCTTCAATGGTAATTATTTTTGTTTTCTTAATGTTCAACATTAAGCCTGCCTCATCACTTTCTTCTTTGACTTTCTTTAGTAATTGTTCCAAGTCTGTGTTGTTTTCTGCTAGTAGTATGGCGTTATCCGCATATCTCAGATTGTTGATATTTCTTCCTCCAATCTTCACTCCTCTTTTCTCCACATTTAAGCCTGCTCTGCATATTATATTTTCTGTATACAAGCTGAACAAATAGCATGACAGAATGCATCCTGTGCATTATAGACTATAGCAAATGGATTCCAGATGGATAGACTCAGGGGTTATTCACATGATGAAAATAATCCAGGGTGAATTTGGGATGAATCTCTGTTGTTCATATGCATTTTTTGGGGAGTTGCCAAAAAAAACTACTTACCCCAGGATAATTGATATCAGGCTTTCCCCCAAGTTTTTACAAAAGATTCACATTGTTGACTTTGTGAACAGTGATGCGAATAGACCCGAACAGACTCAGAATAAAACTCTCCATGCCTTTAACGGGTTTCAAATGCATTCACATCCTTAATACCCCATGCGATCGAAAAAGCGCTACCCCTTGCCCAGTGGAACAGCCTCTGCTGAGGAAAAAAGGGGGAGAGGAAAAGGGATGTATATAATGTATATACAACAGAGCACTAAAGTCAGAATTGTCCAAGCCATTGTATTCCCCATTACCATGTACAGAACTGTCCAGCTGAGAGGGGCCAGTGGGTGTGGGGACAAGGGAAGGGTGCCCACATGTGTGAGCAACTGAACCCACAGAGATACAGAGTAATGCGGTTCCCGGAAAGATGCAGTTCCATGGTGTGAATAACAAACCCGGAATGGGTGAATGAGGTTATTCACATTGTTCTGGTTAAAAAAAAAGACATATGAATGAGGCCTCAGTCAAGGAGACCACAGCTCTGAGCCCAAAGGACCTGAGCCTAGCAGTTGAGAGCAGGGAGCCTTAGAGCTGTCTCATTCATGGGGCTGCCATGAGTCGAAGTCCACTCGAAGGCAGTCAACGGCAAACAACAAGAGTAGTAGTAATCTTTGAGGCCACTAGTACCTGTACAAGAGTTTTCTTTAGTTCAGTCAGAGTTTCTCAGGTAAGTTTCCAGTATAAAATTCCAGCTCTGTCCTTGAGCTGATATTGTGCTCTGTTCTTTGAGAGCTAAGTATTCCTCTTACAACTTGTCATGGCAATCTTCCCAAGTCAATGTCTCTTCTATTTCTCTCCCCACCCACTCCACTCCTTGTATGTTAGAGGCTCACGTGAGGGATGCTTTCAGACAGAGGACTCCTAGTGCTATGAGTCAAGAAAATATTGTGTTTTTTCTTCCTTGGCCTGGCATATATGCAAAACCTTTGCATTACAAGACCAGTTGGAAATGAATGATTTTTTCCCCCGCTAGGAAACATTCAACAGCATCTGAAACATAGGATGATTACCCTCATATACAGTACACTCACAGTAGATTTGATAACCTCATTATTTTCACTGGCTCACCCCCATTTTATGAAGTAGGAGGAAAATCTGGCCTTGCTGTACATTAGTTGCTGTTTCACCATAGTAAAGAGAAAGCTGAATACAGGATTGGATGGACATAATGTATTACTGACTCACCCTGTGATTAGGATAAATGGTGCAGCATTTTAAGCCATTTTCAAACTCCCCTGCACATGCAGAAACACACACACACACACACGTAAGAAAATGAAAGCATTCTGTCTATCTGTCGATCCTCTAAACAATCAGATAATGTTCTTTTTCTTGCCACAGTCCTATTTTCTCCTTCTTAGAAAAGGAAGCTAAAAATCAATCTACTGTACAAGCCAACAAAATTAATCTCTTTTCTTCTATAGAGTCTTGATCAGTTTACTGCCCATCTCAGTCTGAATAGACATCCAACTCCAATACAGAAAGCATTCAGGGGTAGCAGTGTTGGCCATTTAGCAAATTCAAACAAAAATCCATCAGTGATACCTTTATTGGATGAAGAAGCCCATGGAGTTTTGAAAGCTTGCAACAAATATATTGTGCATTTTGGTT
>CM034703.1:194625134-194644090 GCA_020142125.1 Phrynosoma platyrhinos | reverse complement strand
AGGCAGGCTTACTGCTGAACATAAAGAAAACAAAAATAACAACCATGGGGAATCTATAACAAATTCAACCTAGACAATGAGGAAATTGAAATTGTAAAAGAGTTCCCATACCTTGGATCAAACATTAATTAGAATGGAGACTGCAGTCAAGAGATCAGAAGAAGACTAGAAATGGGGAGGGCAGCAATGAAACAACTAGACAAGATCCTAAAGTGCAAAAACTGAGCATGAAAGTTAGAATCATACAAGCCATTACCTTGTATAGATGCAAGAGCTGGACAGTGAGAAAAGCGGATAAGAGGAAAATCAATTCTTTTGAAATGTGGTGCTGGAGAATAGTGCTGAGGATACTGTGGATAGCTAAAAAGACAAATGTCTTAGAACATTTGATCTATCCTAGCACATATCAAACCTGAAATCTCCTTGGAAGCCAAAATGATAAAGGTGAGGTTGCCATACTTAGGCCACATCAGAAGGCATGACTCATTGGAAAAGACCATAATGCTAGGAAAAGTAGAGGGATGTAGAAGGAGAGGAAGACCACATGCTAGATGCATGATCTCTATTAAGGAAGTCAAGGGTATGAATTTGCAGAACTTAAGCATAGCAGTGGTGGACCAGGAGTCTTGGAGATGTCTTGGTCATAGGGTTGCCAGGAGTTGGGAATGACGTGAGAGTGGTTAACAACAACAACCACTCTGTTTTAATATTTCTAAGCCTCCTTGAATTTCAGATTGGGGGAAAAGGCATGTTACAAATATAACACTGACAACAAGCCACATGCTACACCACTTTAAGGCTGCACTAGCAGAACCTTTATCCCAGTGATGTAATGCCAGAACAAGGGTGGACAGCATTGCTGATTATATTTTAATCTCACTCTCCAGTGGTCTCTTGAAGAGACTCATATAGTGTTGCACCTCTCTAGCATCAAATAACCCTATGGGGCAGGATAGTGTGAGAGAGTACCAAGTGAAGGTCCAAGGGTGCCCATTTTGTATTGTATCTAGGAAGGCTATGACCCCAGGCCCCTCTCCCATTCATTGTCAAACATTCTTAACACTAGATCACACCCAATAGTTGGCCTGACAGAAGATTGGAGTTTAGATGGAATCCTATGCCCTTTCATAAGTCATTCCCACACCAGTGTATAATATCTGTACAGTGTAGGGCTGCATCTGCACTGCAGAAATAATGCAGCTTGACACTGCTTTAACTGCCATGGCTCAATGCTGTGGAATTCTGGGATTTGTAGTTTGTGTGGCACCAGAGCTTCCTGAGAGAGAAAGCTAGATACTTCACAAAGCTATAAATCCTGGAATTCCACAGCATTGAGCCATGACAGTTAAAATGGTATCAGACTGGTTTATTTCTGTGGTACAGACAAGGCCTAGGTATCTTATGTAAAAACTGTCATGTTAGTGTCAATAGAAAACCCAACACTTCAGCCCACACCAGTGATTGATAGGAGTCTGATCATTCCTGGGGTCAATCATATCACCATACCAAGAGCATCTAAGCCTTATCTACAGAACACAGATGAAAGATGCAACATGAAACAACATAACACAGTCCTGTGTTTGACTGATGAGTACGGAAATGGGAACTTTGGTCATTGGTGAAAGGTACATAGCACAACAAAGACAGCAGTTTACAAACAGTAAGGAGCGCATATAGGAATGACAGATGGATGACTCTTGTACTTAGACCCTTTATGGTGTTTAATCTCAAAACTCCAGACACACACAATAATAAAACAATAAAATATTAAATCTGCAGACATGTGAAATAATCGGGCTTTACTTTTTTGAAATGGCCAATGGGCTAATCAATACAAAGATTGATTGATTGGGCTTTACTTAGTAAACCCACTGAAACATTTTACACATAAACAACAGCATAGAAACTGCAGTAGGAAACTGGGACTTGAGATTTTGCTAGGGGGACACAACTTATGTCATGCCAAGGTAGTACAACAGTACTTTTTGGACTTCTTCAGATCCAGTAGTTTGCACGCTGTAGTTAATAGGAAGAGTACATTTCTATATTTGTTAAGGAACCATAAAGAACAGGTGTGTTTGAAAGGCCTGATTAATCTGTGCATGCTTGCCTGATGTATTTGGCTGTGTAACTGTTGCCAGTATGAACATTTACTGGAAGCGTTGACACAGTTTCGGTGTTTCAGCATTGAATTAAACTTAATTTCGGATGCCTCCTCCTCGTGGAAGAAATAGACCTATGAAAGAAGATATGTAGTCCTCTTGTAGAATTCCAACTAGAAGCAGGAAACATTACATTTTTGGACACTGGCTCTCAGAATTTCCCATCCAGTATGGCCATTTGGGGAATAATAGTCCCAAAAGAGTAACTATCCCCAACACAGACTCCACCTTATAGCCCATTTATTTCCCGCAAGCCACTGATACAATTTGACAAGCGACAGAAAAGCTTCAAGAAAACCCCTTCCCAAGGCCTCTCATTTAACTGGAGCAGAGCACAGCATCAGAAGTGTCTCATTCGGTTAAATAGCGCTGCCCTGGACTGACCTTGGAACAAAGAGGACATATAAAATGCAGAAGGCTTCAGTGTTTGGTCGGGAACCATGGTGAAGTATGCCAGATACCTAAAGGTTGGTCATTTGATTTGTCACACCCCTCAGGTTCCTTAGAGACAAATACCTGCTGTTGCCTATTTGTTAAAAGCTACTGGCAGGGATAATGAATTCCCAAAGAATAAAGCGAGTGGCAATTAGTTGCGCAGGTCAGAGAGGGAATGATGACTCATATAAAGAACAAAACCCTTCTTAGTATCTGGTGATGTGCAGCCCATGTAGATGGTTGCATACTTCTCCAAGGCACTTTAGAAAATGACTAGTTTTCATAGCATCATTGGGGAATAGGAAACAAAGCAGATGTTGCCAGTTTTCTTTGAACCCCAAATTTAGAAGTAAGAGAACAAAGACATACATATCCAAGATTAAGCTGGCGAAAGATGGCATTCTGAAAGTTAGGGTTCATGCCGTGTGGAAATCTGAACCTGCAAAGTACCTGACTGAGAAACAAGCACTGAGCTGGTTGCTACAAAAAGTGGCAATGGCTGTGTGTTTAGATGGCTTTTGAAAATTCTCCTCCTACTCATCAAATTAATTATTCTGCTTTCTATCCCACAATGATGTCATTCACAGGCATAAGCAGAGAGAGAAAAAGATTCAAAGATGTTTTTAATGTCACATGTGAAAATGGCCTTGGCATTTTATATCCACAAATAAATTGATCGGGATGGGAGAATAGCACTCACTTCACAAGGGCGACACACTCAAAATAAAACATTATGAAAATATTAAATGCATCAGCAGAAATGCTGAGGGTGGAGAATAGCATTCAAATATCTTGTTATCTGTCCCAGCATGTAACTAAACTTAACAATCATGTTAAAACTCATGTTCTCACATTGCTACCTGCTAGGCCACAGATGGAAAACACGTGACCCTCAAGTTGAAGAAGGCTTAGGGAGCTGGGTATGTTTAGCCTGAAGAAGAGAAAGTTAAGAGATGACATGATAGCCATGTTTAAATATTTGAAGGGATGTCATATTAAGGAAGGAATAAGCTTGTTTTCTGCTGCTCCAGAGACTAGGACATGGAGCAATGGATTAAAATTACAGGAAAACAGATTCCACCTAAACGTCCTGAGGGTCTGTTTGACAATGGAACATGTTGCCTCAGGGCTCATTGCCACTTGCATTTAAACCAGTTTGCGAGTCACATTGACACATGGTTGCTGAATCAATTCATACCAACATGTAGTTCCCACTATGGGAAGCAAATTATTTCATTATTCCATGCATTCGTTCCTTTTTAACTTGGTTGTCGTTCACACTAGATTGGTGCTGATACAAAATGCATGCAATCAATTCACCAGTGCGCATCTACGCGTCATCAGTGATGCATCCAGGAGACCAATTACTCACTCTAGAGAACCCACAGAAATGTGAGTGAACGCAAAATCAGTCATTAAAAAAAAAAACACACGCTAAACCCAACTTCCCAAGGAAAGCACCCCCAGAGTTGTCTTACCTCTTGAAAATATTCCAGCACAATCAGGGGGAAATGCAAAAACAACTGGATCAGGACCAGTGAGATTTACAGGGACTGCTTGGCAGTGTTTAAAATCTAAAATCAAAAGCCCCCACAGTAGTCAAAAGACAGCACCAAGACAGCGCTGAGAAGGGGGAATTAGCGGATTTCTCAAAACCTGGGTGGGGTGGGTTACACCTCTCTGCTAACCCTCTGCCATATAGTCCCTCACCTCCAGTGCAATGCAGTTGAGATCTGAACCTCATTCACATTTGTTGAACACATTTGCAAAACTGTTCTTTTCAAAAGAACCACTAAAAGATCCGTCTTAAAAAAAATGCAGTTCTTTTGCATTTGCCTTGCTTCACCTCGATTCTCCATGATTCAGACCCAATGCAGTTGGGTCTGAAATTGTTTCCAATGTGAACAAGGCACATATAAACCGATCAACAAATTAGTTTAAATCATAGTGGGAACGAGCCCTGTGAGAGTGGTGGTGTCTCCCTCTTTTGAGGTTTTAAACAGGCTAGATGGCCATTTGTCGGGAGTGTTTTGGCTGTTTTCCTGCATGGCAGGTAGTTGGACTGGATGGCTCCTTTCTTCTCCAGGGGAGGGAAGGGGAAAGTGTTTTTACTTTGAGTTACTCATGGGCCTTCCACTAGGAAGGTGGGGAAGAAGGTGTTGATGAGTACATGGGTAAGAGTGGGGAGCTCCTGTTGGCTAGCCCTCTCTTCTTGGCCCAGGGACTTAAAAAAGCTATGGCAATAGGGTTGATGGGAGCTGTAGTCCAGCAATATCTGGATGGCTGTATGGTGCCCATTCTGTATCTAGAACTAGCAGGAAGACAACAAGCAGTAGCAGTTGTTGTAGAAGTGTTAGGATTGATTTGTGACATTGGAGACTATTCTGATTGTTCCTCTCTCTGCATAAGAGGGGTACTGATACTGAAATTCTCCGGCATCGCAGTATGTGGAACACTAACGTGGATTATACACACTCACTTAATAAGCCAGATTCCAGGCTTGCTACATTTCCTACTTAGAATAATGAGTGTTTAACCTTTTTGACTAGTATGCTTTATTGAGGTATGGGCAATGTAATGAGATCTGGCAGGGATTCCAGTTGAATTACAAAAACCCATACACTTGAAAACTGTGTTTAGGCAGTACCTATAGTTGATAAGCTTTGCAACCCTGCATGCAATTAGATCACTTACAGCTGCAATTTGATACCTATTTACCTGGCAGTAAGCTTCATTGAACTCAGTGAGAATTGCGTCTCTGCAAATATGTAAGCAATTGCACTGTAAACATTATTAATAGCAATAGGAGCTAAGCGGGTTCACCATGTGCAGGGCTTCAGCTTCTATGACATTTTACTCTATATGCAAGGTCAAATATAATATGCTTTGGGAACAGAACTTCTCAGAGACATAAAAGAAGTAATTGTTCTCATGGACTATGACAAACTGCTAGCATCATAGTGAACAGGATCCATTAATCCGGATTCAGACTAAAAGAGGGGGGAGAGGAGGGGAGGAAAAGAGAAAGAGAGAGAGAGGGAGAGGGAGAAGTACTGTATATTTTCCCTTAAGGTGAAAAAGAATTACAGGTTAGTCTCCCTTACCCAAAATGCTTGGGACCAGACATGTTTTGGATTTTGGAATGAGGTGGGATTTTCTTTTGTTTTCTTTTTTTGAATATTTGCATATACATAATGAGATATCTTGGAGATAGGACTCACGTCTAAACATGAAATTCACTTATGTTTTGTATACACCTTATAAACATACCCTGAAGGTTACTTTATACACAATATTTTTAAATAACTTTGTGCATGGAACAAAGTTTGTGCCCAGTGGACCCTCAGAAAGCAAAGGTGTCACCATCTTAGCCACCTATGTGGATAATTTTGGATTTTGGAGTATTTTGAATTTTGGAATTCTGGATAAGGGATACTCAACTTGTATTGGGATAAGTAATCACACTACAGCGGACAAAACCATGTCTAGAGGAGGTAAATTATGCAATCACAAAACCTAAAGAACCCACCAACACTAGAGAATTCTCTGTAAATGATGAACTGTCTAGGCCAGTAATAATCAGGAGGCTGTGTTTATCAACACAGACATGCACTCCAGCGCATTAGTTTTACAATTTTATGATACCAGCAATCTGAAAACTAGGAAGAGTGCTACTACAATTACACAATTCAGAACAGAGGTATTACGGTACATGCTGCTTCCAGAATATAGGTAGCAGCTGAAAAATTTTATACTAAACCTAAAAGCAGTGCCTTGGTTATGTGTGGCCACGCAGAACATTTCAGAGATGTTTATGAGATACATCTTTTTCAGACTCCACACAGACCCTAATCTGAGTCCCAAATATTTGGAAACCCATTGATACACATGGAATTTTGAAAAATTTCTGAAAAAATGACAGGGCATCCCAACTTCAAGTAGCTTCTCTCCCAGTATTACCTTGCCAGGTTGCTGAGGGGGTGGGGAAATCCCCCATAAATACCTTAGTTTTCATTATTGTTTTTATGTCCTTCAAGTTGACTCCAGCTTATGGTGATCCTATCACAGGGTTTTCTTAACAGGATTTATTCAGAGGGGTTGCCATTGCCTTCCTCTGAAGATGAGAGAGTGTGACTGGCACAAGGCCACCCTATGAGTTTCCATGGCTGAGTGTAGATTTGAATCTTAGTCCAATTCTCAAACCACTACACCACACTAGCACCACACAGGCTTTATTTTTTATGAGGACTAAGTAAAATAAAAGCCAATAGAATTGAAATAGATTTTTTTTCAATTTGCCTGGTTTATACAAAGCCCCACCAACACCACCAAATTTGCAGATGGCATCAAATTAGGAGGAATAGCTAATTCCCCAGAAGACAGGATGAAAATTCAAAATGACCTTAAATGAATAGTGGTTCTTACAAACTGGTTCTTACAAACTGCAAAGACTCAATGCTTCCCAGAGCCCTATCACACAAAAATATCCCAAGAATGGATCCATGTAGACCCTCATGATTTTGCCTAGGATTTTGGCTAGTTAGTCTGACATCAATACTACATCCAAAGATATTAAAAGAACTGGCAAATGTAATCTCAGAGCCAATGGCAATAATCTTTGAGAACTCCTGGAGAACAGGAAAAGTCCCAGCACACTGGAGGAGGGCAAATATTGTCCCCATTTTCAAAAAGGGGAAAAAAGAGGATCCCAACAACTATTGCCCAGTTAGTCTGACATCAATACCAGGAAAGATTCTAAAACAGTTCATTAAACAGAGAGTCTGTGAACATTTAGAAGGGAATTCCATAATCACTAAAAGTCAACATGGGTTTCTCAAAAACAAGTCATGCCAGACTAATCTGATCCCATTTTTTGATAAAATTACCAGCTTGCTAGATGAAGGGAATGCGGTAGACATAGCATATCTTGATTTCAGTAAAGCCTTTGACAAGGTCCCCCACAATATTCTTGCAAACAAGATAGTAAGATGTGGGCTAGACAATACAACTGTTAGGTGGATTAGTAACTGGTTGACTGACTGAACCCAAAGGGTACTCAGCAATGGCTCCTCTTCATCCTAGAGAGAAGTGACCATTGGGGTGCCACAGGATTCGGTAGGGGGCATGCTTTTCAAATTTGCAGATGATACCAAATTAGGAGAAATAACTAATACCCCAGAAGACAGGATGAAAATTCAAAATGACCTTAATAGATTAGAAAGCTGGGCCAAAGCTAACAAAATGAATTTGATCATGGAGAAATGTAAGGTACTGCACTTAGGACAAAAAAATAAAATGCATAGATATAAGATGGGGGACACCTGGCTTAATGAGACTACGTGTAAAAGGGATCTAGGAGTCCTAGTAGATCACAAGTTGAACATGAGTCAACAGTGCGATGCGGCGGCTAAAAAGGCCCATGAAATTTTAGGCTGCATTAATAGAAGTATAGTATCTAGATCAAGGGAAGTAATAGTGCCGCCACTGTATTCTGCTTTGGCCAGGCCACACATGAAATACTGTATCCAGTTCTGGGCACCACAATTCAAAAAGGATGCTGAAAAACTGGAACGTGTCCAGAGGACAGCAACTAAAATGGTGAAGGGTCTGGAAATCATGCCCTATGAGGAATGACGTAGGGAACTGGGTATGTTTAGCCTGAAGAAGAGATGGTCAAGAGGGGATATGATAGCCCTCTTTAAATATTCGAAGGGATATCATATTGAGGGGGGAGCAGGCTTGTTTTCTGCTGCTCCAGAGAATAGGACTCGGAACAATAGATGCAAGCTACAGGAAAAGAGATTCCACCTCAACATTAGGAGGCACTTCCTGACAGTGAGAGCTGTTCGACAGTGGAACATACTGCCTCAGAGAGTGATGGAGTCTCCTTCTTTGGAGGTCTTTAAACAGAGGCTGGATGGCCATCTGTCGGGGATGCTTTGATTTTGAGTTCCTGCATGGCAGGGGGTTGGACTGGATGGCCTTGTGCTCTCTTCCAACTCTATGACTCTATGGCCATAAGCAAAGGTATTATCTGAAAACTTAAGTTTTTAACATGAAGGCCATGGACCCTAGAGGGGGCCAAGGTTGGGCCTCAGGAGGTCTGTTTCCCCTCCTATTTAAAATTCCTTCCTGATACTTTGCAATTTGTGTATTTATCTGGGGAGGGAGTCTGTTGCTTTCCTTAGAACCTCATAGAATTACTGACTCCAAAACATTAAAGAACCAATGAGCTACCAAGACTCTGGCAAAGGCATCTTGCAAAAGTAAAAATGATGTTACTACTCAGAATATCATTCATTTCTGTGGAGTAATTCAGAAGCCTTCAAAATCTATAGATGAATGTTCAATAATGCTAATTTATAAGTGGATAGTGGAATGAGTTGTATTTTACTCAGTATTCAGATGGTGACCATAATCCAGGTAGAATCTGGGTCGAATCATTGTTGTTCACATGCATTTTGAATGCACCCAATTAAGCTTTTAGGGGGGTGGGCTACCAAAAACAAAGACTTAAGCGGGATAATTGATGTCGGATTTTTCCTGAGTTTTTCTAAAAGGTCCAGATTCTTGGCTGTGTGAATAACTGATGTGAACAGACCCACTGTAAACTGGGATAAAACTGCATGCCTTGAACATGCTTCAAATACATTTACATCATAGGCTCCATCTTTATTCGAGTGCTGACATGTGTGAGCAAATGGACTCACAGAAATGCACATAGATGCAGCACCATAGTGTGAACAACAAACCTGGAATGCATGTGTGGGATTATGTGCATAGTCGTGCTAAAAGAACACATGTGAATGATTCCTTAGAGTTAAGAGATTCCTCTTGCTCTTCTGTTTTTAAGAGAAAAGTGAACACTCGCCAACTTATTCAGGAGCTGTTTGCAGTCCATGTTTAAGGTAGAGCAGTGGCAGGTTGCCATCTTCTTGCAGAGCCTTCCCAGGATCATGCACATTTTTGTGGGCTCCAGCTAATTTATGCCCTTTTTCTTAATACATTATTCTAAAGATTTTGATCTGGATCCAGATTTAGTCATGGTTTGAGCAGACCAATAAAATCAATGTAATTTAAAGCAGCTGTGACAGACCTACTGAAAGCAGTAAGTTAATCATAAGTAACTAACAGTCCATATATTTCCATATATTTCAGTGGGTCTACTTTAACTAATCTGAATCCAACCCACATTTTATTATGTATTCATTACATTTATAGTCTGTCTCTCCTTCAGTGAACTCAAGATGGCATACCATCCCCTTTGTTGTTGTTAACTGCCCTCAAGTCAATCTCGACCCATGGAGACCCTATGGATGAGACCCTCTGTCCTCCACTGTTCTGCTTAATTCTTGCAACCCCTTATTATTAAATAATGGCTTGTATAATTCTAGCTTTTGTGCTCAGTTGTATATCTTTAATTTTAGAATCTTTTCTAGTTCTTTCATAGCCCCCTTCCCATTCTTAATCTTCTTTTGATTTCCTGACTGCAGTCCCTGTTTCTATCAATGTTTGATCCCAGATATGAGAATTCTTTTACTATTTCTATTTCTTCATTGCCTAGGTTGAACTTGTGAAGATCCTTGGTGGTAATTATTTTTGTTTTCTTTATGTTCAACATTAAGCCTGCCTTAGCACTTTCTTCTTTGACCTCTTAGTAGTTGTTCCAAGTCTGTGAGGTTTTCTGCTAGTATTAGGGTGTCATCTGCATATCTTAGATCGTTGATATTCCTTCCTCCTATTTTCACTCCTCTCCTGTGTCGATGACTGTTTTTCTTATAATATGTTCTGCATACAAGTTGAACAGATAGGGTGAAAGGATGCTGCCTTGTCTGACCCCTTTGCCAATTGGGAACCATTCTGTTTCTCCATGTTCTCCCCACACCTTATTTTCATAACAACCTGTGAGGTAGGTCAAGCTGAGAGAGCAACCGGCCCAAGGTCACCCAGTGAGTTTCATGGCTCAGTGGGGACTACAGCTGAGTTCTACCAAGTCCCATTATAACACTCTAGCCACCATGTCGGTGCACAGGGGACTTTGGCTGTCATTTCCAACTTTTCAAGCAGGGATCTCCTGGTAAGGGCAGGCCGATTTGGAGATAGAGCTTATGGGACAGGCAGAAAGGCTCCCTCAAGATCCTCAATGGGCTGGATGAGGAAACTCTATGGCACAAATTAGACCTAGGGCCCAGAGGTTCCCCTCCTCTGTTTTGGAGAAAAGGTTGGATACATATATGATAAATAAGTTTCTAAGCTGATAGCTCTTCTGGAAGTGATAGGTCCTCCAGAAGTTTTGGACTTCAATGTGGTGTATAGTTTAAGTGTTGGATTACGATTCTGAAGATGATGATTTAGTGACCTTAGACAAGTCATATTCTCTCAGCCTCAGGGCAAGGCAATGGCAAACCTCCTCTGAACAAATCTCTCCAAGAAAACTCCATGATAGGGTCTCCTTAGGGTCGCTATAAGTCAGAACCAACTTGAATGCACACAACACACACACACACACACACACACACACACACACACAGAGTGCCTGATTGCTGGCCAAGTTGGCTGGGGCTTCTGGGATCTGTACTACTGTAGTTCATACAAGGGTCCTTTCACACAATGCAGTTATAGCACCATGATTCCCATCAGCCATAGCCAGCATGGCCAATGGTGAGGGACGATGGGAGTTGCAGTCCAAAAACATCCAGAGGGCCACAGGTTGCCCAGTCCTGATCTAACATATTGAAAAGCAGAACTTGCTTCTTCCAGTGAAAAATAAATTCACTCTTATAGCTGGACAGAACACATCCATTCCTAACCTTTACTTCCAGATCTCTGAGGCTTCTGAGTGTAAGAGGCTATTCGTTCAGACTTGTCCCCTGTGCACTCTCTGTGCTTTGCTTGCACTTGCTGTCTATTATTTGGTGCTGTGGCAGCCTTGTTTGAAACCAATGTTTATTATACACAGAACAGTGCTCTTCTTTGAAGTACTCCCATGCTTCATGGGTCACTTGTTTCCAAATTATTTGCCCATTTGCACTGTACAGCCAGAGTAAATGAAGAACGTATTGCAGCAAGTCAACTAGAAATCTCTTATGTTTTCAGCTCTGTAGGACAGGGAGCATGGAAAAGGAGGACAGGACCAAAGGATTTCTTGGAATGCAAGAGAGATTGGTAACAAGGGTCAGCACATATATCTAATTAATGAAGTCTCATTCACAAGGGGCTAAGTCCCAGATATAACTTTTTAGAGTTGCCAACTGGCTAGAATTTCTCCAGCTGGGTTATAATGTTTCCTTACTGGCCAATTACCAAAACTGAAGGATGCAAAACAAAGGGGAGGGTACTGCAGGATATGTGAAGTGCATCCCCCAAACTGCTTTTCTGACCACTGATCTGTTCTGATGCCACTAGCACTGTTTTCCTGCCCCTCCTGCCAAGGGTGAGTTGTCTATTCTGGAAGACTCCAGATGCCACAATTTAGCATTTGAATAGGCTGGTGATTTTTGACCACTTCTAGCTTTTTGTTTTGGGTTTGGGGGTATATTTGGTGGTCCAACCAACCCCTGAAAGGTCCCAGAGATAGAGAATAGGCCTGTGGACCTGCCAGAATTGTCTTGAGATAAACTATGAACTACTATCACACATGGACATGTGAGGGGTAGGTGCATTTCTGCACAAAAGAGCACACATCTGTTTCAAATATATACCATGCTACCACACAAATTTCTCCCCCCATCCCTTTTTTTAAAAAAAGAGCTTGTCAAAGTTATGTTTCAGGTTGCAGCTCCATGGCAGCCTTTTTCCTCAAGCTCCTGGCTAATGCCATATTTGCAGATGCCTTTGATGGGCAAGAAGGAACAGTCTCTTCCCTTTGTATGAAGGCAGAACTATACTGACAGAGATTTATGCTCTGAAAGTGTGCTTATTCTATCTTGGCCCCAGCCACCAATGTATCAGAGCAACATGAAGATGGCTCTTAAGTCTGCAATGTAGATGCATCCCATGATATTCTTTGCAGTAAAGATGAAGTACTTTTTTCTGGCAGGGGTTACATTGCTGGGGGGGGGGGCAGATTCTCCTGCAGGGGTTAGAACCAGATATAGGCAGATCCTTTCCCCACTCTTTCTCATGATCCTTTCCCCCACCTTTCCCCACTCTTTCTGAAAAGGATCCTCTCATTATCCTTTTCTTTGTCTCTCTTTCTCCCCTTGCTCGCAGAGGAACAACTTGCTCTCATCAAAGGTCTGAACATATTAGAGGGAGCTTTCACCTCCTTCCCTCCTACATCTATTTTGTCTCCCCTCTTCATTGCTATTGCTCTTGCCAGAGGTCTGTGCTGATCACTTGCGGAAGGCTTCCTTTCTATGTCCATTTTGGCTGCCTCCCCATTTCCCCCCAAAACTCCCTTTTCTTCCCCCACTGGGACCCCCCTCCCTTGCATGGCCCAGGGCTACAGGTTGTCCATCCCTGCAATGCTCCACTACAATCCCTTTCACTTGTTTGTAACGTTGGGTCCAAAGGTGCCAGAGGGAATATGGTGGCCAGATGCCAATGAGGACAGAGCTTATTTCAGAGCTAAGGTGAAATTCCCTCTTTTGCACAACGATGAAAGGTCAGGAGCTCTGCCTCATTTTGCACCTGTCCCCTCAGAGTGGAAAGCCTCTTCCATTCCTGAAAGGGCTGGCATAGCATCTGATTTTAAAATGTCCCCAAATCCTGGGGGCTTCTACTGTTTCTGCAAACTCTAGCGTATGACTTTGCATAAGGCAATTCTCATGACTTTCTATGCATGACCCACTGGCATCTATATATTATGCCTTCATGTTGCTTGTCAACTCTAGGCAACACAAGGAATTTAACAGGATTTTCTCGTAAACTGTAAATGTTCCTTAGTAACTATTTTAGATTGTAACATATGTCAAGCAGATTGCAGTGCTCCACTGTGATAAGTCATCCACCATTTTTGTGTAAGACAATCCATGGCACAACACAAATTCATTTTCTGCTGCTGTATGGGTTCTTTGGATCCAAGCCAAAGAGGGTTTTGGTGGGTGTGTTTTAATTCCACAATGTAGACCAAATCCAGTTGCACAGCAGCTAAAAATAGTAACCAGTACAGTGAGTGGGAGAGGAATTGTCCACTTTTCAGAGGCACAGCAATAAATGCTTGAGTTTTTAAAAAGGCATTTGGCCCATAACTGAGAATCCTGTCCAGCCAAAATCCAAGTAATAATGTAACAGCCCTACCATGAAATGCAGAAGAATCCACTGAAGAAGGTTACATTGGTTATATTATTGGATGGGGCTGCTTGCTTAGGAACAGATAGACATCTGTCTCAAAGCCTTTATCCATTACTAGGCCCACTTGCAGTGGGAAGAAGGATGTCCTAGCTGCCAGCTTTTGTTACTATTGAAAACAATTCTACCCTTGTATCTTCAGGAGCACTCCCACAGCACCATCTACTGTTTCTGCAGTCTCAGCATCTAGGAGGCACAGCAAAACATTTGGAAGAAAAACAAAAGTAGTGAATGGCTTTTGGTTTGTCATTTTGGCTTGTTAGTTTGGTTTGTTGCTGTTGCTGTGTGAGTTCAATAATCACAACCTTGTAATGACACAGTTTATATAACATGCCTTGTATCATCTTGTGGGGGTGGGTTAGGGGGATTGCAGCTGTATTTAGAGGGCCTGGATGTGTTTCTTTAAAACATTTGAATTGTTTTGAATATATAATACATTATAGAGTGATACCCTTATTGGACCAACCAAAAATGCACAAAATATATCATGCAAGCTTTTGAAGTTCCTTTGCTTTCTTCATCAGGCAAAGGTGTTAAAAATCATGAAGGAAAAGGGGAGAGGGATGATGTTAAAGTCACAGGCCTACAGTTAGTCAAGATGTTGGTTTTGTTGTCAATAGGATGTTCTATTAGATGAGTGTCCAAACAGGCAGAGGCCACTCCTTTCTTTGGCCACGTGGGCTCTAAGAGAGTTGTAAAATTCAGGCAATAAAATTTAAAATCCATTACCAACAGAAAAAATAACTTGCCTTGAGATCCAGGTTGTTTCTGTCCTGGCTGAGGCTACCCACCTTTATCTCAGGCAGAGAACATTGAATTTCTCAGTGGGATCTACTCCCAAGCAAAATGTAGAATTGACTGCAAACAGTTGAAAAGGCATGTTATTGTTGTTGTTATTGTTGTTTGCCTTCAAGTCATTTCTGATAAAGGCAACCCTAAGGCAAACCTGCGTTTTCTGGGGCTGTGTGTGTGTGACTCCCCTAAGTTCACCCAGTGGGCTCCTGTGGCCGAGAGGAGAATTGAACTCTGATCTCTAGAGTCAAACCACTACATCACACTGACTTTAATCATTAGTCAGGTACAAATGGGGAATTCGGTTTCTTAATAATAAAATTAATATTTCCAACGAACAATCATTTGTTAATACTGAAATTTAAATATAAAAAATGAAATGAAAATATAAACGGAAAAGCAGACCATGTTAACTTATTCTGTACATTTGTATTTCATTTTTTAAATTTTCTTAAGCTGCATCATACTTGGCAAAGTGGGAGGCAGTAGGAAAAGAACATTACAGGTGGAGTGATTCAATCAAAGAAGTAGGGGTGCCAGATCTTAAGGCCTGGCTCTACTCCTCCAGTCCTCAGGGCAAGAGGGAGGAATCTCAGGGCAGGAACATTGCTTTAAAGTAAGTGTGGTGTGTCTATGTGTATATTTCTCATTTGTTAGACTTACCTGAATGGTATGCTCTGTGACATGCTTAAGTTTTATGCTTAATGTTCCCTGCTTAATGATATTATTAGGGTACACCCTATTACCCTTCTGACATCATCAGAGCTGTCTCCTGTGACATCAGAAGAAGCTTCCCTAGGTATCAGGTTTTAGCCCTGAAATCTCAGGGCCTGGGATAGCCCTGACATGGCACCCCTACAACTGCCCTGAGGTTGCAAAACCTGAGCAGGGCAGTTGATGACTCAGGACCATGGCAGTCTCTCTTTCATAGAGTTGCCATAAGTCAGAGTTGACATGATAGCCAATAACAACAGTAAGCCATATCTTTTCAGCCAGGCCTCTTAGGCTTGTGGCCCTTAGGCCCTTGCCATGCCTGAAAAGTGACCCAGAGCCCCCACAAAATTGCCTACCCATGCCCTAGTCATTTTGGTGCTTCACTACCAGAAAATATATAGGGAACATATGCCAAGATTCTGTTTGAATAAACCCACTCACTAGCTGTATCCTCACCTTTTTATACCACCACTTGATATTTGCACAGGGCTCAAAATCACTAACATGTGTTGGAATCACCATATTATGTGATTGATTGATTGATTGATTAGCATTTCACATGGTTTGGTCAATGTTTTGCTCCATAAGCCCACTGCATGTTTATATGACCAATCTTTGCAATCCCATGGCCTTCTCTTAAAGAAAGGCAGATCAATGCAGCTCTTTCTCACTAGTGAAGAGCCTGCCTGTATTAATAGGAAAGCCCTGCCTTTTTTTTCCCAACTGCTATTCACGTTACCACAGTTACTCAGATCTTTAGGAGTGATCAGGAATAAGATTTTCTTTTGCTCTATGCAACAACGTTCTATGAAGTTAGTGTCACCAGTGCTGGCTTTGCACTTTCCTGGGTCTCATTCACACTACACAATTATAGCACTATGATTACATTTTGACTGCCATGGTTCTATCCTATGGAGGCCTGGGAGTTGCATTTTGGGGAACAGTACTTTGAATTCTCAGCCAGAGAGTTCTTCAGTACCTCTGACAAAACTACAGACTCCAGGATTGCATAGGATGCAGCCATAGCAACTAATGTGGAATTATAGTGCTATAATTTGGCCCTTGGGGTTTGGTTCCGAGACAACAACCCCCGCCACTTGATACCAAAATCCCTGGATGTACAAGATCCATTATATACACTACAGTGTCATAGTAAAATGGTGTCACTTATATAAATGGCAAAAACAAGTTTTTTAAATAAAATGTTTGTGTGTGAATATTTTCAAGCCATGGATAGTTGAATCTGTGGATGGAGCATCCGTGGATATGGAGGGCCAGCTGTAGTGTGAAAAGGACCCTACTCATCCAGCAGTTTAAAAAAAGAAAAGAAAAGCAACATCAAAATTACTGCCCCCTCCCACACAGTAAGGTTCTCTCTTACCTCCAAATCCATTATGTGAAGCAGTTATCATTCTGCTTTGCACAGACTGATTCTGAGCAAGCCTGAGAATACTGATGCTGATGCAATCCATTTCTTCAAAGCATCTGCAAACCCCCTTTTGTCAGTAAATGTTGCCAGCATATCTATGTCATTTCAAATAGGATCTACTTTTCTAATAGGAGGAAAAGACTGGTATTATTTTTGCTTTTTAAGGTAATATCAGGATAGACTCTACCAACACTGAATTGACAGACAGACAGACAGACAGAGACAAAAAATTCACAGGGAAACTAGCTATCTACTTTTTCTTTTCTTTTTAAAGAATATTTTGGCCCTTTTGAGGCTTGATGTGTTGGTAATCACTGTCTTGCAAGGCTCCAAGGCATCAGTTCTATGAAATGGCTGCCAATTTTGGTTCAAGGAGACGTCGCTGTGAAAATTGCTAGGTGTGTCTTTCAGAATTGCCAGCCTTCTGTAGTTGCCTGAGTTGCATCCAATTGCTTTCTACCTGTCTTTCATTTTTTCTTTGTGGAGAACACATTTTCTGTGTTCAGAAAACAGTGGTTCAGTCAAAAGCTGGGTATGAGCAATATGACAATGCTGTCAGGCTCACAACATTTTGTGATCTTATAGATGGGGGGGGATGTTTGGATGTTCTCTGGTGAACTTCTGAATGACAGCATTCATGTAGGCCTTTTTTAAATTAAAAGGGACTTATGTAAACTGTTTTAGCCAATACATAATGAACAATGTTCAGCCCAGCCATACGTAAGGAGACTCTGCAGGTATTTCTTTTCACTTGGAAGAAATACATTGTTTGGCCAGCTTACAAACTGGCTGTGAAGGCAAGACAAACAATTTGTAAGCAATTTATATACACCATGCTGTAGAGGCAATGTGGACTTCAGGAAAAGAGTGCCAGAGTCGAAGCAGGAGGCCTGACTTTGCATCTGACATACTGTGCAGGATCAAGGACAAATAATTTTACAATTGTGTGTTTGTGCTTGGCCCTGGCCTATTTTTGGATCTCTTTGATATAGAGATTGTTTCTCATTATTTGTGGGTGCCATGAACTGAACTGCAACTCTAGCAGTTTTTCCAAGAGGTAATTTATTTATTCAAGCCCATGGCCTGCTCTGCAGACTGTAACAGGACCTAACCTAGCACAGTGTTTGAGAAGCTACTGCAAAACAGGACAGTGGAATGGTGGTGACAATCTCCTGGATGGGCTTCTGGCCACTTTTGTTCACACAAGAAGTGCTGTTCTTCTGTAGACACACACACACACACACACACACACACACACCTCAATACCAAATCTTCTTGGACTTTATTCAGAGAACAGGTTTATTTGTCTGATGTATTATCCTCTGCAAATATCCATATACTAGTTCAGCCCTTCCCAACTTTTTACCAAGGAGGAACCCTTTAAATAATTTTCATGTCTCAGAAAACCACTGCATAAACATTTATAATTACAGCTTTTAAAAATTGTGGTTTGTTTTTTTTCCCCCAATCATGATCTCTCACAGAACCGAGGAACCCTGGTTGAAAAACTCTGTGCTAGATCTTCTCAAAAGATTATAAAACTCTGACCACCTCCAAAAATAGGGGTTGGGCATTCTGTCAAAGATCAGAAGTCCTCATCAAGAAAATAATAATAATAATAATTAATAATAATAATAATAATAATAATAATAATAATAATAATTTATATCCCGCTTAATGAAAATCAATCCAAGTGGCTTACAGTAAAAAGATACATACATCCAAATTCCAAAACATCCCACCCCCCAATAAAACAGTATTAAATGCAATGTAATTAAAATCCATTAGCAACATAATTAAAACCTACAATCTAAAAAGGAAATACTATCATTATAGCTAAAAAGAAATTACAATGCCCCAATGGGACTGAAAAACGCTCCTTATCCACCAAACAATGATGGGGCCACGGAAGGAACGTAAGTCAGAAACCCATAAAACCCAGATAACCAAGGCCGGGACCAATTACTCTGCAAAAGCCTGCCAGAAGAGATCCGTCTTGACAGCTTTCTTGAAGCTGTCTAGAGATGTCAGCTGACGGATCTCATCCGGCAGGTCGTTCCAGGAGTTTAGGGGTGACAACAGAGAAGGCTCTCTGGGAGGTCGCCGCAAGCCTAGATTTTTGGGGCTGCAGC
>CM034703.1:194599738-194623645 GCA_020142125.1 Phrynosoma platyrhinos | reverse complement strand
CAGGGGGCTGCATCCGGCCCCTGGGCCTTAGGTTGCCTACCCCTGGTCAAAACCATGGATGAGAAGGAAAGTTTTAGCCTAATGAAGGTGAAATTGATCCCATCACAAAGTGTATAGCTTCACAGCTCTGCTATCAATGGTGATTACCAATAGAAAAACTATTCACAAGGTGTGTAATATGAAGGCAGAAGAAGCTATTACCTTCACACATTTCTTGGACCATTAAAAGAAACACATCCAATCTAGAAGGGTGTAAAGCCCTGCAGCAATTCAAACACTGCCTGACACAAGGATTCAATAAATAAGAAGGCTCACTAGAAGTACCATGATATGGCTGCAAAGAGACACCAAATGTAAGACAGGGACAACAATTGGATAAGATAACCAGAAAATCCAATACATGAGTGACTGCGACATGATTGGGGAGATCCTCTGAAGCCAAGAGCATTCTGAGACCTCCATCCACTTACTGACATAAGAGCACTAAGTGAACAGCCTTGGAGTTGAGCGATGATTTGGCTAATGGAGATCAGGAAAATGATTCAGAGACCATGAAGAAGAAACATGTCTTCCAGCATTTTACAGATGAAAAGTGTGACGTGTAGCCATGCAACATCAGAATGTGATCAAGAAGGCAAAAGTTATTAATGAGGAAGAACACACTGAGCCTACTAGGAAGGGCAAGACTATCTTCCCCACTCTGCTGAGTCAATTGAAAGCAAGCTACTTTTGACCTTTGAACTCAGTTTGCACAATGAAGAGACAAAGGAGACAAAGGAGAAATGGGAAGAGGAGAAAGAAACTGGGACATTTTAAAAGCAGATTAAAAAAAGTGGGATGAGGGTTAATCAGAACTACCCCTGCCAATTTGGGGCAGTTTGAGAGTATGCAACAAGTGGGGAGGAAAGGAGGGTGACCAACCAGTTTTGGCCCTTGTCTCAGTCACTGTGGCCTCTGGTTGTGCTGCTCTGCCCAGTGCTTGTACAGAGCTCCAATGGATGATTCCTGAGGGAAAGTGGCCCTTGAAAGAAAGGAAAACAGGAAACTTGCCATCCCCGCTACAAGTACAAACACCTGTGCTCAGAGTTTATTTTCACCCAAATGTAGACGTGGACAGGCAGCTGTTTGTCAAACTACTTTCTGAACACATAAAGAACAGATTTTCACTACTAAGCCTAATTGACCAGGAAGCCGAAGAACTCTTGACTGCATTTAGAGATGTTACTAGGGAAGCTGTAGCCAAAAAAGTTTTTTTAAAAAAACAAAATCAAAGCATCGTATAACTGGTAGAACACTTCAAAAGGCTAAGGACAAATGAGAAGAAAAAGTAAAAGATGACAGAGTCCTGAGCACAACTGAAGAGTGACTACAGTGACTTGGATTGGGGACATAGAGAACTATTATAATAATCAGCACAAGTGAACAGAAGAAGACAATAGAAAAAGGTAGAATAAGAGACCGCTTTTACAAGATCTAAGACCAACATGGGAACTCTTTATATGATCAGAAAGAAATAAAAAGCAGTACATGGGAGAACTATATAAAAGGGTTGGAAAGATGACAGATTCCTTTGAGGAAGAACTTTTTGACAATGAATCCAGAATCTTAGAAAGTGATGTAGAAGAAGCTCTCAAAGCACTTAGAAGAAATAAATCTCCAGGAATAAGTAGCATACCAATAAATCTGATTCAAGCTTTAGAGATGGAATGCATCCAAATTCTAACAAAAAAATCTACCAACAAATATTGAAAAGAAAACAATGGTCTACAGACTGGAAACACTAAATATAATTTCAGTCCCCAAGAAAAGAAACTCTATAGTAACCATCAGACTATTTGCATTAATCTTCCATGTATGCAAATTTATGCTCAAAACTTTACAACAAAGATTTTTACCACATATGAAGAGAGAAACGACAGGTGTCCAAACTGGGTTCAGAAAAGACAGAGGCACTACAGATCGTATTGCAAACAAATATTGGCTAATGGATCTCATGAAAGGATTTCAGAAGAAAATTGACCTGTGTTTTATGGATTATAGCAAAGCCTTTGATCTGTAGTACATGAAAAACCATTAATTGCTGTAAAAGAAACGGGTATGCCACAATATTTTATTTTCTTGATTTATAGTCCATACTTGGAATAAGAGACCACTGTCAGGACAAAATATGGAGAAACAGAATGGTTTTGAGTTGGCAAGGGTATCAGACAATGATAGATTTTATCACCTTATCTGTTTAATTTATACATAAACTTAATTTATATAGAATTTAATTTAATTTATACAGAAAGATAGATTTGTTTCAGAGGAAGTGTAGAAATTGGAGAAAGAAGAACCAACAGTTTAAGATAATACAGATGATACTGTATTACTAGCAGGAAATAGCAACAAGTTGAAATGACTACTGATGAAAGTTAAGGAAGAAAGTCCAAAAGCAGTTACGGTTGAATATTCAGAAAACAAAAATAATGACATCAGATGATTTTATATAGCTTAAAAGTGGGTGAGCAAGATATTGAAATTGTTAAAGATTTGTAATACCTTGGTTCAGTTACAAATCTATATGGAAACTGTAGCCAACACAAAAGAAGACTACTTAAGACTTGGAAGGGCAGCTATGAACAAACTAGATACAATTCTGGAGTATAAAGATATAGCAAAGTCAGAACTATCCATAACATAGTATTTCTGATTTCTGTGCATGGTTGTGAAGACTGGACAATGAAAAAAGCAGACAGAAAGATGAATTCATTTCAAATGTTCTATACTACTGACTGCTAAAAAGACAAATGAATGGATCAAAGAGCAAATTAAGCAATCAAGAGCAAATCTCACTAGAAGCCAACATGACAAAATGGAGGCTATTGTACTTTGGACACATTGTGAGACAACATGATAATGCTTGGTAATGTTGAAGGCAGTAGGAGGAGAAAAGGAAGATGGCATTACAGATGGAATAACTCTGTCAAGAAAACCACAGCTCTGGATTTGAAAGACTGTGGCAGAGCTGTTGATGACTGGAGCTCATGTAGGTCTCTCATTCATAGGGTCCCCATAAATCAAAGCTGACTTGCTGTCAAACAACAACAACTTTATGTCATTGCAGCTGATTGATTCATTTAGCTTGGTACTGTTCACAATGACTGACATCTGCCCTCCAGGGTTTCAAAATTTCCCCCCATCTATTCTAGAAATGCCAGCAGTTGAACTGAGGTCTTGAATGAGTACTCTCTGTCACTGAACTTTCTTTTTTGGCCTTTTCTTCTTTCCATTGCTGCCTTTCTCTCCTTCCTATAAGTGTTTAATAATTTTTCTTTATGAGTCAAAACACTGATCATGTGTCAGACATTTTTCTTGTCATCATTCTTAATAAATGTTAGCAACCTGAATTAAAAATTAGCTCTGTTATCTACTGTCTATCACTGGTTTTTTATACCACATCTCACCTGGTGAATAAGGCCAGATAAAGTTCCAGCTTACAGTTTTTAAAAGCAAAGATATTTACACAAACCAGCTACCCAATAGTTCCTAAGAGATACAAGATACATCCAAAATCTAAAACAGGTTCTGCAAGGCCTCAGCCTTTCAATAGCATTCTCTTTCTCTGCCAGATACTTTCTGGCTCTGAATAAATGCTTCCCTGGATATTTGCTTTTGTTGAGGGCACACAATAGAGAATTTCAAAGCGCTGCATGCCTGTATGTATCCTATGGCTTGTATCTCTCTACAGTATGCTGAGGAACACACAGAGGGGGACCCAAACAGTGATGAAGCTTACAGAGCAATGCTGGCAGCTATTCTCAGGATGCCTGGTGTTGCATCAATCATGTACTGTTCTTTCCTTCTATTCATATCAAAGGAGAGACTTCATACAGACTCCTGCTATTAACCATAAGATTCTGGTTTCTTCCTTCTGCAGCATCTAGCAAATTCTCCCACCAGAAGGGATAGCACTTCTGCTGCAGCAGCAAAAGAAAATAAGTAGCATTTGTTTCAACACACAAGTGCAATACTCTCAGATGAGTTGATGCATATGCTTTTGCAGCTGAGGTCTGAAAGGAAGCATTGAGGGAATGGTGCAACAGGGAGGCAAAGAAAGGATTCAAAAAGGTGCTCAGAGGACTCAGTAATTAGTAGCCACAGCCAGGAAAATCATCATCATCATCATCATCATCCTGCCTTTTTTTCTCCTGATAATGGGACTCAAGACAAATAA
Organism: Phrynosoma platyrhinos; assembly: GCA_020142125.1. Classification (NCBI taxonomy): domain Eukaryota; kingdom Metazoa; phylum Chordata; class Lepidosauria; order Squamata; family Phrynosomatidae; genus Phrynosoma; species Phrynosoma platyrhinos. The sequence goes on along the minus strand of CM034703.1, from coordinate 194,619,429 downwards.
CAATGTATTCAAAACAATACAAAAGCAAAAACTATGCATATAAGATTTAAAAACCATTACCAGTGAACAATTTATGAAGTTAAAACATTAAACATTAAAAAAATATTAAAATGCATTAAAAGATTATATACAATACTTGTAAAAAGCATTGGGCAGCAATAAAAGCCCAACCCTAGTCATTGTGTAAAACTGATGGCACAAAAATGGTTTGATCTGACCTCTCTGGGGGAGGGAGTTCCAAAGTCTTGGAGCAGTCACCAAAAAGGCTCTCGCCCTTGTTCCCACCAAACAAGCCTGAGAAGGTGGTGAGACAGAGAGAATGGCCTCTTCAGATGATCTTAGAGCTCTAATGGACTCATAAAGGGATAAAATATCATAAAATAAAACAATAATGCTGGCTCCTCTGTGTCCAAGTATACTCAAGCATCCATCATGAACACCAGCCAAGATCCAGAAAGCACATTGGAGGAGAATGAATCTAAGAAATGTATTTATGTCATCATACACAGCATGGAGGCTATTTGCACTTCACTACTTCCTCCCCAAATGTATCAGCAGCTGAGGACCTGAAGGGTACCACTTTATCTCCCCCAGTCTTGGACAGCTGGAGGGGTGCATCAGGACATGTTGCAGGTGACTTTGAACACTCAATGAAGATAGAGCAAACTCTGCTCCTAGCAGGGCTGTAAGGTGTCCCTTACTGTAAGGGATGTCCCTTAGTTGAGAGTCAAAAAACTTATACAGCAGGTACTCCTTATTATTTAGGCATATCCCCTGTTTGAAAGTTGAAAAGCTTTTCTTTTTATATAAATTGAACATGATGCCAAATAAATCATCATCATCATTATCATAATCCATATTCTGGTGTGTTGGCCCATTAAAAAGGCAGAAATGTATGTATTGTGTAATTTATGAATGTGGGTGACATGTTAATTTTAAAGAGAAATAAATGGCTAAGTTAACTGAAATCAATGTTTTCCTTTGGTATTTAAATAGAAAACAAAATTGTTAATAACTGCTTCCTGATTGTCAGCCCTGTAGAGATGTAATTCTTCACTGACTTTCTTCTCAAGGGAAGGAACAAATAATTTTAGCACACATTCCCACACACAGTTCTCGTAGGCTGTTTGCACTTTGGGATTTATTTTGTGCAAAATTCATACTTGGTTTTTTTTTCTGCACAGGAAATAATATTGCTAAGCAGAAATATTCTTTCTTATGGAGAAAATGTTGGTTTCTATACCAATCAAACATGTGGAAATTTTGCACAGAATAAACCCCCAATCGCATCATTTTCTGTACAGGAGCCAGCATTTTCTATGCAGAATATTATGTTTCTATGCAGTAAATACTGCTTTCTGCATAAACCAACCATTTGTGAATTTTGTGCAGAATAACTGCTGAACTTCAAAGATGCTTATAAGTCCAGGGTTCTTCTCATCCGGGCTTCTTGAAATTAAAAAAAACAAAACATTAATCATTAACCATTAATTCCCCCCCCCCAAAAAAAATCTTTCCATCTCTGCAGCCCTGGATGTCATGAATTTCCTTATTGCTATTACGAAAACCTGACAACACTAGTTTTGAGTGTAAGACTGCTTCTCTTGTGTGTCAGTGCCACCATAACATGCCTGGACACACTCCAGAGAAGGGAGCTTGCACCCCCACACTCCACTGCTGTTGTCCATCCAGGGTGGGGAGTCTTGTGCCAGAAGGTACAGGAGATGCCTCCTTTTGCAGCATTCCCACAAATGCATACCCTAACATAACCATGGATTACACCATCATATGTCACCAAGAGGATTCTAGCTTCCATGCACTGCCAGCCTCACTGTAGCTCAGAGAAAAAGGACTTCACCACAATTAAGGATGTAAATCCTAATCATAACAATCCACAACAAGAGCTAAAAAAACAAAAAGCAAGGGGGAGAGAAAGTACCATGAGGTATCTATCTGCCTATTTCCCTCTCCTCCCCAAGTTAACTACCATATTGGTGCCAGCAGTGGCTGATAGATCTTCTGCATGGGGGTGGTGGATCTACTTTTGGCTTCACGGGCACTCCTCCTGCAGCTGCTCCAAATTGTATGGGAGCAATCCTGGACTTTTCCCCAATAGAGGTACAGCTCCAGCAGAGTTCCCTTACAGCTCCGAGCAGAAGAGCAACTATAAAACAATTCTCCATAGCAAAAGATCCACTGACCTCCCCAGATGGTGCTTTAATTTCCAACATATCTGTGCTTACCCTGTCTACCTGTAAATAAACAAATCCCCACTGAACCATAAATTAGCTCATAGGGTAATCTTGTCCTCCCTCTCAGCCTAAATTGCTTCTTCTGGGGATTATTGTGAGGATACAGTGTGGAGGAGTGAAGCCATATGTGCTACCTTGATGAGTTCACTGGAATGAAGGTAGGATCTCAATGTAACAAATAAAATACAGTAAAGCTATTTTAATTTAAGAACAAGAAATTATTTTTAAGTGCATGCAATGTTCCTTTCTAAGCTCCTCCAACGTTCCATATAGTTAAAGCACTGGGGAAATAAAGAATGACATAAATGACTTGCTGCTTTTAAGGGTGATGATGAACTTGCACAAAATGGTGTTCAGAAAACAAAAGAAAAGAAAGAGTTGAATGGAAAATGAACAAAAATATGGTATAAAGTGCATTTCAGTAGGAATAACTTTATTCTCCTACACAGCAGAGATATGTAAACTCATGGAATATTCTGAGCATGAGCCTTTATTTAAGATTTCTTAGGTTGCTCAAACATAGATCAGCTGACAGATTCACAACTAAGTGTGTGGATTGAATTCACATGAAATACATTTTAAACTTGTGTTTAGTCTTGAGCTGGTTGATTTCTGATGGCTCATTTGCCTGTACAAATTACCACTTGAATAAACATTTGGGAGCCTTCCCCCTTTACAGTGTATGAGATTTTTACAGCTAAGAAATAGCAATGTTCACAAAAAATAACATGTCAGCATCAAGAAAAATATTAATATGAAAAAGCCTTTAACCTCAATAAGAAACTTCTTGGCAGATTATTATCTGCACTGAATCAGTGTACATGCACAAGCAGCACACCTCTGGCATCCAACAAAGAGGCTGAGCCTGGAAAGTGACTCTTAAGATCAGATATAAGGAAGCTATCTAGACCTGAGCAGTAGTGGGATGATGCTCTGGGTCCTTGAGCATCATGTCACTGCTGCTCAACTACTGTCATCATAAGAAGAATGATGTAATTGCTTAAGATCCCACGATATGTAAAAGGTCCATGCGACTTCTCTTGAACCCCTAAATTAGTCTACACTCCCTTCAGTTGTGTTAGAAGTCGCTATCCTATTGCCAGTATCCAATGTAAATTTCAACTGGGAGGCCAGTCAGTTGAAATTTACCTCAGGCAGCAAAATGTAATCGGACAGCTTTCATAAACTGCCATGTTGCAGGGCCTTCAATCATACCTCTACAAACATCCACAGTTATGTAAGTCTTAGCCTCCATCCACCTGCACTCACATCCTCATAGGTACTAGTCCCTGCAAGATGTGCCAGTCAGCACATGGAGGACTACTGACCCACACCGAAAGACTGTGAGCAACATGGGACTTTTCTAGCCTGTTTAGCTTTCCCTCCTTGCCAGTTGAGTATCTGATTAGAATTTAAGAGGAACAACCAGCAGGCTGCTACTACCACACTCTGCCTAATGATAGCACAAACCTTGCACTTTACTACAGTCTGGAACTGGAACTACTGATTAGCAGGCATACATATAATCATATTACCATTAATTCATGTAATTCCTTCCAAGAGTTAAGAACAAAAAAAAAGGGGGGGGAAGGGTCAGGCCAAACAGTTTGTTTGTGATCTTTGTTTGAATTATTCTTCTCCTAACTGATGTAGAAGGGATTCGCTTATCTGCCATTGCCAATGTCCTTAAATCTGGTATGACTTTTAAAATGCCATTACTCTGCTTCATTTCATGAATTTTACAGGTAGCTTTAAAAAACATCATTCTTCACTCATAACTTGCTTTGTTTTTCCAACAGTTCTAGCATCGTGGGGTTTTTTTTACTGCAGAAAATCATTTCAGGAGAAAAAGATAGCATAGTTGCACAATGCCTTCTAATAAGTAGTGGAAGGAGTCGTCTGTACAGAAACACCTCTGATGTATTTACCGCTGGAAATCCAGCAGTAATTTCAAGCATCCAGTGGAAATCAGCATTTTAAAAAAATGTGAATATTTCTGGCTTTTGTCATAGGAGATTAAAACAGAATAGACACGTCTCTGGCTGAATATTATCAGATGATGCTGTGGCTGAGATGAAGCTGCTCTGTCCTCCATTTGTGACTATCGCACACCTTTTTATTGACGGGCTTTTCCTGTCAATTGCTGCCAATATCACTACTGTATTATTAGATTTGGGTGCTATGATGAATGGACTGCTGTCCTGTGGTGCCAGTTTCTTCCTCTCTCACTCCTCCCACCCCGCTATTCCCAAGAAGCCAGTTTAAAAAGAGGGAAACCTTTTTTCTTCCCACCAAACCTAATCACATTGGCATAATGCCTAAATTGTGTAAAAAAAGAGAAACAGAGAGAAAATGAAAGGTATGCTGGTAAAGCAATAGGGCAAGAAGGTGGAGTTAAGGAGAAAGAGTCCCAGATTGGCAATGGCTGCTACAGTGATTTCAGACGCATGTAATAGGGACGACTCACAAGCCAGTATGTATGTTTCCTTTCATTAATGTGGTCATGGTGAGAACAGGGGCTCATGTGAAAATCTCCTTAACATATAGGTTCTTCCTCGTTGGAATAAATCTTTTCTTCTTTCACGTTCATTGTAATGGATAATACAATATTCTCATTTGGGGGCTCACCAAAGTATTTTAGGAAAATACTAGTACGGGAAAACACCAAAGTATTTGATTTCAAAGAAAAAACAAATCTACTACAAAAGTAAAATCTGTAAAAGTATGTATGGAAGTGATAGGAAAATTACTCCAGATTTTCTTGGATGACACTGATTGGATGAAGTCTGGCTTTGGGATCTGAAATTCCATTTGATTGCCTTGTGGGGTAACTCTTGGACATGGTTAGATGGAGTCAGTGCTATCCTTTGGAGGCTCTTGTACCTCTCAGAAATTCACCACCAGAGGATGGGGCTGGACAAGTGAAAAATACTAATTAATATCTGCATCATTGTGAAAAAAGATGAAGAGAAGAACTGCAAGAGTGTTCATGCTTTGGGATTTCATTCAGGAAAATTTGGTTGTGCAAAAATACATGCCCTTTCTTTGCTCAGAAAATGTTGTTTAGGGCAGCAAATATGTTTTCTGCATAAAAACCAAAATGTATGCACAAGAGACAACATATTTTGCACAAAATACACCGAATTCTGTGCAAAAGAAGAGTGTCTTGTGCAGAAAATATTTTCTGCTCTCAAACCCAAGTTGTCACTCAGAAAAATCATGTGTATTTGTGTTCATAGTCCTGAAATATAAATAGTGGTTGAAAATTACACAGATATCCTTCCATTCTCACCTAATCAGGAGAAAATCACTGACATTATTTGTACTTGTTGAAGGAATGAAGAGAAAATTAGCATCCCAGATTGGGACTAAAGTTCTAAGGAAGTTCTGATCCTTCTCCCAGGTAGACTCTGTCTGGAAGGCTGAATGCTATCATGACCAACTATGGGGGGTTGCAGACTGCCAGAAATAGTGCAAATTGAGTCCACTTTTAGGGTTAGGGTTAGGGTTAGGGAATCATGGGGACTGTATTTTATTGTGGCACCAGAGCTCTCTGACAGAGAAGGCTCAATGTCCCAGAAAAAAAACAATTCCCATGATTCCCTAGCACTAACCCTAACCCTAAAAGTGGACTCAATTTGCACTATTTCTTGCAGTCTGCAACCCCCCTATGTCAAATTTCCAGTTTATGATCTCAAGAAGGCAGTATTTTTTTTAATCAGTTCTTTATTACAGTCCAGAGACCCAGTAAAATCAATTTACAACATATAAAATAAATTAAAAGTACAATGAACAATTAGTCAATTTGTACAGAGGGAGCGTAATTCAAACATTTCCCCCTTGTACAGAAGCTAGCTGTTCTCTGATCCTAACTGCCTCAGACAAAAACTTGGCAACACCAAGGTTGCATTAGGAATCGTATCTTCTAATAAGAATTTGACATAGAATTGGGCCAATTTTCCTGGTGGATTCACCAATAATGGATTAATCGTATGCTGTCAAGCCTGTTTGTAGAACCCACAAGACAAAAGAATGTACTTCATGGATTCTACTTCCTGATTACTGCAGGGACATAATCTTTCAGTATAAGGGACACCAGCAAATCTACTTCAAAGCATTTCAGAGAGGAAAGCATTGCATCTGGCCTTAGTAAACAGCCTACAATAATTAACAACAGTCACATTCTTTAAGTACTCAGCAGGATGAAAAGGCCCAACATGAAATATACTCAATGGGCTCAGTGAGCAAAGAAGACAGTAGAAGTTCTGAATCTCTGTCTGGTGACAGTTTTGGTCAGGATGAGAGTAAACAACCTGAATCTGAATTCAGGTAAGACAGAGGTGCTGTTGTCTAGAGTTTCCAGTGATCTTGAGTTAGATATCTAGGGGTAATGTATTTCCCATGACACAAAAGAGAAGACACACATGATTTTTCATCAATTTTATCATGTATATGCACTGCAGAACATACATAAAATAGTTTGTGTCGATTTGTAGGTCACAGACAGTATGTCATTAAAAATTGAAAGCTCCTTGGTGTTCCAGAGACACAGTTCCAGCAGTTTTGTGCCTAAGAAATCAGACAGGAGGAGGAGGAGGAGGAGGAGGAGGAGGAGGAGGAGGAGAAGAAGAAGAAGAAGAAGAAGAAAGTATGTGCTTTCCTCCCAATGACCAATCACAAAACAAAGCAAGGTAATCTGGAAGCTATGGAAGGTGTGGAAAAACTCATGCTGTGATAGACATCCTTCCGCACTTAAGGAGTTTGCATGTCTAAAGGCATGCTATTTATATTTACTGTATTTATTTTATTTAGAGTATTTATACCCCTATCATATAGTTGAAACTTACTTTGTTTGGATTACAGTTGCCCAGATCCCACAGATTCCCATGATCACTGGGGGATTGCATAAACTATAATCTAAACAATTACTTTTTCCAGCTGTGACCAATAATGGTATTTCCAGGAGAAATCAGACCTAGGAGTTTATCACACGGGAGGCAAAGTGCCCAAATCCCATGGATAAACAGGGTTTAAATCTCAAGAATATCCCACAAAAGCGGGATTGTTTTCAGACACATTGGGCTAATTGAGCATTAACTCGACATTAACCCATGCAGAAAGTGGGCAAAATCATGCCACTTTGTACTTTCAGGATTTTCCTGAAAGTAAAAAGCGCCGCAATTTTGTAACTTTCTGCACAGGTTAATGTAGTGTTAATGCTCAATTAGCCTGATGTCATCCGAAAACAATCCCACTTTTGTGGGCTATTCCTGGATTTAAATCCTGTTTATCCCTGGGAGTTGGGTGCTTCCCTCCTGTGTGATAAACTCCCTAGTCTCAGCCATTTTTGCACCACTTCCATAATGTATTTTACATGGGGCTGTCCTTGTAGAAGGTTCAGAAGCTCCAAGCTGCTCCAGAATTCAGATGCAATTATGCTCTTAGAGCTCGTCTACATGTAGGTGTACTATGCAAATTGGTGCACATTTTCCCACATTTGCATTGACAAAAATTGTCTTCACTTTCCTGCACAAATTCACATCTATTGACCCTCCCTCTGCTGAAAATGCACAGCCACTGAAATGCATGTGAAGCAAACAGGTGGTCACACGTGCAATAATATGCATTTCTGCAGATTTCAGCAGATACTCCATCGAAAACAGTGAACGCTTTTTCCACCGAGTTTAAGGAGGGGGTGCAAAAAGCCTGAACACCTGCGAATCGCATGTGTTTGGATCAGATTCTATTTGCGTAGAATGAGGAGTATTTAAAACATGTAGCCGAGCACTTAGATGCTTTACATTAAGACCATCTTACACTGATTTGCTACTGACTTTACCGGTTTCTTGTTTGCTTCCAGATTCAGTTCGCGGTATTGGCTTTGACCTTTAGAAGTTTAAATGGTTTTAGATTTCATATCCTGATTAATGTATGAAACTAGTTTCTTGGTTCTGATGAGGGAAAATGGCTTAATTAGCCATGGCATTATCGCACATGACAAAGGGGAAGAAGGGAAAGTGCACACATTATATTCATTCTTGCCTAATAAATGAACTATAGTTGTTTTTTTATACCAAGGCTATTAGTATGAACCAGGACAAAAGTTCATTTAGGGTTGTTGCTGTTGTTTTATTAGTTCTGTTCCTGTGCTGTCAACCACAACCCCAAAATTCAGCAGGTGAACATGCTCCCATTGGTTTCCCACCATGCCAAGGAGATATTTTCTGCCCTGGCTTCTCTACGGTAGACTGGTGTTAGGAAAACAAAAACAAAGTAATGCTGTTTTATTCCCTGAGCTTGCTAACCCCAACCTATTATATTCCAGCCCAAAATGTTCTTTCTGCTTAGGCAAGAGAAGAACACATTTCAAAACAGAGAGACAGAGCTTGAGTAAACCTGTTTAATCACAGGGCAAATGGGATTTTGCCACTGGGTCGCAGCCTCTCAAGCTTACATTTGTATTGAAATGAACACCATCATCAGGGCACTGCATCTGGCCACAAAAGTGACAGTTTTAAGGATTTTACCACCTTAAAGCACTGGCGTATTTCTGGCAGTCTCTCAGTTGATCCTGTTGTGATCAGCTGCTTAATTATTTTCTATAAGTGCATCCCTTTGTCCTACAATAGCTATCCAGGAGCAATAACTGTATAAAGTGAAGAAGGGTAGTTCCCCTTTCTCCCCCATCCTACCTTTCAAAGTTGTACCCTGGTGGCAGATGCAAAACTATATGGCTAAGCTGTATTGGCTTTCGGCCATTCAACAGCTTCTTAAAACACACACACCAAAAAACCCTGCCTCTTATTCAGGGAACTCAATGTCCTGTTCGCCAGGCAGTACGTCAATGTTTCTATGGAAACCTACCCCAAAGATCCTCTCTCCTCTGCTACTGCTGCATATTGCATGACAAGCTTTGTATGCTGCAGTTCTGTACTGTGCAGTGATGAAATGAAAGCTGCTTGGCCCCAAAGGAGATGGTGATGATGATGATGATGATGATGATGATGATGATGATGAAAGGAGAAGGAGGAGAAGAAACAGCACTGAATCTGAAAGCACTGGAACTATTTTAGCACTTGAGTCATAATATAATCTTCTGCTTTGTGTAGTTATATAGTATGAATAATGTCTTCCAAATAGTTTGTTCAGCTGAATACACAAACCCATATGCACAAATACATGCGTCCAGACATACAAAGAGGACTCATTTGAAATTCATTGAAATAGATTGTTGTACTGTGGATTTACTGTATTAGTTTTTCCTGCAATCTCCTGTTTCTCTCTTCTCCTAGCATCTCCACTGATATAAGCAGTATTGGTACATCCTAGGCTTGGAATACCTGAAATGTCAGGTTAGTGGCAGGGCTTCCAGCATGGGCGATGGTGGCTGCAGAAACATACCACTTAAAAGATATTCTCTGGGAACTTTTGCTGAACTTTTTTTTATTTTTGTAAAGGTGAAACATGTTTAGCCCTTGGTTTACAGCAACCTATAGAAAATGTTCAAGCAGTGCTCTGTTGGTTTCTCATTAAGACATAACCTTGCATTTCTTTTCCAGAATTTGGGCCAAAGACAGGCAAATGCATTGCAATAACTGACATCTAAGTGATCACATTCGATAATTAAGCAATCAGATTAGTCATATAGGGCTAATTTTTCAGTTTAATTAATATTTAATGCAATGGGAAACTTCAAATTTGCAAACAGAACAGTGCTATACATGCTAAGAAGACCTGGGAAAGGAGTGGGGAAACCCAGTGGCAGGGAGAAAGAATAGAAGGATATCTGGGTCTGGGTGTGACAAACTAGACATTACGGGAAGTCCATATTTTCTGCAATAAACCAATTTTTTCATGCCACAGCAGAATTTCCACAGAGATGCATGCCTCAGTAGTCACACTTGCAAATTAAACCCATGTTTACCTTCTAGCAATCACCCACAAAACAAAAAGCAAAATATGTGAGGACAATCATATGACAGGCATCTTTTACCACTTCACTGAGCTCTGCTTCTAAATACGTATCCAGAACTATACCGGTAGAAACCCCACAATACGGAAATGGCTATCAGATGCAACTAGCATCATCGCGCAATTAACGAAAGCGCGATGAAGCGCCCCCCGGGAACCGTATTTGCTGTTCACACACAAGTGAGAAGATCCCATACAGAACCCAGCAAGGATGTTCTTGCACATACGTATTTGGTGATCAGACATACGGTGAAAGCACAATGATTGCGCTATCATTCCGATCGCGCAATTGCAATTCCCCAAGAAACCGGCATTCAAAAGAATGGGAATGATGCCACATTGGGACGGGGTTGTGATGGGGTTCTGTGCGACGTCGTGTGAACACACAGAAAAATAAAGCGCAATAGGACGGGATTTAGTGTGGATTCTGTCTGCTTTAGACCCCGTGTGATAACGTCCTAAGAGAGAGTGAGAGAGAGAGAAGTCCTTCAGGAGAGAAAGAAATGTTTTGCAACTGGCTCATTGGACCAGCCATTTTAAAATAACCACCCCAACACTCACTGTAGCCATATTCTAATGACTCTCATGATTATTTCTCAAAATTTCAAATGAGCCCACTGATATAAAAAATAATAATTGGAGAGCCCCAGATAAGCAGTGGTTGTAGGTCAGCCTTTCCTGACCTGGAGCCATGCATGCTGGCAGTGATGGAAAGTGTAGGATAATATGTACATATGGCACCAGGTTGGGGAGGGCTGCTATAGATAATTTTGGCTACAGCACTAAAGATTAGTACAATTGTACTTTAAGAATGCTTCAAAAGGTAAACTTCAGGGGATTTTATTGTTCCAAGGGAGGAAGAGAAAAACAAAAGATTATAGCTATCCTGCTGTTATAAGCACTGGGGAGAAACAGCTTTAACAGTTTTAAAATGATTCTACCTTTCCTTGATGTCATGCTAAAGAATCTTATTAACTTTAATTGATATTCCTGGGTATGTGCTCACTGATTTAATGCAAAGAGCCTCTTTATGCGGGGAACATTTTATTCCCAAAGTAAAATCCATTCCAGAGTATTTTGGAGCCTTGCAAACAATATGCGTGTTTCTGAATAATATAATTTAGACAAAGGGAAAGCTTATTGCTACCTACATAACACTCACAGTTGTCAGCTTGTAATGAAATGCTGAACCTCCTCACCTTGCAAAAGTGCCATAAAGAAGAACTCTGCTTCTTTCAGTGTTGTGTTCACTGTTCCAGTCCATTCTGGCAGAATTTAGGATGCTTCTACAAGGATGTAGGGCTGTTGTGCATTCTAAGAGGATAGCCCTCCATTCAAAAGAACTTCCAGTTCTGGTCAAAACATAGTCAATCTTGGTCACTCCAGTCAAAATATATAATACATAAGAGGGCAACCAAGTCTTGGAGTTGCCCATCAGGAGTTAGCATCTGTGACCTGCACACAGTCTTCCCTCCTAAGTTGAATTATATCGCATTTCTGACTGGTTGGGCATCCCTAGAAGGAGCCATTAATCAAAATTCAGACTGGAGTTCAGAAATCAGAAGAAGACTCGAAAGGGCAGCTATGAAAGAACTACCGTAGATAGGACTGCCAGGAGTAAGGTATATCATTATATATCAAAGTTAGGATCATCCATGGCATAGTATTTCTGATTCCTGTGTATGGTTATTAAAGCTGGACAGTAAAGAAAGCAGATAAGAAGCAGATCATCTGATCTGAAATGTGCTGGATAATTGTTTTACAGATACCATAAATGCCCCAAAAGACAAAGGTATGAGTCCTGGAGCATATCAGGCTTGGACTCTCCCTAGAAGCCAGGATGACATGCTTTGGATATAAGCATGAGACAACATGACTCTTTGGAAAATACAATACTGCTTAATAAGGTGGAAGGCAGTAGGAAAAAGGAAGACCAAATTCCAGGTAGATTGCTTCATTCAAAGGAGCCATAGCTCTGAATTTGCAAGTCTTGAGCAGGACAGTTGATGAGTGAGGCTCTTGGAGGTCTCTCATTTATAGGGTCCTATGACCCAAAGTCGATTTGATAACAGAAAGAGAACACAATTGTTACAGTTTAAAAAAAACAACCTAATTTAGCACAATATCAACAAGGCTAGCTATCTGCACCAGTACCCTGTAACCATGTCATGTAAGTGAGACCTTTTTTGTAAGGGATTATTTGCTGAAGTGGAACATAAATACCCTAAAGCAGGGGCCGGCAACCTACAGCCCCCGGGACGGTTCTGGCCCAGGGCCCCGCGCTTACTGGCCCAGGCGGACCCCTGCCACCGCGGCCATGCGTTTGAGTCGCCGGGCAGCCGCGCGCACCACAACTGCCATTTTGTTTTCCAAAATGGTGGTCGCGACACGTTTGCGCTTGCACAGGAGTACTGCGCATGCGCAAACGCGTCGCGGCCACCATTTTGGAGAACAAAATGGCATCCGCAACATGCGCGGAGGCAGTTGCGGCAGCGCATGCAGGGGCGGCGGCGGCGTGTGCACGGTGGGGTTGCACGCACGCGTGTGAGCGCGCGCACCGCCATTCCCCCCTCCGGACCCACCGGAAGGGACAACGTCAGGGGATCGGCCCCCGGCTCAAAAAGGTTGCCTACCCCTGCCCTAAAGGCACCAGATTCTGTCTGGTCTTGGAAGCTAAGCAGGGTCAGCCCTTGTTAGTTCTTGGATGGGAGCCCACCAATTAATACCAGGTGCTGTTTGCTATATTTCAGAGGAAGGAACTGGCAAAACACCTCTGAGTATTCCTTGGCTAAGTAAAACCTATGAAATTCATGGGATCACCATAAGTCAACAAGCAACTTAAAGGCAGACGTATACAAAGCATGTGTTCAAGTGGGTGAGTGCACACTGGCTGGAAAGAAGGAGGGCAGACCAAAATTATAAACTTAGGCTCCCATCCACTTCAGCACACTACAGAAATGTGACAGCCATGCTATTTGGATGAGAGAATCACTCTGCTAGCTAGAGGCATGACTACTTCTGAACAACAGATTCCACACAGCAAGGCCTAAATACACATTAGGTTAACAGCTTAATTATCCATCATGCCACGTTGTTGATGTTTTTTACATTAAATACCAGCTGGAAGGTGAAATTGTGATCAGCACCACAGAATGCTAGGGGGAGATGTTTAAATCATCTCTGCCTCAATCAGAGTTTTGCCAGAAATCATCCTGACGCCACACAAAAACATGCATTAGGAAAAGAGCCCCCACTGCTATGATAATGCAGTATGGTATGGCCAGTTCCCTCAAGACAGCAATGGAGCCTTTTTGCAGGAAAAGCAATGTTTGGCAAAGCCCTTGGTTTAAAATCTTTGTCTCCTGCTTTTTCTCAGCTTAACCAACTACATGCGAATTCTAACATGTGGTCTTTATTTCACTACTGCAACAAACTGCCCCAGGACAAAGTCCAGGCAGACAAATGATGCTTGATCAGCTGCTGCATAACAACAGAGACATTGTTATGGAATAGTTTAGTTTTTCTAAGAAAGTATGGCACATGTTTTATTTTAGGTACGGAGCAAAAAAGACACCAGCTTTTCAATTTTAAGAAAAAGATAGAATGGCTCCAATGTGGGGGCTGTAGGCTAAAAATCCCATCAGATGTAGTGTTTGAATGTGATACTTTTATAGTTTTCTCCCCCCCCCCACACACACACACATCTGTGGAGGTCCTTCACTGGCACTGATCAGCAAGGCGGTTGAATCATGAGCTATTAGACCTTGAGCGAAACTTAGAGGTTGGGAACTATGACCCTCCAAATGCTGTTGGACTACAACTCCCATAAGTCCCAATCAGCAGTCAATGAGGAAGGATACTGAGAGTTGCAATCCAACATCTGGTGGACCAGAGTTGCCCACCCATGACCTTGGCCAACCTCTAAAACTGGGAAATATTACTTTTGTGAACTACAACTCCCAAAATCCCACAGTCAATATGGTCACAAAGGGCCTCGGCAGACGACTAATAGAGTCGTCTTCGAGGCCCTGAAGAGGAGGGGCAGCCGCACGAGCGGCGCCCCTTCCTCTTCCTGAGGTCGCCCTCGGAGTCGCCAGCCCTCCGCACGGCTGGTGCTCCGGGGATGACTTCACGCCACAGTGACCACATGCACTGCGGCGGAAGAGTCAGGGAAAGTGCGCTTTTAGGGCGCACTTTCCCTGACATCTAAAAGGAGCGCCAATTTGGAGCTCCTTTTAGGGACGCCGCAGGAGCGCCGTGGTGCGGAGGCTCCGCTCCGCCGGCGCATCGTCCGGCGGCGTCCCGGAAGCAGTCGTCTGCTTCCCCCCATAGATATTCTGGATTCTGAGTTTTAATCCAAAAGTGAACCTTTCTGATGTTTGGTCTGTACACAAGGATGAGATGTTTTCAAGTATCCTCTTCAGATGAGTAATTTTCTCTATCTCTTGCTCCAAAACTGGACAGTCAGGTGCTTTGCTGATAATTCACTGCAAAGGTCAAGGTTTGCTATTGGTTCACTTTTGGTTCACTGAAAAACAAACTTACCAAAGCACCCCCATAAAAGAAGGGAGTAGAAACAAAACAATGCCTGGAGAAAACCTGTATTCTCAGAGTGTTGATGTTTTAATAAATATAGGCACTCAGTCTGAGAGTATAAATGCTCTGCTGGCAAAGAAGCCAATTATACACTGTTACTTCTGAAGAAACTTGCCAAGGAAACACTGATAGGTTCTCCTTGGGGTTTCCATAAATCTGGAATTACTTGAAGGCACATAACAACAAGATATAGGACATTATCACACAGGGGCAAATCTGCTGGTTAATCCACACAAAATCCAGACCGAAACTGGATTACTGCCCCGTGTTTTCACACGACGTCGCACAGAAACTGGACAGAAAGTGGACAGAAACGCGATCTTTTGTAATTCACTTGTCTGGAGGAAATGCAAATACGTAATTAAGTTAATTCCGCATTTACCGTAATGTGATCGCCAAATGCGCATTGGGGAGCATTTCCCTGCTGTTGCCATGGTTCCAGCGAGCATTCCTCTATCTGCGCATGTGCAAGAGGCTCATTTCTATTACATTTACGGGTTTTTTTCTCTTGTGTGTGGATGTTCAATGCAGTTACTGTAAATTCGCAATTAAGGTAATGATGTTTGCGGAAACAAGGTTTATTTCCCGTTTATTTTCAGGATGCCTCATTTCCACTTTATTTTCAGTTTCTGAGCCACGTGTGATAACGTCCATAGCCATGTTAGTCTGTAGGATCAGTATGCAGAGAGATATTGTAGCACCGTGATGACGAACCTATGGCATGGGTTCCTCCTTCTCCCTGACCTTTACTGGCATCCACTTGTCTCTCCAGAGACAGCTGGAGGCTGGGAAAGGCACAGGGGAAGAAATCCCACCCCCAGCACCAGGTAATACCTGGTGCCAGAAAAACTTTTAGTTGGGACACTTGGCCCCGAAAAGATTCACCATCACTATTGTAACATCTTTGAGACCTTTGTTGTAGCACCTGAAAGAAAAAAGTTGGCAGCAGGGGCTTTCATAGACAAAAGTCTACATCCTCAGATGCACTTTAGTCTACAAAAACTCATGCTGCCAACTTCTTTCTAGTCTCAAAGGTGCTACAAGACCATGGCTGTGCTGGAATTTGGTTGGGCAGGTAACCGTGACATTTGAAGAACATCAGGATTTCTTTTGTTAGTCTCTGCCCTGATCCCTGAATGAGGGGACTCTTCAGATGTTATTGAACTGCAGTTTCCATCAGCTTTCTGGTTGTATTTAAAAAGAAATGTATAATTATGCAATTATGTTTTACATTAGCATATTTTGTTTGGACAAAAGTACTTAATTTTTAAGTTATCTGTCTGAAGAACCCTTAAAAGATCATTACTTTTATATTTAGGAATACAGGCAGAGCCTGAGAAGGTTACTCTAAGTAGCATTTTTAAATTCTGAGTATAGGAAGTTTCCTTATTGTCCAGTTGGAGTCAGAAAAAATATTTTCAATAAGCCTAGACTTACTGCATCCCAAGCACCTGCTCTATCATGCTGAGCTGCAATCTTACCTTAGGCTCACTCTGTGTTTGTACAAAGGTATCCTACTACTATTGGGTGGGATTTGTGCAACCCTCAACAAGCTGCTGGAGTGCAGATCTCAGCATTCCTTTCCATTGACTATGCTGGCCAGGGCTGCTGGGAGAGTAGATCTACAACACCTGGAAGTCCTCACAATTTCCCCTACTGCTCTACTATCAGTGTTCTAATATGTTTATTCACATATCCTTGGTGGGTTTCAGCCACACATGGTGTTCAGTGTACTCTTGTGGGGTTGCTCAAAAAGTGATTGTTGTCCCCTATATATTACTGATCAAATGATGATACAGGATCCATCACTATTTGTGGATATTTTATGGATGTGTAGCCAAACTTCTGAAGAGGTTCCAACGGATATTGGAAATAATGCAAAATACAAGCTTAGCAGTGGTTTCCTTCTAGATAGCTCTTGGATAAACACACATTTGTGCTGAAGAGTGTCCGTGGCCATAAATGGGCATCAAACAGCTCACAAAATATGTGCCCAGAAAATACCAAGAGCTGTGGCATTCAGTCCCTGTGGAGTAGCAAGACATTTTCTTTGCTTTTGGAGTTGTACTTTTCCCACTGCCTTTTCCTTCCCAGAGATTTATATCAGCCAAACAGGTAGTCCTTGTCCTTAACAAGCAGCTCTGAGGGCATTTGGAGGGCTTGAAAGGGGCCTTGCCTGGCATCCCTCAGTGTTTGCTTTTCTAAACTATCAAGGGAACAAAGCCAGGAAGCAGAGCCTTGAAGAAGGCAACAAATGGCCCTGTAATGAAGTTAAGCATGTTTCCTCTTGTGTTACACCATAATAAACTGACTAGCCTTTAGGGTGCCACAAGCGCCTGCTGATTCTGATGTAACACTGCTATGCTGTCTGATATTTTTGTTTTTGTTTGGCACAGTACTAATGTGTTGCCCTCATGCACTCAAGGTTGCTATAATCAGAATCTTGTACACTTTAATTACTGTGTGTTTCTTATATATTTTGAAGACGTACATGCTTCCAACATGCTTTTGTATGTCAACATATAGTTGACAGTGGAGCACACTCCCTCAGAATGTGCTGGAGTCTCCTTCTTTGGAGGTTTTTAAACAGAGTCTGGATGGCCATCTGTTGTGGGTGCTTTGATTGTGTATTCTTGCATAGTAGGGGGGTTGACTGAATGGCTCTTTCAACTCCATGATTCTATAATTTTATGATTCTAGTTGTTAGTCACATTTGAGCAGTTGCATTATTTCCTGATTCTTCCCAGAATATCAGCCATTTTGGCCAAATATAATTGGTTGTTCTTGTAGGAAATTACTCTGATCCTAGAAATCAGTGCAAAGGCAGGATTGAACATAAAGAAAACAAAAATAATGACCACAATGAACTTACACAGATTCAAACTAGACAATGAGGAAATAGAAACAGTAAGAATTCTCATATCTGGGATCAAATATTGATCGGAATGGGGATTGCAGCCAGAAAATCAGGAGAAGATTAAGAACTCAGAACAAAAGTCAGAATCATACAAGCCATTGTATTCCCTATTACCATGTATGGATGTGAAAGCTGGACAGTCAAGATCAGAGGAAAATCAACTCCTTTGAGATAATGTGTTGCTGGAGAAGAGTACTGAGGATCCCATGGACAGCCAAAAGGACAAACAAATGGGTCTTAGAACAGGTCAAGCCAAAGATATCCCTAGAAGCCAAGATGACAAGACTTAGACTGTCATACTTTGGACACATCATGAGAAGGCATGAATCATTGGAAAAGACAATAATGTTAGGAAAGGTGGAGTGAAGTAGAAAGAGAGGAAGGCCACATGCTAGATGGATGGACTTTATTAAAGAAACCATGAATATGAGTTTGCAGGAGCTGGGCAGAGCAATAAAGGACAGAGGAGGCCTGGAGCTGTCTCATTCATAGGGTCGCCATGGGTTGAGATCGACGCGAAGGCAGTTAACAACAACAAAAACTGCCTGTGACATTGTGGCATGGGGGAAGGTTCAAATGATTATGACTCCCAGGAAAAGGGAATTACCCCAGTGTTTTACAGGGACAAAAATTATCCCACAGCCAAGTATTCTTTTGGATTTCATGATGTGGATGTTGTTTGTAATGGGTATTGTTTGTGTACTAAGAGAAAACAGTACTGTAAGTGGTTACATTTAAGAACACTGTCTATTATCATATACGTGACAAACTCTGCACTGTAGGTCACAGGTCTACTTTTGTGTGAGTTCTGCAATGAAAATAGTGAGGGAATAAAAGATATGCTTCATATTGTTGAATAAGAATTTTAACTAGGATTTTTAGCACCTTCTCTTATCTTCTGGATGACTTTTCATTTCTTAAAACTGAAACCAGGCCCTTTCTTCTGTTTTGGCCTTTGCTTTTACTAGGCCATTCTACTATTTCTTCTGCTCTTATGCTCAAAAGTTCTTTTCTTCTTTTTCTTTCTTCCTTCTCATATAACCACTTCAATGCTGTTGCTACCATCTACAGCTACAAAATTCATTCTCTTCTTTTTGTTTTCATGCAACTTCAACTCTTGTTCACTTTTACATTTTATCTTACATGAATAATATGCAGCCCCCTTATTGGTCTTCCATTCCTACTTCTTTTCTTCAATGTCTTTCATTTTTCTCTTGAACTTCTCAGTTCAACTATATATTTTTTCATAATTTCAACCATATTAACTCATTTTTTCCACTCCCTTCTATATATTAAAAGAAAACTGTTCAGCTGCTATGCCTGAAGAGGGTACTGCAACTCATGGGCCACACTATCAACCTCAATGTTCTTGTCCTAACCTTACATTTTTGATCAGAAAGGTCTGACATGGGCCTTTACATGGAAGAGACTGGAATGGAAAGAAGTATCCTGGGAAACAGCACTGCTGGCTAGCTGGAACGCTAAGCAGGAACATCTCTGGCTCAAGCTGATTCAGGCCAAGTGGTGATATGGATCCAGGTTTCCTCTTGACACATTAACCACAACAGTTCAAAAGGGAATGGGGAAATCCAAAGGTATCAAAGATTTTGGATGACTGATTTGTGGCCATCTGGCTGGCTTTCTGAATGCCTGAATTGCATTTCCTTTATTCATGTAAAAGGTATTTTACTTCCACAGAAACAAACATAGTATTGTACCAAACAAAAGCAAACAACAAAGGTAAAACTTTTTTTGAACTATAATTGGCTGAGTTTTACCTACACGGCACTTAAACGCTTTTTTCATATGGTAGCAGTACACAGACTTCTTGAGAAATTCAGTGTTCTCTGTCCAAAAAAGCTGCCTGTGGCTTCAGTGGTTAAATGCCTGTACTGGTGGCACAGTGGTTAAATGCCTGTACTGCAGCCACTCACTCTATGGACCTTATCACACGG
>CM034703.1:194525306-194543149 GCA_020142125.1 Phrynosoma platyrhinos | reverse complement strand
GGAAAAATAAATATAAGACAGTGTCTTATTTTTGGGGAAACACGGTAGCTTTATGTTACAGAAGTCTGAACTGGGTGTAATTGTTATGCACCTTCAAGTCATTTCTGACTTATGACAATCCTAGGGTGAACCTATCATAGAGTTTTCTTGGCAGAATTTGTTCAGAGGATGTTTGCCATTGTCTTCCTTTGAGGCTGAGAGAATGTGAGTTGTCCAATGTCACCCAGTGGGTTTCCATGGCTGAGTAGGAATTTGAATCCTGGTCTTCCTGATTCAACATTCAAACCACTACATTACACTGGCTTTCAACAATCAAGCAATTTGTAGTTTCCATACACATTTAAGAGACAGCCCTATGTTACTGAGTCTAAACTGGATGGTATTACAGCATGAATAACCTCAGCCAAGTCTGCTTTATGAAAATAACTGCCATATTGACTGAAACTGGAGAAAAACCCTCCTAGCTAACAAGATCATATTGGCAACTCAAAAAATAATCCTGGACCCAGGACAACTTCCAGCTATGTATCTAATTCTTTGGATGGAGTTTAACCGCTTCTAAAACAGAATTCAAATCGATTTCTGGTTCAGCACAAGCTCAAACGAACAGTGTCTCCAGTTTTTCATGGACACTCCATCCAATATTATTTCATGTGTTTATTAGTAACTTCCACCATTTCTTTGGGATCAGATGGCTTATGTTTCATTATTAAACATAAAACCAAAAAACATGAGGGGAAGGAAGGCAATGTGTTTGTGTGCATACATTTGTATACATATGTGCAGACCCAGCTCACCAGTCAGCACCACATATATATAGTGGACCCTTCAAATCTCAAGGCTTTGAACCCCATGCAGACTTGAAAGAACGTGGATGATGATGTTCCATGTTATTAATTGGTGGCAATGTGTCTGCGTTATCATTGCCATTTAATAATATGGGGTGTGACAATCCATGAGTAGTTGAATTTGCAGATCTGGAGAGCCCACTGTATCTTGAGGCCAAAATTTGCCCACCCAGTTCTATTTACTTTGTATCCAGAGATGACTGATTGCACTACATTTCCATTGCACTTATTATATTTAAGTGCTTTAAAACTAAACAACTCCAGTTCTCCCTGTTTTAATATTTTTGTTCAGAGTTCAATTCCTCATGATTTTTCATATTATTTTTATATTTTGTTATTTCATCCTGCAACGTGAGATATCTCAATCCAAACATGCTCTAAATAAATAATCCAGTAACAAATATAAAGGGAGAGAAATTCTGACACCATGTAGTGTTTCATAGGGCAATAAAGATGTATTTCACTTTCTAGATAGTTGAAAAAGAAAAGAAGCTTGTAATATCTAAGCCTTCTTCAAGGATATTGTTCTCAGAATACTGTTGGTGTCTTAGGCACTAAGGGTTAACAAGTGTAGCTCTAGCCACTACATTATTTAAAAGATGAATTCTGCAGAGAGATTTCAGGCAACTTGCTATTTCTGGTCATACATAAACCACAACTGAGGCAGTTACCCATGTACATCTTCAAGGGCAGGGGGTAGTGAGAATGACTCTGCAAATAATAAAAGCTACTCTCCTTCAGTGTGTATCAGGATAGAAACAGAGCCTTTCAAAGCTGGCCACATTAACATATTGATGTAAGCTAAAAGAGAGGTTAAAACTTGAGTGAGACTAGCAACCATGTAGTCTTGTATGGCCCCTCCAGATGCTGCTAGACTGAAACTCCCATCCTTCTGTGAACTACAACTCAACAATGTCTGGATGGGCACACATTACCCACTATGATTTAGTCCCACAATCACACTTCAAGAATGTTGCTTAATAATAATAATTACATAATAGCTAAATAATAACTAAATCTAAACTACACTGTATTCTCAATCATTATTTTTCAATCAAGAGGCTACAGACCTCCCACTTTGTAGGCTTGGCCTAGACCACAAGCACAATCAAATTTCTTTCTAAATGCACTTGTGATTCAGCCTAATTGCAACTCTAATCCACATCAAGAGACTAGTTTGGAGGTTGGAAACTTAACCATTACAAGGTGGCTTTTAATATCCACAAAAATACTGAAAGTGAATACGCTGCAAAAGAAATGTTATTTTATATATATTTCAATCAGTCTTCTCTTCTCCCTTCTTCAGTAAATTGGCTGAGAAATACTGTTGCACTGCATCTCTAAAGGAATTACTTTCCCAGTAATACAAAACAAAATTTCATACATTTACGCACCTACTATTTAATGCCTCTTCAGAAAAACTTTCAGAGGTTGCTTTACAAATACCTCCACTGTTATAGATAGTAGACTTTTCAAGATCCCACATAATAACCAGTTTTACATTATGAACAAGCTGGGGTAGCTGTCATTGTCCATTGCCTTCCCCACTATGAACTGTGCAATTCCATTCACAAGTCCATCCCAACAATTTTATGGTCTGTGAACTTCTTGCACAATTCACTACCGGAAATCATCACCCAAGGAATCATATACATTCATTTTAGAAGTTGTCATGCAAAGAATGATCTACTTTTCAGAGTTACTTCACACATAATTTTAATTCTCACAGTGCAAGAACTTCCATATAGGAAAGATGCTTGTTTGGACATTCACTGGAACATGTGAGAAATGAAAGTGTGTAGGGATATGGTAGCCTGCATGCTGGCCCCTCTGTCCATGTCTGGCATCCTGTTTGTTAGTGCAAACTAGAATAGACCCATTCAATCACTGAATGGTAAGTCAACATGTAGGTAAATCCCACTGGTTCAATGGGTCTATTCTTGTCAGGGATAACAGCAGGATTTAGGTCTATTGTTCCCCATGCACTCTACCCCCTCACCCTCAGTATTCTGTACTTGTCATGTTGAACAACACTAGTGTTTGTCTGAATGGCTTGAGTGTGTGAATGAGCAGCAAGATCAAAGAGTGAATGGGAAGGGGCTGGTGCACGGGAGGTGAGGAACATAAATAAAGGGATAGAATGTGCAGCTTCACCTAAGCCCTTCAATGTTAACAGGGCAGCCTTGTGCAACTATCATTTGCAAGAGTTGTGTGAGTGTTTTATTACATGTACCCATGATACTATGTATTCAGAAGAAGGAACTGGCAAAATCAACTCTGAATATTCCTTGCCTAAGAAAACACTATATAATTCATGGGTTTTCAAGTGACCTGAAGGCACATATACACACACTAACCACCTGCCCACTCAAGACTGTCTAGTGCAGGGGTAGGCAACCTTTTTGAGCCGGGGGCCGGGTTGCTGTCCCTCAGACAATTGACGGGCCGAAGCACCAAAAATAAATAAATAAATAAATAAATAAATAAATATAAAAATTAAAAAAGAATTAAAAAATTTTTAAAAATGCATGCACACTCTCTCAGCCCCAGAAAAGCCATGGCAAAACCCCTGTGAAGATTTTGCCAAGAAAACCTCAAGAACAAGTAATAACAACAATAATCAATATCATCATGGGGGGAGCGGCGGTGGGGGGGGGGGCGGCGGCGGCAGGACCGGTTTGGGGCCAGTCCAAAGGCCTTGCTGGGCCGCATCCGGCCCCCGGGCCTTAGGTTGCCTACCCCTGGTCTAGTGCCTATACATAAAGTAAAACACCTATGTGTGCACATACAATACACAAGGCAAATTGCAAGCCATCTCTATGGAAATAATTTTATCGTACCCAAATTTTATCTACATACAAAATATCCCAGAAAAATTATGTGTTCCTGAAGCTGTTTTGACTATAAGGTAACCTATTTTAAGATTAGCTAAACTCAAGAAATGGGCATCACATAATGTTAACCTGTTTCTCTCCTTTTGGCAAGTGACCATGTTTTTGAAGTTCTTGAATGGCTTGGTCTCTTTCAAAGGTTACAGCAGCCAGGGTCATTTCCAGTTCATGTAATTTCTGTTTCTTCTCTTGTAGTTCAGCAATAACCTACAAAGCAATATTATTGTAATTTAAGAGAAGATTCTACTGGTATCTCCTGCCCCCTGCCAATATATATATAAATATTTATGTGGCTTCCTTAAAAGATGGAAGACATTGTGTTACCGTCAGCCCTCCTTATCCACAAATTCCTTACCCATAGATCCAACCATCCATGGCTTGAAAATATTAAGAAAAATATATAAACTCCATAAAGCCAATCTTGATTTTGCTTGATTTTGCTTTTTTAATTTATATAAAGGACACAATTTTACTATGACATTGTAGTTAATGGGACTTGAGCATCCACAAATTTTGGTATCCATGGCGGGGTCCTTAAGCCAAACCACAGCAGATACCAAGGGCCCACTGTATATCAAGTTTTTTTCTTGTATCCAAGATGGCTATTCACCACCATGATGAATCTTTATTAGACTGTCAGTACCTGGGATACATAAAGAACTTCAGAATCCAGGCACACATCACTCTTCTTCTATAGTACTGATACATCAGTTGCTGGTGCACCAGGTAGGGTCCAGGGGCGCGAGGGGGTGGGAATGCTTCCTACTTCCTTATAGAAAAGACAGATCCCACAGAGTCCCTTGGGTGTAGGGAAAATGCATCAGTCTCCCAGAAGGTGTGATGTCATGAGCATGCTCTCAGGTCTTCATGAAATACCGTAGTTGTGGCTGCTGCTTTCTATATTACAATATCTAACAACAAGCAGACTACACCACAATATTTCAACTAACACCCAGATTGTAAGATTCTTGTTACTACCCAATAAAATTGCAAACTGTCTTTTTTTTTTTCAACTGGTGTTTCACTGAAATTCCACTTCATTTTGCAGGGAGAATCTTCCTAAGAGCCGGCTAAGACCTGCTGATGCTATTTATACAAATTAAATTCAAATTAAATTCAAATCAATTCATTTTATTCTCTATGTCAGCACAGACTGAATATGTTACAGGAAAAGTGTGCTAAGAAAGTACTAACCACCTGAAAAAGATGGAACAAGTATTTGTAAGAAGCAAATAACAACATCACGAGATCTTCCATCACAAAAGATTACATTGCTAATACTCTGTACTAAGCTATTTGAAATGTGATTCAGTTCTAACCTGGTCCCTAGCTGCTGACAGACTCTGTATCAAAGCCTCTGATTTCTGATACTGATTCCTTTCGGCATCCTCACAACGCCGCTGCCAGTCCAGCTCAATTTGCACTTTAGCCCTTTCTAGAATCTCTTCTCTTTCTGCTGCTATTGAAAGCTGCTGTTTATACCTAAAACAGAGAGAAACAAATGTATTTTTTCAGACTGCTAATTTAGGAGGGAAAGAAATTCATTACATTAATGTAATCATTAATGTAACAAAATGATGCATTAAAATCCTTTACAACTGAAGTGTACTACTTAGCAGAGCACTCCAGCCCACCAGTAGTTACTGTAGATGGTTCAGAGTATGAGATACCACATTCATTTTGGATACAGACACAGGGAAGACCTAATGGTAATGTACCTAGATAGCTCAGAGAGAACGTTTAGGCACAAATAAGAATTTGCTTACCCTAGGATACATTTCTTTCAACAGAACAGAAGTTATTTGGGGGATTGGGAAGTTTGATAGTTTCTATTAATTGTTAAAAACCTATGGTAGTTTCCTACTACGTCAGGAAAGTAGTTTCAAAATAGAGCATTGATATCAAAATACAAGACATAAGACCTTCATAGACTGAAAATATGGAAAAGCATTTTAAAAAATTCAGCAGAAACAATGCAGCACTAGAATGGAAACCTAAAGACATATTTGAGAAAGGAAGGTTGTATATGTGTAATGGAAAAGCAGATAAATATATACAATATGGAAAGGAAAATCCAAAGCAAGCTTGCAATGTGCTACATGCTGGAACTATTTATTTATTTATTATATTTACATCCTGCCTTTGCATCATGTATGGTCAAAGGTGGCATATATGTCCTCCTCCTATCCTTGCAGTAATCCTGTGAGAGAGGCTAGACTACCTAATGAACTTCATGGCTGAGCAGGTATTTGCATCTGTCTCCCACTGTACTATGCTAGCACTGAGGATAATCTTACACTGGATGACATTAATACTTTGGTGACCTCTCATTTCAATGCCATAATGGCCATCTCTTAATTGGCGGTAGCCATAGGATATCAGAGAGAATGCTGGCTTCATGTCAGCCTGCATGATTAGAGTTAAAATTCTTCTATATTAAATGGTACTGGCTCTTTAAGGCAGAAGAACATCAGAAAGCTGAAGCACAGCATAACATGGCAGGAATCAGTCCAAGATCTCTTATCCTTTCTCTCATGAAATGTCTATTGGCAGAATGTCAGAAATCATTATGTTATCTCAGACTGGTTCTCTTTCCCCTTTTGCCTTAAAAGACCAGTAGCCCCGAAGAGTTAGTCATTGAGCTCGATACAGACCTGGGTGATCAATGCCACTGGTTTTCTTGTGGTCTCAAATCAAAGGACAGCAACAAGAGAGAATGAATGGATTAATGTTCTCTGTTTTCATGCTACTAGTAGAGGACACACATAAAAATGAATAATACAACTCCTATAGAATGACATTTGATATATTAAACCAAACCAATGCATCTGAGGAAGTAGACTGAAGTATACAAAAGCTCATGCTGCCAATTTCTTTCTTTCATTTAGTCTAAAAGATGCTACAAGATCTCTCTACATACTGATTCTATAGACTAAGATGGCTATATCTTTTAATTCTACCAATTTAACATAGGGCTTTTGCAGACTGCTAGAAATAGTGCAAATTGAGTCCACTTTAACTGCTCTGGCTCAGTGCTAGGGAATCATGGGAATTGTATTTTTTTTCTGAGACATTGAGCCTTCTCTGTCAGAGAGCTCTGGTGCCACAATAAAATACAGTTCCCATGATTCTCTAGCACTGAGTCAGGGCAGTTAAAGTGGACTCAATTTGCCCTATTTCTGGAAGTCTGCAAAGGCCCATTGTAAACCAAGAGCCCTGTTTCAGAAGAAAAGTCTTGAAACCAAGAACACGGTACCAAAAATAGCTGGACTGAAACACATTCAGCAACATGGAACAGAGGTAGATGTAACAGAGAACATAAACTCTATGGTACATAAAGAAAAAATAATGAATCAGTTGATGAATGAATGCAGTACAGCCTTCCCAAATAATAGTATTGGCTTGAGATCTATAGTGTGAGATAAAAGTCATAGGCTGGACCAGGTAGCCACATGGCAAATGTCCTTGAGTGGTACACCAGCCATAAAAGCACAGGATGTAGCAATCACTTGAGTGGAACATGCTTGAATCTGAGTGGAATCTGAGGGTCCTTTAGAGCCAACTCATAAGAGAGGTGGATAGCCAATACTACCCAGACTGTTTGTTTGTTACTGGGGGTCAAGGAAAGGACTGCTGGTTTCCTCTCACCATTCTCAAAGTGGGTGAAATACGAAGGCAGCAGTCCTGTCCACAGAGAAGGCAAGAGCCCTCTGTACATCGAAGCAGCGACAAATGCCTCTCACAGTCCGAAGTGGGGTTTTGGAACAGAGAAGGCAATACAATGTCCTGGTTCAGATGAAAAGAGGAGATGAGCTTCAGCAGGAAGGTAATGTCCAGTCTCAACACCATCCTGTATGCATGGAAGTGGAAGTAAGGTTCATACACCAGCAAGGCACACAGCTCACCAGCTATCCTAGTAGTCAAAATGGCAACTAGAAAAGCAATCTTCCAAGACAGCAAACAGAGGTTACAAGTTGGCTCATAGGATCCCCATAGAGCTGGGACAATACCAGGTCTAGATCACATTTAGGGTTCGGGCCTGACACAGGAGGGTATAGAAGCTTGTACTCTTTCAAGAACTTATTTATGAAGGGATAAAACAAGGCTTGCCCAACCACTGGAAATGCACCAAAATAGCAGCCAGATAACAAAGAATCAAGGACAAGGCCCCAATTCGACAAAGTGAGCAGGAAATCCAACACATGAAGAACAGTGGCATCAGATGCCTGAACGGACAGTGGAAGCATGAACTCAACAAACATCTTCCACTTATACTCATAAGACTTCTTGGTTGATGAACTGTATCGATAGTATTCTTCACCACAACTAGCATGACATCTAAAGAAAGATCCCCCAAGCCAATAGGTGAAGGGTGTCAAGGTTTGGATGTCTGACATGGTTGTCATAAATCAGGGGTAGGCAACCTTTTTGAGCCAGGGGCTGGGTTGCTGTCCCTCAGACAATTGGGGGGCCGAAGCACCATAAATAAATAAATAAATACATAAATAACAAACATAAAAAATTTAAACAAATTAAATTTTTTTAAAAAAAATATGCATGCACACTCTTTCAGCCCCAGAAAAGTCATGGCAAAACCCCTGTGGAGATTTTGCAAAGAAAAGCCCAAGAACAAGTAATAGCAACAATAATCAATATCATCATGGCGGGCAGTGGGGGGCGGCGGCAGGACCAGCCTGGGGCCAGTCCAAAGGCCTCGGGGGGATGTATCCGTCCCCCGGGCCTTAGGTTGTCTACCCCTGTCATAAATGGTGAGATGGTCTCGTCTTCATGGCAACCGAAGATACAGCCCTTGAGACATGTCTAGAAGGTGGCTGAACCAAGGTTGTCTCAACCATATGGAGCAATCAGGATGCACCCTGCTTGATCCTGATGAAGCTTGGCAATGACTCTGGTCAGCAGAAGGAATGGAGGAAAGGCGTACAGCTCAGGACTCTGCCAGTTGAAAAGGAAGTCATCACTTTGCAACCTGCTCTGACATATCCTTGAGCAAAACTCTTGACACTGAGCATTGTGAACCAAGGCAAAAAGGTTGAGTTCAGGCAGACCCCCACTCTGGAAGATGGGCCTCAGAACCTTGGGATGGAGCATCCATTTGTGGCTGGAGAACAACTCCTGGCTGAGGGCATACGCAACTACTTTCTCCTTTCTGGAAAGATGAACAGCCAAGATCAATATGCTCTTCTGGATGCACCAATCTCAAATCTGAAGAGTGAGGTGAAGGAAGATGTGGGACTAAATACAACCTTGCCTGTTCTAATAATACATGACCATGGTATTATCGGTCAGTGCCTGCACTACATTTCTTGCTAGCAAAGTTTCAAAGGAGAGGAAAACCTTCTCAATAGCCAATAGTTCCAGTGCATTGATGTGGAACTTCCCATCCTGAGACTACAGTCCTTTCACAAAGTAGTCGTTGAGATGAACACTCTGACCAGATAGCAAGGTATCTGTAGTGACCAGAGCTTGAGGCCTTGGTTGGAAAAGGGCATGCTAACTCTGAATCGACCTCGGTACCGTGGGCCACTGTTGGGTTTTGTAGTCAGAGTGGAAATGTACAGATGTGGGAAAGTCTGCTAGCTGGGAAACATTTTGCTTCCAGGTGGAGTACAAAACAACACAGAAGATAGTCAAGGACAAAGTAGGCCTGGGAAAATAGATAGGCTAGCTGTAAACATATTAGGTCATCAGGGATTGTGAGAACCATTACCCACGTGACTATGAGTCACAAGAAGAGGTTGGACTTTGAGGCTGTTTACAAGTGTCCACAAATCAAATGAGCCCTCAGCTTGGGAGGTGGAGATATGTTCTTCTTCTTCTGCTGGTTAACTGATTGATTCTTTTTGATTCTTTGTTCCTGCTTGCTGATGGATTAATTTCTTTATAGCTACTTTATATTTACTGCAACTAAAGAATAAAATGTGCCTTTTGAGAGTTATCTTCTGCCTTCAGACTGTTTCATGGGAGCTGCATTCTTAGGTGGTGAGATCAACACCAGAATGCTGATGGAGATCTACTCGCAGCGGAGGAAGGCTTCAGCAGTGGAGGTTTCCACAATCTGCTCTGCTCAACTCACACAAATAACAGCCACTTCCTTGGAAAGTCTTGAAGTGGATCAAAGGATTTGATGAAGCAAGACTGGAAGGGGCACATCTGAAGATGGGCATTCAGTATCATCAAAGTGGTTGATGCCAGATGCCCCAGAGTGACTTGATCCTGTTGTGCCCAAAAGCGTTGGTACTGAAAACGTCCCTTCACAGATTTGCACAGGTTGCTGAAGCAATCTGCAGAGTGAAAGGCAGCTTGAGCCATAGAATCCAGGATCACCTCAATGTAATGAATCCAATGCATTGGTTGCAGATTGGACTTGTCCATATTCAGACAGTCCTAGATTGTCCAAGAGTCAATATTGTCTGCACATGGTACAGCAGTGCTTCCTTGGAAGAGACAATTACCAACCAGTCATCAATCTACAGGTACAGAACAATCCCCCACTGCCAAAGAAAGGCAACCACCACAGCCACAACCTTTGTATAGACTCAAGGTGCAGTGCTGAGGCTAAATGGCAGGACTCAGAATCTGTATGCAACTCCCGCACAGCAAAGCAGAAGAAGCATCTGTGACACAGATGAATTAAAATGTGAAAGTATGCATTCTTTCAGTCTAGTGTGGCATTCACCTGCTTGCATGACAGGAAGGATGGAGAACAATCTCACCATCCTGAAATGTTTTGGCTGGATGTAAATATTCACACCTCTGAAGTTCAGAATCTGCCTCAGACTACCATTTTTCTTGGTGACAATGAAGTACCTGGATAAAACCCCCTGAGGTATTTCAGATGGAGGGATGGTCTTGATGGCTCCCTTTTGGAATTAAGTGTCTACTTCTTGAAGCAGCACTGGCAAAGGAGCAGTAAACTGGAACACCCCTGTAGGAAGACGGAATCAAATTTGATGGTGTAGCCTCTCCTCATGATGTCGAGCACTCATTAATCTGTGGTGATGGAGTTCCATGTTGGATGAAAACACTGTAGCCGGTCATGAAATGGAGGTGAAAGCATTGCTGGATCAGTGGCTAAAGGCTCCAGAATGTTTAGAATGGAGAGAGTAGAATGGAAGGCATTGGTAATACAGATGGAGGAGTGGCAGCCGAAATGTCATTGAACAGGAAGTCAAAGATGGTGCTTAGAATCATCAGCAGACTTCTTCAGCTGTCCAAACTTAAACCTCTGACCTGAGGTTGAATACTTCTGTGTTGAGGAGGGAGCAAAATGGTAATTACGCTGAAACTGAGACCTTGATGGACTGTACAGTTATCTTGAAGACTGCATGTACTTGTAACCGCCATATCTGGACCTGGAAGGAGGTTGTACCAAGGGACTGAACCTGAACTTCCTCATTGTCGACTGCATTTTGTGGGTGTGCTCTAACCTGGAGTCAGTCTCAGGCTGGCATCATCAAAGGTAAGGTACTCAATGACAGCATGGGTTTGGTCCAGGCAACCTTTCCACTTTAAGGGCCAAGGAACTTCAGCTCCGAGAAGCCTCAGCCATGTTGGCCAATAGTCCCATGTTGGCCAATAGCTCCTGGGATTCTGGGAGCTGAAGTCCCTCGGCCCTTAAAGGGGAAAGGTTGCCTACCCCTGGTTTGGTCCAACAGGCCAGAAGACAGAGAGCAACAGCCTTTCCATAGTCTTTACCCTGCAGTTAGTGACATGTCTAGAGGTCATAATTTGATGACCTTCCAGCTTCCAATTGTAGGAGAAAGGCCACTCTATGATCCTCATCACTAAGCTGAACCAAGAATGGAGTCATCTTCTCCCGAGGAGATGGTTGTAAGCACCCATACACATCAAAGTGTTTGAAATCTTTGAGATGAGAGAAACCAAGGAGTAGAACTTTCTCCCCACGGTATTGAGCTTGTTGCCCTCCTTATCCACCGAAGTGGAGTGAAGACAGCATGAAGCCTTGGACTGGGCAGCATTGACAGTTATAGAATTCAGTTTCAGATGCTGACCCAGATGAACAACAATGGAGTTAAAATCAAAGGAAGCACAGATTAGCTTAAGAGTTGTTCCAAAAGACCTGACTTAAAACAGTTTTTATAGCTTTGGTGGATCTTTTAAACAGCCTTGATGAAGAATTTGATAAGACAGAAGCAATATATAGACTCTGTGCTTATGCACAGAGGAAACAACTTCCAAGAGATAAATTAATTAATTAAAACTGTCAGAGATGAAATATTGAGAACACAATTTAAGAAAAAGCTTAAAATAAAAGAGAATGAAATAATTATATTTAAAGAAATTGCTGAAATAATGCTGGGAAAAAATGATAGTATAAATTAAATTCTTGGTGCTCAGAAAACAAGATATAACCTTTCACTGGATAATCCCAGAGGGTTTGATAACCACTTATCGAAGTAAAAAAATATACAACAAACTCTTGGAGAGAGTGAGACATCTGTTCTAAATGATGAAGGAAGAGGCCCCAGATGGAGACATTTAAATGACTAAGAAATTGTTAAGAATTAATAACAATAAAATAAGATATTTTAATAAAACAACTAGAATAAATTTGAAAATAATTTAATGGAATTTAAATGGATTGATTTTGCCCCAGAAAGATTTTTTTGCCATTTAAAAAGACCCAACTATGCAATTATATGTCTTCAAGAGACTCATATAAGAAAAATAGACTATAATTTTTGCAGAATAGAAATATGGGCCTAGAGTTTGTGTCTGCAAACAAGATTAAAAGATATGGAGTAGCCTTTTACATAAATCAAACACTACAAACTAAGTTATTTTTTAAGATGAAGAAGAGAGATGTGCATGTGAAAATCAACTGGAAATGAGAAGCCCCCATCTGATGCAGAAATGGGGTACCTGGCTGCACTGACATGGCAAGATGATGCATTTAATTGATATTTATGGCCCCAACAATGAGAAATTAATATTATATAAAAATTGTTAAGAAAAGCAACTGAACTAGACATACAAAATCTGATTTGCATGGGTGATTGGAATGAGGTTGTTGATATTATTATTATATAATTATAATACATACATAATATATATTATCTATACTGTATAATATAATATATATATAATAAAGATAAATGTTTCAATAAAAGTTTTAAGTAAGATCAAGGGAGGCTAACTAGAATGTTTAAATATAAAGTAGTTTGGACTAATAAGATTTATAGCCAAACTCTAGAGATTATACTATTTTTTCAGAGCATTATTAATCCTTTTCTAGAATAGATATGTTCTGGATTTTTAAGCATATGGCTAATGAATTGTTAAGGTTGCTAGGTTAGCCCAAATGGCCAAATTAACATCGGTTCTGTCAACTGAAGACTTTTTAAAAGACTGGAAATTATTTATGGATTTTTTTTAGCAATAAGAAATCTAACTATGGGCCAGGATAGCATGTGCTATCCTGGCCCCGCTGTTCAACAAGGTTAGTTCCTGGGTCAGCATGAGCATGTGTTCACACCTCCATCCCTGCATCAACCCAGGACCTGAGACTGTTGTGCTACTCCTTACCTTTCTGGCAGGCGAGCCATCTGAGAAGCCCCCCGTCTGATGCAGAAATGAGGCATCAGAGGAGATTCTGAGATGGATCACTTGCTGAAAAGGTAAGAAGCACAAGGGTGGGGGACTGTTTGAACAGCCTGATTTTGCCATGGTGTTTCTTAGAAACTCCGTGGACAACCAGGGTTATTTTATCCCGGGCTGATGGCTCTTTACCTATGTCAGACCAGGTCCTTCAGATCCATGTCTCACAGGCAGGACTGGGCCCGATCCTGCCATGGGGTTTTTGGACTGTGTCATCTAAACTAGAAGATACAAGGCCAGGGGGGAAACCAGGCAATTTGGCCCATCCAGACAACCCCTATGTAATAATCTGTGGCTATTAGTAATTTTAGTACCGGTAGTATTATTTAGCTGGATCTGTAATGGTAGAATAAATTTTTCCTCTTTTTAAAATTTTCTTTTCATTATAGAGTGGACTGGGGGCCATGGAGCCTCATTGTGTATTAGTTGCATGTCTCCCCCTCTTTTCTTCTTCACTTTTTCCTCTTTCTTTATCATTGATTTTATTTTATTTTGATTGTAAATTAGACTGTACTTAAAACT
Source organism: Phrynosoma platyrhinos (assembly GCA_020142125.1). Taxonomy (NCBI): domain Eukaryota; kingdom Metazoa; phylum Chordata; class Lepidosauria; order Squamata; family Phrynosomatidae; genus Phrynosoma; species Phrynosoma platyrhinos. Next base: position 194,529,249 of record CM034703.1, on the reverse strand, counting down.
AATAAAAATCAATCTAAAACAACCCATTCACCTTTCAATATCTTGAAGTAGGGTAGTCAGTTGCACTCTCTGCTTTATTTCTTCCTCTTGCAGTGCTTTAATCTGGATATCTTTTGAAACTGTCTCCCTGGACATCTGAGCTGATTGAGAATCAGCACTTGTTTTCATTGCCTCCAGTTCTTGTTCAAGTCTATAAAAATATACAGAATACAAATCTGATCACACTAATAGCTTTTTCCATTTCAAGCAAAACAAACAAAGTGAGAGGGAGAGAGACAGACAGTAAGCACAACAATATATTCACCTATTGGAATCAGGTACATTCAAAATGGTAAGAAAATTGGAGGTTTTGGTGGGTTTAGATACACTGAAACATCAAATAACCTAAGTAATGGATTCCTATGGGATACAAATAAAAACAAGGAGGCAGCTAATGCTCTGCTACTAGGAATATTTTGCAGAAAACAGCTATGATATTGTCTACTGGCAGCATATTTTCTAGCCAACATTTAGTTCCTAAGTTTACAGTATAGCTTATGAGGCAATGGTCTTGATCTCTGGTTAAGGGAGTCTACATTTGTAGATGTATTTCATTAATTTAAACTGGCTTGTACCTTGCTGCAAAAGGCTAGAAGAAGAAGAAAATGATGAGGAAGAAATTTTATCCTTGGGACAGTCAGAAAAAACACATATATTTCCTCTGCCCAAGCATAATCTCCACTATGTGACAAAATAGGCATCTCAAAATGTAATTTGTCCTGTTCAAGGAGATTCAGTGAGCTGTCTCTAGAGGTTCTAGCACACATCTAAATAGATTACAATATGAATCTAGTAATTATTTTGAATTAAATAAAAAATCACTCAGCAAACAATATGATTCTCATCTTATCTCAGATAATCTTTTTGAGGAGCAGCAGAATAAAAGCTGTACTTTTTTTAAAAAAGAGTCTTCCTCTGTTTAGTTACACCCATCACTAACTTCTCAATAACATAGCTAGTTTTGTGACTCTTCCATAACATGAACAATTTATGTCTATAATACTAAAAAAAGAATATCTGCATTTCTGTCCATCACAGCCATAATAAATCAGGACACTGATGCTTCAAAATTTGACAAGAGTATTGTGGTTATCATCTAAGTTATAGTGCTGAGTTTCAAGTCAAAATTTCATATGGGCGCTTTGCTAGAAGCAAAAAAATATGTCACTCAAAACTCATTAAGAAATAATGGCAAACTCCTCAACATTTGACAGAATGCTTTTAAATTAAGTTGCAGTGCCCGGTTTCAAGTTGAAAAATCAATATTTTAAACAGGTGGCTTCTTGGAAAGAAATAAAAGGTAGCCTGCCATACTCGTCATGAAATAATGATAGACACCTCAAGATCTGACAAGTGTTTTGACTGTTCTCTAAGTTCCAAAGTACCCACTTTGAAGTTGAAATTCCAGAGGGGAATGCTGAAGAAGCAAAAGTGAGGATCTGCCATAATTCACTGGGAATTTGTGAATATATCTCAATTTGGCTGTTTCTAGTCTTCTTTTGAATCTGGTATTAGTTTGAGAACCACAATTTTCAAATCTTATATTGTATATCCAGGAAAGCTGAAATGCTCTTAAACTGATTTCTGTGGAAATGGATGCTGCCATTTCTAATGTCGATTTATCCTCTTGAGCAGAGAGTTTGTCCACTGCAGAGTCCAGAGGGGCATTGCTGACATAGGACGGCATATATCACATTGGAGGAAGAGCAGGCAAATAAAGCAAAATAAAGCAGCTTCATTTTATATACCGCTTCATACCGCGCTATGCAGTGTCTAAGCGGTTTACAACTGTAAGCTCATTGCCCCCCAACAGCTGGGTACTCATTTTAGCGACCTTGGAAGGATGCAGGCCTGAGTCAAGCCTGAGCCCTGGCTAGTATTGAACTTGCAACCTTGTGATTTATGAGTGAGTGGCTGCAGGATGGGCATTTAATCACTGCGCCACCAGAGCTGACACTGTGGATGATGTTATTAGCACCTGTAATATATATGTCAATATGCGGCCACAGAGTTGGCATCTGGGTTTGTGGTAGTGTCTTGTCACTTTATTACCACATATAACAGCTCTCTGAAGACACATGGCCAAGATCGTAAATTGCATCTTTCTGTATCCTATTACATTCCATCCCAGCCACCTAAAAATCTTGCTCCACTGTCATTAAAATAAAAGTATTTTTTAAAATCAGGTGAAAACATAAGTAATGCATTTGTCAGTGGCAACAGGCAAGTACTCGACTCCCTAGCGCCAAAGATCAATAAGGAATGATGAATATCAGTGCCATCCTTATGAGTACCCTCTGTACTAAGGGAATCCCCATGGATTTCAGGATGTGCTCTCCTAATGAAGAAATTCTGATCTCAAATTTTAAATTGACTCACTGGCAAATAGCTTTGGACTAACCACTATGCAAACCATGTATTTTCCTTACTAGGCAGCTGATGCCTTCCATCTTCATGTCTCTCCAGGAGATTTAGAATGTTCTGTTTCAGGGAACAGTATTTGGTTTCCTCAAAACTATAATTAGTAGCACCACCACATAGGGACTCCACTCTCATAGCCCACAAGGTACATGCAGGAGCCCTAGCTCCAACTGCCAAGTCTATCACTAGCTCAGTGAGTGTTCTTGGAGATGATGCTACATTATTTCAGTCTATTTTTCACCGACAATAAAACAGAAACATGATAAACACTGTTTTGCAAGCTCAGATCTGCAGACATCATTCTCTGGAATAGTGCTGCTCAGGAGGTCAGTAGACTGGTGCAGGTCCCTGAACCACAGGCTGCCAGTTGTTGGCAGAGTTTCCAGAACAGTCTAATCTTTGACTTTATTCAATATTTATAAAAATGTTATAATTTTGGACTTCATTGCATCTCCTGGCAAATAATTTCATGGAATACAGCTGTACTGAATGAAAAGAAAAACCTTTGTCATCTTTTTTTTTTTAAATTCTGCTGTTAGTTAATTTTGTTTGCTGATTCCTTCTCCTTTTATTACATGAAATAAATGTAACTGAGTATGTTCATAAGAGCAAACACTTTACATATTGAATACATACTCTCCATAAGGTCCTAATAGTGTTTCTCTCCTAGTTAAGAATGAGGAATAATGGCACTGGCGTCTGAACAAGGTAAATCTTATGACTGAGTATTCCTTATCCTGAATTCTGAAATTCAAAATGCTCCAAAATTCAAAACTGTCCACATAGGTGACTGAGATAGTGACACCTTTGCTTTCTAACTGTTCAACATACATGAACTTTGCTTCATGCACAAAATTATTTAAAATGTTCTGTATAAAATTACCTTGAGTCTATGTATATAAAATATATGTGAAGCATAAATGCATTTTGTGTTTAGACTTGGGCCCCATCTCCAAGATATCTCATTATGTATACGCAAATATTCCAAAATCCTAGAAAATCCAAAATCCAGAACACTTCTGATCCCAAGCATTTCGGATAAGGGAGACTCAACCTGTAATCACTGTGCAGTGATATTGGCTTCCCTCTAGTACCCACTGCAACCTGCCGGTACTTTTATAATGTATCTGATTTTTCCAGTTAAATACCGGTACTAGTATAAACTCAGATGGACAGTAAAATCATTTTAAAAGATTAAAAACATCAAACAATTAAAAGTTAAAGGAAGACAGATTAAAACAAGTTAAAATAGTTTGGAATGACAACAACATTGGCACCAATCAGGCCTCTAAAGGGAGGGAATTCTGCAACTGGGGTACTCCAGCTGAGAAGGTCTTTTCCTGTGTCCTCCCACAGTGCATTGCCCTGACTGATAGGTCAAAGATGTTGGAATATGGATGGGATATGCAGTCAAAGTGGAAATGTACAGATGTATAAAAAATCTCTTCTGAGAAAAGTGTCTAAGCAAACAAAGAGGACTCAG
>CM034703.1:194488139-194498398 GCA_020142125.1 Phrynosoma platyrhinos | reverse complement strand
CTTTTGAATTATTTCCCAAAAACCAGATGCTTTTTCACATGACCACCAGGAAGAGGTCTAATTATTGTCAAATCTCCAAAGGAACAAGACAAGGATGCCCACTATTGCCCTTGTTATTTATTTTGACTTTGGAAATTTTGATTAATCAGATAAGGGAGGATGAATAAATTAAGGGAGCTCAAATAAAAGGTTACAAATATAAGGCTAGGGCATATGCTGATGACCTGGTAATTATTTTAGAAGACCCAAAGGAAAATATTGGTCATCTCACAAAATTAATTCAAAAATATGGTGGATTTGCAGGGTTCAAGATCAATAATATAAAATCCAACATCTTGACATTGAACATATCAAAAGAAGAAGAAACTTAATTGCAGGTGAAATCAGACTTCCAAATTTGCAATAAAGTTAAATATCTGGTCATAATAATCTCTAAGAAAAACATGAGCTTATATGACAATAATTATGGAATGTTATGAAAGGAGATCAAAAAGGACTTGCTAAAATGGACAAATCTAAAGCTATCATTTCTGGGCAGAATTTCAACAATTAAATGACCATATTACCCAAAATAATGTTTTTATTTCAAAACTTACCCATTTTGACAAATGATAAACAGCTTAAAAATGAGAAGATGAGATTTCAAGATTCATATGGGCAGGGAGAAAGCCACAAATAAAATGGAAAATTTTAAAAGATGCTAAGGAAAGAGGTAGGCTGGGAGTACCAGATCTTAAATTATACTACTATTCTTGTGCCCTGGATTGGATTTGCAATTGGATAACTTTTGAGGACACTAAAATGTTAAACCTGGAAGAATTCAACAAAATATATGGATAGCACAGTTACTTATGGTACAAGAGAGTGGAGGTGAACAAAGAATTCAACAATCATTTAATTAGAAAGGGTTTATTAAGAGTATGGATGAAAGTAAAAAATACGGTGTATAGAGGTTTACCTAGTTGGGTATTGGATTATTGGATTCAAAACACAATTAAAAGAGTATTTAAAATATCAAGAAATTATAGATTGGGAAGGAAGGACACTGAATTTGAAATCATGCAACAAACTAGAAGAAATAAGACCTGATTGCCATTGGTTTACATACTGTCAGTTGAAGGGAAGGTTTAAAATGGACCTCAAGTTGGAGGGCTTTACTAGAGACAAAAACGAAATAGATGACATTCTGTTAGAGGACTCAAAAGGTATCATAGCAAAGTTATACAAGCTGCTATTAAAAATAGAATTAGAAATAGAAGTGGTGAAAGATGTATGGGAAAATGGTCACAAAATTTTGGATATCAAGTACAGATAGATAAATGGGAAAAAGAATAGGGCCAAGATTTAAAATACACATTATGTATGAATTTGAAAGAAAACTTTTACAAAATGCTTCACAGGTGGTATTTAACACCAAATAAAGTGGCTAAAATTCAAGGTCACGAGACAGGTAAATGTTGGAAATGTGGGACGAATGATGGATCATTATACCACTTATGTTGGACATGCCCGATGGCAGTGAAGTATTGGGAGAAAATTCACAAAACCTTACAAATAATATTACAGATACATATTAGAATGGCACCTGAATATTTCCTATTGAACATAGTAGAAGGAGAAAATGATAGGAAGCACTTAAAATTTATTCTATATTCAATTAAAGCAACTAGAATAACATCTGCACAGAAATGGAAAGAAAAAGATATTCTGAAATTAGACGATTGGTTAATCAAATGGGTAGAAATGATGTAGTTAGATAAAATGATGATGCTGATACAAATAAAACAAGATAGGAAAATGACTGGGAATGTCTAATGCAGTATTGTAAGGAGAGATGGTCCAAATGACATGTAAATTAAGTGCTTGAAATAGGAGATCATCAGATTTTAAGGATGCATTGATATACTTGTAAGATATGTATGGATGAAGGTTAGGTTATACTGGTTAAAAGATGTGAGATACGGACTGATGATGGTTTATGATGCTCAGTCTTAATAGAAGCAATTATTGAATTGAAATAATGCATTGTACAGTAACAAAGGACATATAAGGACGAATAATTTTTATTAACTTGCTTAAGATATACTCAAGAGCTTAAGAAAGAAGATAAGAAGATGGAAGATGGATTTTTATGTATGAAAGTGTGATGACTGTTTATAATGTTTGGAAGTTCATTTGTAACTACAAATAAAAAAATACAAATTTTAAGAAAAAAGGAAATCATAAGGAGTTTTTTTAAAATATGGCAGGACTTTATAATGGACTACTTCAATTTTTTTTAAAGTTAAATATTTATTAATTAGTACAAGCAGAGCACACTGAGAACCATAAATAAATGTAAAATACAATCCACAGAGTTCTCATAATATCAGTTTTTTTGGGGGGGGGATTTAAAAAACTGCAGTTTGAATGCTTAGAAAATATTGGAGTCTCATAATGGAAGCACTACAGTGAGGAAAAATATATGGATCCCCTCCATTCTCCCTGTCCCCAAAAGATAGAGGGATAATCAATACTTGTTATTGTTATTGTTGTATGCCTTCAAGTCATTTCTGACTTATGGTGACCCTAAGGAGAAACTATCATGGGGTTTTGTTGGCAAGATCTGTTCAAAGGATGTTTGCCTCTGCCTGCCTTTGAGGCTGAGAGAAGGTGATTGGCCCAAGATCTCCAAGTGAGTTTCCATGGCCAAGTGGAGATTCAAACCCTGGTTTCCAGAGTCATAGTCCAGCTCTCAAACCACTACACCACACTGGCACTATACAGGAGTCCAGAACTACCTAATAACTAAAAATACAGTACCACATACCAACAAAGGATAAATACTGAGAAACCAAAAAAGGTATCAGTGTGCAACACATATTTCTGTCTGTTTGCCAGAGTTTCTAGCAGTTCTGTTGGTCAGCCTATTACATATAACATTATTCACATTTATTAATATTTTACTACTGTTTTGTAATTCAGTCTGTAAGGTTAATATTTTTGACATTATTTCTCTCTCTCTGCCCATAGCTGATCCACTGGGTTTATATTCTCTTCTCACATCTGTTCCCATTCCTGTTATTTTAAAAGGCTTATCATTTTTCTTACCTGAACGTACAGTGTTTTGTTGTTGCTTTTAAGTATACATTTTGCAATTCTACAAAGAACCCCAGAACATCCTAGGATAAAGGTGACAATGTGCAATCATTCAGATTCTAGACAATAACTCCTAGAATTTCTCACCATCAACGATGCTGGCTAGGGCTGCTGTTTGACAAATTTTGGAGGGCCACTTTTTGCCCACCCTTGTCCTAGCAGGTAAACAATTTAAAGAACAGGACTTCTCTTTGTACATTCTAACTGCTAGATGTATGATCTTTTCCCAACAGGAATATTTAGTACTTACGGTACAATAAGGAGATCTGTTGCACCAGCTCTCTTCAGTGGGAGTGAAGCCAAGGTTAACCAAAATTGTGGGATTTGCCAATCACTATTCTGAATATCAAAGAAGCAACTTGTTTGTGCTGCTTACTTTCTCCTGTTGTAAAATGTTTAAGATTCACAGTCAAATCAATGTTAGAAATCTGTATTAACATTAAGGAACAAATGTTAATTTCAATAAAATGCAGTTAGATAAATAGAAAAGTAAAACACGTTTTAATATCCAGAACAAAGAGCATTTATTTGTTCACTTAGGCCCAGAGCTTTGTGGAACTGGCATGCAGATGATGCATGCCCCTGAAGTGGCTAGAAGCAGCCCAAAGCCATTGGCAAAAGAAGTGGTAAAAAACCTGCTCTTGCCAGCAGCTTACATGGGACTGCGGCGTCAGCCCGGTTTAAGAGAGGACTGCGCAGTTGCTGCAGTCCTGGGCTGATTATGGCCTGATCCTGGCTGGAGTAGCCAGAGGCCGCTCTTTGTCACTAGTCTGCTTCACCCCTAACAGTGCAGTTTTATGCAGTTCTGAGAAGTAGCGATGGGGACAATGGGTCCTACTCCTATGTCGATTAGTAGGGAATTATCACCGTAGTATGCTATAACTGAATACTGAGGAGCACAATTACAACTTTTTCATCAGAGGACTCCTGGGTTGTTGACTGATAGGCAAAAACACAGGAATGAAACTCTGACTAGATGATAAATAAAATAAGGAAAAGGGGCATCTTCCAAATGTCTATCATACGGGGGGGGGGGAGAATTACAATCTTCTTTTTTCTGCTTAAGAGTGTCTATTAGACGTTACCAAAGGTTTGTTCTTTTTCATATTTTCAGCTTACTCTAACTCTAATGTACAAGGTTATGTGCCAAAACCAGAAACATAAACACTGACAGCTAAATATTTATGTTTTTAAAAACTGTATTTATGAAGAACAAGAAAAATCTTGCCATTAGTAAAATCAGGAACAAGTAGTCTGTTATTCTATCATCATTCCTTCAATCATTTGTTGAGGAGTAAGCAAAACTGAACTCATCTGACAAGGTACATACAGGACTGTGCTGTGAATTAGCTGAAATATAGCCTCATATGAAATTAGTTGTACAATTAGTCCCACTGATTTCAAGGACAACTAAAGGCAACAACATAATCTGGATCCAGCTCTTTATGTGAAATTTATTATTGTGTGCACTGATCCTACCCTTCCCTCCATTAAGCAAAATAGAAGTGTTATCAGAAGAGTGATATGTGCTTTTTTGAATAAGGTCTCTGCCACATGCCTCACTAGTTAAATTTAGCAATTCAGTTTTTAGCACAATCAGCTTTTACCTCCTCCCCTCTTAAAATTAATATCATATTTTTCTTTGTGACGTTGAGGCTCTTCTTTTCTTAAGAGTGTTGTGTTCAAAGTAAACTTGCTATTGAAATCTTTTTACATGGCTATCATGCAAACACTAACATATCTAAGATACAAAGCTAAAGGTATTAGTATATTCAGATGTTTAAAAGTAAGCAATAGGACACAAGTACAAAAAGATCAACATAAAATCACCAGAGCAATGATCTGCTCTCCTTAACACTGATGAAGGCTAAGACACCCTTCCCCAGCCTGGTGCCCTTCAGATCTGTTGGACAACAAATATTATCTTTTGGGATTTACCAGAAAAATCTGGGCTAGAATATGCCAGATAATTTTAACAATATGGGCACAGGCATTCAAAGTTAATCATATTTAAACCCCTCTCCCTTGATTGCAATGAAATAGAGGGGCAAAACACCTCTCTATCTTCATTACACCAGGCAGTGGGGAGAGAAGACTACTGTGTGAGCAGAATAACCACAGTATCCAATCCATACTTGGCCCAGAAGTGGAGGGAGAAAAACACACCACCAAAAATATAAAAGAATGGCAGGAAAGTGGCAGACATGGTAAAACTACCTGTGGAAACATCAAGCGAGCCAACCACCCATGAACTGTACCAGAAATGATGCTTACATGTGACATGCAATAGGCAACCTGCACAGGCTGAACTGCAGACATAATTGCTGTTGTTGCCACATCCACAACACAAGCAACACAGAGACCACACAGCAACCACATGTACAACAGAGCCCTGGAATCAGGGCTGGGGGAAAAACTGGGCTGCTTGTTTAAACCAGTTTTTTGCATTAATGTGTAGGACTACATCAATATAGGACTAAATCAGAAAATTACGTAGCGAAATGCAATTTAAATATTATGGCCACTAGCTTCAATAACAATTGTTCTATAAAAAGTGTTCTTTTAAAGCAAGCTGTTTTGGCTGAATTTAAGTCAATTGAAGGATTTGTTTCTGAATGGCATTTCTTGCACTATAAAATAAAGTGATTAAAAAGAAGCAACTGACGCTGGATACTGATCTAACAATGAACAACTGCCAATAATCTCTGAAAGTTACAATGTTTAAATTCAAACAGTCATTGTTCCAGTAAGAGGGTTAGAAAGCAGTATGAATAATCAATTTAAATGACCCAGCATGTTTTTTTAAGAAGTATATATTAAAAAGGTAATTTGGTTTAAAACAGGGGTCAGCAATCTATACGGCCTGTGAGCCGAGTGCGGCCCACGGAGGCCTTCAGACTGGCCCCTGCCCGGTCCTGCCGCCACCGCCGCACCACCACTGCCACCTTTTGTGGCCACGGGGGTCCTCTGGGGCGCCATTTTGGATTCCAAAATAGCACCCGGAGTCTTGTGGGAAAGGTCACGCGAGACTCCGGGGCGCCATTTTGGAATCCAAAATGGTGCCCTGGAGGACCCCCGTGCTGGCGCTGGGCCTCTTGGAGGCCCAGAGCGGTCGAGGGAGACCTCCTGGGGCACTCCCGAGGGAAGCCTCCTGGGGGGCCCCCGCGGCGGCGCGGCGCTGCCGAGGGAAGCCTCCTGGGGGCCCCTGCGGTGGTGCTGGGCCTCTTGGAGGCCTGGCATGGCCGAGGGGGCTCTCCTGGGGGGCCCCCGCCACCGTGCGCATGCACACGCGACACAGGCCCCCCCCACCATTTTGTTTTTCAAAATGGCGGCATGGGCGCGTGGGTGGGGGGTAAGTGTGCGCACACACAAGCACGCGCACCAGCCCCCAGCGCCATTTCCCCCCCCCTGCCTGTCAGCAAAAAAAGTTGCCGACTCCTGGTTTAAAACAACCAAACTTGCCTGGAATGCTTTCTGTTTTAAAAAAAGAAAGATATATACAATCAAGACACTGTTGGTCCAAACCCAACCATAAGCAAAGTAATTAATCTTTTCCAAACTCATGGAAGAAACAGACGCGAGCAGGGAGCAGTAGCCTTTGTAAGAGGTTGCTGGCTCAAAGTTATCAGATGAACTGCAGAGCCTTTGCCATGCCAGTCATGTGCATGTGGTGGATGGTTCACAGAAGGATAGGGCCTAGACACAATGGCTCCACAAATGGCGAGTCTGTTGGAAATAGGGGTTACATCAGACATGTGCACAGTGTCTTCATGGGTACATGAATATGGGGATATGTTTCCCCAGGCATGTTGCCTATTCTTGCATTCTGGTTATTCCACCAACATATTTTCACTGGCACAATCACTCTGCTGTCAGAATGTCTATCCGAGGTGCTCCACTAGCACTTTTTTAAATAGTGAAAATGTACTCTGGGACATGTCCAGAGATGTCATAAAAAGGCAGTACCAGGAAATTCAAGACTGAAATTATGTGTGTTTTTACTAGAACATACTTGCATAGACTTAGGACAGCTGAAAACACTCCCCATTACCTATTGGAGTTTGATTCATGTAATGTTATTTAAAATTAGTAGTTAAATACAGTGCTTGTAAGACCACAATTCTGCAGCATTCACTATAAAATTAGTTCGCTACTGGAACACATGTTCCAAGAAAATAGTTATATTATTAAGATGAGGCAAAGATCTGAAGAATATTGTTTGAAGTCTTACAGGTGATCAACTTGTAACTGTTATTAATTTTACTTTTTCCACTATTAATAGTATCCATTCGGTAACAACTTTATTATAGTCTCTGGCTGAAACAATATAGTTCCTCTTACAATTTCAGAGCATCCATGCCTCATGTGGGTGGACCGCACAGCCCACTGGACAACAGTGTTTAAAAATGGGACAGGATTAATGAGGACATTTTAGGTACTTACATGTCTGTGCCTAGGGACAAAATACTCTGAAAGCTCCAGATCCCATCTGATCTCAGAATCTAAGGAGTGTCAGTCCTGGCACCAAAGTAGATGGCCCAAAAGGAGTGGCCTCCTGCTGCCCCAGCCCCAATTGGACCAGAACCATGGTGACTGCATGGCCCACTCTCAAAGCATCTGGCAGGAGCAGATTTAAAAAGCTCCTAAAAGGGATAGCTTTTGTTGGCTTGGTGTGGCTTCGGTGCAGCTTCTGGACATTTTGGGGGCATGCGTCATCTAAATGCCATGCCCCCAAAGCATCCAGAAGCCACTTTATTTAGTCTGTTTTGGGCCCTAGTTACTCAGTACTTGTATGAGAGACTACTAAGGAACACGAGGTGCTGTAGGCTTGATTTCAGAGGAAGGTAATGGCAAACCACCTCTGAGAAGCCACCTTGCTTAAGAAAACCCTATGAAATTCATGGGGCCACCCCATAAGTTGATAGCTGGCTGGAAGGCATACACACATAATCACTCAGGCCCTAAAAGATGAAGTTCCTGCAAATCCATGACAGATGGGTTGAAGAAATTCTATATAAATAATATATGGAATTTCTCAGAAGCAGATTTTTAGAACTGTGTAAGGTGTAGATGGCACCGGAAATATGCAAGAGGAAGAAGAAAACCATGTAAAAATTAAATCAAAGTTTTATAATGTGCATTTAAAGTTTCTCTTTCTTGTATACAGTCAGCCCTCTATATCCATCAATTCTTCATCCATAGATTCAAACATCCTTGGCATGAACATATCTAAATCTATATAATTTTTAAAAACCTCAAAAGCAAACCTTGCTTTTGCCATTTATATAAGGGACACTATTTTACTGTGTCATTGTATCTAATGGAACCCGAGCATCCATGAATTTTGAAAAGTGAAGAGTGCCTGTGTACCTTTAATGATTATATAGAAGAGGGAACTTCAGCAAGTGTTGCTTGTCATGCACCCAGATAACAAACAACACCTGCTGAAATTTCCTTTTTTTTAATACAACCATTAAAAATACAAGAGCCCTCTCCAGTTTTCAATCACATATAGAATTGCAACCAATCTTTCAATAAAATGTCAGTAACAAAAAGTATGCTGTCAATTAGAAACACTGAGGGTGTTTTAATGATGAATTAAAACCGGCATTTATCTTTCTTTCAATTCAGATAAAAAGCATGTATCACTAGGTCCACACATTCTATATTCATTCATCATACTGTTATTTTGTTGCCATGGTACATTTGTGACATTTACACCATGCAAACAACTTTGTGATATTTAGGATCCTATTTTCCAAGAGTTGTCTCCTCCTCAGGTTTCCTCTGATGTATTTACTACCGGATGGCCCAGTAAAGAAGGCAAAGGGGGAGAGTGTTCTCAGAAAAGTTTTAAAACATGCACTTGGATATACTGCACAATAAAATGGGGTGGTGGTGGGGGAAATAGGCATGCTGCTTACTTTTTTTGTACCTTATGAAAACAAACAATACAAATTCAGGTACATAGCTGTGTTAGTCTGGAAAATTATTATGTAAAAAGGATTTTCCAGCACCTTTGAGGCTGCTATTTAAATATCAGTGCAATGATGCACATTTTCTGTATTAACTATTATTATAATTAAAGCAGAGTATAAGGGCTTCTTTTTGCTCCAGCTTTTAGCCTTGGACTGCGGCTCTGTCTTGGTTCCCTCCTCGTTATGCCCCATGCATTGTGTGAAAAGGTAGGCCTCAAGTCAGTTTGAGGTCACTTTATTTTGCCAATCCAGACAACCCCTAACTGAAAGAGAGAAGCTGGTAGTATGAGCATTTGTAAACTGTAGCCTACTCAGATGCATCTGAGGAAGTAGGCTTGATTCTGTGAATGCTCAATCTGAGGAAGTAGGCTCACGTCTATGAAAACTCAATCTGAGGAAGCAGGCTCAAATCTATGAAAACTCAATCTGAGGAAGCAGGCTCCAGTCTGTGAATGCTCAATCTGTGGAAGTAGGCTAAAGTCTACGAAAGCTCACCAACTACCAACTTCTCTTTTTCAGGGCCTTTGCAGACTGCTAGAAACAGTGCAAAGTGAGTCCACTTTAACTGCCCTGGCTCAGTGCTAGGGAATCATGGGAATTGTATTTTTTCTGAGACATTGAGCCTTCTCTGTCAGAGAGCTTTGGTGCCACAATAAACTACAGTTCCCATGATTCCCTAGTATTGAGTCAGGGCAGTTAAAGTGGACTCAATTTGCACTATTACTGAGAGTCTCAAAATACTGCAAGATCCCTTCACATACAAACATTACAAATATCATCAGTGCATACCTATATATTGTTTTAACTGGGTTATTTTAATTGTTTAATTCATTTAAAGTGTTTTTTTAATCTTGTGAGCCGCCCTGGGTCCCTTTGTGGGAGAAAGGCAGCATAAAAGTGAAATAAATAAACAAATAAATACCTTTCCACTCTGTTTTATAGGCAAGGGGATATCTTTCTACCTCGTGTACACCCAGCTCCACCTGCTTTAGGACAGCAGTTGGTCACTCAGCAGGGAGACCCAGAAAACGATCGGTCACACACCCGGTCAGTCTTCTCTGCTGAACGCTCAATGCCTACGGTTACAGAAAGACCGGAGTTAATATGGATAAATGGGCTCCACGATAGAAATTATTAGATTTG
>CM034703.1:194475854-194486851 GCA_020142125.1 Phrynosoma platyrhinos | reverse complement strand
CCCTCCTCTTCCCTGCCTCCAAGACGGCCCAATTAGCCGTCTGCCGAGCCCCTGAGATTGCGGGTGCTCTATGACTAGCAGACCAAGTAAAAATAAAAAGACAATGGAAACAATACACTGAAATATTATAGAAACGAGAGGAAAGGATGACAGATTAATTGAAGCAATAACCATTTGAAGATGATCCTACAATTTTAGAAAGTGAATTGGAATCTACACTCAGGACAGTTGGGAGAGATAATAATCAGGAACAGATGGCATACCAATACAGCTGTTTCAAACTACAGAGAGAAAATCTACTTTTATTCTAACTATAATCTGTCAACAAATCTGGAAAATGGCCAGAACCATTGTTTTGTTTAGAAAACTAAACAACTGGAAATCCTTAGCAGCATACATTCAAATCCCCAAGGGGACACCAAGGATTGCAGTAACCACAAGACCACTGCATTAATTTCCCATGCAAACAATGTTATACTCAAAATTCTACAACAAAGACTTTTAACATATATGGAACCAGAAATGGCATGTGTCCAAGCTGGGCTCAGGAAAGGAAGAAGCACTAGGGATCATATTGAAAACATAAATTGGATATTGGAGCACACCAACTACTTTCAGAAGAAAATCAGCCTTGCTTTATAGATTATAGCAAAGCCTTTGATTGTGTAGATCAGGGGTCAGCAAGTTCCCATTACCTGGGGCCGGACCGGGGATCCCCTGGTCTTCCGCGGGCCGATGATGGGGAAAAATGGCGGCTCACGCATGCGTGCATGCACATTACACTGGAAGCACTGTTCATGCACGCGCACACTTGCTTGTGCATGCACAATACTTCCGGAGTACTGCGCATGCATGAGTGAGTCACAGCCACCATTTTGGAAAAAAATGGCGGCCGTGACACACGCAGTGGTAGTGGGGGGGTGGCAGTGGTGGGGGGGCAGCGGGGGGCGGTCCAAAGGCCTCGGGGGGATGGACCTGGCCTGTGGGCCGTAGGTTGCTGACCCCTGGTGTAGATCATTAAAACTTCAGATTGCTCTTAAAGGAATGGGTGTGCCACAACATTTTATTGTCCTGGTGTGTAATCTGTACTGAGGACAAGAGGCTATCATTGGAACAGAGTATGGAGAAACAGAATGGTTTTCAGTTAGCAAGGGGGGTCAGACAAAGTTGCATTTTATCACCCTATCTGTTCTCCTTGTACACTAAACATATCATATGTAAAGCAGGATTAGATTTGGAGGAAGGAGGCATGAACATTGGAAGAAGAAACATCAACAATTTAAGATGTGCAGGTAACACCATGCTATTAGGAGAAAATAGCAAAGACATTTAATGGTTATTGAAGGCAGAAATTGCAAATGCAAGGTTACAGTTGAACATTAAGAAAACAAAAATAATGGCCACAAATTATTTACATAACTTTAAAGCAGAAACTGAAGACATTGGTTGTTTTTACAGAGAGGCAGGATATAAATAAATGTTATCATCATCATCATCATCATCAAAATAGTTCAAGATTTTCATACCTTGCTCAGTCATTAATCAGAATGGAGACTGCAGTCAAGAAATCAGAAGACTCCAAGGACAGCTATAAAAGAACTAGACAAGATCCTGAAATGGGAAGATATATAACTGAATACTAGGATTATGATGGTCCATGCAACCGTGTTTCCCATTACTATATAGGGTGTTAAAGCTGAACAATGAAGAAAGCTGATAGGAAGAAAATCAACTAATCTGAGATGTGGTACTGGAAAAGAGCTTTGCAGATACTGTGAACTGCTAGAAAGACAAATTAATTGGTCCTAGAGCAAATCAGGCCTGAACTCTCCCTAGAAGCCAAGATGGCTACACTGAAATTGTTGTACTTTGGTCATATTGTGAGAAGACATGACTCATTAGGGGGGAAAAACAATAATGATTGATAAGGTAAAAGATAACAGGAAAAGAGGATGATTGTATTCCAAATAGATAGACTCCATCAGACTGCAGAATTAATGCAGTTTGATATTGCTCTAACTGCCATGGTTCAATGCTATGGAATTCTGGGATTTGTAGTTTTGTGAGCAATTTAGCCTTCTCTGTCAGAGAGCTCTGGTGCCACTGCAAACTTCAAATTCATAGGATTACATAGGATGGAGCCCTGAGAGTTAAAGTGGTGTCAAACTGCATTAATTCCGTATTGTAGATGCAGCCTCAGGAAAGCCACAGCCCTGAATCTGTAAAAACTGAGCAGGTGATAGGGTGACTTGGAGGTTTCTCATTCGTAGAGTCACCATAACTCAAAGTTGACAGTTAGGAGGCAGTAAATGACAACAATAATGGAGCTAAGATTTAAAAACATTTTTCCCTATCCAAAAGAAAAAAAACTGTGATAAGGTGGAGCTAAATAAGGTGGAGCTAAACATGCCCCCCCCCAAAAAAATCTGATGCCATTTATACTCAGTGATCTGTCTACGTGAGGCTTTGAGCAGCAGCAAGAAAGATTTAAAGCCTCACCTCTCATCAGGGAATCCCAGTGACTTGCCTGTCTGGAAACCATATGACTAATTTCCTGTACTGATTGTTCAAATTAGCATTCATTTCAGCATTATTTTTTTTGAATGTTACATCTATAAAGGGGGGGGGGAGATAAGTACAGTGCTTTTTAATGTTGCATTAAAACATGTGTCTTGAAGCACCCTGAGGTTTAACTCAATCTAATGTTCTTTTAAAATGGCATTAGACAACTTGTCAATATTGCTGGATTGCAGTCTTCATGTGCTCCAGCCAGCATAGCGATCCTGTCAGTTTCAGTGCAACAACATCTAGAGGTCACACATTGTCCATCCAATGCTTTAAAATAATAGTGTCAGCACTGACAACAACATAATCAATACAGATCATGATAATATTTTACTTTGTAGCTTCTTATGCCACCAATAACTTTGTTTCATTATGAAAATTGGGTGTGAGGATTACAGGAAGTAGGGAGTGAGATGAGAACTGAAGTTTGAGAGAGTATAGCCTGCTACAACTGAGGAGTCAATGTAGAGAAATTAGTTTGGCTGGTGTACCTCCTAAATTTATTTTTGAAGAGGGTTGGTCTGGCCACAATTTTTTATGCTCTAATAATATCCAGGTTAGATCACTGTAACACACTGTATGTATAGCTTGCCAACACATTTGGAAAATACAAGTCAAATTGTTACTCAGGCTCCATTCCAAAGTGCTGGCCTTGGCATTAAAAGCATTACCAGTAAATGGTCAGGGAGCTGGATTTGTAAAGCACCTCTCCCCCCAGGCACCCCTGCCTGCATGTTGCTAAGGCAAAGGACAGGATGTTGCTTCTTCCCATTCAGAAGCTGACTGCCATTTGAATACAGACAATGACATAGCATCAGCCATCACAACACCTGAAGTCAATAGGACAGTTTAGGAGAAAAAGACATGCCACAAAATTCACAAAGTTCTGTTATCCAACAGAGAAGAAAGGTCAAGGGGTTTTGATGGTACAGC
Source organism: Phrynosoma platyrhinos (assembly GCA_020142125.1). NCBI lineage: Eukaryota > Metazoa > Chordata > Lepidosauria > Squamata > Phrynosomatidae > Phrynosoma > Phrynosoma platyrhinos. Next base: position 194,483,353 of record CM034703.1, on the reverse strand, counting down.
CAGGAGGATGCTATTACTGTTCCCCAGCATCTGCCATTTCAGTGGTTGCCTCACTTTGCATTTACAGCAAGGACAGCCTGTAAACCATCCAGCTCTTTTAGATATTCAGTCTCTTCTTTGGGTTAAGCAAAAATTAGGCAGATGATTACAACATACACAGAGACTTCACTGTGCTGGTGCTGAATGTATAGGACCCTCCTCCTAAACAGGTTTACTTGCCATCTTTTTTGTAATCCATTTGGTACCAGGCACAGCCTGTGTTGTTTACCCTTAATTTGTGGACCAGGTGATATCTGACCTTTTAATAGTCCATCTACTGTTTTTCTTTGAGTTTCCATTTTTATTTGCGAGCCCTGTTGTCCATTCTACCAAATCTTTTTATTCCATTTTATACTGCAGTTTAGACCTATTGTCACTATCTCTTTTTAAATCTGTTTGTGGTTTATACACAAGCATTACAATATGTGTAAGTTGTAGAGGTGTGTGGGTATGTAAATCTGCAAAATTTAAAAGGAGACTTCACATATCAAATATTTTAAATAAGTGTGTGTGTCTATCAAGCAAATTATTTTAATAGTTTAACGATTTCTCTACCCCCCCCCCATTTTAATACTACAGTGACTCCAGCATAAAATCTAGGATAGTCATATATTATACAATAATATATTTACTGCAAAGGTAAATAGAAATCTATTTATACTAATTTTTCAGGAAGATGTTTGGGGATCTATGACAGGAAAAATAAAATTAAGTCCTGGTCATGCCATATTATAATTCCAAGTAAGAGTTCTTCCTGCAGCTTTTCAATCAATCGCATGTGTGCAGTTGACTGAATATAACATGCCAGAAACAGATTAAATAGGCCAGTTTGAATCAGGGAATCAGCACAAGTATCTTGCCATATCCCAGGCACTGCTGCATTATACTGCCATGAATCCATGTGATCTTTCTATTCTTGTCTAATGCTGAATAACACAACCTTTTAGTCTGTAGGGGGGTTGCAGACTGCCTGAAATAGTGCAAATTGAGTCCACTTTTAGGGTTTGGGTTCGTGCTAGGGAATCATGGGAATTGTTTTTTTCCTGAGACATTGAGCCTTCTCTGTCAGAGAGCTCTGGTGCCACAATAAAATACAGTTCTCATGATTCCCTAACCCTAACCCTAACCCTAACCCTAACCCTAACCCTAACCCTAACCCTAAAAGTGGACTCAATTTGCACTATTTCTGGCAGTCTGCAACCAAACTAGAGCTCTCTAGCTGGCAATTTTAAATACCTCTTTCAACTACAACTCCCCAAATTGCATAGGATGCTGCCATGGCATGCAAAGTGGAATCATATCACTGTACAATAACTGTGTAGGGTGAAAGGATCCCAGTGCAGGCAAGAAGCAGAATTAATTTAATTATTAATTTCTTATGCAAAGGATCACATAGAGTGCAGAGCTACATTCTTTTATTTGGAACCACCTGACTTCTGAGTACATATGTATATGATTGTGCTGGGACTAGTTAGGGATGTGGGTGAACACTCAGAAGTATCAGTGTGTTTATCTGTTGATGCAAACTTGGAATTAGGGTGTTTTTAGATTCTAGTCATCAATGTAGTTGCCCTTCCCCATTTTGGAGGGGTCCAGGCTTGTAATCCTCCTTGTTTTCCCACCACTTTGAGCTCTGTTCCCCTATAAAACTGGTTTTAAAATATTTTAAAGATAAAATGAAGGAACACCTGCACAAATTCTCGAGATTATTTAGGGAGAGGAGCCTCCTGTCTTGAAGAACCCATAGACTGTTGTGGGGCTCTGAGCTGGGGGTCTAGCTTGATATGGATGAAGAAGGTAATGGTTGTCTCATCAATTATAATCTCATGAGGATTAGATACCTACATGAGGAAGGTTATTTAAATAGCAGTTAAATACAATTACAATCTCTTGTTAATAAATTAAGCTGTGGCCTTTTATTTATCAAATAGCTTGAGCCTTGTGTATTAATTTCTTATGCATAGGATCACATAGCTGCAGGGAAGTAAAAGAACATTGTGTCCAAGCTGTTGCCCTCCCTCCATCCACAAAATCCATCAGCCAACTCAAAATTCAAGACCACAGTATGTCATAAGTGCAAAGCAAATTTTCTGCCAAAAAAAGGAGGAATAGAAAGAAAGAAAAAGAAAAATGACACTCACAGAACATATATCTCAGGATGATTCATCTGAAAGGTTACCTTTGTCTTTCACAGTTCCAGCAAATAGCCCAAACTGGAAAGTGTGATGTTCCCTTTGCTTTCAGAGATATGGTTCTGTTATGACTGTAAGATGAAGTATAAGAAAATTAAATGTAAAACATGCACTTTAAGATCCCCATTTATTTATTTATTTATTTATTTTACAGTAAAGTAAATGTGTATGGCTTTGATACAGAGGAGGACTGGGAAATCATATGGCCCACCAGTCACATGCTAACCCAAAGTCTTTTTTAAAAAAATGCAAACTCTATACTCCTCCCTGCCACTCCATCAGATTTTCAGCATAAAGGAAAACTATTATTATTATTATTATTATTATTATATTTATTTATTTATATCCCATCTTCCTCATGGCATAGAGACTCAAGGCGGCTAACAAATTTAAAGCAGTCCAAGTTAAAACAATATTAAACATTAAAAATACAAAGTTTAAAAAACAATTAAACAATTTCAAAAGTTTAAAATAATTTCAAAAGGTTAAAACATTACATTATTAAAATTTAAACATTTAAGAACTCTAAAAAAAAATTTTATATAAACTCATGCGGCACCCATGTCAATGTGAGAAAGCCTGGCAGCATAAAAATATTTTTATCTGCCACCAAAAAACTAGCAAGGATGGCGCCATCCTGGCCTCTCTAGGGAGGGAGTTCCAGAGCTTGGGAGCAGCCACTGAGAAGACCCTCTCTCTTGTTCACACCAAACGCACCTGAGAGGATGGTGGGACAGAGAGAAGGGCCTCTCTGAATGATCTCAAAACTCCAGAGGACTCATAAAGGGAGATACGGACTTCAAACCTGGACCCATGCTATATAGGGTTTTATAGGTCAAAACCAGCACTTTGAATTGTGCACAGAAATTGACCGGCAGCGAATGGAGCTGCTGCAACAAGGGAGCTATGCGCTTCCTCTAGCCGGCTCCAGTTAACAACATGGCTGTAGCTCTTTGAGCCAACTCAAGTTTCTGAACACTTTTCAAAGGCAGTGTCACGTGGAGTACATTACAATAATCCAAACAGGATGTAACCAAGGCATGTAATGGATATAACCAAGGCATGTACCATTGTGGCCAGATCTGATTTCTCCAGGAATGGGTGGAGTTGGTGCACTTGTTTTTAACTGTGCAAAAACACTCCTGGTCACCGCTGATTTGTGGGCTTCCATGCTCAGCACTGAATCCAGAAGTACCCCCAAATTAAAAATCTGAGTTTTCAGGAGGAGTGTAACCCCATCTAACACAGGCTGAATCCCTATTCCCAGATCTGTCTTTCAACTGACCAGGAGTACCTCTGTCTTGTCTGGATTAAGCTTCAATTTGTTTGCCTGAATCTTTATTGTTAATCCCCATGAGAGTTGATCCATTTAATCAGTTGTTGAATAGTGAATCTACAAATGTGTAGATCCCATTGATTCAGCAACGTACTCTAGTTGGCACTCCCAATAGGATTTAGACCATACATTTATTAAAATAATAAAAAATAAATAATTAGAGGTGTGCTCCTTATTTTTTCACCACATACAAGGCCTCCACCCTTTTGCATCTCTTTTTCACTCTTTTAATTCTTTTATTTATTAGTCAGTTTAGATGTGTGTAGTATTACAGGGGCAGCTGTTTTGTATCATACAGGCATTTTGTATGAATTTCCCCCTTTATGGTGGTGGTGGTGGTGTTTTTTACTGGGGGGGTCCATTCTTTGAAGAGATTGAGAGCCCCATGCTCTGCACATAAACTAGCCCTAGCTCCAACATATGTGTGTACAATAAAACAGATTCTATCTGATACCAGCTCCTGAGTGAAGACCAAGAGGAGAGGATCCCTCATTTTCACCAGTAGGTTTTGAGACGTAGTGTCAGAGGGAAAAGGAAGCTAAGTCAGAGCCAGAAAGCTGAATTATTACAACTTGCCAGCAAAGCCTTGCATAGAATCCTAATGTCTGTCCCACCCATCCACAAAAGGCTTGAACACCGCTTTCAGTAAAGAACCTCTCCTCCTTGGTCAACCTTCTTTGGTGATGGTTGAGTATTGTCTTTGCCTCACTTCATTAGTCTTTTCAGCTACTTTAAGGGCAAAATTATTTATCTGGGTTGCTAGGCTACCAACTCTAATTTATTTCTGTCCATCTGTTTAAAAACTATTGTTGCTGCTGTGTGCCTTCAAGTCATTTTTTACTTATGACAGCCTTAAGGCGGGCCTATCTTGTGGTTTTTTTGGCAAGATTTATTCAGAGGAAGTTTGCCTGTGAAAACTTCTGAGGTTAACTTCTGAGGTAAACGTCTGAGGTTAAGACTACAATAATTATTTAGCTGTATACTTCCAATATAGAGCCAGTGTGGTCCAGTGATCTGAGTGTTGGACTAGGATTCTGCAGCACCATAGTTCAAATCCCTGCTCAGTCATGGACCTTGGGCAAGTCACACTCTCTCAGTCTTAGGGTGCATCTACACTATGCAGTTGGAAACCACTTTAACTGCCATAGCTCCATCCTACAGAATCTTGGGTTTTGTAGTTTGTGAGGCAACAGCACTCTTTGGCAAAAAGGCTAAAGGCCTTGTAAAACAAAAGATCCTAGGTTTCCGCAGGATGTCCCTGCAGCACTAAAAGTGGTCTCAACCTGCATTATTTCTACAGTGTTTTTGCCTTCTTAGAGAAAAGTATTGGCAAACCTCCTCTGCATAAATCCTGCCAAGAAAAATAAATTATAGGGTTGCCATTAGTAAGATCTGACTCTCAAGAGAAAATGTAAAAGCTTGTATATCCACCAAGCTTGTCTTATGATACCTTTTAAATAGATATGTTTTTAAATTGCTTTTAATTCTATGCATAGTTAAATTATAATTATTTTAGTTATTGTAGCTTTTATGCATTTTGTATGTTTTTAGTGATGTGATCTTTTACATCAATCTGTTTTAACTTTTGTAAGCTACCTTGAATCCAATAACTAGAGAAAAGGTGAGATATAAATGAATGCATCAACCAACAAATAATATACCAGAAAACACATAAAGGCACCTCCATCTATGACAAGAAATTTAATTTTGACCCTCTTAATCCTGATATATTGTCTGGGATCTAAGTAAGAAACAGAAAGGTGAAAGGTATGAAAATGAAACTATAAGGAAAGTAAAAGGGGAAAGTGAGGGAGTGTTTTTGGTGAGGTGGATGAGTAATGCAAGTAAGAATCATAAAGGCCATGGTGATTCTATGTATGGTTGTGAAAAATGGCCAGTGAAGAAAGCTGTCATAAAGAAAGTCAGGGGGATGCAGATGGATGGCCTTGGGCCACCCTGGGAAGCGGAGGATTGGGGCTGAGGCTGCCTCATGACTCGGCCCCAATCCACCATTTTTCTGGCCCTGAAAGGAGCGCTAAAATGCCGGTCCTTCCAGAGCCAGCAAATAGGGCACCCAAAGAGCCACCATGTGGCTCTTCTGTGTCCCTTCCGGCGCAGCACGTTAAGACACTTCACCGGGAGGAAGTCTTGACAGTACGCAACGTGCGTGATGGCATGTGCCGTGATGACGTACTCAGGAAGGGGTTGAGCTGCCCGGTGTGTGGCTACCCCTCCCCTTCCCTGCCTCCAAGATGGAGCAAAGTGCCGTCTGTAGGCACCTTCAGTATGTAAAGGGATGTTGTAGTACCTTTGAGACTAACTCAGTGAAAAAAGTTGGTAGCATAAGCTTTCATAGATTTGTTCTACTTCCTCAGATGCATGGAGTGAAGCATTGCCAAGGAAGGACCTTTATAATCAGATTGTTTGAATAGCTGTAGAAATGCTAAATTTGTGAGTATGATGATGTAACAAGTTCAGTTTTAACTATGGTCTGGTCATTGAGGGACAAATGCAGGAGAACACATGTTTCCTAAGGCCAGGGTGGGTGACCATATGAATGGTGGAGAGAGTTATGGAGTGTGGTATGTGCAGGCTGGAAACAAGAAAGGTGACATGATAAACTGGCCAAGAGTGTACTTATGGGGTTATGGGGTGTTAGCCAGTGTTATAACATGTGTAGTGTGCCAGGAAGCCATTGTTTCTGTTCAAACGGCTGTTGATGGATTGGAGTTTGTGTCTATATTCCAATTCAGCTGTTTATCTTTCCAATCTTCCCTTGCAGATTTTTTGTTCAAGGACTGCTCTCCTGAGGTCAGAGATTAAATGCTCAGAAAGTCTGAAGTGTTCTGTAACAGGTTTTTGTGTATTTCCATTCCAAATATTTGATTTATGTCAGTTTATCATCTGTGCCAGAGACTGGCCTGTTTGGCCCATGTAGAGTGCTGAAAAGCATTGTTGCCAGAGGACTGTATATATCACATTAGAGGATGAGCAATTGGAAGTGTCACTGATTTTGTAGGTTATATGACTAGGTCTGTGATGAAATTTTCTGAGTAGGCAGAGTTGGCATCCGGGTTTGTGGCAAGGTTTTGTATCCGTCTCCCCATCTGTGTTTTGCATCCTCCTGTAGGTAAGTAACTACTTGAGATTGGGAGGGTGAACAACATTGCTCTCTCAAAGGCTCTGTGTGGCAAATTTTTACTTGCCTACAGATAAACTTCTAATCTCACAGTTACTGATATGACTTGAACTCACACAACAAAAATCCTCACATAGGTTTCCAGTATAGAATACTGTATGGGTTTAGTTTGCTTCCAAATTCCTGTAACATAAATAAATGTGTTTTTTGGTGTGAGGGAATAGGATGGTATGTAGCAAGCATATAAGAAGATACGAAGAGTCCTGCAGGATCAGGCCAAAGGTCCATTGATCAGCATCCAATTTTCTACAATGGCTGACCATTGGCTTGATCTCTTGGAAGATTTGATGTAGCTACCATGAAAAGTAATAATCAACAGGTGTTCAATGTGGTGACAGTCATCTTGGTGGCTAGATTATGGACACAGACCTGAGTTACTGTTCATAAGTCTCCACTAAGCCATTAAATGCACTATGTGTTTTTGGGCAAGACAAGTCTTTAATTGTAACCAGCATAATGGGATTGTTGGAAGGATATAGTCGAGTAAATTCCTACATATCTGAGAACTTGGAGGAAGAATGAGATGTACAAATAGACAGATAGGCAGACTGTGTTAACGTACATTATCCAAACCATGGTAGTGTATACAAAAATACAGCATATGGACACAGTTTTACCAACTAGCTTTTACTGCACTCAGAAAGCTGAAAGGAAACCTCTGGCAAACTCTTATTTGAGCTGTAAATTACCCGTATTTTTCACCATATAAGACGCTCCGGCATATAAGACGCAC
>CM034703.1:194457994-194468581 GCA_020142125.1 Phrynosoma platyrhinos | reverse complement strand
TTGACACCGCTTTAACTGCCACGGCTCCATGCGATGGAATTCTGGGAATTTCAAACTCACAACAAACTACAATTCCCAGAATTGGAGCCACGGCAGTTAAAGTGGTGCCAATCTGGATTGTTTCTGTAGTGTGGATGCAACCTGGGCCACCACTGGCAAAGTGGAGTTTGGGCTAAATGAAACTATCTCCTAGTTCCCTTTGTCTCTTTGCCTTTTAAATGCTCACATCTCTCTCCCCATTCCCATTTTCTCCATGGATTTTAATTCCTCCTCTCTTCTTTGTCTGCGGGGGCATCCTGAACCCGAAAAAGGCTTCTTCTTCCCCTTTAAACGTGCCTTAGTGATGTTCAGGGGCCCAGGAGGCATGGCCTGGATCGCCCACTCCAATCCCTGCTTTCTGGGCTTCAGGGGATAAAGAGACTGGCTCTCTAAGGAGATCGAGGGATCATCCAGCTCTCTCCCCCGTCCAATTTCGCTGGGATTTAAACTCTACAGTGGGTCCAAAAGATGGAAAGTGGCATTCCCAGGGATGGAAGAGGCTGGAACTCAAGCAGTCTTTCTTTGAGGTCTTGTCAGTAGAGGAGTCAATTGTGATATATGGCTATTGTGTGTGTCTGCATGTGCTTTCAAGTTGCCTGTCTTTATGGCAACCCCATAAATTTCATAGGGTTTGCTTAGGCAAGGAATCCTCAGAGGTGGTTTTGCCTGTTCCTTCCTCTGAAATATAGCCTACGGTGCCTGGTATTAATTGGCGGTCTCCCATCCAAGTACTAACCAGGCCTGACCCTGCTTAGTCCTTAGTCACAATGTATGGTTACTGTAATATTGAATGTCCAAAAACAATGTATTGGATTCTGCTTGTGTTTACCTGGAAGTCCCATCCATCCCCTAAACCCCAGATTCAGGTAGGAAAGTGGTTGTACTCACTCAGTGGGGTGGAAAAAGCTACTTTGCTCAGAGACACTCATCCCTGCTATTACTTCTAGACTGAACTGTTGGCAATTGAAAAGGTCCCATACCTCAGATTCCTTTCTGTGGCTTCTACTTTTACATCTCCACCACTTCCACTCTTCATTTGTGCCATGATTTGGTAAATTCCAGCCTCTGGTAAATATGGTGAAAAAATGTCTCCAAAGTGATTAACTTAGGTGGTTGTTGTTGTTGTTGTTGCTGCTGCTTCACATACAATCACAACTATGGTCAATTATCTGTTGGAATTTGGCTTTTTCTCTCTCAATCTGCCTCTGTACTTAACTAGGGCCTGATTGGCCTCTCCAGCCAATGCTCAGATCCTGGTTGCTAGCCTCATTTAATCCAATGTTTTTGACACATCTAGGACATTTGCTTGGATCTGAAATACTGTCCTGGGCATAGGCTTTGTAAACAAATGGGCATAATTAATACTTCGGATTTCTTCCCTATTTAGCTGCTTCCTTATTTTGGTATATTAAAAAGAATGTCCCAAAATATTAATTTTAAAAGGCATGTATCTGAGTCAGGTCTGTCTTTACTTTTTGGCTGTTTTTCCCATCTTGTCTGGAATTGTGAGATTTATGCCTCTCTGACATTCTCACTGTATATTAAAGCTAAGAGGCAATCTGAAGCTACATCCTCCTGTATATGATTACTGTACTTAGAAACTCTACAACTCCCAAGCATATCTTTCCAAACATGAGTGGCCGGCCCATGTATTAAGGGGAGGCTCACCCCAAATTGGTAGGGTAAGCTCCACATACACACTTGGATCTTGAACTACCAGTATTTCCAAATGTGTGTGTATCAATTATTTTGGAGGCTGAAAAGGAGCCATATGAAGGCTTGAGGTAAAGCATAATTTAGAGGCATGGATTAACATAAATTATGATGTTATGAAGTGTATACAGATATTAAATGTCAGTAATTTATTATGATTTCCCATCATCTATAATAAGAGCAAAGAGTAATAATAGCAATGACAGAGAATTAAAAATAAAACTAGAGCACCATGTAATGTTACAGATTAATATGGAAGCAGACTGCTGCTTTGCTTTCATTCTGATGGCATCTGGAAGAGTCTAATGCCTGGTACATACTGGGTTTTGGATTCAAATGTAGCTCCTTGACATAGTTTGCTCCTTCTGAAGGGTAAATTCTCAGAATACTGATCAGCATAGTGTATGACAGTCTAAAGTGCAGCCCTAGCCAGAGCACTGACAGTAAAAGGACATGCTCACTCAACAGATCCTCTCTTAGGCTATTCGGTTCTCCCCATGACTTGGTTTCTTCTGAGCATGCAGACATTTGTGCACGTGAGAAATTTGAGCCTCATAAGCTGCACGATGCTCCAGTAAATTTAGAGCGATCTTTATGTCTGCCCTTACTCATCAGCGTGAATGTGTGTAGGACCAGAGCAGTGATCTGCAACTATTAAATGGCCCTCTTATTGTCTAATTACAGCTCCAGGGATTCAATTGTTAATCTCCAGAGTGAAAAAAAGCATAAGATTTTAATAACATTAACTATATAGCCATGACGATGTAGTAGCAGACTCTGATTTACTTTTCAGATCCACCAAAGCAAAACTAGCTAAATAAGGAATGGCTCTTTAGCTAATCTGATGCATCTGTACACTCAGCTGGCAGCATTGACAGGAACCCTTGTAAACGTGCAATAAATTGTGTGTGTGTGTGTGTGTGTACAGGCTATTATTAATGAAACTAGAGACAAGGCTACAGACAATATTTCAGTGCAAGGGTGGATTTGAGGTTGTTGTCCTGGCATAATTGCAAGGTTTCTGGGATAAAACACATGTTCAGAAATATTCAGGGGCAGCTGTGTCTGCCATTTAGTAAATTCAAACAAAAATCCATCAGTAATACCTTTATTGGCCAACCAAAATGAACAATATACTTGTTGCAAGCTTTTGAACTTCCATTGGCTTCTCATCAGGCAAGATGTTACAAACCAAACAGGAGAAAAACAATTGGACATGTTAGATGCCTACATGTTGTTTCAGTCTTTAGTTAAGATGGTAGTATATGGTGGGGAGGATATCTTTTGCAGGAGGGCTCCTCCTCTTTCTAGCCCTGTGGATATAAGGAGATTTGCAGAGTCCAGGAAATTTAAATTCCATTTGCATCTCAACAGGGACCCCCTCTTTTGCAATCCAATATGTCTCCATCCACCAAAATGTTCCTGATGCAAACACATGGAGACTTCTTGAGGAATCCATTGTTCTTTGCCACAAAGAGGCCTGTGACCTCACTGATGGATTTCTCTTTGAATCTGTTCAAAAATAGTAGAAGATTGATCTTGCTGCTGTAGTTGTTTTAACTCTGTGCGTGTGTGTTGTTCTGATTAGTTTTCTCCCACTTTTCTTTAGGCTCAGGGCATACAAAATGTGACCCTGCACATGTTGTTGGACTACAGCTTCTATCAGCTTGAGTCAGTATAGTGAAGGGTAATGGGAGCTGCCATATGGAAACAAATGTCCATTAAAGAAGGGCTGCTGGATGAAGTTGTACATTACTAGAAAAATATGGAAGTCAGATTAGTACATGGATGGAGACTGCCAATGAATACCAGGTGTTGTAGGCTGTATTTTAAAGAAAGAAATGGACAAAACCACCTATGAAGATTCCTTGCCTAGGAAAACCCTATAAAACTCATGGGGTCACCATAAGTTGATGGATGACTTGAAGGCAGAGAGAGAAAGAGAGAGAGAGAGAGAGAGAGAGAGAAGGAAACAAAGGTTTTTAATTTCATACTTACATCCTTTTCCTTAAGGGCTGAAGAGGTATAACAGTAGTAGTAGTGGAAGCGATATCCAAAAATTTATTGGTTTTTCCAACCATCAATCCTTCTTTTTAAACCTTATTGGTGACTTAGGCTGCATCTATACTGCAAGATTAATGCCATTTGACATCACTTTAAATCATGGCTCAATGCTATGGAATTCTGGGATTTGTAGTTTTGTGACGTATTTAGCCATCTCTGTCAGAGAGCTCTGATGACATAGCAAACTACAGATCCCAGGATTCCATGGGATGGAGCGATAACAGTTAAAGTAGTGCCAAACTTCATTAATTCTGCAGTGTGGCAACAGCCTCAGTCATCCAGGACATCTGTCTATTTTTCTTAATTCAAAATCTAGCCCATTTCATCCAAGGACTCGGGGCAAGTTGATGGGAGAAAATTAGCATTTAATTACAGTGTGGTTTCTAGCTGTATTAATTAAATCCTTCCAAAAATAATTTTGAATTTTAAAAGTATTAGACTGCTTTGTATGGCTGTTCATTGGCAAGTCTTCAGTGGAAGGGATTTCCAGAGTGTGAGGAGAACAGCTGCTGATAATGCTTCTCTGACTTTGTGCTAAAGGTTTAGATCTTGGCTCTGATCTATATATACCTCCCATGATCTAAATTCCCAAGGGTTGTAGTTTCTGGGGGTTTTCTTCTTAAAAAGATAACAGGTGACTTTTCTGAGATGAGATTTCCAAAGTCTGGGCACTGTTACTGAGAAGGCACCTCTATGCAGTAACCACCCATTGCACTGCAGAGGATGTGGGAACCAGATGGCTTTCCAGTCCTTTCTTAGCATCTGTCTTTCTGTCTTCCACTGTAAACGGTGTACAAGGCCTAGAAAAATTACTTTTTTTTTAGATGATGACTCCCAGAATTCTCAGCATGACCAATGGCTTGGGAGTTGTTAAATCACGCATACACATACTACCTTTTCCAAGTGCTGTACAAATGGAATCTGCATTAGCACTTTAAGAAATCCATCATTAAGAAATCAATCCACTCTGCAATAAAGCTAGGGAATATATTCTGGATGCCAACAGATGAGTAGGAGATGGAAGAGATTTGAGTAGGTTGAAGAAAAGTGCTATGGGACAGGTCCATAAAGGCAGATAGCAGAAAAGATGATGGGAAACTGCATGCCTATTTCACAAGGACAAGAGAGATGCTGAAAGAAGACAAAAATGACCAAAGGTGATTGTGCAACCTTAAGAGGATTAATGTCCCTGAAGTTAAACAGCAGACATCACTAGTAGCAGAGGCAAAGATTTGTACAAGGAGTCATAATGATAGAGGAAGATCAAGCCCTGACCAGAGCACAGCTGTCTCTGAGAAGCTAGTATTATGTCTCTGTGGGAGAGGAACCAAATATTATGGCCCTGTCTGCATGAGCCAAATAAAATGGCCTCCCATGCTCATCCTCTCAGCGAGGGAGACCAGACGATGTAGGGCTCAATCCCCAAGGTTGGTGTGAATGGTTTGGACAACATCCAGGCCATTCAGCACCAAACCTGGTTCCCCAGTCGCTCTGGCTCTTCCTGGCAGATCTGGAGCCCTCCATTCTGACAGTGGGCAGCTGTTCACGTGGGTGTCCCACTCTGGCATCCGCTGCCACTGTGGGTCACTCTCTCTGAGGTCAGAATGAAGTGCCCAGCCATGTGATCAAGACTGGGCACCTGATTCTAACCTCAGGAATGAGTGGCTCACCCCTGCTGCCATGGCCAGCAGAGCAAGTCACCCATGTGAACAGCCACCCGGCATCAGAACAGAGGGTTCAGGTAATGGAGGGAAGGGGAGGTTAAGGCAACGCTGGGGCCAGGATACTTTGGGCTGTCCCTGAAGTATCTTGGCTAGTGCAGACATCACCTTAAATCTTAATAGATTTCAAAACTATATTAGTGTCATTCTGAAAAGTTGTAGTGGAAGGAAGGATGGCTTTCTTTATCAGTACATGAACTAGCAAATAATGTGCCTAAGTGAATGTCAGACAGAGTTTAGAATCACTCTAGAGAGGAGAGTCCTCCAGAGCCATACAATGGGCTTGAACTAGTGAGACGTCAGCTTAAATGCCATCTCAGCATGGGGCAAACCATATGTTCTAGCACAAAGCACAGGCTTATTGTGTAAATATAAATTGTTACCATGTGCTTGTGAGCCTAATTCCAAGGAAACCAAAAAACTGAGCCTAATTCCAAGGAAACAAAAAAACTCAGTAGTATAACCACAACCTCCAGATCCTCATTGCTGTGAGAATCATATTGTTGAAGGCTTGCAAGAGGCTTTGATAATATCATATTATCAGCAGAACCCTTTTGTAAGAAGGCAAGAGTCTGCCACAAATTAAGGCATAACAGTCTCAGTTCAATAAATGATGTTGTATTGAACTGAGTGTGCTCGTGTACTCCCTCCTCACGCTTCTTTTTCCTCCGTCCTCTTTCCACAGTCAGTTCCTAAGAAAATACTGTAGTTGACTAGACTATAGTTTCCCATAGCAGTGATGAATGTGCTGCTTTCAGACTAGAAAAAGATTATTTTAGTAATCTTTTCATGGGGGTCTCCTTAGGACTGAAAAAGTTTTTATGCAAACTATGAACAACTCTGAAGAAAGCGGGCAACCTTGCCTGGTTCTTTACTAGAAATGTATTGCTTCTGAATTATGATTACTAACTGTTGTAATAGTTTACTTTCCTGCTTAAGTCTTCCAAATTCAAAGCATTCTGGAACTCTAAATTAAAAACAAGCAAACAAACATTCTCTTTAATCTGAAGACTTTTTAGCAGCAAGAAATAACCCCATCTCTTCCTTCTTATCATATTTATCAGTTATATTAAGTGTCCTTTTGAGTTCTGTTGGAAATCTGTTAATCCAATCGAAGTAACATGAGCATGAGGAGCAGAGCTACACCACATGCAGTGGTACTTGTTTGGGTGTAGGGATTTTTTAAATAGATATTCATGCTGTAAGCACTAAACTAAACAGATATAGGACTATGATTCCACTTTAACTGGTACGGCTTTGTCCTATGCATGGAATTCTGGGATTGGAAGTTTAGGAAGGAGCCTCTTAGAATTCCCAGCCAAAGATTTCCTCTGGTGCCTCTGACCAAACTGCCAATCCCAGGATTGAACTGGAGATAGTCATGACCATTAAAGTGCATTTACAGTGCTATTCTTGTGCAGTGTGAAAGGACCCAAAGTGTCTATGTGTGGAGCATACATTCAATGCACAATGCCAGGGAGCAGAGTTATGGGATGCAACCCTCTCCTCACTCTTGTGTTATTATACTGTGGCCTACAGGGCCAAACAGAGCCAAAGTATTATCTTTTAGGAGTGGTTTAGTTGTGTATTTGTGTATGGTGTCGGACTTTGTAGTCCCTGCCAACTCTTAAGATTCTATGATTCTATGAAAACATGTATCTAGTTATAAAACAAACTTGATTGTGATGCATTTGACTTTTTAAATTTGCTTAATCTGTCAGAAAATAAGGTGGTAAAATCTTGATTTGCAAAGAAATGTCAGGTGATATAAGTCAGCTGGCTCTTTGCGTGCCTTATGAATTGGAGTAATTTAAAAATCCAAGAATCAGAAAGTATAACTGATTTCAAATATGCATTAAATAAATTGTCACATAAATGATGGAAGAATTCAAAAATATTTTATAGAATTCTGCAAGAAAGCCATCTGGATCAGGCAATTTGTTCATTTCCAAGCTACACTTTTTTCTCAAACTGTCCTAATTAAATCTCTGAGATTTCCTTTGTGGAAGGCAACAAAAATGTCTCATCTACTTGAAATGTTTTAAAATACAGGGTGGCACATTTAAGAATTTAAATTAAATTAAAAATTAAACTGACAAATGTAGCAAAAATTCATGAACATTGTAGTTGAAGAATAGAAATTAGATACATCCTGGCCAGATGATTTCGGGAACTGTACTCCTTAGATATAATGCTTCCTAATTCCAGAAAAGAATTAGCCTCTTTACTCTCAGCCACAGCTCCCACTTCTTCTCTGTCATTCAGCATCAGTTGTGGGAATCATGTGGCTCTCTAGAAGTTGTTGGACTGCAAGTCCCATCAGCTCTGGCCAGAATGGCCAGTGGGGAGGAATGCAGGGAGTTGCAGTCCAACAACACCGGGAGAATGCTGATTCTGTTCTTTACACTAGTTCACAGCTTGGCTCAGCTCCAGCTCCCTCACTGCAAGCCCTAAACTGAAGGCACAGCAAACAAGACTATGCGCATTTAGTAGTTGCTGGGTCCTGGAAAATGGGCTTCCCCTTTCTCTTTAGAACCAGTGCAGTGTAGTGGTTTGATCACTGGACTGTGGCTTTAAAGAGCAGGGTTCAAATCCCCCATTGGCCATGGAAACCCACTGGGTGACCTTAGGCAAGTCACACTCTCTCAGCCTCAGAGCATGGGAATGTAACACACACACAAAGAAACTTGCCAAGAAAATCCCATGGTAGGGTCACCTTTGAGTCAGCATAAGTTGGAAACAACTTGAAGGCACACAACAGCAACAACATTACCTACAAAACAGTATTTTTGGCAAATAATGAGGGCAGACAGCTGAATACACAGGCCAGCCTCAGGGAGAGAGTGCTCCAGTCTCCTCTCTCCTGGAGTCCCTAATCCTTTAGTACTTGTTGAATTTGAGTTAATTTGATTACCACTATCTGTGTAGTAATATATGTAACATGATTTGCATTACAATCAGGCTAAAACTGAAGCAAATGGTTCTATGAAGAACCAAACTACATGTGACTCCAAGTTGTATTCAGTTTTTCCTGACGTATTTATTGTACAAAAAGTAGCTAAGTAGCTATGGGAATTTTATCAGAGAAAAAGGCCAAAAGGAGCAGAGATGTGGAGAAAGTCTGTGCAATGTTGTTTCATGGAAAATTATAGCTTCTACAACTGTATTTTGTTTAAAAGTGGGTGGGTTGGGGAATATTGGAGGAAAACTGCACCTGATTCGGTGTCAGGTGTAGTCTAGCTGTAAATAATCTGTTAGGTTTTTCTCTTCTGCTGCCTCCTTAAGACCCTTCACTAGAATATCATTTCTGCTTTTATTTTCAAAGCTTCTATATTGAATAATCCAATAATCCAATATGGGTATCACTTCTGCATCTTACCAGAAATATAAACAAAGAAAGGAAAAGATAAATATAAACTCAGCTGCTGCTATTCTCAAAACCACTGTTTGGAGAATAAACTTGGCTAGAAATGCAGAATTTTTCAGTATAGTATATAATTTACATATCCACTTAAACATTTGTTTCTATGCTCAATTTAAGGTGCTGGTTTTGACATCAAGTAGAGTAGTGGTGTAGGTTCTCATCATGACTGTGTTTTTTTTTAAAGACTATTTTAGAGGACACTTTTGTCTGTTTTTGTCTGTTGCCTTGGGGTCCTTGGTAGGCTAAGATGCAATGAACAAATGCTTCAGTTAATTAATTAATTAAAGATGAGAATGAAATCTTGAGGCACTTTGAAGAAAACGTGCAGATTTTCTTAAGGGGACCAGAGCACTTTCTTTCTTCTGTTCTCTATTTATATCATTCATTCCTTGAAGAGTTCTTCAGCGATGGCTTCCATGTATGTCAGTGGAGTGGTGAGTTAACTTTGGGCTTTAGTCCAAGATTTAAAGGAACTGTCCAATGTGCTGAATCTATCCCAATATAAATTCAGGACCTTGCATAATACCTTCAAATTCAGATTAAAATGCAGATTGGATTCACCACCTTGCTGATGTGTGGAAGGTACACATGTGGAACCCATGTTGCCTGTGTACAGGTCCAGTGTGTTGTTGTTGTGTGCCTTTGTTTCCAATTTATGGCCACCCTATGGTGATCCTATCATGGAGTTTTCTTGGCAAGTTTCTTGAGAGGCGGTTTGCCATGGCCATCCTCTGAGGCTAAGAGAGCACGACTTGTGGGTTTCCATGTCTGAGCCAGGATTCGACCCCTGGTCTGCAGTGTATTACCAAACAGGTGAAGGCCCTAGCCACGAAGGAGTCGGCTACAGCAAGAGCAACCCTAACCAAGGGTGTGCTCTTACAAAATAAATTGCCTGTTTCCTGATGCTGTGCTGCCAGGGCAGGAAGAGGAAACTGAAGGTTTGGTGTTGTGTTTTCTCCCCCTTCTGCTTTGCATGCCCTCCAACTTCTTTCTCACCTCCATGGGAAGGGCAGAGAGCGCACTTCCGCTTCTGAAAGTAGGAGGCCTGGGCCTGGGTCATGTGGCTCCTGGGTTCAAATTTTCTAGGGAGAGATGATGTCAAGCATTCAGAACTGAGTCAACCTTCCTTCCCTTGAATGCCTCATCCCTCCTTTATTGTTCCTTGCTCAGTTTCTAAGGCAACAGTCCAGGGAAGCAGAAGCACACTTCTGGAAGGCTGCCTTTGGCAGACAGAGGTAAGGCTGCTCCATGCGCTTCTCTGGGAGAGGACATCTTGGAAGCCAAGTTTGGGAAGGACAGGGAATCTTTTTGCAGGTGGCTGAGGTGTTCATTGCAACCGCCTCCCAACTCTGGTGAAGGCGCCAAAGTAGAAGCAGCGTGTGGGAAGAGATAAAAATAGAGAGGATGCTAAGAATGCTTTCTTTTTAACGCTGAGGTGTGTGACTCGTACACGATGATGTTGGTGCCAGACAGAAGGGAGAAAAGGCTAGAGTGCTTTAAAGTGGTGTTTTGGACACCTTTTTTTCCAGGAAGAAGGAAAAAAAGGAAATGGGGGAAATTGTTTTATTGATTTATTTGTTTCATTTGTATGCTGCTTTTCTCCCAGAAAGGACTCACAGCGGCTCA
>CM034703.1:194427086-194450759 GCA_020142125.1 Phrynosoma platyrhinos | reverse complement strand
TTGTGGCAGAGAACAATGGATTCCTCAAGAAGTCTCCATGTTTTTGCAGTAAGAAGTTTTTGAAGTAAGAAGGCTTAAGTTTTGTCATCTTGGCTTCCAGGGAAATTTCTGGCTTGATCTGCTCTAGAACCCACTTATTTGTCTTTTTGGCTGTCCGTGGGATCCTTAACACTCTTCTCCAGCATCACATTTCAAATCAGTTTATTTTCTTTCGATCTTGTTTCTTAATTGTTCAGCTCTCACTTCCATACATGGTAATAGGGAATAAAATGGCTTATATGATTCTAACTTTTGTGCTCAATTGAAATAAGCTTGGTACTGGGATTCCCTGTCATTGCAGGCATACAGCCATGTTCTGAAAAAGGTCAGGGGCCAGGTACCCTCTCAATCGCACTATAATTGAAGATGGGATGAATGTCAAAGGTGCAGCATCTGCTATGTACATAGTGAACACTCTAGTAGTGGGGTTTCTGCCTGAATTAATGTGAGGCAGAATGGCTGCGAGATAGTGATGAACAGCTGGCCAAAATAGGTGTATGCATGGATGGCTACAAGTTTCCATGGGAACTGAACGGCTTATCTCTTCCAGTAAAAATGACCCTGTTTGAGAAGAAGGAATTTTCATAAAGGTCTCCTGCTGGAAGGCTGCCGTGCTGTGTGGGGGACCAACAGCCTTTGTTTATCTTTAATAAAACTGTCCAGAGGTCATATCTATTTAGATACAGATAAAGATACAGATCTGCTTTTCGTGGAGAATAAATATCTGTCCATATCAGATGATAAATTATACCCTCTTGCAGCACATGCAAACTAGACTTGCTAAAATCACTGTGGGGAGTGCTTTTGGAGGTGGATTCCATGAACAACATAGCAATGAATTGCCAAACAGTTTGTGTGAGAAAGCCAGTGGTTTGTTTCTAGGGAAAGTGCTTTCCTGACTGAAACAGCTTCTCATAACAAAAGCAAGAGCTCAGACAGTGGATTTAGAAATTTGTTAGTTTAGTACTTGCATTGTTCAGTTTCTTGTGACTGCAAATTATGATGTAAAACAAGTTTTTTATCTTACTATAGGAAATATATATTTCTGATTAGCATTAAGCATTGATTTAACAATCTGTCTGCCTGCTTGGTCATTTTGCAGATCAAAGTTGCATAAGCATAATTTTTTGGGTTGTAGAGAGATGGACCCCAGATAACCTTTACTGTAAATTCACCAGCAAGAACTCTGAGGACAAGTTTTACAAGCATATACTGTATAGGAAATTACACATCATTCAGTGAGTGCTGGAAGACGTTTTTTCTTTGTAAATTGGGTAAGACTCTGCAGGATGTGGGAAAAGATAAGTTATGTTCTTGCTGCAACTGGAAACGTAAGCAAGCAAGCCCTTACATGTGATGACAATACAACTCCCAGTATTTACAAAAATGTAGAGGTCACAAGAATCCCTCCATTGCTTTAGGGACAGGTTATTCTTCGACTGGAATCCAAAGAGGGAATTTAACGATTCCAAGGCAGGATTTTGTTTAACAACCCATGCTCTTTTAAATCTACTTTCCAAAAGCCTCTAAATTTCAAAAATGGTTTGTGCTTTGCAGTGTGTGTATGTTGTTCTTGTTCTTTTATGATCAATGTCCAGTGTTTCCTGGGGATGTAGAATTAGTGGCACTGTCCTTTGGATTTCGGCTTTTCTATACAAATTATTGCTTTTATGTTTACTTCATGGTCTGTCTCTATGTAACTCAGGCGGCTTGTGTATTTACTGTAACTGAATCTCCTCTAGCGGGCATCAAGAGATGACGAAGGAAAAGCCTTTGAATGCTTTCCTTCTGAAAGAGCAGCTTCATGCAATAGATCTGCCGTGGTAGGTTCTGCCAGGTTTATTTCTGGACTTTGAAGGTGAAATGGTTTCTTCTAAGCTGTGCAGTGCTGGGCCTAAATGTCACAGAAAGTGCTCTAAACTCCCATGTATTCAGACCTCAGCCATCTAGATAGAATATTGGCTCCATGTCTGAATTCATATTTGTATCATTCAGAGGACTTACGACAGAAGTCAAGCAAGAAATGAATCGTGCATAGTAATATCCATAATATTTGTTACTGTCTTGTGAGTAGCAGTTACCACTTGGCACTAGACATATTATCACAATAACAAGTGGAAAAGGGAGCCAGGGCTTGCAGAGTCCAAGTGTTGTAATTTTTTTTAATTAGCAAGGATTAAAATGTCCTCTGGCACTACCACCTAGCTTCCCTTTTCACTCTGAATTTAACTATAACCCTCATCATTGGGTGAGGTGGTTGTGGATTTTTCCAACAACAATATGGTTGGGATCTATTCCAATTGTAATGGAAACTGGGTATAATGGGCCAGTAAGCTCAATTAGGTATGCAAAAAGATCTGCTCCTAATGTTGAAACACACCAGAATTGGTTTATTTATGTGGACTGACAAAACTGCTTGAACTTTTGGATACCATTTGGGAGTATATTTATATAGCTTGTCACGATGAGCATCTGCCCTTCAAAATCTACCATTGCACCACTGTAAATAACTGCTTTCAGTGCTTTTGTTTCTTGATGGGGTACATGCAGGGACATGAACATGCAGAAACCTGTCTTAAGTCACATCAGCCTCTTAGCTAGTCCAGTATTGTGCAAACTCACTGGGACTAGCTTTCCAGGGTTTCAAGCAAAAAAGGGTAAATCTGGTCCTTTAAAGAGGAATGCCAAGATTAAAATAGAGACCGTCTACAGGCAAAACATCTCTGCTATCATTGAGCACAATCTGGGGACTGTCAGTGATTTTGCCATTAGTGATGGAGACAATTTGAGCTTTCTCTCCAAGGATCCAGGCAGGATTTTTTTTTCTTTACACTACCTGGAGATTCCTGGTATTTCCTAATGGTCTCTCATGCAAGTATTAGCTAGATCTGATAGTACAGTACTTAGCTTCCTAAATCAGGTAAGATTTAGGGTATTCAGGGTGATACGATCATTCAAAAGAGAGGGGTAAAGTTTTACTGCAAAGAACAGGGACAATGGTTACAGATGGGACTTTGAGCAGATTCTTTAACAGAAGTGCTCTTATTTAGCAGGTAATGTGTATGTGTGCGTGCGCGTGGGCGAAATTATTATTTTTAATTTGGAGACAATATAAAAAAACCACTAACCATTTCTAATGACAGTATATCCACACCCATTTTGCATATTTGCACATCTGTTTATCTCTAAATTGGAGGATAACTCTGACACATAGACCACATTGAAAATAAATTTGATGTACAAGTATCCACTTGTAATATTTATCATCGAGAAGACAGTCTTTAAAAAAGCTGTATCCTAACATATCTTGCATCACTATCTGTTTCTCCATTCAAATATCTTTGTTATGACATGCAAATCTTGCTCAACAGAGATTTTTCTTTCTGTTCTATTCTACTCTGAAAGATCAAAGCTGTATAAATATTAATATATTTTTAAAAATGATGGTAGAAGTGCAGCTGTACCTCCTCCAACAGACAACAGGTACCCTTCCCTTGCATGCATTGCCATTATATGCTATCAGGTCAACTTTAAATTATCGCAAACCTATGACTGAGAGACCTTCAAGAGTCCCAGTCATCAACTGCCCTACTGAGGTTTTGCAGCTTTTTTTCTTTAATGAATCAATCCACCCACAATCCAGTCTTTCTCTTTGGCCAGTTCATTTGTCTTTTTATTAGTCCAAGGTATTTGTGAAACTCTTTTCCAGTCCCACATTTCAAATGAGTACATGTTTTTTCTTAACAGCTTTCGTCACCATCCAGCTTTCACAACTATACATAAAAACTGGAAATACTATGTCATGGATGATTCCCTCACGTGATAAGGCATCCTATTAAGAGTCTACTGTACTAGTACATTTTTTTCACTCTGTAATAAAGTCTTGAGTCAATGATTTGTTTTATTATCTATGGATTAAATAACCACTCTTTATTATGTCTTAGGAACCCTGTAAAGTTTCACCATGGGAGCTGTGGTGGTTGATGATGGTCCATCTGGAGTTAAAGCCCCAGATGGTGGCTGGGGCTGGGCTGTTCTCTTTGGGTGCTTTGTCATCACTGGATTCTCCTATGCCTTCCCAAAGGCCATGAGTGTCTTTTTCAAGGAGCTTATCAGAGAATTCAATGTTGGCTATAGTGACACAGCATGGATCTCCTCCATTCTATTGGCCATGCTTTATGGAACAGGTAAGCCATTTTTCTTTGCTATATAAGTTGACTGTTTGAAGAAATGAGAAGAGGACATAGGAACACAGAAAGCTGCCTTATGCTGCTTAAGCCCATTAGTCTAACTAGCTAAGTATTACAAACTCTAGCTGGCATCAGTTTTCAGATAGGATTTTTTTCCTTAGCCCTACCTGATGATCCCTGGTATTTCCTGATGGCCTCTCATGTAAATATTAACCTGGCCTGATCTTACTTATCTCCTACAATAATGTAAGATAGATGTGTCCAAGGTGGTATGGTGGTTTAAAGCAGAAGGATGAAGTTGTAGTGCAGATAATAAGAACAATAGGCATACAGTACGTAAGACTGCGAAGCATATGCATACTGTCAGCAGAAGCACTGACCTCTGCTTTTTTTTTATCAAGTGTATCAAGTCATAGTCAATGAAAAATGGAATATAGTGATAATGAATGAGCTTATAGCTCATAAATAACCATGGGAAGAAAAAAATAACTCAGCATAATTGGAAGTGTTTTTATTTCTGGAAAATGTATAAACCTAAGAGATTAGCATTAACAGAGTTTTTGACAATGTGAAGTGATAACATCATATTCACTGTATTTTAGTTCTTTCTTATGTTTGGCTCTGCAGATCCGGAATTTATGAACATAATTGTGATTTGCTTTGAAGGCCAAATGGGTCCAAGAGCAAATTAGGCTTGAATTCTCAATATTTGTGATGGTAACAACGATGGTAACTATGGAACTGTACAGAGGCTAGAGGTTCCTGCCACTGAAAATCATATTCATACTTGGGATACTGAACATCTAGCATACATGCTGCTTGTAAACTTCATAACTCTTTCCAGATTTATGGAAGCCAGCAACCATGTGTGTGTAGGCATATATTTTTAAGACACCTCCAGAGCTACCAAATTTCAGATTTTTTTTTTTTAAATATAGTGGGCCCTTGGTATTTGCTGGGGTTTGGTTCCAGGACTCTCCCATGAATATCAAACTCCATGGATGCTCAAGTCCCATTAAATACAATGCCCTAGTAAAATGATGTCCCTTATAACAATGGCAAAAATCCAGGTTTTACTTTTTTAGAATTCACATTTTTTCCAATATTTTAAAGGTATGAATGATTGAATCTGTGGATAAAGAATTCATGGATACGGAGGGCCAACTGTACAGCATCCAATCATTTCCACATACATTTTTACCCACTAGTAGACCACTTACAGCAGTGTGAAACTTTAGTCAGTACATTTAAATAGTTTTCATTCCAATTTTTATTTCACTATGATAGTTAATAAAATACAATTAATATTCTCAATTCACTTGCGTTTATTTGACATAGAGTATTTTACCTAAGCGGTATAAAAAGCACAAGGCATTTCGACAATCTGGGGGATGGTGAGCTGGGTTAGAAGGTGGACAGAGAAGTGTCCAGCTATATTTCTATAGCTGGACACACAGCATTGATATAATCCATAAATGGATGTGTTGGCTATGCTGTAACCCCATTTCCCATCACTTCCTGGATCAGGAACCATGGGGAAAAATCTGTTTTGCATGCAGTTGCACATTAGAAATCATATCTAAATGTGAATGATACTAATGGTCACTGACATTTTGGCATAACTATCTAGAGCAGGGGAACCTGGCCCTTCAGATTCTGATGAACTACCAGGCTGGTGGTGAGGAATGATGGGAATGGTACTTCATCAGAACCTGGAAGACCATATGTTCTCTACCCTGAGTCTAAAGGAAGGGTGGTCCACAAGTATGGGGAGGGGAAGCCACAAAAAAGTCTTCTCTATATATTTTGGCTTTGCTTTCATAGACCATAATGGACAAAGAGGTGAAGTTTAGTGAGATAGGTAATGCCCAAGGTGTCCAAACCATTAAAAGATTTATAGTTCAGAATCAATATCTTCCACTTGAACAGAAAGTAATGGGAAGCCAGTGCAAATACTAGTGTATGTTGTAATGTACTCTTGACAACTCATCCATCAGGAGCTGAACTGCTACAGTTGGCATCAGCTGAGGCATCTGGATAGTTATTAAGGGCAGCCTTTGTAGACTGTGTTACAGGCCTCTAGATCTGGCATGAGTAAAGCATCTATGGGGGGAAGCAGACGGGCGGCACAGGGCCACCCCAGGAAGCTGCGGATTGGGGCCGAGGCATCCCCATTCCTCAGCCCCGCGGCGCAGCTTTGCTGCCCCTAGAAGGAGCACTAAAATAGCACTCCTTCCACAAATCACCGAAGGTGCGCAGCAAAAGGCTGCCAGCGCACCTTTGGCGGCTTTTCCGCTGCAGCGTGTGCAGACGCTGCAGCGGAAACGCATCCTCAGAGCGCTGGCCATGCGGAGGGGAAGGGGTGTGTGGCTGCCCCTCCCCTTCCTTGCTCTGAAGATGGCGCTTTGCTTAGCCCCAAAGTTACTTCTTAGCTTTTGTTTAAGTCTTGTTCAATGAGAATTATCCCATTAAAATACACCTGGCCACTGCTCTGATCTGATTTTCCAGGTGAAACTGTTGTAGTCCCAGAGGTAAGTTCCAAGCAGAAGAGAAGATGCTGAAGACCACTCATTGGGACAAGTTTGTGGAACTGTGGCCCTCCAGATGTTGATGGTGTCTAATTCCCATCAGTCTTAGCCAGTCTAGTCAATTGAGAAGTGTGATGGAAGTAATCTAGAGGGCCTTAGGTTCCTCAACTCTGTTTTAGGATGTTACCACTCATCTCTCCTTATCAAAAGACTCACAAAACATTCTTACCCCAGGGCTTTCTAGATTCAGTCAGTTCAACTTTAGTGAATCTGATAAAGAGACAGATAAATCTCATACAGACTCAATTGCAGCTAGTCTCATTGACTGCAGTCAGATAATGGGTAAACACTGCCCTGTGTCAGATGAAAACAAATGTTTTAAATAGTGTCTTTATATCATACCATTGACTTGAAGCTTCTGGTTTTTATAGAGACCAATTAAATAAGAAATACAAAATTGAACTGATGGATACTAGTTCTTGTTTAGGACAGTTACAGAAACAAATCTCTAAATTATTGTGTCTTTTTGCGTAGGTCCTCTGTGCAGTATGTGTGTCAATCGGTTTGGTTGTCGTCCTGTTATGCTAGTCGGAGGCCTCTTTGCGTCAGCTGGAATGATCTTGGCTTCCTTCTCTACTAATATGATTCAGGTCTATCTTACTGCTGGTGTAATTACTGGTAAGTCTTAGTGAACGTGTTTGAAAAGAATCAGTCAGGGACTGGCTCTTAAATTCAGTAATGCTGCATGTTGCAATGGCATACAAGTGGGGGTAAGTCAGGATATACTTTCAGAGGGAAAAGTACTCCCTTGACATGCCAATGTTATATGTGCATGGAGGTTTCTATGCAGAAAAGAACTGATCCTCTCATGGAATTTTGATATCATCTAAATAACCTAAAGGTACCAAGGTACCAGATCCATCTGATCTTAGGGCCTCTCCAGGCCGCCCCAAGGGCTGGCCTGGAGGCAGGGATGTCGAGGGGAAGCCGCACGCCAGCCACCCCAACCCCACTCTGGCGGCGTCCTGATGCTGTGCGCTGTTATGCACGGTGTGCGGTGTCAGGACTCCCTTCTGGTTCAGTGTTTTGACATGCTGCACCGGAAGGGGCACTGAAGAGTCGCACGCCGTCTCTTAGGGCTCCCTTTTGTTGCCCCTGAAAACGAGGCTCTTTCAGGGGTGGCGAAAGGGAGGATCAAGGCCGCGGCGCATGGTTGCTGCAGCCTCAATCTGCAGCTAGCAGGGGTGGCCCAGAGCCGCCTGTCTGCATAGCCCCTTAGAAGCTAAGCAGGGTCAGAGAAAGGAGCTGGCAAAACCTTCCTTACCTAAGAAAACCCTATAATTCATAGGGTTGCCATAAGCTGACAGGTGATTTGAAGGAACATACACATGCCTATATATACATACAAAATTTTACGAAGTGTATAAAACATGCTTGTGTCAAGTATGTTTCACAATACTTTCCATTTTCCCTAATCTTTGAAAGCAATCCTTCCTTTATGTTCATTCTCCTTGCAGGAGAGGCAGGAAACTCTGCATCTCCTCCTCCTATTTCTGATAGTAAAAACACAAAAATAACAAATCAAATAATTAACCTGTCTCTACCTTTTCATAGCACCTGCAGTCTGCTACCTTAGGTAAATGCCTCATTCTGCTTATCAGCATGGCTGCCTTGTCACTTCCTTTTCCCTGCAGTCAAGTAACAGTAACCATTCCTTGTTCCTTTATCAAGTCAGGGAGTTGTGCTGCTACTCCTTGCAACTTTCTGCAGGTAGTAGTAAGTGACTTCTTTCTTCATTAAAGGAAGTCTCAGTCTTGATTTTGTGAGACCTGAGATGGCTGGTAATGATCTTTCAGAAATCACTGATTTATAGGCTGCTAGGAGTCAAAATTGACTTGTTAGCGCATAACACACAGCAGCCAGTATAATTTCACTGCTAGTTAGTTCCTGTAACCACTTCCATGGCTGCTAAATGAGTGACAGACCACATAATATTGTTTGGAAATCCCTTAAATAAAAGAACGTGGAAGTTAAAAATGAAATCAAATTAGTCTCTCAGATATGTATGTGCTTAATGTGGTAATTTTTCTTTCTTTCTGGGAAGCAGAAGGTTTCTCTAACTTAGAACCTTTTTGTTATCTTTTTCCAAGTGGGTGGGATTTAGAAGACTAACCAACTGCAGATTCCAGTTTCTCTTTAGGATGCAGATGTAGCTTGAACTCACTTGCTCCATGCCTCTCCTTGCATAGGTATGGACCACAGATGCATCCTACAGTAAATTGCTGACTTAACAGGGCCATAGAGAGCAATGTTGAATGCCATCAAGGGCAATTTTTGTGTCTTGCACTGTTGAACGAGTGACTTGTTTTGTAGTGCCTCCTGTGGTTTAAACTGTAACACTTGTTCTTTCTCAGGACTGGGCCTGGCACTCAATTTCCAGCCCTCGCTCATCATGCTCAACCGCTACTTCAGTGTGCGACGGCCTTTGGCTAATGGTTTGGCTGCAGCTGGAAGCCCCGTCTTCCTTTGCGCTCTCTCACCCTTGGGGCAGATACTGCAGCCTATCTATGGATGGCGAGGAGGATTCCTCATCTTGGGAGGACTGCTCTTGAACTGCTGTGTTTGTGGAGCCCTAATGAGACCTTTGGATTCGCCTAAAAAACCTGAAGCTTCCAAATCGGCCGTTGGAAAACAACCCAAGAAAAAGCTACTGGATTTCAGTGTTTTTAGGGATCGTGGTTTCCTCATCTATACAGTGGCTGCATCCATCATGGTGCTGGGCTTGTTTGTTCCCCCTGTGTTTGTGGTGAGCTATGCTAAGGATCTGAAGTATGAGGACACCAAATCGGCTTTCCTTTTGACCATTCTTGGATTCATAGATATATTTGCTCGGCCTCTTTGCGGCATAGTGGCTGGCTTGCAGTGGGTTAGGCCCCGCTGTGTCTACCTCTTTAGTTTTGCCATGTTCTTCAATGGCTTTACTGATCTCATGGGATCCATGTCCTACAACTATGGCGGTCTGGTCGTCTTCTGCATTTTCTTTGGCATTTCCTACGGAATGGTTGGTGCTCTTCAGTTTGAAGTTCTCATGGCTATTGTGGGTACACAGAAGTTTTCCAGTGCCATTGGCTTAGTTCTTCTGTGTGAGGCACTGGCCGTTCTAGTTGGACCACCTACAGCAGGTATATGTTGCATCTGGCTGATTTTAAAACTGTTTGGTAATGAGGGGATTATGTGAGAAGAGGTGGAAAGGTGATGAGAATTACTATTGGAGGCAATCTATTATATTTTGAGGAGATGGAGGAGAGCTTCTGTTTCAAGGCTACCTACATACTCATTGTCATTATAGCTTGCTAGCCCACAATATATATAAAAACAAAATATTGCTTAAAAAAACTGGGCCACAATTCTCTTGGGGACTTATGTTTTTGTAAGTGGATTTATGTCTATTGGAATTAGAACTGGGCAGCGGTTAAATGTCTGTACTGCAGCCACTCACTCATAGACCACAAGGTTGCGAGTTCAATACTAGCCAGGGCTCAAGCTTGACTCAGGCCTGCATCCTTCCAAGGTTGCTAAAATGAGTACCCAACTGTTGGGGGGCAATGAGCTCACAGTTGTAAACCGCTTAGACATCCCATAGCGCGATATGAAGCGGTATATAAATGAAGCTGCTTTAAAAATGAAGCTGCCGTATAAGGGCTGTTGTTATGCTGCTACAGTTGTCTCTCCATTTTCGCGGGGAATCCGTTCTGGACCCCTTGTGAAAATGAAAAAATGCAAATACACAAGCCCCATTGGCTTGAATGGGGGCGCACTTCTGTGCGCAGCCCCATACGAGCACCTGAGGCGCACATGCGATTATTTCCCTCCTGGCTTCCCGCCTACAGAAATTCAAGACTGTGGACAGGAAGTCCACAAAATGGGGGGGGGGGGATGACTGTACATAGGGGACACAGCAAAGTGACTGTTGCACAATGGAACCAATGCACAACTGGATTGATGCGCAGTGGTCCCGATGTGCATTGGGACATCCGTTAGAGAGTGCCTATGCACATCAGGATACTCTTGCTGGAGTCCCATTATGCACTTTTGCAATTTGCTAACAAAGTTTGTTGGTGGTTCTGCTATATAGCTAAATATATGTAAAGTTTCATAATATAGACTGTGATAGAGGATTCTGGCCACAATTATTACTTGTTTTAACAACAAATAGACTATTATTTCAATATTATAACTTCCAGGTTGGATTCCTGCTTCTCCATTTCTGTATGTGCTATTTTAATTTAATTTTAAATTAAATTAAATATATATCCTGCCTTTCTCCTTCTAGAAAATCCAAGGCAGGTTAAGCATTTAAAAACAGGGTACAATTACAAATAATTATTCATGCAAAAGTTAAAAAAAAAGATAGTTCAGTTAAAAACCACAAAACAATATACAATATGACCCTCATATCCATGGGGCCAGTATCCACAGTTTCACATATCCATATCCAAAAACAAATGTTCTCTTTAGGCATTTTCTAGGTGCTTCACTGCAATTATATAGTATGCTTCTGGCAGAAATTGCTCATACAGTCGCACTGCAGGACCTATAAATGCCGGGAGGTGTTCTCTCTAGTCCAGCCCTGGTGGCATAGTGGTTAAATGCCTGTAACGCAGCCACTCACTCATAGACCACAAGGTTGCGAGTTCAATACCAGCCAGGGCTGAGGCTAGACTCAGGCCTGCATCCTTCCGAGGTCGCTAAAATGAGTACCCAGATTGTTGGGGGGCAATCAGCTCACAGTTGTAAACTGCTTAGACACCCCATAGCATGGTATGAAGCGGTATATAAATGAAGCTGCTAAATGAAGCTGCTAGGAATTTCTAGGTCCTCCAGTGTGACTTTATGGTCAACTTCCTGTGAAAATAATTCATTTCAATAGGATTTGCTATTATCTGCAGTTTCGCTTTTCCATAGTAAGTCCAGGAACGTATTCTCCAGCAGATACGTGGGTTGTACAGTAATAAACAACTAAAACATAGTAAAATAAATGTTTATAAACCCATTAAAAACTCTTTTTGCCAAACAAATTATAAACCAAAGGATTCCCTGAATAAAAAGATATTTGCCTGCCTGGAAAAGGAAAGGACATAAGGAGTCAAGTGAACCTCCTGAAGGAGGGAATTCAAAAACTGGGAAACAGTCACTGAGAGGTTCTCTCCTCTGTTTTCACCAAATGTTCCTGTGATGTTGGTGAGATAAAGGCTCTTAAAACTGAGGCGGGTTCACAAAGGTTCACAATACTCTTTCAGATAGTGTTATTTTGGGGGTTTATTTTTGGCTTTCTGGAATCCTGGAAAATGGTGGGGAAGGTTGAATGGTTCTTGACCTCAAGCTGAGATAATTAATTAAAGAAGTCATAGGGCAGGTACATTTACCTGAGGCAAACGATAACAAGTCACAGTTATGTCCACTTAAATCTAAAGCCCAATGAGCACAACGAAAAATAAGGATAACCCTCCAGACTGCAGCATAGGTGGCTTTGAGATATTATTTTCTTCTTCTCTTATAAATAAGGGGAACTATTTAACAGGAGACGTGGGACAGAGAAAAAGAAGTATTTCTTCAAGCGGCGCTAGCTGTAGTGATGGCTGCCAACTTGGAGTGTTTTAAAAGGATAGTAGATAAAGTGAATGAGATTAAAGCTGTTGGTGGCTACTGTTTCTAACAGCTATGTTCTATTTCCAGGACTGAATGGCAGTTTCTGGGAAACCCAAAATGGGAGTGTGTTGCTGCTGTGCTTAGGTCTTGTCTAAGCTTTCCAGAGGCACCTAACCAGCCTGCAGGGGTAGGCAAACTGTCCCCTTTAAGGGCCGAGGGACTTGAGCTCCCAGAAGCCTCAGCCATGTTGGCCAGTAGTCCCATGTTGGCCAATTGCTCCTGGGATTCTGGGAGCTGAAGTCCCTCGGCCCTTAAAGGGGAAAGGTTGCCTACCCCTGAACAGTGAGACTGCCGTACTTATTAGTATTGCTGTGGTCTGATCTCACAGGGCTCATCTAATGTTTTGAACAGCCTGAGTGGAGGAGCGGAAGGAAACAAAAAGAAACAAAAAAATGAACCCTTCCCCTCAAGTCTACAAGGGCAAAAAAACAGGTTCAGAAAGAGAGTAAGGAACAGAAGCCAAAGAATGTAAACGGGGTGGGCACTGAAGAAATAGTATTTCACATGTAAGTTAAAAAGTCCCTTATGGCTGAGTTCACAGAGATAGAGGATTTCCCCCCCAAATTGCCAGACCTTTCCATTTTGAACTCTTGATATGTGTGTGCTTCTGGAAGGTTCTGCCTTATATTAAAATACATCTTAAAGGAAAATCGTTTCAAGTGTTTTTGAGAGATTTTAATTCTCAAGTTGATGTTAATTGTTTCAATGATTGGCATTTTCATTATCTCAGCTGAGATCAGGAAAATAACATAACCATGAAAAACAAACAAAAACGGAGATCAGTTAAAAATTTGAAAAATCCATTTTTTCCATTATTTTCATCCTCACAAAATCTATTTTTATAAGGACAAAAACTTTCACTAAGAGCATATAATGTGAATATCTGACAGGCTTCTTCTGAAAGTGAATTATCTCATTTCTCCTCCTAAATGTGCTGAGAATGAATCTTCAGACTAGTAGTATTTCTTTAAAATATGTTTATGTCAACCTTAACGCAGAAATGAGTTTGATTGGATATGCTCTTGAAGATGTTTATTTTCTCTTCCAGGCAAACTCTTGGATGCGACCCACACATATATGTTTGTTTTTATTCTGGCTGGCACTGAAGTTGTTACTTCGTCTATGGTGCTGGCTATAGGAAATGCCTGCTGTATCAAAAGACCAGCTGAAACACAAGTAAAAGAAGATGCAGACAGAAAGGTGGACTCTATTGAAGTGGAACGCTTTCTGAAAGATGAAAAAAATGGGGAAGTTGTAACTAACCCAGAAACATGTGTGTGAGTGTGACAAGAATGAATGTAAAAATATTTAGGAAGAAATTCAGATGATTTCAACACTGTTATTTATTTTAGAAATAGGACTAGTTTAGGGCTGGGCCATCTTGTTTGGGAACCGGAGGCCAACCAGCTCACGAAATCACTCTTTGGAAGCTGGCCTATTAGAAAACCTTTTCTCCCTTCTTTAAAATGGATTGATCTTCAAGTTAAACTGCTTGGGTGTAACTACTGCTGCAAGCTAAGCAAATGGCCTTCTAGACACATGTAGAGGTCCCGCTATGCATCACCAGAAAACGCTCACTTGGATGAAAATATTTTAACTTGAAAGGAATTATATATAAACTTTTCCTGTCACACAGATGAAATAATTGTCTGGTTTTGTGTGTGTGCATATGTGGTATACTTCCATGTCTGTGTCTGCTTTAGGCTGAAAGGCTTAGCAAGGAGAAATCTCAGGGATTTGGTCATCTCCAGAAAGGTTTTAGAACCCATCTTTTCCAAATGTGTTTGGATCATTTGGCTCAGCCCTAATCTAATTTTGATAACATGTACAATTTTCAAACACGTTTGGTTTTTCAATGTATTTTTATGCTGTTTTTGTTTTCTGTTTTCATCATCATTTTTACTGGAAATATAGAAATACCAAGAAAGGCACTGTGATGCTTCCTGGGACACCTTACAATGGTTGTTCTCAAATTATGTAAAAACAAACTGATAGATGCGTGTAGTTCAAAGAGGCCAACAGAGCAAGCTTGCTGATTCTTTTACACTCCTTACTGACCCTCTGCTTTAAATATATTCTCTTCAAAACGTGTCTTGCTTTCATGGCTTTCACAGCTTTCTTTCCACAGAGGAAGCCAGTCCAAAAGCAATGGAAGAATAGTTGTTTTTAGAAGTGTGCCTCCAACATCTGTGAGTTCTAAATTAAACTGGAGGTGCATGACTGAGCACATAAAGACCTGTGCAGTCATAATTAACATTCTTTTATTAAAAAGGTGCTAATACATTTTGACAGTAGAGTTGTCATCTCCATCATGAAATGAGATAGGCTTAATGGAAGATACACAGGGTGAAGAAGGCAGTTTTGCCTTCTACTATCCTTAATCTTCAGAATGAAACTGGGTGGCTGGGTGGGATGCAGGTGTCCTCTTGTTTTCTGTGACTCAATAGTTGGTGAAATGATGATGGGATGGGGCCATCAAATGGCAAAAGACAACATTTGGAAACATGCTGCATTTAGTGGCATGACAAAGAATTGAGAAGTGCGGTGTTTGTAGAAAATAGTCTCCACCCACACCTCACATTTGAAAAGAAACATCAGATTTTTCAGTGGTTTAAGCAGTCTTACCATTGACAGTATTAATTTCTGCATGTTAATTGTTCTTTTTCACTATAGTAAATGCAGCCCTGTTCATGCACCTTTAAAGAGCAGTTTAAAGGTAGGATGGTAATTCTACACATTTGAACACAATTACAGCTGTTGGGGAAGGGAACAGTGGATGTTGCAGAGGTTTTAGTTCTGAAATTAGTAATACCTACCTACATAAAGGCGCCTAGAAAGTTTATATACAGGTTTGGCTATAATCTTGAACATTTTTTTGGTTTTGGACTACAACTACCAGAATTCCTCAGGTAGTATGGGCATGACCAATATGGGGATTACTGGAACTTGTAGTCCAAAAGCCTAACTTTTCTAAGCTTGGAGTCATACACCAGACCCCATCTGTTTTCAGGGGATAACAAATGTAAGTTCCTTAATACAAGTAAATAAAGGTATGTGTGACCAAGTAACCACCACAATGGAACACCTGGCCTACAACATGATGCGCTTGACAAACCATTGCTATACAGTACCCATGTTGTACAGACTCAAAACATAGACAAGGATACCTGAGCAGGGCTTGACCTTCTACCCTGCTCTTGTACCATCCTTCCCAGAAGTGATGGATGGGCTATAACCTTCCAGATGTTGTTGGACTCCCAATTACTGTCAGCTTCAGCCTCCATGGCCAGTGGCTGGGGATGACTTATGGGTGCCAAGAACATTTATTTAGCATTGGGGGGGGGGGTTAAGATTGCCCTTTATCCTTGCATAAGCAAGAGCTGTAGGATCTGGATATAAGGAGAATGATGAAAATCAGGGGTGGGCAACCCTTCCCATTTAAGGGCCAAGGGACTTCAGCTCCCAGAAGCCTCAGCTATGTTGGCCAATAGCTCCTGGGATTCTGGGAGCTGAAGGCCCTCAGCCCTTAAAGGGGAAAGGTTGCCTACCCCTGATGAAAATGAACATTGCTCATATAGGTCACAACAGGATAAGTCCCTTCTATCCCCATGTCACTTTTGCTCTGCATGTCTGAGCCCAGTAGTGATGATAAATTAATAGAAAATGTTGACAGAAGTGTGTGCATATATATCCAGCCCTAATGACTAGGAAGTTGTCACTGGTTTGCAAGACAGCTTCTGAATTTCTGTCATAATACTTTGAACTAATCTTATTTTCTCTTTAGCGGATTCCATATACAAAGTTCTTGTTCCCTGGGCAGCTGTCAGACAGCCTCCAATTAGATGTTAAGACAAAGTAGAAAACACGAAGAAAGTGGTGATGATTTTTTATCATAATATTTAACCAAAGAGGGGCTATGTTTATTTGATATTATCTTTGGCAGGAACCTCGCACTGTTCCACATTTTAGTAGTAGGGGCATATGGCCAAAGTAAGGAAGAAAACTACATGACAGACATTAGTCAAGCTTAGCTGGGAGTACAAAACTTTTCAGACATTAGGATACTTGAGTTAACTTATCTTACAAGTAGGGATTTATTGTTCTGAGTAACAAAATGAGATGCCCATCTGGTGACCTGGAGCCCTGATTAAAAATGGTAGGTCAAGATCAAGCTGCTGTAGGAAAGTTGGTAAGGGCATTTGTGCTAGTAGTGGCTTCTCTAAAACAGCTAAGTATTCCAAAAAGTGGGGTCAAGTCACAGATTTCTCAATTGGCTTTTCCACAAAGCCATTTCATTAATGCATTCCTTAACAATATGTTCAATATTTACTGGTCTAATAACTGAATGTTATGTAACCATGCTCAAGTTATTCAAATTAAAGTATATTTAAAGATGAGGGTCAAAACTGGCAATATTGGTATTTTTCTGGATGCATCAAAAGTAATTCATTTGAAAATTCAGTGCACTGGTAGCACAGAAAAGGCTGCTTATCCTCTCTCAGATCATTTGCATAATTCAGGCCATGTCTGCTGTTTGTCTTGTTTTAAGATGGTTAGACAAAGGCGTTCCATTATGCTGACTCCTGTGGATTACCATTGAGCTTAACAAGGCTGTTTTCTGAATTAGGCAGGAGGGGGAGACGATGTGTTTCTAGCAAGTGTTATAATCTGGAATATTGTATCTGAATGAAATTGACTTCCAGTCCTGGAGAACAATATGCTGATTTTGCTAATATGGTATACAGGAGGAAGCACATTAACTGCTTCCCTACTGTTTCAAAAGCTATTTTTCAGAAGGTGAATGAGGTTACTGTATATAAAAATAAATCTAAATGATGTAAAATGAAGTTATTTTGCTCCCTACATGCCTAGAAAAGAAGAGAAAGGGGCAGAAAGAAAGGAGATAAGAAATGTGGAGCTGGATACAGTGGTGTGTGGTTTCTGAGATTTTATGGAAATATTCTTTTGAGCAGTTGCAAATGTTAGAGAAATATTGTTCCCTTTCTCTCCAGCATTCCAAAGCTTTTACCGATTGTAATTTATTGGGAGCATACATTTAACTAGGTGATAGAATACACAATTGCAAAAATTGTAGACATGAAAGAAGGTACAAGGAAGGAGTTACTTTCTTACTGGGACAATTTCTTCAGGTGAAGTAGGACATGGTTTGCATTTCGGCTTCACTGATTTCTTTTAAATACAGAAGACTGTTTAAATGTTTGCCCATTTTTTTAAAAAAGGCATCATCATATTATTGAACACATTCACCTTTGAGTTCCTTCACTTGGGCCAAAATATCTGTATGTGAAATTACTATTTGAAAAAGCTATGCATTAATAGACAATTGTCAATGTTTTCACAGTTCCTTCAATAACTGTGAAGGATGAAAGAATCTTACCTCTTGCTGCGATTGAGTACTTGCAAGTTTGAGCACTGGTTTTGATTTGGTATCCACTATAACTTGCATACTGCCAAAATAATGGTTGACTATTCTATTCGATGATCTTCTCTCTTGTTCCCTCCTGTTTTTATATAAGTTATATGTGCAAAAAAGTATGTGTGCAAAAGTGTCATTGCAGTACAAGGCATACGTGTTCACAAAAGAAAATAGCTGCACCAGCTAACAGATAAACAAACCTTGATCTAAAGACCTCAAGTATACATCTCTATTTTTTTGCATAGACCAATGTTTTCAGTCATTTCAGATGATCAACCAAGCCATATGTATGAAGGAATGCAGAACTGATCAGCATTCCCTCCTAAAATTAAGTGGGAAGGCAATCTGTTCAGGGAAAACTCTGTTGTCTGTTGATATTTCCACACAATTGCTGCAATCGGGCATCTGGATTTTCCATAACAGGCAAGCAACTAACATGAATTCTCTGTTATAGAAAGCAAAATTGCAGCATTATTTTTATGATCTTTTGAAATATTATATTTAAATATAGAGTTTTAATCTACTCAGAGCATGAATGAAAGCAGTTGAACCAAATGTACTGAAATAATGCAACAGATTTTAAGCAGTGACCAAGAGCCTTGTTTCTTTCCCTTCAATACATACTTGCTGCTCAGCAATTTAAGTTGCCTGCTAGGATATGACAGGTTGGGGGTGATCAACATCATTCAGACTGATATATTCCATTTGGGTCCCATTTATATACTTGCCATCTATGCTGTTCTACCCAGTCTATGCAACTCTTTTTGTTGTTAACAAAACTAGCCCCCTTCAACCATTATCACCATGGGACAAAATCACAAAACGTTTGCCTTCTTTATTCTCAGAGTGCAAGTAACTGCAATTCACAGCTGTAAATCAGTTGTGATAGAGGGTTTCCTGGAGAACAAAGCTCTTGTGTGCTACATTTATTAGTGCAGAATTTGTCAGTACCAATTGTCATTGTGTGAGCGAGTCTGTATGTGTGTCAACATATTGCTGCATATGAGTGCATGCTTGTTAACAGGTTGGAGGCAAGTGAAGTCACTTTTGTCCCTGCTTTCATGTAAATGCACTTTAATGTAATAATATGTGGGTGTCAATGTAATTTGGATTTATGCTTTTCTAGTGAACTGTTACAACCATAGTGAATAAAGTTATTTATTCTGTTGTCAATATCGTTGCCTCAAGAGATACACCATAGAAGTGATGTTCTTCTGGGCTGTTCAGTGAGTTCAGTAACTTTTATCAGACCTATATTTCACACAAGGTTTAAGGCTATGGATCAAAAATAGATAGCACCTCTAAGAAGGTACAGAAAACAACTGTGATAACCCATTTATTGCCTGCAGGGCAACTCACAGCTTTTGTGGAAGGATTGAAAACTGGGGAAAAGGCAAGGTGGGAAAGAGTTAATCCCATCTCCCCCATGGTTACAACTTCCAGCCTCATTTGGATCATAGAACTCCTTATATAATGACAGAAAAGGCAAAGATTCTGGCCAAGCCTTTTTTATTTTATCAGCTTTCAACAATTTTATTTTAGCAGAAAGAAGAATTGTTCCAAGTGTCATGTATGAACATAATGGAAAAGATTATTTATCTTAGAGAAGACTTAGCATGTTCTTTTGATTTATCAGCACCACTATTTCTTGTTTTTTTGGGACGTCTTTTTTTGTAATGAGACTCCATTTTGTATTTCATTGCAAACATACATTACAGTATGTGGCAACTGAAAAATAATTTCTTTAAAAATGCTTCTCATGCAATTTGAATGTTCACTCATAACCTCTAAGGGGTCCAAAACAGTAAATATGCCATGTAGTATCATATGCTACCAAAACGGATGTTGGCATTCGTGAAAGGCTATTTGTTTTGTTAATTCAAAATCTTTTAATGCTTTTAATTTTACTCTGCTGTGTTTTTAACTTACGTTTTAATACTAGTATTATTTATTTTTAACTTTTGTAATTAATGGTTTAATTGAATCCTTTTAAAATTATTGTAAGCCACTTTGAATCCCATTTTAGGAGAAAGGGAAAATATAAATCCAATGAATGAATGAATGAATGAATGAATGAATGAATTTTTGTTGATCAGCACACTGAATGGTGGGCCACAGGCCATCTAGATTTACAGTAAGACTCTGCAACACAAACAACTTTGCAAGAGTTTGTAGAGAAGGGTTAGGGAATGTGTGCCTCTCTCCTGATGTTGTTAGACTCTAACTCCTATTTCCCCTCCTTCATGGCCATGCTGGCAAGGGTGATAGGTGCTGCAGTCACTAGCATCTGGAGGGTCACTGTGGTCCAAAACACACTGCAGAAATAATCCAGTTAGAGACTACTTTAACGACCCTGGCTCATTGCTAGGGAATCCTGGGAATTGTAGTTTACTGTGGCAGCAAAGGTCTCTGACTGAGATGGCCTAAATGTCTCACAAAACTACAGTTCCCAGAATTGGCTTGCACTGAGCCAGGGCAGTTAAAGCGGTCTCAAATCAAATTATTTCTGCAGTATGTTTTGGACCACTGTTTCCCACCCTTTTAAAGACATTAAGATAAATCACATTAGATACAAAGGAACAGTTGAATTTTACAAAAAATACTGTGGGTAGTTTATGTAAGAAATTTGAGAATAAAGTCCATGTTTTTAAACTGTCAAGCATATGCAATGACAAATCAATCTATTCTTAAATATATTTGCACTACATTAAAGTCTAGAAACTAGTTTTTGTTGCAGAATTAAGAACCTTAGGATTACCCAGAACTAGGTTAAAGCTAGATTTTTCTTTGTTTTGTTTATTTTGAGCATCTCACCATATGGTAGAGTACTATTAGGATAAAATAACAGGCAGGCTTTTCTGTATGATGGTTGAATACTGAATGAGTGTGAATTAAATGAAGGAGGGCAGATGGTGCTAGCTTCTGTGCAACCAAAATTAACAAAGAACACATGCAATAAACTTCAAGCAACATAACTTGGAACTCTTGCAATGAATAACATTTTTTCTTCTCTCCAGTTGAGTATGTTCTGAAGAAACGTCTTCACTGATCTTTAAGCCAGAAGTAGTAATTGTGTAGCCCTGTGGAAAGAGTTGGACTTCAAAATCCTATCCAGCACAGGCAGTGGTGAAGAATGTGCAGAGCTGCAGTCCAACAATATGGAGGCTTGCAGCATTCTCACTTTGCTTTCAGTACAGGCAGAACTGTATTTTATCATGACCTAGCTAGGTCATGATATTGATGATATTGATTCATTCATAAAACAAAACTTTCCAGTCATTTATAGGGATCACAACATAAATAGTTTGAAGAGCAGCAGAAAAAACAATGCCCTATGTGAGGCACTTTTATGAAAAATATGTAACATAGTAGACACCAGAATAAGCTAAGCCTCAAATAGTGAAGCCACTCTCCATCAGTCCTGAGTGAACTCTGTAGAGGTCAAGTAAGAACATCAGCACCTAGTTCAGAGAAGGGCAACAAGGATGATAAGGGGGTATGGAGAACAAAACGGCTTGAAGGAGTTGAGCATGTTCGGGTCTGGTGAAGAGAAGACTAAGGGGTGATATGTTTGCACTCTTTAAACACACAAAAGAAGGGGGTCAGGCTTGTTCAGTGTTGTCCCAGGGGGTAGAATCAGGTCTAATGCTTTTAAATTACATGGAGTTAGATTTCAATTGAACATTAGAAGGAATCTCTTGAAGGTAAGTGTGATTCAGGAATGGAACAAACTACCTAGAGAGGTGGTGGGATCTTTTTCTCTGGACAGCTACCTGCTCAGGATGCTCTAGTTTAGCTGGAGTTCCTGCACTGAAAGCAAGGTGTGGGATTCAGTGGCCTGTGGAGCCCCTTCTGACTCTGATTCTATCAGTAACAAAGTAAGTTGTGCCAGGAATGGTGTCACGATGCAAAATAAAGTGGTTGCCTCAAGTGACACATACTGGATGGTAGCAGCAAAGTATTGGAAAGCATTGGAAAAGTGAGGTATGCACCTGTCCTGAACCTCCTAACCTATTCAGTGCCTGAGATGTGTGGATGGCACTGTCTCATCATGAGCGTTGAAGAGAGATTCAATTACCAGTCCAATTGGCTTTTGTACATAGAATGGGACAGAGGCACTCTTAGGTTTGGTGTGAGGGAGAAAGGTCTTGATCCAGGCTGCATCCATATTGCAAAAATTATCCAGTTTGACATCTCTTTAAGTGCCATGGCTCAATGCTATGTACTTCTGGAATTTATAGTTTGTTGTGGCACCAGAGCTCACTAACAGATGCGGCTAAATGTCTTGACAAATCTACAGTTCCCAGAATTCCATAGCATGGAGCCATGGCAGTTAAAGTGGTGTCAAAGTGCTTTATTTCTGCACCACGGATGTAGCATCAATTCCGAGCTGCACCCATATAACAGTAACGTGTAAAATCTGACCACTGCAGATTAGTACAAAAAGCTTAATCCAAATTTACAAAATCATGTTCAAAGGTAACTAATATATAACACCTTTATATTTATAATTAAGCACTTACCTGGTAAGCCAAGATATTGTACATAGGCAAATGAACATACTGGTGGGGGGACCAATTTCTTTTTCCTTTCCTGGGGTACTCAGCCTAGAAATCAAGTGGAGCAACAGGGAGGAAAGCCTACTCCTTTGCACCCTGCCTAGAAATACAGCAAGTGCCACCAGGAAATAATGAACCTCTGCCAGACTAATAATTTTGCATTTATCTTCAAGGCTGGGTTATATATCATCTTGAGAGTCACTATAATATGGTGAATTGATGGCCAGACATGGACAAAGACAACTGGGGCCAGATTCAGAATGGGGTCTGAATCGTTCTCTGTGTCTAACCAGCATCATTGTGAAGATAAAATGGGGTACATCCTACTCATGTGACTATGAACTCTTTGGAGGAACAACAGGACAGAATGTAACACAATAAATGAAATAAGTAATACACACATACACATAAATAAGCGAGATTTACTTCTGATTTGTCCATACTCACTTGGGGAATCCATTGATGGAACTGGATGTTTTAGTTTTCCCTGGCCAAAGCCACCAACATCTAGGAAAGATGGGCAAGTTGTGGCTATCAAATGTTGGGATAATCACTCCTGGCATTCCTCACAATTGGCTGCACAGGGGTGTAGCAAGACAATTTTCATGGAGGCAGGGGAGAAATAAAAATTGGCGGTTGAAGTTTGGCCATCTGTCACTATAAAAGCAAGTAATTAGGTAAAGAAAGTTTACATACCATACTAAAAACGCCCCCCCCCCTTTCATTTTATATCATGAAGTGAGTTGGGGAAAAAGCAGTGAGCAAATAAATTTCATGGCAATGCCATAAGGAATTGTTCTAATAGCTTCATTTTTTGGTAAGCAATTAATCTTTGGGCCATGCTCAGAAAAAAATTGTGAAAGTTTTTCCCCCCGGTTGCCAGAGATAGGAAAGTTTTAAATAACAGCTGTGAAGTCCATGGAGCAAAAGCCTGTTGCAGCTCAACATAATTCACAGTCCTGGTCTTGCCTTAGTTCAGTCACACTCTTTGTCATGTGGAAAACTGTTCTGCCATTGATGCCTTCTTCCAGGCAGCATAGTAAACCTTCTTTGTGAGGTGTGAGGTGATATACCCAAAGCATGCACAGAAACACAAGGGACAAAATTCCTCTAGTAGGCCTCATTTTTCTATTCGCTTCATAGCAAAAATAAAGGTACTTTCAACTTGAATTAGTAGAAAAGGCGCACTTCAGCCAGTATTTTAATTTTTT
>CM034703.1:194396242-194415233 GCA_020142125.1 Phrynosoma platyrhinos | reverse complement strand
GGGCCGCATCAGGCCCCCGGGCCTTAGGTTGCCTACCCCTGCTCTAAAGCAACCTTTTAAGAGGGAAACTCTTTACAATACTAGGAAAGATTTGTGTTTTTGTTTGGTCAGATTTCCAAAGGCTGTATGAGAGTGAAAGCTTTAGTTTTTCAGTTGGGCATTACACACAGAAAGAGAAGGCAATATTCTATCTTGCTAAGGGTCTGGGCAATCTTTTTTGGTACTGGAAACTTTGTCCCATTTGGAGATCTTTCTTCCTCACTGGTTGCTACATTAAATCCTACTGAGAAACACAGCAAGGTATTATGGTGTCTTCCCCACACTAAAGCAGAAAAAGAAGGAAGCTTGTGTGGGTTTACACCACCCAGTTATTTGCAAAGAGACACAAGAAAGCCAGCAAAGTAATGTGTTGTCTAGAACAGGGGTAGGCAACCTTTCCCCTTTAAGGGCTGAGGGACTTCAGCTCCCAGAAGCCTCAGCCATGTTGCCCAATAGTCCCATGTTGGCCAATAGCTCCTGGGATTCTGGGAGCTGAAGTCCCTCGGCCCTTAAAGGGGAAAGGTTGCCTACCCCTGGTCTAGAAGGTGCCATCAAACAATGGTGAAAACCCTGTAAATACTATGAGCTGTCACGGTTGGCTGCAGGCAATTCTTTCATACCCTGAGACAAAGACAAATATCAAGACTTTAGCTAACTAACTTTGAGGTACAACTGAACAAAATTTTGTGCTCTATGTTAAAAGCCTCACTCAGAAGAATATTATACATTATTGCTCTGAAATAGTTTTTAGATCCCATAATTTTACTCTTTATTCCCTTGTTCCAGAAATGTAAAACACATGACATCTGCAGTAACTGTTGTAGAACAACTCCATTGCCCTTCATCAGTGAGTATGCTGGCTAGAGGCATTAAGCATTGGCGCACAATAGCAGCTACAGGATTATAGGTTCTCTAACTTGGCCTCAAGCAAAACAGAAATGTGTCGGACCAAAACAATTAACAACCTCATATCTGTGCATGACATGGAGGTACTTTGTCAAGGCTGTGGCATAACTGTTCACAGTATTGGATAAAATGGCTCAATACATGTGTCACACTAAATCATAGTTTAGCATGCCTCAGTTGCCTAAGTGTCCCTGTTTAGTTATCCACAATATGTCAAGCCTGTTGTCTATACCTGGAATTGTGGTTAACATTGAATATGGTTAGAATCAACAAGCCAGCTTCAAAAACCAAGATTTTGAAGTGGAACAGATCACAGTTAGCATTAACCCCAACTATAGTTGTGCATAAATGTGGAGATACAAATCACAACTGATTAAAATTAAAAGCAGAAACTTCTAAAGTGCCAGCATTGTCCATCAGAATTTAAAGCAGTCATTTTGGAGTAAATGACTAATTTTAGAAACCGTTTGCTTTTGATTACTACCTAATACAGGGGTATGCAACCTTTCCCCTTTAAGGGCCGAGGGACTTCAGCTCCCAGAAGCCTCAGCCATGTTGGCCAATAGCTGCTGGGATTCTGGGAGTTGAAGTCCCTCGGCCCTTAAAGGGGAAAGGTTGCCTACCCCTGACCTAATATATAATGCAAATATTCACCATCTATGAAGAAACCTTAGGAAAGTGACATACTGTTGCAAGACAAGTCTGATTGGCAATTTAGTGCCTTCTTTATTGAACAAAAGATCTGTAGACATTTGACACACATTCAGCATATTTTGTTATGCTTCAATGGCCCTGATGTAAACAAAACCCAGTGATTACACCTCAGAGGCTAAAAGTGCTTTATTCCAGTTACCTCTCCCTAACTGGGCTTCCTCCCTGGGAGAAAACCCTGGGAGAAATCTCCGGGAGCTGTAGCCTCTCCCTAACTGGGCTTCTTCCCCAGACGAAAACCTAGCTTCAGAGAAGCTAGGCAGGGCAATCGCTCGTCCTGTAACCTCGCCCTAACTGGATTTCCATCCCAGGAGAAAACCCAAGTTCAAAGAAGCTAGGCAGGGAGATCGCTTGCCCTGTAGCTTCTCC
Organism: Phrynosoma platyrhinos; assembly: GCA_020142125.1. Lineage (NCBI taxonomy): Eukaryota > Metazoa > Chordata > Lepidosauria > Squamata > Phrynosomatidae > Phrynosoma > Phrynosoma platyrhinos. Next base: position 194,413,208 of record CM034703.1, on the reverse strand, counting down.
ATAACTGGGCTTCCTCCCCGGGAGAAAACCCAGTTTCAGAGAGGCTGGAAAGGACGGTGGATCGCCCTGCAGCCTCTCCGTAGATGGGCTGCCTCCTGAAGTCTGACCCTAGACTCATCTACAGATTATACCAAAAGCCATAATTCTGGCCCCAAAAGTTGACCTCTACTTATACATGAGATTGACTTATAGTTGAATATATACAATAGTTCAGACATGCACTTTCTTCCTCTTCCTTTGAGGTCTACAGCAGCTTGGCTTTACAGATGGAAGAACAAAAGAGAGTGTCGCAAAACCTCACAAGGTTTAATTTCTTCCAAACAATAAGCCTCTACTATAACCACAAGACATACACATTCAAACTTTATACTTGCCTATCAGTCAAAAAAATTGTGTCCTCAAAAACAAGGAAACAAACAAACCTGACCCCAGAATCCTGGGTCAACTTATATATGTATCAATACAGTAGTACTGCTCAGAAAGAAGTGCTGCCCACCACCCCATTCTCCCTACCATGGCAGCTGCTGCCAAGAAATGTGTGTGAGTATTCCTCCTTCCCAGAGAGCAGAGAAAAAGCTGGCTGGTTTTGCAAGGGTGTGTGAATTTGCAGTTTTGAATTTCTGCAGATTGGAAGCCAGGAGGGGCAAAATGGTGTGTGTGCCTGTGGCACGCGCATAGGGCTGCGCAACCATTTAAAACAATGGAGCTCTAATATTTGCGATTTCTCCAATTTGTGGGGTGTGTGACCCAGAACAGATCCCCCACAAATCAGGAAGGACGACTGTATTTGGTAATTAAAAATACCTTCCCATGTTGTATGTCAGCATGCAAAGAAATGGCTCTTAGATCTTTTAGGCCTAAGAATAGCATTTCATCCACTATAATTATGAGCAGAGCATCTTGTATATTTCCTGATTTCCAAATTATTGGCTGGAAGTTCAGAAACTATTTAAGACCACTTTCTGATTTGTACATGAAACAAGACACAGTTCTCTAGAAAAGCAGCAGCATATCATAAGGACTTATAATCACTGTAATAAATGTCTATTAACAGCAGACTTTGGTCTCATGGAAATACCATATTTGTGTAATTTAAACACCTGAGCATTTCTTTTGGCTACCCTTATAAGATTATATTATCTTTTAGCACTTCATTGCAAGTGCTTCTCTTAGGAGATAGATTATTTCCCCTCTACAGTAGTGAAAGTATTACATTATTTTTAAAGCTTGATTCAGATTAAAGATCAGGAACTGTGTTGGTCACAGGTAAATGTTTGAAAATGTGAAGTTTTCTTACAGCATCATTATGAAAATTTTATTTATTGCAAGTAGTAAACAGTACTGAGGAGCATAGTTAACGGATGTTAATTCAAAAATCAGCCACACTAAACTCAATGAAATATACACCCTAATAAATATTTAGACTGCAGCTTTAGTGTATAGAAGTTTCACTTTTTTTTACTACAACAGCAACAATTATTCCAAGTTAAGCCCTATTTAACCATAATCACCAATTTTACCTTTCCTTATACTTTCATGACTATATTTCCTTTGCACACAAGCACATATCATAGTTTTTAAAGTTTTCATTTCTAAACTATAAAGCTTCAGGCTCTTCTTAAAATGTACCAATATCTTACATGTGCTAACTTTATCTTGCATTCCTGATTGGCCTATATCTGATATGTGGTACTTAAAATATTATTTGGAATGCAACCTCCACATTTGTTTTTATCAATTACTGAACCTTTTGCTCCTTTGGCACTTCTTATCTGACATTAAGCCGCCAACCAATTTGCAAACTGCTTCTGTAAATCACTTATGGTATTTGGCCTGGACTTACCAAAGTTTTAGCGTGCACATTATCTTCTCTCTCTCTCACACACACACTACACACAGACATTCAAATTTATTTCTAAATTCATAACTGGCTTTGCAGATATCATTTTGGACCGCACAACACAAAGCTCAGAACTGCTTCCTGACATCCATGTCTCCTTGTTGCAACTTCCATGAGACAGCCCATTTTGTAACACTTTACAGGCTTGTAGATCTAGTTGCATGCACACATATATTGTGGGGAAGTCCATAATAAGGTAAAAAGGCTGAGTAGCAATATTATTTGATAGTCCTTCTTCATGCACTAGATTAATCGTATAGCCTTTTCTCCTCAGGAAACCAAAAATCAGAAAACCACCAACAAAAAACTGATAAACAAAATGGTGTCAATACCACAATATTTAAGGAGATTATTCACCTTCCAAAAATACTCCTGCCTTTATACATTGTTTATTTAGACTTACAGCCTGTTTTAGAATTCATGCTATAAGTATTTTGAATTACAAAAAAAGAAAAGAAAGCATACTGCATTGGTAAAGTTACAACTTTTCATTAAAAGTTCCAAAGTCGAGACATGTACAGTTCATTCACAACAACAATTCTAGTTTAGATTTATACTTTTGGCAAGGATGCATAAGTAAGTTAGTAGTTTGGAAACCATTTTTCTTTTCAAACTTTAGAGGATTCAAAAAGGACTGTAAAAGAAAATCTATACTGTAAGAAGTATCTAATAAATTAAAGCAAAGGATAGAAGACAGGTATGACAGACTCAATCCTCTTTCTTCCTCTTACTTCATCAGGCACAACAACTTCAGAGGTATAGAAGCTTTCAGCACACTCCTCCTATAGCAGATGCAACTATGGACAGTTCTTATACCAGGCAGAATTTGGTATACATTTTCCATAAGTTATTATATATCCAGAAATACAGCCCAAGCTATGTAAAAATCTTCATGTGAGTCCATTTTTGCCACTAGACACTAGAAAACAAATGATGCATGAGTGCTACAGTTGATACTATCTGTAACACTGGACAAACTGATTTATGTACTAAGCATGAAAGGAGAGCACCCACTGGTCCTTCTTCATCATGAAATGTCACATATACTATAATACATTTGTTTCTAAGATCTGCAGTGGTTAGAAAAAGTGACCTTTAAATCAGTTGCTAATTCACATAGCATAGAAAAAATAACTGCAATTTTCATGACAACTGAAAATCTATACCCTGTGAATACAAAGACACCCCAAAAGGTATTAAATTAGCAAGATACCGATCTTTAAACTCCAATAACTTATACAGTACTCCCAACTTTTGGTCTTCCATTTGCACTGGACATCAGCTTCCAGACGCCCCAACCAACTTGGCCAACAGTCAGGAATTATGGGGACTGAAATCCAAATCATGTGGAGGACCAAAGGTTGGGAACCACTGACCTACATAATACATGTCTTTACATTAAACCTCAAGATCAAAGAGCTAGGGACTTTGCAAGTAGAAGCTCTTCAGCTGATTCAGAATGAAAAAGGAGAACTAAAAGCCAAAACATAATTATGAGGTGAACCTTCCAACCCAGAATTTTTATACACTGAAGGGTCATGCCAAAAATAGTGGTCAAACTCCTATCCCCTTACCCATAAAAAAAGAAAAGAAAGAAGAAGAGACCAGAACTGTTTATACCTGCGAGGTTGACATGCGCGAGGTATCTTGTCTGCCTGTTAGATCAGATGAGGAGATATTGACAGGGGCCCCTCGGTGCAATCGCATACTCACTTTCCGTTCTCTCTCCATTCCAGACACTGGCCGAGGAGATGTGTTTGCTGATGCAAAGGGAAAAATCAGGTTTTGTGAATGTAGTTATCACCCAAAAGTAGCTCTTGCCCTAAATTTGCCTCTCTTAATTGAGCAAGCTTATACTTCTAATATCCTGTGTTAAAACTACTAAACTGAGTAGGCTTCAAGTTTTTTGCATGTCTATTTGAATTGGAAAGTTAAAACAAGAAATTACTATTACAAAAATGAGTTATGCTATAATTATCGAGAAAATCCAAGACACCTTAGCTAGCACTCCTAGGAATATTTGGTTAATGTTCGCACCCCCTACAAAACTAATATCACATTTGAAGATGAAAAAGTCTAATTTCTAATTTTTAAACCACAAATTGAACCACATTCAGTACTGCAGGTGAACTTAAAAAAATAAGCTTGTACCTCAGTGCATAAAATGCCAATCTAAAGTGTATAAATAGATTTTTATTTATTCAGAAAAAATTGTGAGCAATTACTTTAATTTATTCAGAAAAAAATTGTAAACTATTATAAATTGTACAATTCTCTCCTTTTGATTAAATAAACAATAAGACTACTAACTATGCAACACAATCACGTATTACCACTTCTCAAGGCACACTGACAGCTGAGTGACAACTCAAGGACACAAACCTCTTTGTCATACCCCCTGAAATTTGATCTTACCCCTCCCAGGGGGTATAGAGTGCCATATCCTGCTTCAGCATTTTAGGGATTTTCTTTTCAGTGGGATCTTGGTATCCATTAGGTTTTCCTATGGATACCAAAATCCATGGATGCTCAAGTCCCATTATATACGATGACACAGTAAAATGGTGTCCCTTATATAAAATAGTAAAATCAAGGTTTGCTTTTTGGAATGTATATATTTGTGGAATATTTTCAAGTTGTGAATAGTTGAATAAATATCTTTGGATATGAAGAGCCAACTGTATTGGTGTTTGTCAAGAGGGTGCCTACTCATGTCAAAACAAAGAGCTACATATAAAACAGGTTACCAGTGAAAATTGTTAATATGGCTAAATCAGGGGTAGGCAACCTTCCTCCTTTAAGGGCCGAGGGACTTCAGCTCCCAGAATCCCAGGAGCTATTGGCCAACATGGGACTATTGGCCAACATGGCTGAGGCTTCTGGGAGCTGAAGTCCCTCGGCCCTTAAAGGGGAAAGGTTGCCTACCCCTGGGCTAAATAGTTAGGATAATAGTCTTTTCTGTGGCAGCTCTGTATTTTTGGAATGTACTTCTCGAGGTAGTATGTATAGTTTCTCTTTTTACGTCTTTATGAAAATGTTGAAGTCTTGTTTATTTCAGTCTGGAGTTGTTTCAGTTTTTAGAGTACTTGCAAATAAGTTTGAATATGCTGCTTATTTGTTATGTCAGGGATATACCTTCCATATTTCAATGGATTCTTTATCCATGGTTTAAAACATTTACAGCTTGAAAATATTCCCAAAAAACATAAATTCCAAAAAGCAAACTTTAATATTTTTATCATTTTATATAAGGGACACCATTTTACTAGGGCAGTGTATTTAATGGAACTTGGGCATCCACAGATTTTGGTATCCACAGGGATCCCAGAACCAAACCCCAGCAGATACCAACAGCCTACTGCAGGGGTAGGCAACCTTTCCCCTTTAAGGGCCGAGGGACTTCAGCTCCCAGAATCCCAGGAGCTATTGGCTAACATGGAACTATTGGCCAACATGGCTGAGGCTTCTGGGAGCTGAAGTCCCTCGGCCCTTAAAGGGGAAAGGTTGCCTACCCCTGGCCTACTGTATTAAATATTTTTCATGCTTTTATTTTGTTATTTTAAATGTGTTGCAATCCACTTTACAAGGGTTCAGCTCTAAAAAGCAGGTTACATACTCATTAAATAAAGCAGAGATATAAATGAGTTTTATCAGACATCTTGTTTTCCTATCCTTGGCTGTAGCATCAGCATCAAAGCATATCCATTGGTGCTTCTCTTTTGCTTTTGCTACAGACAGATGTGGATTCAGGCCAAAACACATTAACACACATTGAATAAACAAATATTCAAAAAGCCCTCCAACTGGAAAAATCTCCCCAGTTATGATCTTTATTTGCAATATGCAGATGACAATATTATTTCCAATAGACACTGTTCTGTTTGGACGTGGAAGACCTAGATTCCAAAAATACAGTAGCTTACAGGTTGGATATAGGCATCAGCAGACTAATAACTACCTGAAGGGTTAGTTTTAAGGAAAAACATAAGCAAATGAGAAGTAGTTCTGAACTGAATAGGAGATTCATATTAATCTCATTAAATTATTTGTAATTCTGCTATAGCAGATGGGGAACCAATATGGAAATATTTAAAATTTGAATGAAAGTATTGTGGAGTCCCTGTTTGAAATCCTTTTTGTCATGGAACTAACTAGGAAACCCAGAAAGATTTCACTGTTTCTTAGCCTCACCTGCACCACACAACCATGTTCGACAATGGAACACACAACCTCTGAGTATGGTGGTCTCCTTCTTTGGAGGTTTTTAAACAGAGACCGAATGGCCATCTGTCAGGGGTGCTTTGACTATGAGTTCCAGCATGGTAGGGGGTTGTGGTCTCTTTCAACTCTAGGATTTTATGATTCTAAGATAAAAAAGGAGAACAGAGCCTTGTATGTTGCCTTGAGCCCTGTATGTATGTTGTAATTATATCCATGGTATTATTGGCAACTGCCTTTTTGCTTTGCTGCACTCCCGCACATGAGCTGGGCTGTTTATATGCCAGTGCAAAGATGTGGAATTTCCACCTTGAGTTGGGAGTATCCCAGCTTCTTTTTGCTCCAGTTTTTAGCCCTGGAGTGCAGCTTAGTTTTGCTTTCCACCCACATTTGCCTCATGCACCCCACCTTCAAAGCAGCTGGAAGCTGCTTTATTTTGCTTGTCTGTTTCACCCCTTAGACTGCATTGACACTACAGAAATAATCCAGTTTGACAGCACTTTAACTACCATGGCCCAATGCTATGGAATCCTGGGATCTGTAGTTCACTGTTGTACCAGAGATCTGACAGTTAAGGAATATTTCTCAAAAGTACATATCCCAGAATTCCATAGCATTGAGCCATGATAGTTAAAGTGGTGTCAAACTGGATTACTTCTGCAGTTGGACACAGCCTTAGATAAATCTACTGTATTTCTCCTTGTATTTTATTAAGAACCAGGGTTCCATGACACAGAAAATCACATCTCTTTTCTTCAGGGAAGCTAATCAAAAACTCTTATTACTCAATGTGAACAAGGCAGTGTGTTTGTACTCACTGAACTAAACAGCCTGGACCTTCCACTCGTTTGCCTATTTTTACATCTTGACCTGGTTTATGTCTCTCCTGACAAGCCAAAGTGCTGGGCAGTATGAACCAGCATGCTGTTCATAAATAGACAGTCAGATTGCCCCAGAATCCAACCTAGTCATGATATATGAGAACCCACCCGGTATCTTTATACCTTGGTGTTTTATAAATAATTCTAACTCTATCAATACTTAACTTAAGAATACAGTGTTTGGGATTTTAAAAAAAACTCTCTCTAGTAATTAGCACATGACCAATTTCAGGGCATTCTTTAGCTTACCTGTATGTGAAGTTGGGGTAAGAGGGGTAGGAGGAGCTACATCTTGTGTCCCCCTCAGCCTGCCAGAGGCAGTGGAAGGTAATCCACGAACGGCAGGATTTCGTGCGTGTCTCATTCTTTCCTCTCTTTCTCTCCGTTCACGCTCAACATCTTCAACTGCACGGCTTGCACCCTGCAAAAAACAGCAAGTTAATATGAGTAGAGATGAAGCACCGAGATTTGTACTGTGCAGCTGCCACACTGAGAGATGCTAAATGATGGCTAAAGCTACTATTTATATCACCTACACTTATGTTCACCAAAGTCAGTTTGCATCACTTTGTAAAAATCCATTATACTAAACTGCAGATGATGTACTAAAAAAAAAAATTATTGTTTTTTGTGATCAGTTTCTCCTTCAAGGCTGCAGTGCTGAGCTTCTCTGAACTACTGAAAGACAGTCAGCATGATCAAGCAGATGAGCATTCTAATCCAACATTGGGTCCAAATCAAACACTTTTTAATTAGGTGGCCTTGGGCAAGTCATTCTCTTAACCTTGTTTCTATTTCTTATGGAGAAAGATGTCATCTTGCAATGACTAATGAGTTCAAGAAATTATTTGCTGGTCTAAGCCTTAGGAGAAAGTAAGGAAACAGACTAGATCCGCAGTGAGCTCTTACAATTTCCACTTTTGGCTTCAGCCCCCATGCCACTCTCAAAGATTTCACCAATGCCCAGAACTGGCTTAAGGTTGAGAGAATATTCCAGGGAAGTTATTTTCAAAGAAGACCACAGCTTGCAGTTCTTTGGAGTCCAGCTTAGGGGGTTAAATATTTTAATCAGAACCTTACAAATGCATGGATGTTTAAAGGTTACTTTTCTGTCTAGCAGAGGAAATTCTTAATAGCTTTCAAGAAATTCACATATTAACTATGTGCCTTTGCAGACTGCCAGAAATAGTGCAAATTGAGTCCACTTTAACTGCCCTGACTCAGTGCTAGGGAATCATGGGAACTGTAGTCTATTGTGGCACCAGAGCAGACAGAGAAGGCTCAATGTCTCAGAAAAAAATACAATTCCCATGATTCCCTAGCACTGAGCCAGGGCAGTTAAAGCGGACTCAATTTGCACTATTTCTAGCAATCTGCAAAGGCCCTATGTAAGCCATGATCATATAACTGAAATTGTTCTTCTTTTACTGCCTTTGTTGATCCCAGTATGCTTGGGTAACGGAATGTGTTGTTTGATGAATCTACTTTGATAGTTTGGGAACTCTGCCTTTATACCAACTCAACATACAGGTTAGTCTTTCCCCTTCTCTCCCATGCATGCTATTTACTTTAATCATTTTTGCCAGATGAAGAAATACATATATTTCCAAAATTTGCAGAATGAATTTTGTATCCCTTTTAGTCACTTAATAAAATTATCGCGCCAGTATAGACTTTGGAATTTGTCATATAGTTAACATGCCCACCTTTGTATTTGCATGACTTGAGGAAAACTAAATTTAGCCATGCAGTGGTGGAAGATGTACTGGAGGAAAAGGTGCTTGTACCATCTTAAACTGAGATTTAAGAGGGTTTATTCCCTCTAGCAAAAGCAAAGTGACATGATTTGGGTCCTACTTAGTGGCTAAATTTAGCCCTGGCAATATAGACAAAAGAGCCCTGTAAGCTTTGTACTGGATAGAGACATATCTGTATGTTGTATTTTCAAATGTGTTGTTGTTATGTGCCTTTAAGTCAACTCCAACTTACTGTAACCTATAGTTTCCTTTGAAAGGTTTTTTTCAGAGAATGTTTGACACTATCTTTCTCTGAGGCTAAGAGAGTGTGACTTGCTCATGGTCACCTTGTTAAGTTTTAATGGCTGAATAGCAATTCATATCAGGGTCTCTCAAAAGTCTTAGTCCACCACTCAAACCACTGGCACTTTTTATATTTGTTGTTTTCAGTGCTCTAAGTGTCATGGCTGTGTAATCTGATGAATTTACTTTTTATAGCATGTGAACCCTTCTTCCAGAACAACAGGGAGATTGGCACTTTTCTGCCCTTCTTTCCCATGTGTGGCTTTTTAAAATGATCTCTGCCTCAAGAAATTTTTGTTTCCATACATTGCATGATGAATTTTTCATTTTTCACCAATAAATTCAGTGCTTTTTTTAGCCTTTCTATTATATTTGTGGGAAACGAACAAACAGTACTTAAACACAGAAAATAATCAAGTTTGATAGCATCATTCATTACTGAAGAGGCAGTAGACTACATTCAAGACACAATGAGTTCTATTTTGTGTCTTATTGTATGGAACACATACAGTAATTGCTGAGCAGTAACTCACACACAGCTACTTTTTAAAAAAGAAAACACAAATCAGTCTGAGAAATACAATTCAAACCAACATTTTAATAACAGAAACTAGAACAAGTAGCAAGATGTGTTTTTTAAGGAGAAAGAGAAAATATTCAGAAATCAAGTTAAAGCAATTGTCACTGACACATACAGTATTTCTGCTTTCCCCTTTGTCTTGCTGTAAATACAAAATTTAAGATTTCTTTAAAATCTGAAATCTCAGCAAAAATCTAATGAGAGAAAAAGAAATAATTTCTAAGCATTCAGAACATTTTCATGCTACTCTCTTTGGGTGTGTCATCTGTACTTCACTTTTTTAAATTTTTCTCGGTGCCTCTTGGTATCAGAACAGCTGTAGCTAATTATTCCAAAAGGACTTTACATAGCACAATTTCTATGTTTTTGCTACAAGGTAAATAATACGTCTCCAAAATTTTAAACAATGTCATGTTAACTGGCAAATGTAACAAAGTATTTGCAGTAATACAAATCACAGATGTTCAGATCATTGCAAGTATGGTAGTCATTTTGTAGTTCCATGCAGAGGTTTGCAATACTGGTCACAGTGCTAGGACATCCATTTGATCTACTAATGAGGTAGAGAACCATGCTGGGGTGGGTGCCATTCTGCCCTCTACCTCATGCCACCAAGCAAAACCAAAACTGGAATTGATATGACATCTGGGTTCAATTTTCTGGAGGAGGTTGTGGGACTCCATGGGCTACAAAAAGGAACTAGAGGCAGCATGTGGCTCATGGACTATATTTTCCCCAACATACGGCCTTTACAGACTGCCAGAAATAATGCAGCTTGAGTCCACTTTAACTGCCCTGGCTTAGTGCTAGGGAATCGTGGGAATTGTAGTGGTTTTTTTTCTGAGACACTGAGCCTTCTCTGTCAGAGAGTTCTGGTGCCACAATAAACCATGATTCCCATGATTCCCTAGCACTGTGCCAAGGCAGTTAAAGTGGACTCAAGTTGCATTATTTCTGACAGTCTGTAAAGGCCCATAGTCTCCTAGAATGATTATAGGTAAAATACAAGAGCTTCTGCAGCCAAGTGTCATATTAGAATCAACTTATTGTAGGGCCTCTGCAAACCGGCCCAAAGGGCTGGCATGGAGGCAGAGATGGGGAGGAGCAGCCTCACGCTGGCTGCCCCAACCCCAGCCCGACGTCACACACCGTTATGCATGGTGCGCGGTGTCAGGAAGTCCTCCTGGCGCAGTGTTGTGATGCGCTGTGCAGGAAGGGGCGAGAAAGAGCCGTGCACCAGCTCTTAAGGCACCCTTTTGCTGCCCCTGAAAGAAGCAGCATTTTGCTGCTCTTTTTGAGGCAGCAAAAGGGAGGATTGGGGCTGCGGCGTGTGGTAGCCGCGGCCCTGATCCTCCACTTCCCGAGGCGGCCTAGAGCCTCCTGTCTGCAGCCCCCCATAGTTGGATAGGTTACTGTATGGCATTCAGATAAATACATTTCCACCCAAGTCCTTTAGGGGTTTACTGTAAGCCCAATTAAACATGTTTACTTTTAAGTAAATTAGGCTGTGTTCAAAGATGCTAACTCTCATGTAAAGCACAGGATTACAGCTTTAATCAGATACTTTAACCACTAGTCTTGTACAGAGGAAACACCGGTTGCCATTTTACTTCTTTGGAAAGTGATCATTTCCTAAAGGTAAAGGTAGTCCCTTGACACGAATGTTTAGTTGTAACCAACTGTAGGGAACAGTACTCATCCCCGTTACTAAGCTGAAGAACCAGCGTTATCTGAGGACTGCTCTGGTGGTCATGTGTCCAGCATGACTGCACTGAACGCTGTTACCTTCCCACTGAGAAGTGGTACCTATCTACCTAGTTGTATTTGCATGCTTTCGAACTGCTAGGTTGGCAGAGGCTGGGACTAGTGGAATCATTTTGTACAAATATTTAAAACAATATTAAGGAGGCCCTGTATTTGTAGTATGGAGTATTTGTAACTAACAAGACAGCATTATTAACTTGCTTGCTTTATTGGCTACAAAAAGAAAAAAAGAAAAAAAAAAGAGAGAAATAAATTGCATTACCAACTCAGCTATTGCATCCCCATAACCACTCCTCTTTCTGCATGGAACTCCTGATTGCTTATGGTACCAGGGGACTGAAACAAAAGACTGCTTTATGCTTTTAATATTGAGCTTACCATGAAGAGTATACTGGACGTCTTGTTAGGTTTTGGGGTAATTAATTCCTGTTGTACACTTCATTTAATGCAAAGCAAGATCTAACTCTTTCAAAGACATTTTCATTTTCCCATGTTAAAAAAAGTTGTAATAATGGCTACTTACAAATTTAAGCATGTTCCAGTCAAAGACATAGTCATAAGAAAAGCCTTGTCTGTGGAAGAGGTTTCTGAATAATTGTCTTAGATATGAATAATCCGGTTTATCATCAAAGCGCAACGAGCGGCAGAAATTCAGGTAAGTAGCAAATTCGGCTGAAATAAGAAGTCTGGATGATATTATCATAAAGTCAACACAAAGAAAAGGAACTGATTTTTTTCTACTCCACAGTGCTTGTCTAACGACTGAAGTGACACATCTATGATGTGTGATGCAAGTGATGCATCTTCCCCATATACAGGCAGCAAATAATTTTTTTTTAAAATAATGGGAACCCCCTTCATAATGATGGCCATATCACACTCTGGATAATACTTTATCACACTGCAATGGTAGTCACAGGTAATGTAAAATGGAATGGAGAGGGCTCTAGTCTAGTCAGCTTCAAGTATAAATATATTTTCCTTCCCATAGTAGAGAGCAATTTTCTCTTTCTCGGATAAAAAAACTGAGGATGTTACCACAATTAGATAAAACAGTTCAATCAAGTATTTCCAGTTTTCCAATTGGAAAATCAAATGCAGTCTGTGAAGTGAACAGTAGCTAGGTGTGCATTAAATAAAGCCTCTACCTTGCTAGCAGCTATGGATAAGACATGGTGTATATGTGCCCACTGAATGTGTACTTTGTTTTTCTTATGTATGCTTTGAGTTGTTGTTTGGAGAAATGTTGGTAAGAGCAACAAAGACATCAACAAAATGTAGCTCTCTGCCAAGTGGGAGAGGGATATAGGGATAAAAGAAAGTTATCTACGGACAATGTAGAGAACACACATGCATTAAACCATTATAGGTGAAGATTACACAATTTACATGAGTTAAATATTGATTTTTAGGTTGGATATGTAACAGAAGATGAAATATCAAGTTAAAAGCAAACTTCACAGAAAAGTTAGCTTTCAAATAAATAAGAAATCTATTTCCGAGAATAAACTTACAAGGGTATCCTTTACACAAAACCTCAATGGGTGTAGACATTTTCTTTTCACTGATGCGTTCATATTTCTGTCTCTTTGTAGCTGCCTTTAGTCCCTGCCAGGGGAGGGAGCCCAGGTTAAAATACATGAGTACATAGCCCAAGGACTCCAAGTCATCTCTGCGAGATTGTTCTACAAGGAGTATAAGAATGGAGCCATTAGAATCTATCATCTGGTGGAATGGTTAAAAGCTGTTTAAAGCAAGATAGCATCATGAAAAGTTCACATTAAAGAAAACTACATGACTAAATAGTTAACATAAGCTTGCTGATAAATCAGGAAGGGACAAGGTTTATCATGTAATTAGTCCTAAAGGTTAACTTAGAACTGGGAGGAATCCAAAGGTCTTCTTGTCAAATCTCCTACAGAAATGTTGGTTCACCGACACATCCATCCACTCGTTTGTTAGCTGTGGGTCTGCAAGTTTTTGCTTGTCTTAATATTCAGCCATTAATTACGGTAGTAATTGGCAAACAGCCTCAAACTCTGTGCCTATGCTAGAGAACTGGAGAGAAACTGATTATTTTTCATTTCGCATCAATCTTCTCGTGCAGAGACCCCCTTCATCATATTTTCTACATCCTAAGGAGATCTTAGGGGAGCAGTGCAAAGAAATGTGTGGAGCCCTGCAGTCATCTTAGGCAAGCCAGACCATAGTACAGTAAGACCCTGTTTAATGTGAGGGATATGTTACAGAACCATTTGTGTAGAATAAAAACCACAGATAATCACAAACCCTATTTTTCCTACCAGAAATGAATGATGTCTTGGGCTTCCAGTAGAACTGTACCATAGAATCGCACTGGAGAATCTATAAATGCCACTTCTATAGTTTATGGTATGCTTCCACCAGAAGTTCAACATGCCATTCATTTTGGGTAGGAAAAATAAAGTTCATGATAATCTATAGTTTTTGTTCTACATGAACAGTCCTGGAACATATCCCTTGCATTAAATGGGTTCATACTGTACAAAGGACAGAGAACTGGAGACGGTTAGAACACCAGTAGCTAGATAATTCACACAACTGATCCAAGCCACAGCCTTCAAGGTTAATCACTACCTTTTACTAGTACAAAATAAAAGCCCTGAGCAAAATACAAGGTGCTTTCATATCTCTCAGAACAAAAGCCTTCTTTATAATCAAGAATTCTATTGGAAAGTGTGCACAGCAATGGGATTCTTGTCTTTGTACGCCAGGGAACACAAAAAAAGAATACAAATCAAAATGCTTAAAGTTTACAATCTGCCCTCAGGAAACATTTCCACCCCAAAATATGCCAACCAGTATAATTCTGGAGGGGGGGGGGAGCCATCCAATATAATCATCTCTGAAATGGGACATATTCCATTTTTCATATTCCATTTGATTCACTAAGGTCCAAAACACACTGCAGAAATAATCCAGTTTGAGACCGCTTTAACTACCTTGGCTCAATTCTAGGGAATTCTGGGAACTATAGTTTTGTGAGACACTGAGCCTTCTCTGTCAGAGAACTCTGGTGGCACAATAATCTAGTTCCCAGGATTGCCTAGCACTGAGACAGGACAGTTAAACTGGTCTCAAACTGGATTATCTCTGCAGTATTTTTTGGACCCAAGTTTCCTTCTATCATGTTAGAGAAGTTATACACAAAATTTCTTTCTCAAAGAACATTTATAAAAAACATTTATTTGAAACTAAGGATGTAATCTGCTACATCTTACCAATCCCAAGATGAGTGTTGATGGAGGCATAGCGGGCAGTTCCTGTCAAGTTTTTATTTTCACGATATGGAATGTGCTGGTGAGTTCGAGCATCCCGGTATTTCTTGGCCAGCCCAAAATCTATGATGTAGACAAGATTGCCTTTCTTGCCCAATCCCATCAGGAAATTATCAGGCTTTACATCTCGGTGGATGAAGTTCTTCGAATGAATGTATTCTATTCGACTTATCTAATTGTAAAACATGATTTTAGAATTACTGAATATGCAATCTCTATTTTAAAAAAAAACCCAAACAAACAAAAAAAACCCCAAGACTTTTCCTTTAAACACGGCCTCAACAATAAATTCCTACTTCTTTTAAAATGCAAATTTCAATGCTATCTTTCTTGCTTTATTGTGTCAAGTATTGTCCTGCTTTGTTAATTCACTTTTCAAGTATAACACACACACACAGACCAATCTTAGCTTGCTTCTCAATGACTTTCCTTCCCTGCAACTGAACCACAGCAAAGAAATAACCTGTCCTGGGAACCAGACTATATGTATAAAGATGTGAGGATGCCTGGAATGTAAGGGAACAGAGTGATTACAGCTGAAAGGGAAATGCAATTCATTACACTGTATCTGCTACTGAAGAGAAATAAATGTTCCCAAATAATGTGATATAAAAAAACTTTTGATAGGTATTAATTAAATATTGAAGTTATATAACATTATTGGAAAATGGAAAAAGAACATATGCACTGTTCATTACTTTTAAAATCTGATTATGGCTTCTTGGACTAGACATAGTGATACATTTTACACCATTGGTATAAATAACATTTCCAATGCATCATCTATACAGATAAATGCCTGATTCCATACAGAGCACAGCAGTGCAAACAACTCAAAGGATACAGAATTTGCCATTGTCTTCCTAAGGGAGTATGACGTTCCAAAGGTAACCCAGGGGGTTTCCATGGCTGAGTAGTGTTGAACCTGGCCTAGTCCAACACTGAAATCACTGCACTTAATTATCACTAACTGTGATAATCCCCATGGACATGCCTGGCTCTAAAGGTAGACGTAAAAATGTCTTATATGTCTTTTGGAAGAGCAATTTCTGAATTACAAATAGTAAAATTCCAGGTTTCTAGAGGAAGAAGCTTTATATACCAAGCACAGATTGGTATTGTTTTGGTGACAGCAAAAATATTTGGGCAAGTTTCAAATAAAGTGCCAAAAATAAATCAGATGAAACTATTGAAATTCTTCAAAGACATAATTCTTCAAATTAGTGTTTTGTAACAGTTTACAACCAAAAACAATCAAAAGTGACTTGATTTAAAGATATGATAATTTTTTTTTAAAAACTAACCTAGTCCATAAGTGATAACAAATACTAACATAAGAATGTACAGGTGTCCCTCCCCATTTGAGGACTTGGAGTCCGCAGTCTCACTCGTTCGTGGATGGCGGGGGGGTGGGTGGACAAAAAGGCACGCGCATCCAAGGCTTGTGCACACTCACATTGTAACCAATGGGGACTTCAATATTTGTGTTTTTCTGGATTCACAGGGGGGTCCGGAACCGTTCCCCCATGAATTGGGAGGGATGCCTGTATAGATTTTGTAAGTTTTCCTTCCCCAAAGAGATAGATAAGTGTAACCTAACATATGACAAGGCAAATGCTTTACAAGCTAGTTCTTAACCAACCTCAATTTTTTCCTGAGAACCTCTCTGCAGTAAAGGCACATTTTAAAAGGGGTAAAATATACTTCCTGCTATAGCTACATGGTCACATTCTCAGTGACAAAAATAACTTATGAAGCATTCTTCATATTGGGCGTATTTGTTTGCTGTGGCAAGAAAAAATAGCTTAACCGGTATCCTTTGTCACTGGTCTCTAAGAGAATAAACTCACAGACTCCCCCCTCCCCCACAACTATATAAAACAAAAACAAACATATACAATAAAAGTCGAGATAGCTAGGAAACCATCCCACTGAACAGACAAATCAAAAGATTTTAATACCATTTGGTCAGCAAGTAAAAGGACTGTCTTGAGGCTGAATTTCCTTGAACAGAAGTTAAAGAGATCTTCAAGGCTTGGTCCCAACAATTCCATCACCATGACATTGTAGTCACCTTCAGCACCACACCATTTGATTGTGGGAATGCCCACTAGAACAAGTGAAATTTGATTATTTGTACATTTCAAACACCTGCAAATAACAGCTATTACATTTCTTTCAGAGGAAAACGTGGCAGTCAAGCTCCAACATCACAAATGTATAGTTTTTTTGTGGGTTTTTTTCGGGCTGTGTGGCCATGTTCTAGA
>CM034703.1:194371961-194396142 GCA_020142125.1 Phrynosoma platyrhinos | reverse complement strand
AAGTCACAATTGTAAACATAAATACCAACAATTACAAATGCAAAAGTCTATCTTATGCATTTATAAAGTCTCAACAGGATTCCAGTTAGGGGCCAGCAAGAACCATAGGAAGGAATTGGTACACCTTGCATAGATGTGCTCCACTATGATGTTCTGTCTCACCTAAACAACAAGGAGTAAGCAAATTCAATTAGGAAGGCAAAAAGCAGTGCCCAGACTATGATTGTGTGGGTCAGGTTCACTCCAGGAAACTGCCTGCTATTGAGTAAAATTACGGTCCATCTATCCCTGAACTGCCAATTCTAAGTGGCAGTAACAGCTCTCCAGGGTTTCAGGTAGGATTCTTTCCCCTAGTGGTCTCTCACCACAAGCACTAATCAGATGCAACCCTGATCAGCTTCCAAAATTAAGTAAGATCAGATATGCTCATGGTGATATGGTAGAAGCACATTAAATTACTAGCTGACAAATTAGAATGTAAGACAGAGACTGGGGATCTCTACACTGCACCTGAATGTTTAGCATTCAAAAGGTATTCTATGGTATATTTGTGCATGGGCTTGCTTTTAATTGGTGCTATTTACTCTGTGAGATTTTTTTGGGACAGTCTTATTACAGTTTGTCCCAAGTGATTTCTCCTAATTTAGAAGAGGTTGCCTAGTCTCTCCATCTTCACTGCTGCCCAACCTCAGTGTGTCAGTACCAGAGAAGTCAGTTTCTCAGAAAAATATTTTTTTAGAGAAAAATATTTTTTTCTGAAAAAATATTTGAATGCTCTAAATAATATTATCCAATTCAGCACATGTTTTAAACATTATACTGAAATACAGTAAAAGCTTTATATGGAAATCAGTTTAATAGAATATTTTTATTAATGTAAAGAGAAGAACCTATTCTTCCCCTTATGTTTAACAAAAGATTATTGCAACTGAAAGAACAGTATTATTTTTTTAGGACATATGCCTAAAGAGTGCTATACCTAATATAACAGGTCTTAGGGTATACAATCAGTTTGGTACACTGTGCAGTGTGTTTGGCCCAAATCTTATTCAAACTGTACAGCACCTAAGGGATCACTGGGTATTCCTTAGTGAAATAACTCTGGCAGTCTCTTAATCAAGAACCATCTCCTCCCATACAGGAACAATGAGAATCAAGACTAAAGCTTCAATCCCACTCAGATTTATGTAAAAGTAAGGCCCAATGAACTCAAACTTAATTATAAGGAAACATGTTAAGGATTATGCTGTAATGCATTCCACAAAGTAAAAATATTTGGCAGCAAATCCCTACTGAGTGGCAGGGACAATGACTGTGCAATCTCTTACAGACATTTTCTGTACTATTTGCTCTTTTCAGTCTATAGCTGGAATAAGTGCCCATATGGTTTGCCATAAAAATGACATTTACCTCCACCCTGCATCATTTTGTAAATTTTACTTTCTATATGAAGTTGAGGATGTTTGGTTTTCACACATTCCAACTTGATGGCAACCTCTTCTCCAGCTGCTATGTCAGTGCCTAAAAGAGAAAAGAGAACCCAGTGTCATAATTCAAGATAGGCCAAATGCAACTGGAACCAGAACTGTGATTATAAAGCTGACAGATGGCTTATCAAACCAAGAATCAAACAGAGAGTGAACTAAACACCATTTTTGCAGGACCTATAAAGCAGAGTCACAAAATGACTCCTAAAATTTGAAAACAGACAAAGGGTAGTGATTACTGAATGAACGATGTGTGTACAGTGGACCCTTTGTATTGGCGGGTTGGCAATCTGCAGATATGAGTGCCACGGATTGCTATACCCCATATTAATCAATGGTGGTGCATGCATGCAGACGACATGCCTGTGAACACATCACCGCCACTGAATAATACGGGTCGCAACTGTCCCATGTTTTTTGCCATCTGCAGGGCCCCTGGAGTGGAACCCCTGTGGACAGGAAGGGTCCACTGCATATTATAAGGATTAGTTTGTTGCTGCTTCCTCTAGATCAAAACCAATTAGAATTATACCCTGCTTTTTCTTGTTTGTAATTTAATGGGAATTCTTGTTCCTCATCTGCATGTTTTGTGAGCTTTTTTGTTTAACTGCATTTAAAGTGGGTAAAACAGATACTTCTACCACACTTCTACTTTACCTAATGAACTTCTACCTAACTGTTTATTAGGTAACAAAGAAAATAAATGGTATTTTAAATCTAAAAAACTATAGCTAAAAAACCCATTTAAAAATAGCTAGAATGGAAGTGGATTCTGCTACTACAGCAGAATTTGGGACAACTGCTTTTAGAGAATTTGTTATGGTGCACTGGAAGCTTTCAAAAAAAATTCAAAAGCCCCATTAAAATGACAAGTTTGGGACCCTGACCTGATTATTTTGTTGTCATTGCTAAAGACTGTTGAGTCAACTATGACTTAAAACAACCTCATGAATGAGGACCTCCAAGACACACTTTTTTTTTGCAGCTTCATTTATATACCGCTTCATATCGTGCTATGGGATGTCTAAGCGGTTTACAACTGTAGGCTCATTGCCCCCCAACAGCTGGGTACTCATTTTAGCGACCTCAGAAGGATGCAGGTCTAGTCTAGCCTGAGCCCTGGCTAGTATTGAACTCGCAACCTTGTGGTCTATGAGCGAGTGGCTGCAGTACAGGCATTTAACCACTGCGCCACCAGGGCTCCACTGACACCAAGCATTACTGTCTTTTCTAATGATTCCTTTCTTTTCATGATGTATCCAAAATATGGCAGCCTCAGTTTAGTCATCTTGGCTTCTAGGGAGAGTTCAGGCTTGATATACTCCATGACCCACTGATTTGTCTTTTCAACAGTCCACAGTATTTGTAGAACTCTCCTCCAACACCACATTTCAAGTGAGTTACTTTTCTTCCTATCAGGTTTTTTTACTGTCCAACTTTCAAAACCATATGTAGAAATGGGAAATACAATGGCATGGACAATCCTAACTGCTTGTTAATCTGAAGCTGATTATTTGTAGAAACCTAATACTACAGGGGGGGAAACAAGTGCAGTCGCCCCTCCGTTTTCGCAAGGGATTCATTCTGGATCCCCTTGCGAAAATGGAAAATCACCAATATTCAAGCCCTATTGGCTTGAATGGCTGTGTGTGTTTGCAGGTGCCTGTGGACACACACCACAGGCGTGCGTCCCATTTTATGAGCTTCAGAATGTTTGTTTCCCTAAGTGAAAAGCGTTTGCCACTGTGAAGTTTGCTGCAGATCATTTTACAAAGAACACAATGGGTAGGCTCCAAAAGGCATCTTTTGTCCATTTTTAGAGTAATCAACATACCATGTTACAAACTGCCTTTGTAAGTCCCCTTGGTTTTTAAAAGCAGTCTGCCACATTTAGCAGTGGTGGGAATTGTACACACACCCAGATTTTTTTAAATTGCAACTCCCAGCAGCCTAGCCAGTATAACACAATGGTGATGAAGGCTCCATCTTGTTGTTCAGTATCTGGAAGGCCACATAAATCTTACTCTGGCATCGATCAAAAACAGCAACAACAACATATAACACACACACACACACAAACACACACACAAAACATCAGTCTAATATCCCCTGAATACATAAAAACAGCTAAATGTTTCTTTGAATCTTACAAAACACAGTAAACAAAAATAAAGAAAGGCTCAAATTTATTTACGCATTTCCCTCATGTTGTTTGTTGTTGCGTGTCTCCAAGTCATTTTTTTAAACTTATGACCACCCTAACGCAGGTTTTGGGTTTTTTTTGGCAAGTTTCTTCAGAGGGGGTTTGTCATTGCCATCCTCTGAGGCTGAGAGAGTGTGACCTTCCCAAGGTCATCCAGTAGGTTTTTATGTTCAAATGAGGAATCAAACCCTGATCTCCAGAGTCATAGTCCAACATATTTTCACATAAATATTATCCCAGATCATCGGTAAACCTTGCCTAAATTAAGCACATTCATAAGATGATTTCAGCGAGTCCTCTGTTTAAGACTGTCCCTTATGAAGCATATTATGAGAGGCTCTCACAGGTAATCTCAGTGAGCAACACAGAAACTACTCTTGTCTGTCACCACATGCAAGGCTTTTGTGCAAGAGGCAAGTAAGATTACTATTTATAGCAAAGGTGAGCAAAATGAGGCCCTGTTGATATTGCCTGACTGCCACTCCCAGCACTCTTCACCACAAGCTAATCTTCCTAAGGCTGAAGAAAGTTAGGAGTCCAGTGACATCTGGAGGGCTGTACTTTGCCCACCCTTGACTTAGGGTAACAAGATGTCACTTAGGATAACAAGATGTAACCAATAAATCTCCAGTTTGTTTCTTTGTTTTTGCCAAAGGCATGCAACTGTAGAGCTGTGCTATTAAACTGGCTCTGGATCTCTGCACTGTGGCTTGGAATATATATTTGCATCCATTCTGTCTCACACTCTTCCCCTCTATAGAAGCCGTCTTATGACACACATTGCCCTCGCCCAACCTTCCATCTTGTAATCATATAGGGCTACAAAGGAGGAAGGTGGCAATCTGTTTAAAGAGCTAGATACTTTACTACATATTTCCTGCATAATGGTGTAGAAAATTTTAAATCCACCATGCAAAACTGCAAGATATATTTAATGTCTTCTTTATGCAGTGAGTAAGAATGGTTCATCTGCAACCATACTTATTTTGCTAAGATTCCTGAGTAAGGAAGCCCTTGTTAAATAAGAACATTTTCTGCCAACAAATTCTTAGTGATTGGACAGCATCTCACAAATCTTCAGAAAATAAAAGCTGGCTAAAGTTCAGCTTCTGGGAAACACTGAAGTAGCCTGATAAATGGTATCACAGAGGTGCAAGACCGAATTGTCCACCTCTAAATCATTTGTTGGCTAACCAAAACATGATGCTGGTGTGCCACAGCTTCTACCACAGCAGTAGCAAAATCAAAATACCTTACTACGATATGGAAAAAGTTACTTGTACAGTCATCCCTCCCAATTCGTGGTCTTGATCCTTTGCACACTGCAAGCCAGCAGGGACACAATGGTGTATGTCTTTGAGGTGCACGCGCAGTGCCACACACAGAAACAGCCCCCCCATTGTAATTAATGGGGCTCCAATATTGGAAATTTTCCCAATACACGGGTGTACCCCCCCCGGAACAGATCTCCCGCGAATCAGAACGGACGGCTGTAGATGAAAACACTGCAGAAGGAGTTCTCACAATTCAAAAATGGGGTTACTATGCAGTTTCATGTGAAAATTAGACATTAATCAAATTTTCAGAAAATCTTTGGAATTAAAAAAGTTGAATTGATCTGTCAAATTTCAGATACAGGCCTACAGTTTATAGTTTAAAATATTAGTGACTTTCAATTAGATATTTACTATTAATAAGTATCAGAAACATGGCTCTGTTAAGAAGGCTCAAAATCTTCTGTAGTATTTTGTAATGGATATTCTGGCAGACCACAATATAATCTTTAATCTAATAACCAAGAACATAAACAGTAACTGAGTAAAATAGTTATTTGCTAAAGCCACTATACTGGCCAGATTTTTAAACCTTTATATGTCATTTAAAAAAATATTTATAAAGGCTGCCTTGAAGACCATTACTGCAAGGCCAAGCTACAAATCTTTCATAATGTACAAACGAGGAAAGGAAGCATTGTTACAGGAATTTAATACTTCCTTTCTACAGTAGATGGAAATTTTAAAAACAGGTGAAAACCCTTCCAAGACTAAAAGTTTTATACTGCTGGAATTACATCTGCTTACTTCAAATTGTTTTACTGCCTTTAAGAAAATCTTATTATGAACTCTTATACAAATATTAGGAACCTGAGATTCTTGCACTGTAAACAGAAATAGTAGCTTTTACTTTTGCTGCTCCTAATGAAATAAAGTGTAAGGGATCACAGACTATTAGCTCTACTGAAGGGAATTTCCCCCCAAATGCAACTCTAAATTCTACAATATGGACATGAGGAAGAAAGGGAGGTGAAAGCCAACAGAACCTGGGCACCTCACAAAAAATGTCTGGCTAGAAATGTCTTTTTGTATACAAGTCTATTCTTCTTTTGGAAGCTGCCAAAACACACCTGTGTCAAAAGATCTGACGCTGTTTTTCTGTCAAGGCACTAAAGGAGTCTCTGTATTAGAAGAAAGTCCAAGTTCCAGGAATGGGAATTTGGGAAAAATGTCATCATCCTTCCCTCCCACTCAAGGGAGGGGGGAACAACAGTGGTTAATCATTAAAATATCTTCACTGCAACATTCTCTACACTATTCTCTGTAGCTTCACTGGTATCAGAGATAAAAGAAGATACTGAAGTCTGGTAGAAAATAAATAAGGAAAGGTATCTGTGCCCTTTCTTGCACATCACTGTTAAAAAGAAAATAATCCAATGAGTAGCTGCAGCCAACAAAGCATAAGCTGAGCTCTGCCTTCAGGTCTGATAGCAAGACAGAACATTTTATTAGGGACAAGATTAATAAAGGCCCTCTCTTTTGCACAGAGTTTTTCTAACCTGCACAACATCTTTAATTACAGCAGAATGACAATCCTTTGTCCTGATGGGTGCACACCTTTACAGTTACAGAAGCACTACCTCATTAATATTTAATGAATAATAATTTTGTGTAGCATGCAGCAAGTGAAATCCCTTAAAGCAGTCTAAGTAGTTTATGATTCACAGGGGAGAACCAAAGACACCACCCAGTAAGGATTCCAGAACACTACATTTCCAGTTTCCTCAGTGAGCATCTGATCAGAAATGAGGTACAGTTATTTCAACTGAAGTGTTGATTTTTCATACCCTTACCTGAAAGACAGCTAAGGACAAAAAGACCACAAGTTATTTAATGTCATTACACATCCACATTGTATTACAAAAACAGTGAACAGGTCAAACTTTAAGAAAGTATCCTTTTGTCTACAAAGAAGTAACAGCCTTGATGTAGGGACTCACTTCTCCTGATATGAATAAATTGGTATATTTTTAAACATAGGTGCTTAGACTTGGATTGGCTGTCCCCCTTGTAAGATAGTATGCAGAGTCAGCAATCCTTTTACAGTCACTCAAATGTATACTGCAATGCATAGGCATAAAAGCCTTTGTGAGACTGAACCGGGAACTATTTGCCAGCATTGTTTTAAACCATCAGATATTTTTCTGGCATACCTTTGCATAAAGTCTATTACTTTGAAAGGAGACACCCTGACTAGCTTTCCACATACAGAATGCAAGAGAAAATCCACATTCCTCAGGGGTTTATTAAAGATTCATCACCCAAGATGTAAGTTAGCAGGCCGCTGGCTCAGATTCACAATTACACTGTCATCAAAACTGGGGGACTGGGTTGAAAATAACCATGTTTTTTTCTTCCCGGAAGAAACAAAATGGTGTACCAGCATCTCCTTAAGTTAAAAGTTCTTTTAAGAGGCGGAAGGCACAACAAGCCATAAAAGGGGTGATTTTGCAAGAACCAAACAGAGAATTGGGCAATTTTCTCTGTAAAACTGAGCTACTTCCTGGAGGCCTTGCAGCCAACACAGCCCTACTTGACTGTTTTATTTCTCTTCTGAGAAAACGCAGTACTCTAAAGAAGCCAGAACTCATTTTGGTTTGGTGTTGAAGCCAGAACCACTCTGCCCCAAAATGCCTTTATAACCACAACAACCTTTATTTATAAGGCCTTTTTCACCAAAGGGAGAAACATCAGACATACATAATCGAGAAAGAAACAATAAATTTAGATAGGAATTCATGACCAGTTATCTAAGGGCCTCTGCAGACTGCCAGAAATAGTGCAAATTGAGTCCACTTTAAGGGTTAGGGAATCATGGGAACTGTAGTTTATTGTGGCAACAGAGCTCTCTGACAGAGAAGGCTCAATGTCTCAGAAAAAAAAAAAAATACAGCTCCCATGATTCCCCAGCACTGAGCCAGGACAGTTAAAGTGGACTCAATTTGCACTATTTCTGGCAGTCTGCAAAGGCCCTAAGCTAAGGGAATGGAGATGTGCATCCCACTTAAATTGGTAAAAGTGCTGACAGGATCCTCTTGGGATGGGCTCCTAGGTAGATGCACCTTCAGCATACGCTTGTGGCGGCCAATTCAGCAAAATGATACTCTGGCATTAGTCTAGTTAGATACGCAAAAGTCCTTCAATAGATTGGGTTTCAGCTGTATCTTGGAAAAGCTGGAAACACCTTCAACAAATTGTTACCTTTAATGATTTGACTTCTCTAAGTTCTGGGAGGGGGAGAGAGAGAACTCATTTACACTAACAATCTCAATGCCAATAATATGGTTGCAGTTTTCCTGGTCATCAAAACGAATATAAATATATGGACACTGGGGTGGTTTTTATTTTTCCAGCTCCAGCCAAGGGAAGAAGAGATCAGCTGGCCCAAGGTCACAAAGGAAGTGATCACCTTGGCTCCCACTCTTTTATTCGCTTTAATAAGGAAGGGAGCGGGCCCTGATTCGGAGTCACTCCCAGGAAAGGAAGTGGGGCTGCACCCACACTGCTGAAATGATCCAGTTCGACACCGCTTTGGCTGGTTTCGCACTGAAGGAATAATCCAGTTTGACACTGCTTTAACTACCCTGGCTCCATGCTATGGAATCCTGGGATTTATAGTTTGCTGTGGTATCAGAACTCTCTGACAGAGAGAAGAAGGCTAAATGTCTCACAAAACTACAGTTCCCAGAATTTCACAGTATGGAGCCGTGGCAGTTAAAGCAGTGTCAAACCGGATTATTTCCCCAGGGAGGATGCAGCCTTGGAACTGCCATGGCTCCATGGTATGGAATCACGGGAACTGTAGTTCTGTTGGGGCATCAGCGCTTTCTACATTTCCCAGAATTCCACAGCACGGTGTCAAACGGGATTATTTCTGCAGTGTGGACGGTGGCGGTGGTCTCTCACTTCCGAGGAACCAGGGCCAGGTGAGGACGAAGCCCGGCGCGGCCTCTCAGGCCAAAGGGGCCGCAGAGAGGCAGAGGCCAAGGGGCCCCTCGGCTCCCCCTTCGCCCGGACCGCCCTCCCTCCTTCCTTACCGAGGTAAATATCCCCGAAAGAGCCGCTCCCGATCTTCCGGCCAAGCCGGTACCGGTTCCCGACTCTCAGCTCCATCGAAGAGGCGGCGGCGGCGGGGGCTCGCTCAGACTCGGTCTCGGACCCGGACCCGGACCCAACCCAGCGGCGAGGACCCTGGACTCAGCGTCGGGGAAAGACCGCGACCATGGCGGCCCTGGGCCCGCTCTCTCGGCGCCGGAGCGGTTCGGGGGCGACGGCGAGGCCCCGGCGGGGAGGATGGACGCCGATGCCCCGAGCGAGACCCGGCCGGATCCCCCCTCCCCTCAGCGCAGCAGCTAGCGCCCAGCCGCCGCCATATTATGTGACCTCACTTCCTTGGCAACAAGGGGCGGGGCCTCGCCTGGGAGGGGGCTGCTGGGTCAAGCGGGGGCAGGAAAGGGGCGGGATTTGGAGGCCGGGGAGGAGGCCCGTCGCCACGGCAACCGCTCGGAGTTGGGGCCTTTCAGGCTCTCCTCCTTGAAGCAGGCCAAGGAGCCGGCTTCGGTTGTTTCGGGACAAGGGTGGCGTCCTTGGCAGGCTGGTCCGCTCTAGGATAACCGGCCTTTCCCCCATTTTGTTGTCCCCGTAACAAGAGGGCCGACATTTTGGTGCCTGAGGCCACAAATGGCTCTGAGGCCAATCCAAGAGTCGTTAAAATGTGGCCAGGTTGTCTTGGCTCCCCTTGTTCAGAATTGTACACAAGTCTACTTTGGTCATGCTTCACCTGGAATATTGTGTCCAGTTCTGGACACTACAGTTCAAAAATGTTGACAACCTGAGGTGATGAAGATGATCAAAGACTGGAGGCTAAACTGTGAAGAATTACTTCGGGCCTGTACAGACTGCCAGAAATAGTGCAAATTGAGTCCACTTTAACTGTCCTGGCTCAGTGCTAGGGAATCATGGGAACTGTATTTTTTTTCTGGGACATTGAGCCTCCTCTGTCAGAGAGCTCTGGTATCACAATAAACTATAGTTCCCATGATTCCCTAGCACTGAATCAGGGCAGTTAAAGTGGACTCAATTTGCACTATTTCTGGCAGTCTGCAAAGGCCCTTTGTTTGGTCTAGCTTAGATGTGATAGCATAGGCATCACTAAATATCAGGAGAGGTGTCATGTACAAAATGAAGTAGGCTTTACACAAACCAATAGATTCAAATTCCAAGAAGAGAGGTTCCACCTAAACAGGAAGAACATGTTGACTCTTGAGAGCTGTTGACAATGCAATATACTGCATCAGAGGGGTGATGGACTCTCCTTTCCAGGTCTTTAATCAGAGGTGGGTGGCCATATTTTGGGAGAGCTTTGTGTATTGCTGCAGGTTAGGGAGTAGGACTAGAATTCAGTGGTTCCGAAACTTTGGTGCTCCAGATGTTTTGGACTTCAGCTCCCAGAATTCCTGATTGTTGGCCAAGCTTGCTGAGGCTTTTGGGAATTGAAGTCCAAAAACCCAAAAGACCAACACTTGGTAATCACTGGACTAGATGATCCTTATAGTCCCTCCCAACTCTGATTCTATGAATAATTAGAATCTGCTGCTTAATGTAAATGCTTTACTCTGCAGGCCCAAGCATTAGTGTACCCACACATAAAATTGTCAAAATAGCTCCAGAGTATTCAGTGGATTTATCAATGCTATGAATTTAAAACAGTTTCAAAATGATGTATCTTATTACTACTCCTCAACATATCAAAGCCAACCTGGGATAAAAGTGTACTCTTACTAAAACTGCCAGGATCTTAACTGAGCAATATCAAGTTCTGGAGAAATCTCTTTATATATAATACAGTTCCAATCCTTTTCCTAGTTTTCAGTCTCTATCCAGATATGTCATCTGATCTCAAGACGCTATACCATGTGATTTTATTTTGTTATTGTTTTTATCAAGATTAATGCTCACCTCTCAGGGGAACTTTTGCTGTAAACTCCCACACAAACTAGGCGGCCATTGCAGTTTCTTCAAACTTTTAAGAGTCTGTGTTTCATAGCAGGAATGAAACAAAAATAGGCTTCACCAGTATTTTTACCCACATTTCTTTAGAACAGGCCATTTAATTGGAGACACTCAAAATAAGTTAAGCCATATACAGAGTGAAGGGCACCTTCATTTCTGCTTAGCAAGGGCTGACAAGTCTTTTTAAAAAAAAAATCAGAGCATAACAAAACACAACAAAGTAAAATAAAATTTAAAGACGCTGCATTCTATAAAACTTATTTTTGTCATTTTGTAATCTTCAAATTAAAATATCATTCCAAAGACCAACATGAGAACCATGTGGATCTAGATTACCTCTGCTTCTATTAGTAAAAGAGATAAACTAGTAATCAGTAACAAAGGAGTCACCATGGAGTTCATTTATTGAGTTGCAAACCTGTTGTCTTCCACAAGAGCAAGTGACTGCTACTTCTCATGTCAATAGTCCAAAATGAAATTGTATAGGCCTTTCCATTTTTGTGCAATCACCACATGAGCTGATAGACAAAAGACACTATTTTACTAATAAAGCTTTTGTTTTCTTCTGTCTTTTGAACATCAAATTCAAACATCATTCAGAGAAACTGGGGAGCAGAGGGAATTTCTTACATTACTCACATGGTGACAGCCAACAATTCTCCAGAGCAGGAGAGGAAACCTCCAAGCTGCAAATGTTTCCTAAGCTGGCCTACAGGTTGTCCTTCCCCACCCTGACTGCAACAGCTCTAGTCTAGAACATAATAGCCTCAGATTCACTTCCCTCCTAGTCCCCTCCATGTTTAGAGGACAGGCAGTGTTGTGTTACATATATTTATTTATTTGGACTAATCTTCAAGAAAGAATCTGGTCCAGTGAGAGGACTGTTTTTTACAACGGTACAATAAAATGGTTGGATTTTATTTTGTGTTATTATCCAGTTTATAAAGCCAACAACTTGCTGTTAGGTCTTACTTCCATGGCAGCTGTGTTGCTACAAACACTCTCTACAAATTAATTTGTGTTCTTTAAAAATATAAAGAAGTTGCATTTCACAAATACATTTAAGGAAAAAAAACAATATTCATGATAGAAATTGTATGGACAGAATAAGTACATTTCTGGAAAGTGCACTGAAGAACATCATAGTAATGTACAAAACAATTAGGATGTTGCATCTTCAGAAGGTATTTTCAAAGATTTCCATCATAAATCAACTGACTCCAAATTTCAGACAGTTAAAATTTTAATCATATTTTATAGCAAACATAAAGAGACCAAACAAATATGGAGATTAAATTAAGTCAGATCATCTGGGTTAAATGAAAGCACTGATTACTTTGCACTTAATGGACCACATAATCATGTGTTATATAGATAACAGTAGTTTAAACAGATGAGTGTTAGTTATGTGTTCCTATGCATGTATTTCTGTACATTTTCATTTCATTTCATTTATCTATTTGTAGAATTTATATCCTGCCTTTCTCCACTATGGGATTCAAAGCGGGTTTATTAATCTCATTTACTGCTGCTCCATCTTTAAAAGATTGTATGTTTAGAAGATCATAAATACTGATCACTGATGGTCTTGTAGAAATTAGATATGTAAATATACATGATTTGACAATGTGTGTTAATCATTTTTGCTTTATATGCTTCAAATTTAAGATGCATTTATAAAATGTTTACAATATTAAACATTCCATATGCTTTGAACAGTTTTCCCCACATATAATTCCAGGTAAATTTCTCATTTTTACACAGAGGAAGTGGGAAGAAAGGAAGAGGGAGAAAAAATCCAATGGCCTAATTTGGCAAATTCACCTCTCCTTTGTATTTTTAGTCTGAAGGTGTTTTTGACTCCTAGAGGAATCTATCTTGAATTATTTAAGTCTTTGTTCTGGAATATTGATTCCTGAGAGATATTAGCTTAGATTCTAAAGTAAGTTAAATTTGGGGGCGGGTGAGTGTCCCCTTCTACCCCTCTTTAAAAATCTCTCTGAAAAGTCAGTAGATGCCTGAATGGTGGGAAAAGGTGGGAACCTTCTGTAAACTCTCTCTACATATCTTAGGGATCCACGACCAATCTTAGGGTCAAAACAGAGAGGCCTGATAAAGTGTGCTGCAGCTGTTCTGGCATGATTTGTGCCGGGGCTGTGGCAACCGCACACGCTTGGCCCAATCTGGGCTGCTACTGCTGCGTTTTTTAACTGGGCTGGCAAAAGGAGCACTATTTCACTGCTCCTTTTTGGCCTGATTCTTTTGGAAAGATGCAGCGTCAACACCGTTTCCTACCATGTTTGGGGCGTGCATCATGCCCTGAATGAGGCCAGAAACTGTGTCATTTGGCCCATCCATTTTGGGATTTAGTCAATTTTCACCAACACCCAGTTTGTTCCAAGTGCCCCTCAGACATTCTAGGGCAGGGGTAGGCAACCTTTCCCCTTTAAGGGCCGAGGGACTTCAGCTCCCAGAAGTCTCAGCCATGTTGGCCAATAGTCCCATGTTGGCCAATAGCTCCTGGGATTCTGGGAGCTGAAGTCCCTCGGCCCTTAAAGGGGAAAGGTTGCCTACCCCTGTTCTAGGGATTGAGAGCGGATAAATTACAGGGAACTGCTACCATAAAGAGGCAGGAAATCCTTCTTTCATGAACTTCTTTACATCATTTTAGAATTCACATCTACATGAATAAATGAATTCTTTTTACAAAGAAACATTTACAGCAACTATAGTTACATTTCATTTATCTTTATATAAAAATTCCTGAGAAAACATAGTATAGTTTTGCCCACGTGCAGTTTAGACTGAGAGAACACAACCACTATATTCGTATGAGGTTTGCATTGTATAACATCTTAGATGCCAAGTTAATATCCTTGAAGAGAATTTATCTAAATCAATGCGACATATTCCAATTAAAATGTGCCAGTAATGTCAAGGTGTGACAAGATATACATCAGTGTTTCCAGATTTAATTATTATACCTCAATAAACTTTGCAAGCAGATATTGAATTAGATTGCCTTGAAAACAAAAACAGGTTCTTACAATGTTGAATTTGTGGAGACAAATGGCAAGAAATACAGCAATGAAAAGCATCAATTAATTTTTTATACTATCATTTGTAGTTAAAATTATTGAATATTGATGCTGGTAGTTATCGGACAGAATGTCATTTTTCATTTAATGACCAGATAAATCCACTTGTTAATAACCAATTAAAGTAGATCCACTGAATAAGGCCTAAATATCTTACAGGCACCAGATCCCATCTGATCATGGAAACTAAACAGGGTAATCTCTGGAGAGTACTTGGATGGGAGACTGCCAATGAACATCAGATGCTGTAGGCTATATTTCAGAGAAAGGAACTGACAAAGCTACCTCTTAGTATTCCTTGCCTAAGAAAACTCTATGAAATTCATGGGGTCACCATAAGTTGACAGGTGACTTGATGGTACACATGCATACAAACACAATAAATAAGAACACTGCAAGCCAACACTTATGTTTCACTGATTAAATGGGTCTTTTCTAAAATTGGATTTGGCCAACAAGAACATATTTTACAAAACATTTCATAAACTAAATATATAGCTTACTGACAATCATGGGCTTATATCCCACTCAGTTTGTTACGTACATACTTTTCTTGCTCAAAGATTATTCACACTATAAGGGGTTAATGTTCTGTGCCAGATAAGGATCAAACTACGTTAATTAGAGCATTGGGTGTAACATTGAGGAATTAAGTTTCACTTTAACCTTTGACTTAAACATGATATCATGCTTATGGACATGCCCTAGTGTGACTGGACTTTCTTCCTTTTCCAGACCTCTGTGCCATCTGAAAACCTGCTCTGAAACAGGTTTCAAAATCTAGTTGGAGACTGAAAATTATTCCTACCTCCTGGTTCCACTTACAGGAACAGTTTCATCAGTGGAGCAACAGATTACACTTTGCATGCCCCAATTTAAGTCAGCTCTGTATAAAGTTTTAAGCATAAGGTTGACACACAGCATAATTACAGTTTAAGATGAAATTATAATAATAATAATAAATAATAATAAAATTTATTTATATCCCGCCCTTTGGAAACCCAATCAGGGCGGCTCACAACCATAAAAAGAATACAATAACCAAACCCCAACCCTCCCCCCCTTAAAACAGTATTAAATCTGCAAGAATTAAAATCAACAATCCAACAAGAACAATTAAAATCCAATAATAAAACCCATGGCAATAATCCTCGCCATCCTTAGATGGGGCCACGTAAGGATCACTGGGGTGGGGGTACCCGAGGTTGGGATAATTAATCCGGAAAGGCCTGCCAGAAGAGATCCGTCCTGACAGCCCTTTTAAAGCTGTCTAACGATGTTAACTGACAGATCTCATCCGGCAGGTCGTTCCAGAATCTGGGGGCGGCAATTATGAAGTATCTAGTTCTCTTTATGTTTTGGGATTTCAGTGTGTGTACTCAGGAGATATCTAATCTCAGTCTCAACCATACTAAACATCATGTGAAGCTAGATACTTAGATAGGCGTAAGTTTATTTGGCATTTTAAATGTAAAAAATACAACCACTTATTAAAATTTACCCAGCACCATGTTGGTCCTGGAAAATCTTTTGTTTTTCAGTACTTAGTGGCAAAAAATGTTACATTTTATGTACAGTCGACCCTAGAATCCATGGATTCAACCATCCATGTCTTGATTTTTTTAAAAGATCTTTGGATAAGTAATATAGCCCACTAGATTTGAAAATTGCTGGTCATAACTTTCAAATACCTAAATATAAGCATAAGCCTGGGGAATTATAAAGACTGATCTGTCCTACAACACTTTATGCAAACTAATCATGATGTTGTATACAGGATAAAAATATCTTGATTTATTTTGTGGAAATTTGTTATTTGAAATTATTTCCTTAAAATTAGGGTGCAGCATCCAGGACATTGTTGAGGGTTTGTATGTCAGTGTTGGAGATATCTTAAGAAGCATTTGTGATTGAGTTCAGCTGGTTCAGGAAAGTGTTCCACTGGTACAAGTATTTCTCTCTTGAAGAACTCTTTTAAACAAAATATTTTACAATAAGGGCCTCTGCAGACAGGCCCAAAGGGGCGGCGGATTGGGGCTGAGGCTGCTGCACTGTGCAGCCCCAATCCTTCCTTTTGCCGCCCAGAAACGAGTGGCAAAATGACACTCCTTTTATGGGCGGCAAAAGGTCGCCCTAAGAGCCGGCGCATGGCTCGTTAGCGCCCCTTCTGGCGCAGCGTGTCAAAACGCTGCAGCATCAGGATATCCTTGGCGTGGGGTTGGGGCAGCCGGCATGTAGCTGCACCTCCCAATCTCTGCCTCCAGTGATCAGATGAGGCCAGCACTACATTATTATTACTGAGTATATGGGACTAGCTTGAAAACTGATTCATGTACTGTAATGCCTTTGATACAAAGTATTACCACAGACTAAAATAATTCTTAGAACATAGAACAAATTCCGCTCACAAAACATCCTGGGCTAGAATTACTCCCCCTAAAAGCTACCTTATTTAATCCTGGCTGCCTCCAAAGCCCATTCTGTAGTATTTGCTCTATTTAAAACCCATCTTTTCCTCCTATTTTAGTGCATAGCTCACAAAATTTATTTGGAAGTGTGTGAGATTTCTTTGCAGATGTGACCAATTTCTATGTAAAGTATTCTTTTAAATGGAATGTATTGGAAATAATACTGGAGACAAGCCTGTGCAAGTTATTAAAAAACAATGTATTGATACTCATGTACATACATAGAAAAAATTCTTAAGGTAATGAACAAAAAATGAATCCACATTGTTAGAATCAGAGATTACACCATCTGCAGAGAGAAGAGTACAAACAGCAAATCAATACATTTTGCTTTTCTCAAAGACTGCTTTTTTGAAAGATCCAAAGTGTTTGTTGCTTAGCTTTATGATCAACAATGGCCCAAAACAGACAGGCAGCCAAGGGCAGCTTCCAGTTGCAATGGGGACGTGGTGTTTACACGACGGGTGCCGCAGGGAGCCACCCCAGAGCCACCTAAGGAGGCCCAAAACCAGCCCCAGAAGGAGCAGATCTTAACAACTGTGGCAGGAGGACTCTTGGGGGCTGCGGTGTGTTTGCCACAGCCCCGGGGCAATTGGGCTGGGAATGGCTTCTGGCTGCTCCTTCTTGCCCATCTGCTTCACCCCACTGTTAAAACACTGTGGGATTTAAGAATACTGAATGTTGTCTGAAGCAGTATTTATTACATTTATACTGCAACCTGTCTATAAAATTATGTAGAGCCACTTAGATCAGAATAAACTATTTAGTCTCCTTGTGCAGGAAATCCTATGTACCGGTATGTGTACTTATAAGCTCTACTGAGTTTAGTATGACTCTCCACAAGTAGGTGTGCACAGGACTAAATCCTGAATCTTAGATATGTTTTGTGTGACCTAGTCCTTTTATTTAAAATGTAAGCTTAAGTGATTTTACATCAGAGCTAGGCCCAGAGGTTTTCATAAGTGTAAAGGAGGGGGAAATTATTTTACATCAGCTGTGCTCTCTACAGTCGACCAAGACACTTCCCAGGCTATTCTAGAAGTTCTCAACCCTCCAGAGGGCATCATGATATCCACCCCACTAGCATTACATTGATGAAATTCTCTGGCAGATCAAAGTCTTCAAACCAGCAGCAGTTTATCAGCTGGATAAACACATTAGGTTCCAGTTCTTAGTTTAATGGTAACACTTGAAATTAATAGTAGGATCAAATTTGCTACTAAAAGATACAAGTCAACATGCCTGTGGATAACTAACATTTTTGCAGTTCATCTGACAGCTTTGTGCTTCTGTCATCTATAGCAATATTAAGCTGTACTGCTTCCTAACAACAGAACTTGGAAGTTACAAGTAACAATTATATGTAATGAGTGGTTTTGGCTTTTTTTGTAACTATGATGGAACAGTGACATTTAAAAAGCAAATTCAAAAGGAGGAATAATGCCAAAATAGAAACAGCAGTGGCAATTATTTTTATGGTACTAATAATTTCCACATTATCTTAAGGGCATTTTAAGGCATCTTCTTCAAGTTTTATGTTACGCCTTTACAGTCTGTAATGGTTTTTTTAAAACAAAAACTTATGAATAGTGAAAGAAGTTACTTCTAAAAAAAACTAATGAGGAATAACAATGAAGTACCATAAAAATTGTTCATGCATGAATACACATAAGCAATTAACAGGGACAGATTACTTTTAAATATAATTTTCAAAGCTCTGATAAACATAAAGAGATTTACTACTCATTGGACCTGCTAAATTCACCAATTACCAAACTCTTACTACTGTTGTGCATCGTGACCTGCAGTCGACTGACAGAAAACACCCTTTCTGACAAAAAGAAAATTTAAAGTATAGTATCAGTGGTTCTCCAGATGTACATCTACTTTAGTGGATAATTACCTCATTCTAAATTAGTGAATTCAGAAACTTGAATAGTGCTTCAATCTGCAAGGTTAAAATAAGAGTAAATTATTCAAGAGTCTAGGCAATATTCCCATTCTTCTATACTACAATCCAGATTGCTCTGTCTTTTAAAGATAGATTACAATAATTTTAAACTGTTTTATGACAAAATCCTGAATGTCTGCCTCTGGGAATATATATGCTCTCTATAAAGATTAAAGAAAAAAAATATAAGAAGAAGTAAGTTTGCAGGCAAAATAATATGCAAAAATATAAACACTTTAAGGGAATTCACTACCTGGAGTAAATCAACTGAGGGCCTTTGCAGACTGCCAGAAATAGTGCAAATTGAGTCCACTTTAACTGCCCTGACTCAGTGCTAGGGAATCATGGGAACTGTAGTCTATTGTGGCAACAGAGCTCTCTGACAGAGAAATACATTTAATTTTCCATTCTGTGAAAACATAGTAAAATCTGTTCCATTATCTGATATTTTAGTATGATTAAGTAACAAAGGCAGAACCAATGGTATGTCAGATGTTTAACAGTTAATTTATGAATTAAGAGTATCAATGTAATTCCATCAGTGTAGTTTACATACCTGTACAGTAAAGCTTTGCCTTTGCTATTTGCTATGGAAAAATATCCACTTCTTGGTGAGAAATCCATGGAGTTAGCTAAATATATCTGTTTGCTTCTGAATACCGGAAAATTCGAGAATACAGTAAGTGAAGGAATGTGGACCTGTTAATAAGGGGACAAAGCAGTCCAATAATGGGGGAGGGAAATGATAACACACTTAGATGTCATACATGTTTTTAAAAACCTAATCTACCAGTACTAGCTAGATCAGAAGCTTTAGGTCAATAGAGGCATATTTGAGAACCAGCTCCTGAGTTTCAACGGTAGACACCTTTTACATAAGCAATACACAAAATACAGGAAATGAAAAAGATATGC
Source organism: Phrynosoma platyrhinos (assembly GCA_020142125.1). Classification (NCBI taxonomy): domain Eukaryota; kingdom Metazoa; phylum Chordata; class Lepidosauria; order Squamata; family Phrynosomatidae; genus Phrynosoma; species Phrynosoma platyrhinos. Next base: position 194,376,674 of record CM034703.1, on the reverse strand, counting down.
CCTACAAAATGTTTATAATAGTCTACTAGGATTTGGGGTGAAAAGGAATCTCTTTTTAAGTCACTAAGGGGGTTGCACACTGCCAGAAATAGTGCAAATTGAGTCAACTTTTAGGGTTAGGGTTAGTGCTAGGGAATCATGGGAATTGTTTTTTTCTGAGACATTGAGCCTTCTCTGTCAGAGAGCTCTGGTGCCACAATAAAATACAGTTCCCATGATTCCCTAACCCTAACCCTAACCCTAAAAGTGGACTCCATTTGCACTATTTCTGGCAGTCTGCAACTCCCCTTAGATGGACTAAATATGCCTCAGACTTTACTGACAAGCATTTTGATCCTTCTGTGCTTCTGATATTAAAAGTCATTTTCCAAGAATTATCCCAACCAAAAGACATCTTCTGTATTGAACAATCAAGCAGCTAACACAAAAGACAAAATAAATAAATAAATAAAAATGTCTGCTGCTCACATTTGACCCACCACACCATAATTATTTAAGTAGCTGGGATGCCATGAAATTATCAGATATGTTAAGTATATCTTTAATTTCTTCACTTCAGAGAGAAAGGGCCAGTAATATAATGCTGACACATATTGAGCCACTATACAGGAAAGCAGTTGATGTGATCTGGAGGAAAAACCTCAGGTATATACTTAGTTTTAATGGCAGAGGAAAAGAAGTGGAAATGCCAATGTGGATAGGAAGCCAAGAAGACTAATAATAAAACTTCATAACTTCAAGAAACTATCCACGGCCTGACTTCAGTTGCTAGTACACTGACTCAAGTGTTGAAAGGTCAAGACAACACTTATAAAAATCCCATTGAGTCAGTGTGTTTACTCTAGTTAAGGCTAGCAACTGAATTTAGGCAAATCTTGCTACAGTATAGTTATATTTGTTACAGCACGTATAGTTTAATTGAGTAAGAAAATAATATCCTTCTCGAATGTTAGGGCTGGAAATAAAAGTTTAAGGTCTTTAGTTTTCTCCTGCAGTAATAATCCATTACACATAGAACTCTGGAATTATTATCCTTAAAAAAGGAGATGTATTCAACAATATTTTTTTGGCAAATCGTTTTTTAATTTTAATTAATAGCAGTCAATGAACCATAAAGCACACAATGAAAGGCCCTTTTGTAAAACATTCTTACCAGTTTTACAGCTTCATCAACTTTATTTGAAGCCATTGCAAGGATTTCAGTGGTAGGATTGAAGATTAATGAAGTTGCAGGTGTGATCAAATTCATTATAGCTTTAAGAGGTTTAGGACTGGTTTGTCTGAGACAATCATCATGGGAATATACATTCACAACTCCAGAACTGGAACTAGAAGGAATAGTTAAAAACCATAAAACGTTTTAAGGATAATGAAAAACAGGTCAATATTAATACACATTAAAATCAAATGTACCACCAGATGTATGTGAGGTTGTTTTCTATCAGGCAATCTTTTCGTATAATTATAGGAAAATCATATTAATGTAATGAACATTGTGATACACTTCATTATGAACAAAAAACTTCAAAATAATGCTTTTACAAAAAAGTCTATATATTTCCTCATAGAAAAATCATTCTGTACAACAGCCAAAGAATATATGATGAATTAAAATTATACATCTAATTTTTTTTAATTACTTGAGAAATATATTCAGATTTGGCACACTCTGAATACATTTATTCAGAAGTCTCAGTGAGTTCAGTGTAACTTAATCCTTTGTTAAATGTTATATTTTCTTTTATGAAAAGGTTCCTGCTTTACACTATTCCTAGATTCTGTAATAATCAATCCTCCCCTCCCCATTCTGTAACATAAGTATCCCTTAATTTCCAAAAGAAGTAATGGATTATCATCCACCAGCAGGATAAAGTGTTAATATGTATGAAAGCTCATTAACAAAGCTGTTACAATTAGAATATATGAACATAACAGGATGACTATCTTACTCTGTGATGAAGGAAAATTACATTCATTTTACATATTCTAATTATGATTTCTTCTTTGTTGACATGTTTTAGGACTGAGACTTGGTTGATATTAAGCCTTTATGCTAGAAGTGGATATACAAGATATTCTTTCTAGTTTCTGTTCTCTCCACTGTGTATATGCACATCACAAATAGTATTGGGGCAGAAACTGCCTGAGTTACTGTTCAGTATTTCCATTTTTCCTGTAATGCAGTGCTGAGGAACTTTGGCAGGTTTGCAGGCCAATTCTGCCTCAGGAGCTTGCAAAGGATGCACCTCCTCCAAAAATGCAGACTTCTCATGTTTTCAAAACTGCAAATTATCAGCTCACATCAGATTTTGAAATTCCTCCTAAATTCTCACATCCCCACAGTGAAGCAAGGCTCTGTAAGATTTAGGGTACATCTAAACTGTAGAAATAATAGTTTCACACCATTTTAAGTGCTGTAGCTTGTATTTTTACATGGCCTTAGCCTTTCCTGCTGGTGTCCCACCAAACTGCACGTCTCAGAATTCTGTAGGATGGAGACATGGTAAATGGTATCAAACTGCATTATTTCTACAATGTAGCTGTACCCTAGAGAATGATTGCTACTGGAGCCTTCTAGGATCTTTGATGACAGGTGAACTTGTTTCCAGATAATTTGAAGAGTAGCTAGGCTTTACTAAGTCAGCAATCTTAATCATACTGAATCGGAAGTAAGCTTTGCTTTCACTTACCCACATGCCACATACTGGCTGTTTTTGGAGATGGCAATAGACGTACCACGCAAGCAGCCTTCATCAGTAAACCTGTTCAGACACCGCCTACTTTTCACATCCCATATGAAGACTTCACCCTCAGCTGATAAACAAGACACATAAAGAAGACAACAGATAAAGCAATACAGTCGTCCCTCCTGGTTCGTGGGGGATCCGTTTCAGACCCACCTCCACGAATTGGAAAAATCACATATCCAAACCTCATTGATTTCAATGGCGGTGTGTGCCTGTGTGCGCTGCCATGCATGCACCGCAGGCACACACACCATTTTGTTCCTCCCTGCTCGCCGTCCGCAAACAACCGAGACTGTGGAACGAGAGGGACGAGTGTATATGTATCTGTTACTAACATAGCAAAATGTTGGATCTATTGTATTAGCCTCAGATTTTACATCCTAACTATTCTTTTTTCAGAAATGTCTACTTCCCAGTTAGTCTCAAAGGAGCTACTGGATTCTTTTTTGTTCATTTACTGCAAATGTTATTAAAAGGTACTGATGTGTAAACTTGAAGAAGTAAAAGCTCAAATGCATGGTTAATTCTCCATGGTACAGCCACCTTGAATCCAATTTTGGGAGAAAGGGGAGGGAAATAAATCCCATAAATAAATAAATGGCTATAGGATGCTGTTTAGGTTGTATTATTTTACATTTTAATACATGATGCTATCTTTTGCTTTAAAGCAACATGTTATAACATACTTTTTGGGGTAACACAGGCGTAAAGCATGCTTTTGCATAGTAATTTAGACATTGATACTTTTTGTGTAACTCCTATGTTTATCCATGACTTTTCTTCATTTCTTTTTGGGGTAAATTTTTTTGGGGGGGGAATTTATAGAGGATCTTCTTTTCAAATGTTATCCCCCTCCCCTTTAACTATTTAAGATTGTTTCACAAAGGAATAAAAATGGGGGAAAATAACAAGTAATCAGATTACAATGGGGCTGTAACCAACAGCATCAAATTACCCTTTTAGAGATACACAAAGTCACATAATACTTTTAAAAAGCAACATTCCATACTACATATGCTTTTTAAAGCTGAAAAAACACCTATACGCACTATAAGAGCATTAGTACAGAAAAATTATGTAATTCCCTAACTGAACAATGAGCATCTACAAACTGCGCTCTTCACACCATCAAGTCTGAAAGCCTTACCAGAATGGGTGTAGATTTTAGTCCCATCAGAAGAGTAGGTTGATGCAATTGCCTTCCCATTAATTTTCATGCTTCCAACGAACTCCTTTGTCTAGGATAGACACAGAATGTTTAACAAATGATTATTTTTAAGATCAAGTTATGCCTGATTTCAATTAAACAAAAAGGTCATTTTAGTCTCTGGGGCCAGGGATGGAACTGTCAGGATGTGCAAAAATATTTTTTTTACTCTGTTTTGAAAACATACTTCTTTAACAGCATTTATAAAACACATCACTGTTCCTCTAGTGTGCTCTGTCTGATTTCCTCCTCCTGTTTTTTCTTTTTTCTTTACTGCCTCCAACATACTAACACTTTTTAAAATAAATCATCTGAATAAATTAAAATTTGTTTAACACAAAACTCAAGTAGATGAAACCAAGAGTTTAACAAAGAAAAGAAATCTAACAGATTCTTGATTCATTCTGAATTAGGAATACCTTTTTTCTGGACATTTAAACTGGAATTTTACCTTCATTGTTATCAAATGAAGATATCCTGATGTCCCACTAACAAGTAAGAATTTCCCATCTGGAGATACTTCAAATTTTCTGACAATCTTCTCCTCTAAACCTTAATTTGAAAATAAAGAAACAATTATAATTCTATGACATATAAAATTTAATTTCCCAAACCTACATGTAATCTAACAAAGTAGTCATGCTTTCATTGGAATAAGTTCCCTTGAGTCAATGAGACTTCAGCCTGAAACAGACGGGAAGATGGGGTGGCTTCCAGCCACTCTGGGGGCATGGCGTTTAGATGAAGCATGCATCCAGA
>CM034703.1:194332315-194350697 GCA_020142125.1 Phrynosoma platyrhinos | reverse complement strand
TTTTCGTAAGATGAAGCATTCGTAAGTAGAGGTACCACTGTACATTCTTTTTTGACATGTGCGCATTTTCTTAATCTCCCCCATACTTTGCACAGCTACTATATACCATAGTTCCCTCCTCATCCATCCACTTAGGACTGGGACAAACAATTATGCCTGGCAGAATTTTGTAACTTCTTTGGCATGGTTTTCCTTTACATGCTTTGTTGTATGCTCCTATGTTTTACCCTTGACTTATCTATGGGTCATAACAAAATCTATAATTTTGCCCCCCAAATGTGCCCTCGACTTATACATGAGGTCAACTTATACACTAGCATATATACACTGGCATGTATTGTGGGGGGAAATATATATTTGTGTTTTGAACTTTCTGTCAATTTCATTGGGTTGCCCAGAATTCTAGAGTTGAACAGGAGGAAAAATAATTTGTTTTTCTGCACCATTGATAACCTTATAAGCCTCCATTATAACTGTTCTTATTTTTAAAAAGTAAATATCAACAATTCCATATGCTTGTGCCTTGCCTCACTGCAAACAGCATTCTATGATACTTTTTGAGCTGTTAAGTCTGTTTTGGGCCAAAAGAAGCAATGACGCTCAGATGACACATGCCCCCAAAGTAGCTGGAAGGTGCTCCAAGGCCGCCAAAGGTGGCCCGATGCTGCTGGGAAAAGGAGTGGCAAAAAATCCACTCCTGTCAGTGTCTGGCTTGGAACCGAGGCACCAGCCTGCTTTGAGAGTAGGTTACTGCTGTTGTTGCAATCCTGGACTAATCATGGCCAGAGCGGCCAAAGGTCCTTGCTGCCCATCTGCTACGCTCCAAAGATAACAATGCAGGATTGCTAATTGGCCCCAAATCCTGTGCATCTTAATACAAAGTACAGTTAGTCCTCCACATTTGTGGCTTTGACTTTTGCGGGTTTGATTGCTTGCGATTTTGATTAATGTGTTTTCTCTAGGAATCTCTAGGTCCTCTTGTGCAATTCTGCCAGAAGGTGACCATAGAATCACACTGGAGGACCTAGAGATTCCTAAGAGGGCATCCGCTCAGATAATTTTTTTTTATTTGTGGTTTTTCCACAACAAGGGTCCTGTGCCCCGAAGCCCAGTGACTTTGGAGGGCCCACTGTAATTCCTATAATATTCATTGGGGCCTACATTTAAATAATGGTGTATATAGTCACTTTGGGTTACTGAATATTTAAAATTAATCTGTTTCTCCGAAAGTAATCTGTTGCTTCTCACTCTTGCAATAAGCTTCACAATATGTTTTCTTAATTAACACACCATTGATATCACTGTGGCATACATCAAAGGCCTTTAACCACAGGCAACAAGTATGTTGGTGTGACATGACCTGGAGAAGAACGCTTATTAATGTCATCTCTGCTCCATGACCAAGTGGATGTGAAAATTGCTTCAAAACTTAATAGTACAAGTATCTTTTAGAGTCTTCCTCAAAAGCTAGTGGATGAATGGGCATATTCATGCTGGAATTTTCTTGTGATTTTTATAACAACATATGAGAAGTGTTGCAGTGTGCTTACTATGCCACCTTTGGGGGACTTGATGTGTAAAAAATTTGTCTAGCATCTGCTAGTTGCACCTGCAGTGCAAAATATCTTCTGGTAAAAGAAAACTAATACATTTTCATTTGAGAGTATTTGTTAAGCATGAAAGTTCAGGATGAGTAAGGCTGTGCTCTCTCCTGAGTTCTTATTTAAACTTTTGAATAATAAAAGAGTCAGTGACTAATGTTGGGCTCTATACTTTAAAAAAAGAAATGTAAACAAGGATGTTTATGTTTTAAACATGCGACAGTAAGGACAGTCAGGAGTGCCTGTTATCAGCTTCAGCTGATACGCCAGCTGCACCCTTTTCTGGAAGTAAGGGATCTCGAGACTGTTGTGCACGCGCTGGTAACCTCATGCCTCGATTTCTGTAATGCGCTCTACATGAGGCTACCCTTGTGCTTGGTTCGGAAATTACAGCTGGTACAAAATATGGCAGCCAGGCTTGTTTCAGGAACATCCAGGAGGGACCACATTACTCCAGTTTTGAGGTCCCTCCGCTGGCTGCCTATCAGCTTCCGAGCCCAGTACAAGGTGTTGGTTATCACATTTAAAGCCCTAAATGGCTTGGGTCCAAGCTATCTCAGGGACCGCCTCCTCCCATACAATCCTCCCCGCGCTCTCCGGTCCTCTGGGAGGAATTTGCTGCAGCCTCAAAAATCGAGTCTTGCGACGACCTCCCAGAGGACTTTCTCAGTTGTCACCCTCAGACTCTGCAAGTGAGATCCGTCAGTTAACATCATTAGACAGCTTTAAAAGGGCTGTCAAGACTGATCTCTTCCGGCAGGCCTTTCCACATTAACTATCCTGGCCACAGGTACCCCCATCCCAATGATCTTCATGTGGCCCCATTTAAGGATGGATGAGGAACATTGCTGTGGCCTAATATTGTCTTTTTAGAAAATTGTTTAAATATTTTACCGTAATTGTTTTAATTGTTGAACTTTGGTTTTAATTCTATGGATTTAATACTGTTTTAAGGGGGGGGATTGTTGGCTTTGGGATATTATGTAAGATTTTATGGTTGTGAGCTGCCCTGATTGGTTTTATAAAGGGCGAGATATAAATAAATATTATTATTATTATTATTATTATTATTATTATTATTAAGTTTGAGCTGTGTCTACCATTTTTGTTCCTAGTTTGTCATGTCTCATGTTTCTAAAAGACTGTTAAGGAAGAAGGTGTCCTATCTTGATAATCTGTCCTGGGTCTCCCTTCAACAAATCATATTGGTCATGTTTTGTAATCAAATTCTACAGATTAATTGTGTAATATGTGGGAAACCATCCCAAAACTTACCTGTATGGAGTTACCATGTGTTGATACTGCACAACTGCCACCTCTCTGTAATAGATCTGAGTATTTAAAGATAATGAAGTTAATAGTACAACAGCAGCTGGATAGAGCATCTTACAGATGATATGAGGGAGCAAATGATTTTTACCAAGAAATGTAAGACTTGATTAAACATAGGGGCAAAGCAAATCGGTGGTAAAGCCACAATTGACCCAGGACTATGGCGACCACATGGCCTGCTCTCAAAGTGGACCACCCCTGTGGTCCCAAATGAGCAACCAGCAGGAGCAGGCTTTTACCACTCCTTTGGCGGTGGCTTCAGGTCACCCTAGGCAGCTTCTAGAGTGGCTTCTGGTTGATCTGGGGGCATGTATTATCTGCCTGCCTCACCTCCCCCCCCCCCCCCCCCCCCCCCCCCCCCCCCGAAGCAACCAGAAGCCACTCCTTTTGGCCCATCTGCTTCGGGCCATGGTCATATCTGTGCATTAAAAGATCTGCCTCCTTTCCAGTAATGTTCCCTATGGTATTGGACTGTTTTTAAAAAGTGCTTTCTAATAATTTTTTTTGGTAAAATTGTGCAGTATCTCAATGCTTTGTGCAGTAGACCAGCAGAAACAAAGCTGCCAAGGCTTCTAATGCAGGTTTGAAAAGAACCTTATTTAGCTCTTGTTGTTCTAGGGAAAACCTCCAACTAAGAAGGCTAAAGTGCTACAAAAACAACCTTTAGTTGCTAAATTAGCTGCATATGCTCAATACCAAGCAACGGTACAGAACCAGTCAAAGACCAAAACAGGTAACATGGGTGTTAAGAGTCTCTGAGGAATGATTATGGGGTAAAACTTAAACTTTGTTTTTGTTTGTTTTTTTTTCTATGGGGAATAATTTTCAGAAGACTTTTCTCTTTACAGCAGTTTCCTGCGGGAAGAAGGAGAACATTTATTGAATATTGTATGTGCTCTGTGGGGATTTTAAAAATATATGATTATTTGATAAAATGATATGGAGAAAATATTCTGAGAAGCTTGTCATATGAATCTTGCTTTCACACTTATAGCTACATTAGGAATGAGAAAGATATTTTAATTTTCTCAGACTGGAGAATAGAGCTGCTTTTCTTCTAGCGCTGCATTTTTATGTGGATCTAGCAGTTCATGGGTGGGGAGTCTTTGACTCTCCAAATACTGTTCTCATCAGCCCTGCTGTATGCACTGATGAAGGATCATAGGAATAGCAATTCACCTACATTTGGAGGACCATAAGTTCTTCACCCCTGTAATAAATGTCCTACGTGCATTGACATAGGTCACTACTTCTTTCTAATCTATGTCTATGTTTAGCTTTGATTAAAAACTACATTATGTTGTTTAGATGGGTCTGTTTGCTGGAGGATCTTTGAAATAATGCTCCATATGCCTTAGGGTGGCATAGAATTCCCTTGCAGGCACTTTAAAGTTTTTCCTCCAACCCTTTCTTTGTATGAATTTTTCCTCCAACAAACACATTTCTAAATATTAAATACATAGCAAATTGACTGTGCAGCTTCCTAAATAAAATCTCTCATTCTAGCATCTGTTCCAGTGGAAGGTTTCAGTTGGGGCAACTACATCAATAGCAATAGTTTCACTGCAGCTCCTGTTAACTGTTTTAAACATGTAAGTATGTCCTTGTTTTTTTCTTGATTTTGAATACATAGCTATGAAATGATGATAATATAGAATTGCTCAAACATCCTTGTGAGGAGAGCTATAGTTCCTGTTAATTTGTTTTTGGAAAATAGGGGGTTTCTCTTAAGTGAATGAAGTACTTAATTCAAACGCTTAATGATATGAAGAGTCAATCCAGGGAGTTTCAGTTCCAAAGAAGCACCCTGCTATTCAAGTTATACAGTGTCTGTCAGACCTGCTGTGACAAACGTCAAAGTGAGTTTTGAATTTGGACCTTTCCTGTGTGCATATAACTTCTTTTGCTAGCATGTACATTTGGTATCTTGAAATCTATTGATCTTGATAAACAACCCAGTTTATTTGGGGGAGCACTGCTCAACTGAGTCAAGCAAAGTAGTTCAGACTGCCTGAAGATCTCTTATTTGCACTTCATTATTTCTCCCAAGATGTGGGTGGAGTTCAGAACAAGCATGTTTTTCAGGTTGTTTTTGCAAGAAGGGACATGTAATAAGGTGCTTTGGGCCTTTGCAGACTACCAGAAGTAGTGCAAATTGAGTCCACTTTAACTGCCCTGACTCAGTACTAGGGAATCATGGGAACTGTAGTTTATTGTGGCACCAGAGCTCTCTGACAGAGAAGGCTCAATGTCTCAGAAAAAAAATACAATTCCCATGATTCCCTAGCACTAAGCCAGGGCAGTTAAAGTGGACTCAATCTGCACTATTTCTAGCAGTCTGCAAAGGCCCTTTGTCATTAATAAGGCCCATTGTATACTTAAATTACATAATAATGTTAAAGTAGTTCCTTTTTACTAACAGATGAGGAGTTAAATTGCTTACATTTCCTCCATACTGTATACAGGGCTACCTCTTCCACAAACATAGTCATCAGAATGAAGATGGTCACTTTCTTTGTGGTGCTAATATTAGCATAATTTTTGAGAGAAAGCTCACTATATCAAGACCCTCCCATGGTTCCAGTCTTTGGATGCTGCAGGGGAATACAATAAACACTGCAGAGTCATAATAGCTAACAGCAACTGAAGAGAGGGAAGAGGATACAATGTAGAATAACTCAGACTAGATGCCTACTGTCCCCTTATCAGGAAACCATGCACAAAACATGACAGATCTCTTTTGCCTTTTAAATTGCTGATGTTTCCTGCTTCTTCGCTTTGTCTCCTTTTTCTACTTACTCTCCTTTTGTTATGCCATGCAGGTGAGTTTAGGCATGTTGACAGAGAGAACACACCAAAATCAGCAAGGAGGGAGGATGTAGGTGCTGCAATTATATTTTATCAGTAAGCAGAGAAGGTTTACTGTAAATACTAGAGGAATCATAGTAGCAAGTGAGAGAAAGAGAACATGTCTGTCTTACTGGATGGTTAGCTTTGATTCTCAGTTCTATCAGATAGTTGAGAAATAGAATCAATATGCTTAGGAGTAAACCCAATCAACTAAAGTGAGAATTATTTCTGAGTGATCACAAATCAGGCTGCAGGTTTGATATATACTGCACATTCCTAAGATCTCTGCCTTTACAGAACATGGCCCGTTTAACTAGGATGCAAAAGATGGAGATTCAGAGCACAGAAAAATTCAATAGATAGCTGTTTGGAAACATTTCCTCTTGTGCTAACAATTATCTACTTTTTGTGCAAGATCTTTTGCTTTGATTCTAGTAAGGATTGTGGTGATTTTGTTTTTTCCTTTCCAGTTCTGGATTTGATGTAGTATTAAATTTCCCGTAGTTAGTGTAGTTTATGCAGAGTTTTAACTGGCTTGTAGGGAAATGAGATTGTATACCAAGAATAAATTAAGAACTATTCATTCAGATTTTTTAAAAAATGATACAGATTGATGGAAGACACTTCAGATGAGTGGCCTGAAGTCTGGAAAAGATTTCTTAAATATTATTATAGTCATTAGTTTTTGAAAGGAAAAGCTACCATTAGAAAACTTATCATTTCAGGCCTTATATGTCTTAAGGGGGAAGCACTGACAAGTACATTTTCTGTATTTGCATCCCTGTTGTCAGTTCAAAAGTAATTTTTAAAGCAGCCAAGGCTAATAGAAGTAAAGCCCAAGAAACAACAGTAAAACAATTTGTTACCATAAAAATAGTAATAACATTGGGAGCAACACTAAAGCAGCAGGATTAAAAAGTAAGGTTAATAATATTGGCTTAATCAGGTAATACAGTGGGTGTAAGGTAAGACAACTTGAAGGTGCACACACAAGAAATCAGATGCCCCAACCAAGAAAATTCCAATTCTGGTCACCTCCTATGAAGAAAGGCTTGATCATGATAGTTGGGAGAAGAGAAACCCGAAGGAGTGATAATTATGAATGTTGAGCTATAGCATTTCAAAATAAATTTAAATTATTTTACATGCATAATTCAATTTTTTCCCAGTATGGGAGCCCACTGTGTTTTCTCAGTCAGAAAAACATGGGGCACCTCTTTGCATGGTGGTGGTGGTATAAATATGGACAAATGTTTTTTTGGCTCTTGTGTGTTCAACTAGGAGGAGCTGCTGCTTGTCCTACACTGGTTGCTGACTGAGAAATTTTTATGACTATTTTTTCGTCAGCATTTTGTTGATTAAGTACAATCAGTTTTGAAACATGGCATGATATATAGTGGATACATTATTAAAGCAGTAGTCATGCATGAGGAGGAAGAGATTCAGCAACCATGTTTGGCTGTTGAGGTACCTTTCTTGTCACATGTTTGTAATGAGTTTTCCTAATTGGTTCATTTTGGTACAACATAAGCAAATCTTAAAAACTTATCATGCTTACGAAGTCACTGCTTTTTTGTTAACCAGCACAGAGATGAGGAGCATGTTCTGTTCTTTAGATAGTTGTTAAAAGACATCAAAGCCAAAATGTAGTTGATACTTTGGGGTTATCTAATAAAGTTTGATGATTCTCATCTAAGTAATACAGGCAAACTCTATTAGAGAGCTAATTTGAAGGTATTCCCCAAGTAGGAATCATATTCAACTATGTAAGCAGCACTGAACCATTTGCAAGGCACTGTTCTGACTTAATTGCACTTTTGCAATATGATACTGATTATTTAGTTGATCATGCCAGTCAGCTTTAATCCTTGCTTCCACGCTTGAGGCAATCTGTGCATCAAGTCAAAAAGCCACCTCCAGAGCATTCTTAAAATGTTTCTCCACAAGTTCCAAGAGAAATATTTTCTCCTCTAACTTAAAGCTACTATATCTAGTCCTGTGCTCTGTGGTAGCAGAGCATGCCCACTCTTAAATTAATCGGCATTTAAGGCTATGTCTAGCATCTGTACTTGATGCTTTAATGCTTTAATAGTTGGTTGTAGAAATTATGGATTGTCCTTGTTGGTAATGGGTAGCGTTCTCAGCAAGCTTCCTTGGAAGCTCAAATTCCACACAGGATTGTAGATGAACCCATTTTATTCTTTTTTTATGGGCTACTATGTCCTGTGAAAATAATATGTTTTTCTGTTTTTCCCAAGCAAAACTTTATTGTAGAATTTCATGATTTCTATTATAGAAATAAGATTTCATCAGAAATTCTACTAAAATTTTGCATCTGAGGTTGTTTAATTGTCTCTTCTAGCAGCGAGGATAATGTCCTCCTCCAGAAAACATTATTTTTGTTATGTTTTTCAAGAAGATGGAATGTTGTCTGGACAGGGAATTTTCTGTGTAAAGAAAAATGTAACAGATTAGGATCTTTGAACAGTACTTGCAGGAGTTAGGTTATTTTATGCTCTCTCTGCTGACTTGACCATTCATTAATTGTACTGTACTCTGAACTACATCATGTAGTTGACACTGTATTCTGAACTACATCATGTCAGATGATTGATGGTAATAAACTTTGTTTATGAATAAACATAACTGAACTTGTTTCTGAGTAAATTTGCTATAGATGGCACTGTACATTATTTTTCCAGTTCAACTTATTTATAAACTGTATGAAGTTACCTGGGAGAGATTCTACCCTTTTGCGCTAGATGGCACTAATGAGTTGACATTAGTTTACTTAGTACCTCCCTGCCCTACTTTTTAATGCTACTATTGCTCTTCATTCTTAGAAGTATATAGATTCTGTTTGATGGGCTTTTCCAGTTTGATTTCAAGCTTAACTAGCTCATCATTGGAAGCAGCTCTTGACATTTCTCTAAGCCAAAAAAATGCAGTTGACTTACTGAGTTTGGGCTGGGATGGAAAAAATATTCTTGAAAAGGGGAGGGGAAAACCCCTTGTGTGTGTAATCTCACCAAAAGGGTTTGATATTGTGTTGATTGCACATGTAAAAGATAATAAACAGACAGAATGCTGCAGTAGTGTTCTACTTTCAGGGTATTCCTGAGGTCGGCTGTCCTAGATACATTCTGCCATTTTTAATACATTGAGTAAAGCTAGGAGTAACACTGAAGTGTCCCAAACAAACAACAATAGGATTAGCCTTTTGGGGGCTGGGAAGCCCATTTACATGAATCTGGACCTCGCCCATCAAGACCTTCCTGATTGCAACTTACCTTGCAGGGAAGGCAGCTGTCACTCCCAGATAATTCCTCCAGAATGTGCGCTGGATCAAAGTGGTGGCCAGGCAGACCTTCCTTTTATTGGGAAGGAGCCCGAGGTGGATGTCTTCATCATGAGTCTGAAAGGTAAACTTGTTCTTATCTGTACGCTTATGGTTCTGCTAGTAAACATAATGTGCGAGAGGAGACAGCATACTGCATATACCGTATGCCATCACTAGAAGCCCACAAGATCCATACCCATTATGGCTTTCTTCTTCTGAAGTTAGAGCCATATGGATTGGTGTAGGAGGAACTAGCTGAACCACTATCTTCACAGACAAGGACAAGTTTAACTTTCTGCTATACCCCTATACCAATCCACTTCCTTCAAACCTGGTGCATCAGCTTTGGTATCAACTGAACAGTTGCTGAACTGCATAATGAAAGATGTAGATATACTGAAAGCACCTGAAATAAATATGTACTGGAAGCTAAGAGTTTTGAAATTTAGGAATTGCAAAAGTTGCATACAGGTGCTATATATAGCAAACTTTTGTTTTTTTAATACAGAAGAATATCTAGTTGATATATTTATATAAAACCTGATAGTCTCAAAGATTATCAAAATCAAGGTGAAAGAAAAGAGAGTCATGTGCCCTGCAGGGGGGCACAGTTGCGTAAGATTGTGAGGAAGTCAGAATGCTAGCAGCTGTCTTAGTAGGTATTTGGATAGTAGCTGTCCTTTCCTTAAGTGTTCCACTGTTTGCCATAACAACATTAAACCAGGAACGTTGGAAACATTTTGAAAGGCAGTACTATTTCCCAGTAGTGGAAGAAGGAACATCTTTTGGATGGGTTGCTCCTCCCACTCACTACTGGAAACAAATGTATCACAGATGAAACCAACATTTCTTTTCCAACTTGTTTCCAAAGGCTAACAGTGAACAAGATGCTGATATTTTAGTAATCTGTACAGCTCTTGTAGCCTAATCCTGAACACATTTACTTGGAAGTAAGTCCCACATAAAATGTGGGCCAATAGAACACTAATAATTATTCAGCACTGAATCTTGTATTTCCCTGTCAGATTGTCTATTATCACTATTAATACTTCTTAACTGGCAAGCGTATTAGAAAAGCAATATACCAAGTTAAAACACATCTTAGGCTGTGAAGCTGAATACTGTGCTAGAGAGTAAGCCCAATTTAGATCAGTGGGACTTAATTCTGAAAATGCATGTTTAGAATTTATTTAAATTTTTGTGGTTATCCTATTTTAGGTACATTACTCTCATGTAAACTATTTAGCTTGCTGAAAAATAATTTTGAGTCTCTGGAATTGCTTTCTGCAACACTTATATTTGACTTTAGTTTTTCTAGCTTCTCAAGTATAATTTAGAATATATATAAGTTTGAATATTCCTGACATTTAAAGTTGGGCTGGTGTATTTTCCCCCAGCATACATACTCCTTTTACAGTTACTGGACTACCACAGTTCAAAATATTATTGAGTACATCTTCAGAAATATATTTTATGAAGCAGAGACTTAAATTAATGAATAGTAACAAACTCTGGTTTCCTATTAGTTCCTATATCTGTTTCTCATGCTTTATCATTCCTGTACAGATAATCCATCTGCCCGGGGGGGGGGGGGGGGGGGGGGGGGAGAGGATTGTCAAACAGTAGTCATTGCTAGCAAAGTGAAACTATACCAATCTCCTTTTTCGTTCCTAACTTTTATGCACAGATAGTATTACAAACCTTCAGTGCAAAAGGACTTTGAAGGTAGCAACTGAATTTGTTGTTTTTCAAAACTATGAGGGTACTGAAAATAAAATGAACTTCACTGATTGGGGGCAGGGGAGGAATTAGGGATTCAGTGCCATAAACAAAGGTAAGCCATGAATTACCCCTTTGGTAAGCAGTAACTAAATGACACAGCTCACAATATGTCTGTATTGCTATTTTGAGAGATTGTACCTTGTATTTTTATAAAGTTATTTATAAAATTTGTCATATAAATATTTTCTTTTTTCCAACTTAAATTGCAGGCACCTATGGGGACTTGCTGGGGGGATATCTCAGAAGGTGTACGTGTAGAAGTCCCTAATACAGACTGCAGCCTACCTACCAAAGTCTTCTGGATTGCTGGGATTGTGAAATTAGCAGGTTACAGATTTTCTATAACAGAATATATTTTGAAATATAACTGTCCAAAAACTCTTTGAGAGTACTGAGCTGATATAAATATAGTACTGTTGATCCTCCGTTCTCACAGAGGATGTGTTCAGGAGCCCCCGTGAGAACAGAAAATCACGTATATTCAAGTCCCATAGGCTTGAATGGAGGTGCATGCCCATGTGCTGCGAGGGCACACCCCATTTTGTCCTTCTCCGTTCACCGTCTGCGGTTAGGCCAGGGACGTGCATCCCAAGTCTGCGAGGACAGAGGGGTGACTGTACAACATAGTAGAGAAACCCTTCCTCTGAAATACAGCCTAAAGCACAAAAGAGAGAAATTATTTTGTCTGATAATTAGATTGCTGTTATGCAGAGGTAAATTCGGTGCAGTTCTCAAGATATTGTTGTTTGCACCTCCCAGCATTCCTGGCTATTGGCTAAATTGGCTTGGACCCCTGGGACTTGCATTTCAATAACATTTGGAGGGCTACATTTTGCCCACCCTTGCTGAATCATGAGAAATTTCAGTTAAGTGAACGGGGCTTATGTCCGCAGAGGTCTTTAGAACCCTGGCAGTGAGTGAGGTTAGCGGATGCTTTAAATGTCAGTCGTAGTAGCATCCAGCATATGGAAGGATACAGAGACCATTAATTGGAGGCTTTGCTATACTTCTGATTCTAATAAGGAGCAATTGCATCTATTCTTAAAAGTTTGCTATCTGCCATAGCTTAGAATACTCCTTGTATGTGCAACTTTTAGAGTTGCAGGACTGTCTCTTAGGGGTTTGAAGAAAGATGATTGCTAACAAGCTAATAATGCTTGGCTATGCCTTTTCCTATGACATCTGTGTGTATTGGTCTCAAGATAGCAGTTAAGGCACTACAGTAGATTAGACAAATGGGTGGCACCTTCATATTTTCCTCAGATGCACTGAGTTATACTCTGAAACAAATTCCCAAAGATTTTAGGGAAAAATGTCTTCCACAGTTTTTTCTAAACATACATATGGTATAGAATACCATCATTAAAAGACTTGCTGGCTTGCCAGTGCATCATAATCTTTACTGCCCTCCTTTGCTTTTATTAGGCTTTCAGAAAACTAACTTCCTTTCTTCCCATAACCAGTCCAGGCAGTGACATCAAGAGAATTTCTTTCTTTCCAGTATCAGTTTCTTTTTCTGTAAACCTTGACAAGGTGGGGTTGATATGTTTGCATTATGCTGTTAACAGTAATGTGGATCAGCATGCAAGTTTGCTTTCTTTCAGGTTACAATGCTTTACTAAGATATGAAGGCTTTGAAAGTGACTCAAACCTTGACTTCTGGTGTAATGTCTGTGGTCCTGATATCCATCCAGTTGGCTGGTGTGCAACCAGTGGGAAACCTCTCGTGCCACCTCGATGTATGTAAATATGGCTTTAAGTTATTAATGTTTTGCTTTCTCTATTAATAGAATGCTCCTTGTGTTATAATACATTTGTGTTCACTACACTGTTACAAACTGCACATTTATTTCATGTGTGAAGATGTTTGGTCCTTAGTCATGGGATTATCAGAATCATTAATGTATTTGTAACTAGATACTACCTCTGGAAAGTCTAAAATCTGGAAATATTACCATTTTTCACAGTATAATTTTTTTAAAAAACGAAATGGCTAATATTCTCTTTTTCCTAAACTGTTTACAGCTATTCAACACAAATATACAAACTGGAAAGCTTTCCTGGTGAAACGACTAACTGGTGCCAAAACTCTTCCTCCTGACTTTTCTCAGAAGGTAAGACTAGTTGCAAAAAGACTGTCACCCAGGCAGATAAAAATACTTCCACTGAGCACTTTAAACTGCAATATGTTGGGCCCCAATAAAAATTGCACTATGTAGGAGTTTTTTTTAAATGCCCCACGTCCACTGGAGTGCAAAATCTAGGGGGTTAACAAATGCCCAAATATTGAGAGCTGGGTAAACACATACTGACATGAGGTGAAACATTTGTTTTGCCTAGCTGTCAGCCTTTTTTTGGGAGGGGGGGTTTCTAAAAATGTACTCAACAAATGTACCGTAGTCAACTTCTTAAGTCCCAGCTATTTTTTCTTTTTTTAAGAAAGAAAACTGTACATGGAAGGTGACAGAAATTTTGGGATATTTTTACAGCTATTCATGTGACCATATTGCAAAATGAATACCTTGTAGGAGTCATTTTGTGTAACTTTGCAGTAAAACAAATCTACAAGAGTAAAATATCCCATCTGCCTCAATGAGGATTAACTATGTTTGTTTTGCTCATGAAAGGTGCTTTGCTACCTGATTATGAAGGACTTCCTACAGATCCCCCAATGTATGGGGTATGGGGAGAGACAGACATGGTGTGTTGTGGGCATTTCTTACTTCTACCAGCACATGGCCCACATGTAAACCTGAATTCTGATCTAAAAATCAAAACCAAAATTAATTACTGTATTTCAAAACTGCCAATAAAAAAGAGCAACAACATTTAGAGATCAATGTCACACATTTCCACATCACATCCTCACAGATGACCAAAAGAGACAATAGCAAAGTTACTCAAATCTCATGGGACAAAGAATTACATTATACAAAATAATAGAACACACACAAATTTTTTTCGGGAGGCGCGTTTCGTAAGTCAAATTTTTCGGTAGAAGAAGCATTCGTAAGTAGAGGTACCAGTGTAATGTGGAAGGTTGCCCTTGCACATACACTAATTTTACATTAATACTTGTTTTCAGGTGTCAGAAAGCATGCAGTATCCCTTCAAGCCTTTGATGAGAGTAGAAGTTGTTGATAAAACACATCTCTGTCGAACACGGGTAGCAATTGTAGACAATGTAATTGGAGGCAGATTAAGATTAGTATATGAAGAAAGTGACGACAAAACAGATGATTTCTGGTGCCATATGTACAGTCCACTCATCCATCCCATTGGTTGGTCCCGAAGTATAGGACATCGGTTCAAAAGATCTGGTAAGCTCATCTGGCCAGAGAGTTGCTTCAGTAAATAGTATTTTTTTTCCATCTTTTTACATACAGGTAATTTAAATGTAGATAGATTTTAATGAATAAATTTGTTTCCCCAAAATACATTAAGAATGCTGCATTAATATTATCAAAATATGAGAGTGCAATTAACATAACTCTGATTTTGCCTAGCTTCATTGTAAGCACTGGGTTAATATTTCAAAGCAATTATTTATATCTGAGTTAGTAAATAAGAAATTTTAATTTTATTCTATCCCTGCTTCACAGATATCACAAAGAAACAGGATTCCTGCTTTGATGCACCTCCACATTTATTTGTTAAGGTACAATGTTTTACGAGGAACTTTGTTTGTAACGGAAGGAGTATTAGTATCAAAATATGGTAGACTAATAGAAAATATAACATTGTACTCCTTCAGTAGGGAGAGAAATTAATTTCTGCTATGTAATGCTTGATAATATTTATTGACACTGGGTGATTTATATAAAAATAATCCTGTAAAAGATTTTTTTTGGCTTCAGAAGGATGTTTGCTGTGGTTTCTTTAGGTAAAAGAAACTGAATCAAGTGGAGAATGGTTCAAGGAGGGAATGAAATTGGAAGCCATAGATCCATTAAATCTCTCTGCAATATGCGTGGCAACAATTCGAAAGGTAAAGGCATTAATATACATTTTTGTAGACTAGCAGAAGCAGACCAACCAGTGTAACTTATTTTAATATAAATTGTTCATAGGAAACACTGTAGAATCAATTGCATGGCATATTTGTTGTTGTTGTGTGCCTTCAAGTCATTTCTGACTTATGGCAACTCTTAAGGTTTTCTTGGCAAGGTTTGTTCAGAGAAGCTTCGACATTGCCTTCCTCTGAGGCTGACAATATGTGACTTGCCTAAGGTCACCCAGTGGGTTTCATGGCCAAGCAGGGAATCTAACCCTAGCTGTAGAACCAAGGTTGTAATCCAACACTCAAACCACTATGCCATGCTGGCATACTATACTTAAAAAATCCTATTACATCTGATGTTTAAGTTGCAATTCCTAATTGAAGCCAGAAATTTTATTAAGGCTGTTTCTATGCAAACACTAAAATATAACTGGTAACTGAGTGAATATTTGATACTGTTGTTCCCTGATAACTGCCTGTGCATTTGTAATACTCTCAGTCCCTTCACCCTGGTTTGGGATTGGGACACAGATTTTCATAGTTCCTTGTCTTTAATTATTCTGTAGATCTTAACTCTGGGAAAAGCCTATTGTTTAAATCCAGTTCCTAGTCTCAAGCACAATAGACTCATTGATTCAATGAGGTTTACCTGAGTACTGACTTACCATTCAGCTGCTCTACTTGTAGTGGAACTAACATTTGGAATTGTATGTTAATATATAGCTAATGCTAGCCAAGGCCCATTTCTAAGTAGCTGCTAAAATTCACATTAAATTTTTATTTTGAACACTCATTTTATAGTGAAATGTAGTCAACATTAGCCATGGTTAAAACTAAGGAGGATGGCGAAGGAAGTGTGCAGTCCCATAGCCACCTTTTCCCTTAATCATTTTAAGAGATTAGGAGTATTGCACATGTACTAGTCATAATTGACAGCATTTCATCATTTCATAATCCACAGATGGACAATATCTTCTTTGATTTGTGAATTTTCATTTTTATTTTGTTCTTATAGACCAATATGACTCCTTTTTTGTTTTGTTAGTTTATAAATTTTATGGGCCGTTTCATTGTCTGCCTATAAGTGTATGTTGCCTAATGAAATTAAATTCCTGTTAAAGGTTGGCTACTCTTCAGTTTGTTTTTTCCTCTCTTGCATTGATTCATATTTAACTTCAATTTTGTTGTATTTGTTTTTAAATCTAGGTGTTAGCTGATGGCTATCTTATGATTGGAATTGATGGTTCTGAGGCAGCCGACGGATCTGACTGGTTTTGTTACCATGCCACCTCCCCTTCTATATTCCCTGTTGGTTTCTGTGAAATTAACATGATAGACCTAACTCCACCCCGAGGTACTCATACTATCCTTTTCATACATAGAGAGATACAGTTTTGCAAGCATTATTGAATGAAATAATCTAGTTCTTTTTATTAAACTTGTTTGCAAATAAATTCATATCTTTTTTTTCCATATCTTTTTCATAATTTAGTTTGTTCAACCAGTTTGGCAGGAAATAATGGTGCCTGTTTGACTAAGACGTTTGGTAGATGAGGTTTGCCTGCACATCTCTTTTCTCTGTCTTGCTCCTTCCTGGAACCTTTTGGTTAGTGCAGAGTAAAGAGGGTGGTAGAATCACCATGTCACTGCTATGGCTTGTAGAAGTAGTGGGAATTAACAAGCAGCTGAGCTAAGTGCACTACTGTCATCACCATCTCTTCATGTATCATTCAGAGTAAATACCTCTTTCCTTCCTAAGTGACAAGAAGCAATTACTTCATAAAGTAGAGATAAGTAACCACTTATCTCTACCTTATGAAGTAATTGCTTCTTGTAATTTAGGCCCCCGAATAAACTGGGCTCAGGGTCATCCACTGAAGCTGAATGGTGGGACAGACAAAAGGAAATATTTCACATTGCATGTAATCAGCCTGTAGAATTTGCTATTATAAGATCTAATGGTGGCCACTAGATTAGAGAGTTTTAAAGGAGGAGTTAGATAAATTCATGGAGGGTGTCTGTTTATATCTGTATACGGACTCCAAAGTCAGAGGCAGTATACCTCTCCAATCCCACCTACTGAGAACAACTGTAGGAGAGATGTGTTGCTTTGGTGTCTTGCCTCTGTGCTTCCCAAAGTGATCTGGTTAGTTGCCCACTATGGGAAACAGAGTTCTAGCCTGGATGGAATATTAAGAGAAATGGACACCTCCCTGCCCTTTAACCTTCCAAAAGTGTGTTGCTGAAGTACAGCAGCTTCAAGGAGGAGAGGATTTGGCTGTCATAGGAAGTGGTTGATAGAGGAAAGGTAGAAATAGCAAGCATGAGTGTGTAGAGTGAGTTTGCTTTGGAATAATGTGGTTTTCAGCACTGGACTACCATTCTGAAGACTAGGGTTTGAATATCCCCACATGGCCATGGAAACCTCTTGGACAAATCACTCTCAGCTTATGGGAAAGCAAAAACACACTGTGATAGATTTGCCTTAAGTGGGAAACAAGTTGAAGGCACACAATAACAAAGGTAGCCCACCATCTTTAATCACTTTTTCCCCTGTGACTATAATTACCAATTTATCTTCTGGCATTATGTTCAAATAAAATGTTCTAGTTGTTGATCAAAGTCCTAAGGCAACCTATAGAGCAGGTGTGGGCAAAGCGCAGCCTGTGGGCCTCATGTGGCCCTTAGGGCCATTTTTTTGCCACCCAAGGTCTCCCCAGTTCAGTTTGTTTTTTTGTTTTTTGGTAAAATATTCCACCCACCCAATTTTTTATTGTTCTGAAATGCCTCCAAATGCAGTCTTGTGGGTGTAGAAGGCATTTCAATCATGTTTAGGAATCCCTCACCCCACAGGGAGCACATGATTTTTCAAAATAAGTTTTTTTGCCTCCCAGTTGCTCCAAAAGGTCCATTGGGATGTGGGGTGCATTTCCACCACATTTTGCAGATTCTGTTGGTTAATTTACTAACTTTTATTTCTTTCCCACCTCTCCCCATTTCCAGGTGGGGTACAAATGTTAAAATACAAAACACAATTAAAAAAGAAAACACACAAAACCAACAGGTAAAATATAATACTATGAAACTCTTAAAATACACTCATATAGTACATTTTTTTAAAGTCATAATTTAAAATTGACTGAGTAGGCTTGTCAGCAGAGATGTTTCTTTAATGTTGTTTCAAAGGTCATCAGCCTTTTCAGTTCTCCTATCTCTTCTGGCAGGTCATTCCACAGTCTGAGGGTGACAGGTGAAAAGGTCCTCTGGAAAACTGTTGCAAGTCTAGTTCTGGCCAGTTTGAGCAAACATTTCCCAGAGGACCTGAATGTACTGGGCAGATTGTATGGGAGAAGGCAATTGTGTAGGTAACCTGGATCCAAACCATGTAGGGCTTTAAAAGTACACTTGGCTCTCCCCATATTTGTGGCTTTGACTTTTGCGGATTTGATTATTCATGGATCTTATTAATATGTTCTC
>CM034703.1:194304414-194322409 GCA_020142125.1 Phrynosoma platyrhinos | reverse complement strand
ACTTCACAGTCTGGGTTATGTTTGTCTGAATTAGATGAAATTTATGTCTGTTATAAGCTGAATTAGATGAAGTTTGATAGGCTCAGGATTTCCAAAAAGTATGGTGCTTGATTATGAGAAGCTCATAATTCATAATTATGAATTTATGAAACTCATAAGATACCACAGCAGAAATTGGTGCTTGGTATGTATATACTTTTCATAACGTGGTAGTGAAGTTCAGCATTTTCAATTTAGACTGAAGTGTTATTAATGCTGTATTTGGAACAGTTGTATCAATGCAGAGCACTTCATATATAATGTGAGTAATATCATATGTAAATCTGACCAAAAGCCAAAAATATACTAGCTGTCTTAGATGGGAGTGATGCCTCAATAAAAATTAATATAATTAATAATAATTTTATTATTAATAGAATTAATTTTTATCAATACATTAAGTATACAATGAGAATATTTTGTGTTGAAATGCTGTTATTAAGCAAGACCCATCACTTACAGTATGAACCTCCAGGAGCTGGAAGGCAGATATTTTGTCTTTGGGGATACCCTGTTCACTTGACTCAGAAGGCAGAACTGACCTGTTGCTTAGCTTGTGAGAAAGTATCTTGCAGGCTGATCCTGCTGATTAAAGACTAGAATCCTCTTTAGCAGGGGTAGGCAACCTTTCCCCTTTAAGAGCCGAGGGACTTCAACTCCCAGAATCCCAGGAGCTATTGGCCAACATGGGACTATTATAGGCCAACATGGCTGAGGCTTCTGGGAGCTGAAGTCCCTCAGCCCTTAAAGGGAAAAGGTTGCCTACCCCTGCTCTTTAGGCATTACTCATTCTACTTTCATGGACAGAGGAGCAGGGATACTCCTAGCACTCAACCTCCCAGTTGACACTTTTCATGTGTAGAAAGTGATGAGTCTGAAGAGACGTTTCTGTTTGTATCAAGGCTTTTCATGCAAGCAAAAATACACTCCTCTGTTGAGTGTATTTCTCAGTTCAATTCTCTATCAATCTTTGGAGGAGTGATGTTTTCTCACCTCTTGTTTTATTAAGCTGATGGATTGTATTCTTGATCACTATTGTTCCCCAATCTCTTTTCTACAAATAACACTTCTACAAAGGAATGCACATATGCTGCTCTTTTTGTGTTACCATAATCCTGTTTCAGAGTTGCTGCTGCATATTTTTATTTAGATACCCATTTGTGATATAGAAGATGTTGCCTTCCCAAGTCAGTGATTTTATTAGTCCTGCCTTCTGAGTTGGATTGGAGGGTGGGCATTCTATAGAGCAAATTCCCTATCTTCAACTGAAACATGAATTGACAGGTAAGGTTTTTCACTTACACATGAGGTTTTTCACTTACACATTTCACTTAAACAGAGCTTGAGTATTTTTATACTTTTGAAAAGCACTTGCCCCTTGATTTTTTGGTGATAGCTTCACTTATTTTAAACAGTAACTTTTTGAAGCTAGTCAAGAATGTTACTTATTGATCTAAGAAACATGTGCTTATAGATATTACACAGGGGCATACTCTGTTCAGTAAAGCATCAGCTTATTTGTGATGGCTAATCACATCTAGCTATGCATTGGTTTGATGGTTTTGAACTGAAATTGTTCAGTGTGTTTTAAATGGCTACAGAGGAAAAAAATCAGAAAGTAGATGAACTATATACAATGTTCACTAATGAATTTAAATTAAAGGTCATTTCTTCAGATGTTAATTAATTAATAGTTTGCAAGAGATCCGTAAATTAAGGTGATCACTCAAAATGTGTTGTAGTAGAAGGATGTTTCATCGAATCCTATGGCTGAGCTGTTAGTCACCAACCTTACTTTCAGAGTTTACATTCCCTTGACATTTGTCAGTGAAGATTTGGTCATGCACAAAGTCCAATAAGTTAGATCAACACCAAACAGAGACCTTTCCAGTGAGTGTTAGTCTTGAGTTCCTTAATGCACTTTTGATCTAAGTGTTTTAATTTAGTTTGACTTGATGTTTAGAGAGGAAGATACCAGTTGGGAAGAAGCCTGTCAGTATGTCGAGCGTCCCCATGACAGGTGCGGTACGGAGGAGCTTCTCTGGTGATGAAGAGTTGACTCCTCCTCAGTATCGAACCCTTCCAGCACAGACAGCCCCGGAGGCCTGCCAGCCTCCCAGGACTAGCAGAGAGTTCAGTCCCAGCCTCAAAACAGGTAAATTGGTCATGGAAAAAAAAATCTTTTGATGGAGGGCAAAGCGGATAGAGGAACAAGCATGGTGAGGCATGAAACATGCGGACTCACTGCCGCCCTCACTTCATTTTTTTTTAAAAGAAAGAACATTCATTTCCTCTGAACCTTGCATCAGCCCATGAGCCCATCTCATTGAATTAGCCATAAGTGTTCGGACCCTGCTTTTTATGCTGTTTCAGAACTCAGCAAATCCTTTTCAGAAGAAAAAGCAAGAGATACTTTTAGTGAAAAGAGGCTCAGTAGATTTCATTCACTAGTAGCTTAAGTGTAGACATGATATCCAAAAAGAATTATTGCAGTCCTCCTTACTAGCAGGAAAGTGCTTTTGAATTTTTTTTAAAAAAAAATCAAAGCTTAATATATTTTTATCCACTCAAATATTTAGTAAGTTTTAAAAAACCCTGAAAGTAATTGAGAAATAGATCTATTCTTGGATTAAATTATAGGTTAAATTTGTGTTTATCTACCCAATAGTCATGCTTAACAAACTGAACAGGAGAAAAATATCCCAAGTAGCATTCCAGGATTGAGCATCATTTAAGATTCATACAAACTGTGTAAGGGTGACAGAAATCTCTTATATGAGAGAATTGTTTGGTACACTGTACTCTCAAATTGTTTAGTGTATATATGTACTTAAAATCCTTTAATTAAGTAAATTAAATTAAGAGCCAGCATTGATGCAATGGCTTAGCAGTTAAAACGCTGACTCTGATGATCACCAGGTCAGCAGTTCAAGACCCAAGTGTCACATGATGGAGTGGGCTCCTGTCACTAGTTGCAGCTTCTGCCAACTTAGCAGTTTGAAAGCATGTAAAAATGCAAGTAGATAAATAGGTACCACTTTGCAAAGCAAAGCAGCTTCATTTATATACCACTTCATACCGTGCTATGGGGTGTCTAAGCGGTTTACAACTGTCCCTTGGCTTGGTAACAGAGATGAGCACTGCCCCATACAGTCAGACACGACTAAACAATCATGTCAAAGGGGAAACCTTTACCTTTACAGTGTAGTGGTTTGAGCACTGAATTATGGCTGAATTTGCACTGTCTCACAAAACTCCAAATCCCTATCTCACAAAACTCGAAATTCCATAGCATTGAGCCATGGCAGTTAAAACAGTGTCAAACTGTGTTAATTCTGTAGTGCAGATTCAGCCTATGACTCTGGGGACAAGGTTCAAATCCCTGCTCAGCCATGGAAACCCATTGGATGACCTTGGCAATTCACATTCTCTCAGCCTCAGAGGAAGGCAAAGGCAAAATCCCTCTGAACAAATATTGCTAAGAAGGCCCTGTGGCAGAGTTGCCTTAGGATTGCCATAAGTTGGAAATTACTTGAGGGGACACAACAACTCCTTGAATTAAGACAACTATGATCAGGAATTCCTGCTTTTTTCTGTTTATATTTTCAATCTAATATGGAACACCACTTGCATATGAAAAAAAATCCCCACTCATAAACTCAGTGGTACTCAAACTTTTTAACCTTGGGACTCCCCTTTACATCTCCATGTGGACATTTGTGCCCTCCCTCAATGTAGGAGATTATTGCATTACACTCTTAAAGCGTTGCTATTTACTTTAACTGCTCTGATTGCCTCCTGTTGCATTCTGGAGTTTGTAGTTCAGTGAGGCCTAAAACCTCTCTGGCTGAATATTTTAAATGCCCTTCCCTAAACTGCAAATCCCAGAATGAAACAGGAGGCAGCCAGAGCAGTTAAAATGGAATAGCAATGCTTTAAGAGTGTAATGCGATAATCTCCTTTGTATATGAATAAAAATATTTTGTTTATTTAGTGTGCGTATTTTGATGTGCATGTTCATGTATATTCATATTTTAACTTTTTAAGGAAATAACAGTTCAGATTAACTCAACACATGTATATTTTACATATAAAAAAGTTTGGGAAGAGGAAGAAGATAAGGGATCAGGGTCTCCAAGTCTCGATCCCCCCTTAGCAACTCCCCCCCCCCCGGTAGTCCCAGCCCACCATTTGAGAACCACTGATTTTGCTGATTACTTTCTGTACAAAAAGTCACACCACATGGAGAAAGGATGCTGGCAACTTTTTGCACTTTCCAGGATGTTTTCAAAGTCCTTGGACTTTGCCTTTTGGAAAATCTGTAGAACTCACCAGGCTTCAAACCTAAAAAACATGCCTAGATTTCCCATCCTTGTGAATTCCAACTGATGCAAAATTCTGGCATGAGGTTCTTCCTGGATATAAAATAATTCAGATTTTGTTGAGAACTTCACAGAATCCATGTTGGGTTCTGTCCTCTTCCGAAGAGGTCTTTTGAACCTACAGAATTTACTAGGCTTTGACATGACTATGTAATATATATCACTGATGACACTGGTGTTACCCAGTACATAATACACAAGCTGCATGACATTATTAGGTCCCAAATAGCACTCCAGAGACACAGCAAGAAAAGCCCAGTTTGCACCATGTAGCAAATTGCAGTGTGACATGGTGGCCACTAAACACAGAGGAAATAATGAGTTTTGCAAAGCTACTAGGTTTTAATTGCTTCTGCTAGGAGAATAGGTTGAGGAAGACAGGAGGCCCTAAGGAAACCTGTGCCCAGATTGGGACATTCTTAATTTAACTTTCTTATCCAGTACCAGCTTTGCCTGTCCTTGCTTCTTGGGTAGTTCTACCTATTGGAACATATGTATACTACAGTTGCTGGTAAGAGACAGTGTTCCAACCTTGGCAGTAGGGTTCACATCCTGAACTGGAATTAGCTGTCTTTTCCCAGTAACCATATTGAAGAACTATGCACTGTTCAAAACAGTCAGGGTGTTAAATCCAGCTCATTGCACATCCCCATCCTCTCCCATTCCAACATCTCTACAGGTGCATTATTCAGTGCTTATTCACCTTGCTACTTTAAAAGCTTATATTTGTTTCCTGAAACTGTTAAATTTTGTTTGCATTTCAAATGTTAAGAATGGTAAAACTTGTTGCATTTCAGCACTGCAGATGTGGAACCTTCAAGGCAACTTTTCTTGGGAGAATGGGCTCTTGAAGAACATGTGCTATCCCCAAACCAAGCTCATTTTCAATATATATTTTTCTTAATAAGTATGATTTTCCTTGGGAATATAATGGTGGCCCACCTTGCCCTGAATTTCCAGGGTAGTGGGTAAAACTGCTGCTGCAGCAGCACACTGAATGTCTGAGAGGCTAGAAGAAAAACACCTGCTTCCTTCCTACTTTCTGAGAATGTTTTAACGTTCACCCAAATTAACTAAGGTACTAAACAGAGTTCCTTGCATTTGCACTGTATATTTTGAAGCCAGGTTGGCTCATTCAAGATGAATCTCTCTCCATTTTGGGGCAAACCTCTCTTTGGTCAATCTGAAGAGCTGTTTGTGCTACTGAATCATGTTGAAAGACCAGAATGCACTTACTTGACAGAGATGAAATGAATCCTCTGTAGCTTCTGTCAATAACCTCTTAGGGTAATTCTTTGAATTATCTGCTTCAAATTGTTTATTCATATCAGAGATCCAATTTGAATGTTACTGTCAAGAATAGATTTAGTATCTAAGCTTAAAGGAGATGCAACTTGCAAGTGCTGCCTGTTATTTTGATTGCATATTTTAATGTATACCATATGTATTTCAGAAACAGCCATATAAGAAGACTAGTAGATTCCTTAGAAATACTGTTAACGGTGCTATCTTTGTATATATGATGAAAGTCCCATTCTAAGAAGACATAGGAAAACTTTGATTGTGTAAATCCGAATTTGATTTTTTTAAAAAAACTGATTGTTTATTTTACAGAGCACATAAAACACTTTCCTAATATTAAGGACTGATTCTTAAAGACTGAAAAGGAAAACAAACTTTGCACCCTTGATTTCTATTAGATGGACTTGTTTCACACAACTATGCCTGCTAGATCCATTTATTCATTGTAACTGGATTAATAATAATCCATCATTTTTCTTAGGAGCTCAAACTATCATGTGCAGGCTTCCCAACTAGTCTTCTGTCAGGACTGATCAGACCCAGGCGGTCTAGTCCTGTTCTTCAGACCACACCCATTAAGTCAGAAAAGTGTAGGTGTCAGTGATGCAGAACCAACATAGATGTATATTTTGGGCTGGCATTCTTTTGGGTTTCTACTTGGCCACTACATTGCGATATACGGTAGTTCTTTAACCATCCTAAATGGTTACCAGGTTCAGCATACTAAGGAATCCTGTGTGCAAATAAACCATAGGGATTGCTTTTGGCAGATACAGCTCCTCTAAAAATAGTATGATGGTGAAAAAGCTTTCACTGTTAAATTGCTACACCCCACTGCTTTTTCTCCCTTCTAGCTATAAAGGACACTAAATCAGTTTTTTACAGTGACTGTACTAAACATAAGAGGAGGTCCCCTTGCCAAAATCAGTTAAACTGAAATGTGTTGAACAGTTTCTCTGGAATAAGGTTTAAGTGAGGATAAAACAATGATTATGAACAACAGGGCTTAATTATCATGGATGCTATTTGCCAGCAGTAATTAGCATCTGTAATTGAGGTCCAAAACACACTGTAAAAATAATCCAATTTGAGACAGCTTTAACTGTCCTGGCTCAGTGCTGGGGAATTCTGGGAACTGCAGTTTTGGGAGACCAGCCTTCTCTGTCAGAGAGCTCTGGTGCCACAATAAACTACAATTCCCAGGATTCTGTAGCACTGAGTCAGGGAAGTTAAAGTGGTCTCAAACTGGATTATTTCTGCAGGGTATTTTAGATCTGAGTCTGTTATTGTCTTCATTTCCCTGATGGCACCAACTATTACTATGCTTTTAAAAGAGGGAAAATGCTCTTCTCCTAGCAGTAATTCCACTCTAAATGTAGTTAGGAGAAACAAAGAGTTTCAAAGATCTTGTGTACTGAGTTTTTGCACAAAGGCCTTTCCTTTGCCCATCTTAACCTTTCATCAAAACAGCTTCCTTATCTTAGTTGCTAATCGCCATCAATATAAATTTCAAGGTCCTTGAAATATTTGGCAAGCTTGGGGTTTGACAGATGGACCTTTACTTTGTATCACACCAAGCTGAAGTTATGAATGTTACTATTGGTTAAAATGGGTCTGACAGAGAGTGACACCTAAATGTATTTTTCTGGCAAGTCTGCATTCAGAAATTCCTCTGTAAGGTGGGATGTAATGAAAGAATCTAAAAGACAGAGGATGCTAAAAAGATTGGGGCATACCCAGTTCCACCGACTTTCAGTTGTAGTGTGCAGTTACTCTTTGGGGAATTAAAGCCATGGTGGCATGCTAGTCATATGACTCATTTTTCTTGGTCATTGTAGCCCTGAAATCTAACTGCCACGAGCCCCAAATTTGGATGGAGTAAAGTCTGGGACAGAAAGGATATGAGGCTTGCACTGTTATTTTCTGCTGGGTCTTTTTCTAAAGAAAAGCCTCAGCAATTCAGGTTGATTAGCCTATATGTAATCTTCTGTGATGCTCCTTCCCCCTTTCTCACTGTGTAGGTGATCTGTGACTTTAAAGCCTGTTGTAGAATAGATATATACCTACACAGGTAGGTTACACACTTGTACAGTTGGCAAGGATGCTGTATTTTTGTACTGTCTTTAGCAAACAGAAGAAGAAAGCAATCTTCTTAAATATGTGAGAACCACAGGATAGGTGTTTTAGAGATGAAAATGAGAAATGGAATTTATTATTACAGTCAATGACCAGCAAAAAGAGATGAAAATAGCACTGAATAAATATTAGGTTTGTAATTTGTAGTATATATATATAATTTAGCATGTAATTTATAATGCTAAAACTTTTTTTACAATTCTGTTTAGCAGAGGAATGTGTGTCAGCAAGGAAGATGATATAGAACCATGCTAAGACCGAAGTCAAGTGGCCTGTATATTTTAGTAAGGTTCCAAGTAGCAACTGATTATACTTTTGAGATGTTAAAGCAGACTCTCTTGTGTTTTTAAAAGACGTTGACACAGATGTTAATAATGGACGCTGCAATACTGGATCAAAGCAAAGATCAGCTGAACTTGCCATCGTATCGTCCAAAGTAATCCAAGTCTAAAAGGATACAGCAATTACAGTATAAACTGCTCCCACATCCCCTTCTTTTTTACCATGGCTGTGGGTTATTTTTATTCATCTTTTAATTACTTGATCACCAGTCATTTGAGACTATATTAAAACAGATTCCTTTTTACTCTTCTGTGCTTCTTATTTATCAATATTGTGTTTTGCTGCACTGGTCCTTTAATATCAACATATAATGTTCAGGCAGCTGTTGGTGGCCGTATGTTATGTCACATTTTTAAACAGCAGAGGGACTCATTTTTAAAAACTGTCTCAATTAGGTTCCCCCCCCCCCCCGGTATCAAATATAGCACATTTCCCATTACATGTCATGTTTTGATAGCTTGCTGCTATAGCAATTAATGGCTAGATCCTTTTAGGTTACATATGCTGGTGCAGCCTTTGCTGGCATATTTACTTTGAGAGTGCTGGGGAAGGAAATATTGGATACCTCTTTAAAGCTCATTTGCTAGGTGTGCAGTTTAGTGGGATCTTGGAACCACAGTGTCTCTTCCCAGCCATTGCTTGGCTGCAAGGGAGTATGTGGATATATTCCAGCTGCACTAGAGTACATGGGCAAGAAGGAGCAACCTAAGGGTCTAGCATCAGTAGGTTCTTCTTCCCCAGAGTACTCAAGGGCAGCTGAAACATGGCCAGATTCATCCCCACAGTTGATCAGTGGCCAGGGAGATGGAGGTGTGCCCAGGAGCTCTCCTCCCCAGCTGTTGTGCACCTGGGAAAGAAGCAAAGAAGAAGGGTTAGCCTCCATCCCTGGATGATGGTGTAAGAATGAGGGCAGAGATTCATGCTTTGCCAGCATGGATAACGGATTTTCTCTAGTATATACTCCCATAAAAATCAGTTCTCAAAATAAATGTATTTGAGTGTAAAATTGTTGATGTCAGATATCAGTGATTCTTAGGAGTTCTTGTGTGACTTCTTGAAAGCACTACTTAATGTTCATATGCATATTGATTAAACATTATTTTAATGGGTTCTATTGGTGCTATATTATAACATAGAAACCAACATTCCCTATAAAGCTAATTGTCTAGTAAACCATTAAGATAGAAATAAACATTTTGCCATTTCTGTAGAAACAGAATCGATGTACATATTTTGACACAGAAAAGGGCTTTCATCCATGTAGGGCAGCAGTAGAAAATACCTGGGCTTTGTCCTCTGATGGATTATTTCTTGGCCTTCCCAAGGAGATTCTCCTAGCTGATCTAAAAGTCAACCTTTTAAAATGTGAATTGCTTAGTGGAGGATATACTGTAATGGTAAAAAGAGGTTTGTTTAAATATCTACATCCAATATTAATCCTGCTCTTAGAAAAGTAGCACACTTGGGGAAAGCTAGAGGAGACCCAGTGGATTTGATCTAGACTAGAACTCAGTGGAGTTCTACCAGCAGTAGGAGATAGAAATATTTCTCCAGTATTTCATTCCATCAGCAACCCCAGTACCACCTCCTGTGCTGCCCCAAGAGGTGCTGCAGAGGTAAGAATCATGTAGTCCTCCAGATAGTTCAGAGGTTAAGAATGAGGTTAAGCAACACTTGTAGAGCCAGATGGTTTTCATCCCCTCTGAAGAAGGCCCTGGGTTTGAATTTCTGTCAGAAATTAAATGAAGTGGTGTACCCCCCTCCTTCCTGTAACATTTGGAGTTAACTTTTTACAATACTATAAAATACACATTTATCTGGCAAGGGTATCCTGGGTAGAACCAGTGTTCTATATATCCATCTTTTGCCTGCGCTGGGTTGTCCTCAGTGTAAAAAAATAATAATCCTTATGTCTCACCTAGCACTACACCTATGACCATCCATATGTAATTGGATGTGTGGTTGCGCTGGTTTAGTGATTCCAGTATTCCATGTGCAAATTGTGGGATCTGGGCTAGTGTAGAAGAGACATTACTGTAAAACAAACCTTAAGACATGTCCTATTCTATCTTGGAATAATTTGCTTTGTGCCTACATAAGAGGCATTTCATTTGTAACTAATAAAGTTTGATGTAGCCATGGAGAAGATCTGTGATTTTGGAACTGGTGACAGGATAAGGAGATAATATATGTTTATGAGAGAGGAGGAAATCTTTTATTGCACCCACAGAGAGAAAATATATACATACTTCAGTTAATAAAGTGGCTGACAAAAAAGTGCTTTTTTACAAAGTGTCTTTTAATGGTCACCCAGCCCCACTTTTCTTCCTTGTTTTCTGTTTTGCTGAAAGCTTTTTAGCAGTATTGGGAGGATGATAATGGAGGGTTTGAGGAATACTACAACTTTGAGTTTATGTCAGCATGTCTGCAATAAAATCTTGAACTGGGAAAGAATGGGATTCTGCTCTAGCCAATTATACTTAGGTATGTGTTCCTGCTTACAACAGGCAACATGAATAGCTGCTGCCTCCAGAATCTCTTACTGAGCATTCATGAATAGCAATAATGAAACAGGAAAGGAGATAGCAGATAAACCTGTGAAAGGGAAGCTGCCTCACCAGCAGCTTCCCCCTCCTCCTCCTCCCTCCCCCCCGCCAGCATGTTAAGGAAGCACACATCTGTAAATTTGCTCACCAAAAATGGAAATTGCAAGAAAATTGGAGGCTAGTGAAAGAAAATAATCACTGGATTCATTTAGGGAGAATCTTTCAAGTGATCTCTAGAAAATTTAATATGTTTGCTTATGCAACAGGTTTAACAGGTTTACTTATGCAAAGTTTACTTTACCTGGTTGTTCCTTTTCACATGTTTGTTAGTTTTGGATAAAAAGTTTGCTGAAACATGTTGAACTTCTGAACCTATCAGTATTCTTTCTATGCTGTTTCTGCCTCTGGTACTATTTTTTTTGTTAAATAATTAATGCCCAGGAACACATCTACTTTGTTAACTAATGTATACCTGTATATTTTTCTTTAGAAACTGTAGTTATTAGTATGTGAATTTATGTAGATGTAATGCATTAAAGAGAACCAGTATGTAATGGTTTTGAGTGCTGGACTAGGTCTCTGGAAGACCAGGGTTCAAATCCCTGCTTGGCCACGGAAAACCGCTAAGTAACCTTGGGCAAGCCACACTATTTGAGCCTCAGAGGAAGGCAATGGCAAATCAGATCTGAACAAATCTTGCCAAGAAAACTCCATGATAGGTTCATCTTACAGTTACCTTATGCTGAAAATGACTTGAAGGCAGACAACAACAAAATATGTTAAAGCAGCAATTTTATGCACCCTTACCTGAGCTTTAGCTCAATTTAAATCAAAAATGACTTTTCAACTAGATGTGTATAGGATCATATTGTAAAATAAAGAATTCATTCTATTTTTTTACAAAGTTAAAAAATAGTAATTATTGTTAATCAAAATCTTTTTGTCTCCATGCCTACTTTTCCTTTTATTTTTATTTTCCTGGTCATATTTTCCAGTTCATGCCATCAATTTAGTGCATTGCATTGTAGGCACACAATCTAAACATTTGCTTCTCGGTGTTACATTTGGAACTTGTAGCTCTTATTACTCACAAAAGTAACAACAGATGTTGTAGTGTTGCTTAAATTTTCAGTGTCTGAAATGAAAAAAAAATATGTGTAATCACCCATAATGTCTTCAAACGTTCACCAGTGTTGGTTTTTTTAACCACCTTTTTCATGTTTAGTATCTTCACTGCAGCTGAAGGAGGAGTTGCTAGATGGAGAGGAATACACTTTTCTTCAAGGAGCATCTGATCAGGAAAGCAATGGGTCAGCCAGCCACTACATCAAACAGGAACCCTAAGCACCAGTCGGAGCAGGATGGTACAAAGAAAGAGCCTTGCTTCAGACTGAACTCATTCTGATTATAACAGCTTGATGGCTTCTACTTAAGGGCACTTTGCTAACTGCAGAACAGATTTCAATTCAGAATTTTTTGGAGGATGAGGAAACTATTTTAGCGGGGAAAGAAGATTTTTTCAATTTATTAAAAAAAAGATGACACTTGTGTTGTATTTGAAGCTTTTAAAAGAATTTTTGTAATATTTTCAAGTTCAGATTTATTGTGCATTGTTTAAAAATGCGATTCTAATTTTTTGGTAAAATTTAGAAGCTTAATTATAGCAGGATTGCAAGAAACCCTTTGAAGAAGGTGAGATGGTATAGTCGAAAACACAAAAGAACTGTTTGCAATGAGTGAACCTTCTGGTACAAGCTGGGAGATTCTGAATTTTCAAGTTACACTAGTCATACCCTGTCTTTTCCACAGTTACATCAGAAGACTCAAGTTTTAGAGTGGTGAATACATATCAAAATAAGTTAGGAGAACATAGTCTGGGGAAAAAATGGCTCCAGGAGGTAGCAACATAACTGACACGAGTCTGCTTAAGCATCTGGATCACCAAGCTTTGGTCCATCTATCTCAAGGTCATTGGCTCATGGACTGGATACAAGTGTTCATCAGATTTTGAAGTCTTGAATGATCAGCAAAGTTTCAACTAGAGTGGTTATCAGATGGATCTAACCTTTTTCCTTGTTGAAGGAAAGGAAGACGGACCCACACACACACACACACACGTTTTCCTGAGATGATAGTTTCAGAGCTGTTTCAGAGCTGTTGCTACTGAAGAGGTAACAGCAAAGACAGAAGTCTGCTCTGCTTTGGGATACAGCATTCTTCTTCCTTAAGCTTGTTATGAATTGAGCTAGCTTGCCTGAAGATGACTTGGGTCCTGCTTTTGGCATTATATTTTCTGTGATTTGGCTGCTGTTGCTGTTGTCAAGCAAAATGTTTTCACAAGTTTGTAGTGACTGGAGTGATGAGGATGCTGAATTCCCTAGAAACTTTCCAAGAGAGTTACATCTATGTGGATATTAACAGATGGCTTCATTCACAGAATTTAACATGGTGACATTTCCACTCTGCAATGTTGTGACAGGATGATGTGTGTCAAAGAGTTTTGCTTTTACCAGTAAGGTTCATTAACTAAACTCTCAGGAATTAACTGCTTATGTTCTCTAACTGCTTCTGGGTATAGTAGGTTCTCCATAGAGCAGTGTAACTCAAATTCTTGACTCTTTAAGATAGGATTTAGAAGAAATTAATCCTGTAGATTAGCCTCTATACCCTTTAAGTTGAAGGCTTTATGACAAGTAATTTGCAAAGCCCCAGAAATTTTTTTTTGGCATATAAAGGTTTTGAATTTCTAAAATCGCATAGAAAGTTGAAAACCAGCAATTTTGATTATTTTCTTAATTATCTTGCTCTGTTGTTGGTTACATACCATAGGTAATATGCAAAGGTTTACCACATTCTATGCAAGAGGGGATAATGGTGTAAAATTTTGTAGTAACTACTGGAAGTACATTTTTTCCTGTATAGTATAGGAATGTATGAACTGTTTCTAGCCTTTTTTTTTTCCCTCCATATAGCTGGGCCATTTTTGACAATTGCTTCATGTATATATATTTTAAAAACTGAGTATCGGATGTCAAATACTTGTGAATTTAAGTGGCTATAACATATTTTTCTTAAAATATTATGTTTATGATCCACAGGAGTGAGGAGCGATCTGGTCTTGGCTAGGCTACCCTTTTTTCTTGGGTGGAATGCCCCCCCCCTTTCTACAAGTGCTGCACTGCAGATGTTTTTTTAAACTTCTTCAGTTTTAAAAGCAGCTCTTCATGACAGAAGAGGGCTGCTCTTGGAGAAGAAGAGCAAAAGACTCACATGCACATTCAGGTTCACTAGATTACAATTAATGTTTCCAAAAACTAATCAAGGTTGCCCTGAGGTCTCTTCCATTGAACTGCCTGCCTTCTTTCTTCTAAAACATTTTTACTTGAGAACAGTATTTAAGCCAGTGCTTCCCAAAACAAGGATGGCCCTTACCATAATAAGACCACTGTGTTCAAGGGTAGAATCATCTAAAAGGAAAACTTAAGATTCTAAAAAAAAAAAAAAAAAAATTGTAACAAAACATGGAGTCCAGTATTCTTCCCATATTGAAGTGAGATGCCCTCAACCTGGCCCACACATAATAAAGCTGATAAATTCCATGGATGACTGGCAGGGTCAAGACTGTAGTGCTCAAGGTCCAGCATGTGGTGTTAGAGTTTAATTTCAAAGGCCGTAATTGATAATTGCACAAGTATTTGTTCCAATCTCAGTAGGGACCATCTGCACACTTAAATCTTTGCAATGTGAAAAAGAGATACAGAATAAAGTGTATACTAGTGTCTCCTTTCATGAGCAGCAGGCCAGCATGAAAGCTTGGATGTGTATAACTTGATTCTCCAAACATGATTCTCCAAAATCCAAACATGAGCTTGAACCATCCCAACATACCTTCTAGGTGGAGTTGCCCCCTTTTTTCCTGACATAATGTTGCATCTTGAGCACCTGCCTGATGGGCAGAAATTGAGAAGATTCAACTTTCCTCTGAACTGCACATTTTATGCTAAGAAAACTTTATCTACTAAATTCTTGCCAGTTGTGCAACTGTAAAAAGGCACAGAGCCTTTGTCAAGATCAAATGTGGCAGCCTTCCTTCTACCTCGGTTGAATATGGCAGCTCCTGGAAAACATATAGCCACACTTAATCTGTGCCACATTAGCCCCCAAAATGAACCTGAACCAGTCTCAAAATATTCTGCTGGAGTTTATAGACCTGGAATCATGCTGTAGGGTGATAATCTTGATTTGTGCTATTTGCCAGTCCTCAGGTTTTTGAAGGTAGCTCTGCATATTTATGTCAAGTTTGTGGCACTGCCAATCTTTCTAGCTTTGTTCCATTTCTGCCTCTGGGTAGGATAGTTAATTCTGGGGTGTGTGTGACAGAAATTTTAAGTATGGAAACTCACTTTTTAAAACAAGTTCTAATTTTAATGTCATGAAGCTTTCTTGAATGAGCCCCTGTTGTAAATTAGTTGCTTTGTTCATTTTCGTTCTCTCAGTGTTGATTCTAAGCAATGTTCATTTGTGGCCTCTACACAGCAGACGATTGGGTGAGAGTGAGCTTTCTTAGTACTGGTTCACTTGCTTTGGTATGCATGCATTTTGGAATTTACTTTAATAATTCTCTTTATTTTACTGTGAACAAATTAACACAGATCAGGAGGATGCCAGGATGGGAGTTGGTCAGGTGGTTGAGGCCTGTACTGATGCTAAGGCCAGCTAATAATTTCAGTATTTGGCACAAGGCAGGATTTAAAACAAAACAAGAAGGTACCACAAAGTGAGTTACATCATAAGTGCTCCTTCTTTCTACAGCTCAGAATTTTACAGCTGCCAATTTTTCATGTTTTACATTTTCTTGCTGAATCTGAGGAAAGCAAAAGCAGTTATCAGCTTCTTGTTCTATTGATACTAACACGGGTTTCAGTGTTTGTTTGTTTTTATTGTTGTCATTCTTATGTGATGTGAACACCTTCTCCCATCTATATTTGTATTATGGTGCTAATATATTTGATAACAATCCTTTATTGGAAAGGGATTAAAACTGTGATTAAATTGATTTGTTCTTTTTACTTTTCATATTTAAGTAAGGCCTCAACCATTTATAAAAAAAAAAGAGAGGAAAAGCATCAGCTTCTGCTTGGGAAAACTGTTTCAAGGCAGAGGTTTTAAAAAAAAACAAATAGGGTTTTTACATCGTTTCTGTATGTATTTGATATATAGATCAATACTTGTATAATTTAATCTTTTATTTTCTTGGTAACTTGTGTGGTCGAATGGGAGCATTTTAAAACCTCTAATGATATGTAAATAACTCAGTGAAAAATGCTTTTTCGGGAAAAAAATTAATGTTACTTTCATTTTTACCAGACTGCAGATTTTCAAGCATGGATGTGAAAAAAGCATTAAAAATATAACTTTGTGTACAAGATGAAAATAATTCACTAAATTTGCCTTTTTTTACACAGAATAAAATGTTAAAGTAAAACCAGCTATATTGTCATCCTTTAGTCTATCTTCACGAATTTCCTTTTTAAAAGCATACTGGAGATTTTCGCTTGCTTCTCCCTATTAAGACATTTTTGTGCTTCCATCTACTGCAGTAATTTGGTTCTGGAAAAGCAGGGTAGGCCAATAGTACACAGAGCAGAAACTATAACCTTATTTTAGGCAAATTTCTCCCTTACCCCAAATCTAAGATGATCACAAGCAAAATCTCTTCACCTTGTCTGAATTGTTCCATTTGATGAATGCTCATCCACAGGCTGTTAACTCACTCAAGTATTCTCATACTAAGTACCCAGTGCTTTAGCTTCTGTTATGTGAAACACACACAGGTACATACAGGGGTGGGGGACCCATTAGAATGATCCACCCCTAGAGGCTTATGGATCCAGATGGTTTCCTGATGGCTCTTGAGGAGTTTCCTGCTGCCTTGACAGGTGGTCCTGTCAAAGCCCTGGTTGATCTCTGGAATGGAGAAACTACCAGGGCAGTTATGATTGCTCCTAAGCGTCCCGTCTCACAGAGTAGAGCTAAATCAGCCCCTTGGTTTTCTAAGGAGCTTGCAGCAATGAAATGAATGAGACAGAGACTAGAGTGACAGTGGCACAAAACTCAAGTGAATCTGACCGAAAACAGGCTAAAAACTGCCTGAAAACACATAGTGATGCAATAAAGGTAGCAAAAAAAGGTAGCAAACAAAACCTCTCAGCTGAACTGTTTCGAGTGGTTAAGGATCTGTTATGATCTGGTCCTGAGGAGAATGTAAGTCAATCAGCAGCTCTCTATGAAGAGTTTGCTCACCATTTTGCAGATAAAATCACTTGGATTTGCTCTGACTTAAGATGCCAGAGTTGATAGTGTCAGTGGATGTAACCTGGGTTCCTGCTTGTCCAATATTGATGGATACTTTTCAATTTGTGCAGCCTGATGGTGTGGACAGGATACTTGAAGAGGTGGGAGCCACCTAATGTATATTAGACACATGTCCTTCCTGGCTTATTAAACAGGCCAGAGGACTGGTGGAATGGTTAAGGGAAGTGATTAATGCCTTTTTACAGCAAGGCAGGGTCCCAGCATGCCTAAAAGAGGCTGTGGTAAGACCTCTTGGAAAAGCCTTCCCTGGATCCTACTTAACTAGATAATTACAGGCCAGTCTCCAATCTTCCATTTCTGGGTAAAGTGCTGGAGTGTGTGGTGGCTTCCCAACTCCATGTGTACCTGGATGAGACAGATTATCTAGATCCATGTCAGTCTGGTTTTAGGCTTGGTTGTGAGACAGAAACAGTTTTAGTCGCCTTGGTGGGTGACCTACATAGAGAACTGGATGGGGGAGTGTGTCCCTGTTGATTTTGCTGGACCTCTCAGCGGCTTTCGATACCATCGACCATGGTATCCTTCTGAGTCACCTCTGGGATGGGGCTTGGAGGTACTATTCTACAGTGGCTCTGTTCTTTCTTAGAGGGGCATTCTCAGATGGCGCTGGGGGATACCTGTTACGATTCTTTAACCACTGGCCTGTGGGTCCCTCAGGGCTGTCCTGTCTCCTGTGCTTTTTAACATCTACATGAAACCGCTGGAAGAGGTCATCCGAAGATTTAGAGTAGGGTGTCACCTGTATGCTGATGATACTCAGTTCTATTACTCCTTTCCACCTAATTCCAAGGAAGGTGCTTCTGTCCTAAACCAGTGTCTCTGTTGTAATGCAGTGGTCCCCAACCCCCGGTCCGCGGCCCGGTACCGGTCCGC
>CM034703.1:194276192-194289028 GCA_020142125.1 Phrynosoma platyrhinos | reverse complement strand
TGAAGCGGTGCAAACTAGTGGGAATGACAATTGTACCAAAAAAGAAGCAATTACAAGAGAATAATGAAAATATCTGCTTTCACAGTGGGAACGACGGACCTTTTGGAACTGATTCACTGACACGGAATGAAGGCGAATCGCAAAACGGTTTAAATGTAAGCAGGAATGAGGCTCTAGGGTAACATAGTAGGTTTCAGCCATAAATCCATCCGTGATCACACTTTGTGTAGTCAACCAGTTCTTCAGGAGTGAACCACAGGTTGATTTCCGTCTCCGCATTTTCTACAGAGTCACTGCCATGAATTATATTTCTAAACAAATATAAATAAATTTAATTAAATGGTGATTATTATGTTAAGCAAACAGAGTTAAAATGCAGGAATAATATAATAGCTTTTTTAAAATCTTCTTTTAGCCAAAAGACAAGGATAATTTTTGCCATTTGAATATTGAAGGAGGGCCAGCATGGTGTAGTGTAGTGGACCATGTTTTTTTGAACCTTTGCTCAGTCATAGAAATCCACTGGATAACCTTGGGAAAGTGACATCTCTCAACCTTAGAAGAAGACAAAGGCAACCCCTCCTCTGAACAAATCATGCCAAGAAAACCTTGTAATAGATTTGCCTTAGGGTCACCACAAGTTGGAAGCAACTTGAAGGCACACAACAACAACAAAAAGTCTTGAAGAGAATATGCAAGGCTCTGTAGGATGTTTCCAGACTGGTGGGCCATGCCTAATGCTAATAATGAAAAGACATTACACAACTATTCCAGGAGTGAGGAAAGTGTGGCTCATGGGCTGTACATAGCTCCTGGAGCCACATGTGGTCTCAGAAGACCCCTGTATTTAGATTTTGGGCCAAAATTACAGCCAACATCCCACCCCCCAACAAAACTCATCTAGAGAGTCACAAGAACTTGGCCCCTACTATTGCCAAGTCCTAGAAAAATGGTAATAGCTGGGTTTTTTTTGGCTGAGTCCCAGAAGCAGAAGTGACATGACATCACTTTCCATTCCCTTGTGCTGGTCTATGACCATAATAAATATATATATATATATATAATATATATTAATTGACATCATGCTGGGAATGGTGCTGCAAATCATGAGAGAAGCAAATTGCTCCTACCCCCTGAGCTATGCTTTCTTCCCTGCTTAATACAAGTGTGGACAAGCTCTTCAGGTTAGGGGACTGATTTTCAGCATCCAGACATAACACAGGTTGTACCAGTCCCTTCTAAGACATGCAAACAATGCACAGAGGAGAGGGAGGAGAGGCAGGGAAGGAGGAAGAGAGGGAAATGGAAGTGGCCAGAAGTCCACTTTTGGTTTTGCAACCTTCCTGCTTGGGGCAAGGTGTAGGGAGGATTGGACCTTCTTTAAGGCAAAACTGCAATTCCTGGAAGTTTCCAGGACCAGAAAAATGCTATTTTTACACAGATTCCCACCCCCTCCTTATTTTAAGGCAAACCTGTCATTCCTAGAAGTTCCTGAGAGCAGAAAAGGCTGTTTTTACACACTTTATTTTCCCAGTGAGGAGCTTGGAGCCAAGAGGAACCCAAGGCGCACAGCCATGCAGCCCATAGGCCACAGGATTTGCACTTCTGGCATGATGGGATTTTTGTGGGAAGAAAAAAGGCAGAAAAGTGGGGAAAGACTAGAGCAGGGGTAGGCAAGCTAAGGCCCGGGGGCCGGATTCGGCCCACCAAGGCCTTTGGACTGGCCCCAGG
Organism: Phrynosoma platyrhinos; assembly: GCA_020142125.1. NCBI lineage: Eukaryota > Metazoa > Chordata > Lepidosauria > Squamata > Phrynosomatidae > Phrynosoma > Phrynosoma platyrhinos. The sequence continues at coordinate 194,287,297 of CM034703.1, read as the reverse complement.
CCAGTCCTGCCGCCGCCCCCCGCCGCCGCCCCCCCGCCATGATGATATTGATTATTGTTGTTATTACTTGTTCTTGGGGTTTTCTTGGCAAAATCTCCACAGGGGTTTTGCCATGGCTTTTCTGGGGCTGAGAGAGTGTGCATGCATATTTTTTTAATTTTTATTTTTTTAATTTTTAATTTTAATTTTAATTTATTTGTTCATTTGTTTATTTATTTTTGGTGCTTCGGCCCCCCAATTGTCTGAGGGACAGCAACCCGGCCCCCGGCTCAAAAAGGTTGCCTACCCCTGGACTAGAGGACTGCAAATGGAAGTTAGCATAATCTGGATGTACGTTTATAAATTGTTGGTTAGTTGATTGCAGGATGGAAGCACCCATACTTAATTGTTTTGAAAGAATATCTCCCTAATTCTGTTTCAGTAACTTGTTTACTAGCATTAATAATCTTTTATGTACACCTTTCAAAGACAAAAATGCCTAAGCGCAATAGTTAGACCCAACTAGAGTAGACCCAAGTAACAAAGGAAGATCTGACTAAACAGTTTCCTATTTATTTACTGGGTCAACTCTAGTTGGGACTAACAATTGGATTTCAACCTTAGTATCTTTGATAGCAGTTAATAAAGCAACTTTTAGATTACTAGTGCTAGTGAACAGTAAGCCAGTGTTTCATCCCCAAAGTGCCACATTCAGCTGTAAAGTTTTCAGCAGTCCTTTTTTAAAAATAATTTTTTATCAATAAGTAAAAAGTATTTCCTGGGTTAAATGAGCAGTATTCTTCCTCCCTTGGATAGAAACTACCAGAAGATTTAATTCCTCTGCTTACCACAGTCCCCCATGCATGCTCACAGTAATTTGGGGCATTAGTGGGCACTGTGGAACAGATTTGAGGTGAGGGAGGACTGAAAGGGAGGTAGAAAGCGAAGCCTCTTTTGTACAAATTTAAGTCTGTTCATGTAACAATGGATTTCACTTCTTGCAAATAATGGAGTACACCAGTGAATTCCAGAAGAAAATCTGCATGTCCTTTATTGACTACAGCAAAGCCTTTGATTGCATACATCACAAAAAGCTATGGCCTGAGCTTAGAGGAATGGGAATGCCACAATATCTGATTGACCTGATGTATAACCAATACTTGGGACAAGAGGCTGCCGTCAGAACAAAATACAGAGAAGCAGAATGGTTCCCAATCAGAAAATTGATCAGGCAAGGCTGCATACTATCACCCTATTTATTCAGTCTATATGCAGAAAATATTATATGCAGAGCAGGTCTGAATTCAGAGTTAGCAGCAGTGGCGACATGAGGAAGGAGCATTAACAACCCAAGATACTCAGGTGACACAGTACTACTAGCAGAAACAAACAAAGACCTGGAGCGATTACTTAAGAAGGTCAAAGAAGAAAGTGCCAAGGTTGGATTAATACTGAACATAAAAAAAAATGACCACAAAAGATCTACAATAATTCATCCTTGACAATGAAAAAATTGAAATAGTCAAAGCCTTCTAATACCTTGGTCCAAATATTGATCAGAATGGAGAGTGTGCCCAAGAAATCAGAAAAAGACTAGGATTGAGAAGGAATATACTGGTCAAAGACCGAATAAATTGAATTGAAATTGAAATTGAGAAGGACAGCTATGAAAGAACTGGACAAGATCATAAAATGTAAGGACATAACTTTAAACATTAAAGTAATGATAGTCCTCCTAGCCATTCTCCATCACTATGTACAGATGTGAGAAGTGGACAGTAAAAAATAAAAAGCTGATAGGAAGAATATCAACTAATTTTAGATATGGTGCTGGAGAAAAGTACTAAGAATGGCTAAGACTAACAAATAGGTTCTAGAACAGATCAAGTCTGAACTCTCACTGGAAGCCAAGATGACTAGATTGAGACTGTTGTACTTTGGCCACATCATGAGGAAATACGAATCATCAGAAAAGACAATGATGGTAGGAAAGATGGAAGGTATTAGATAGAGAGGAAGGCCGCATGCCAGATGGTTAGACTCAATTACGGAGCCCACAGGCCTGTGCCTGCAGGACCTGAGCAGAAAGGTAGAGGACTGGGAGTCTTGGAGATGTCTCATCCACAGGGTTGCCCTAAGTCGAAGTTGACTCAAAGGCAGTTAACAACAACAAAACAAACTGCAAGATGTTATAAAAACATGCTACAAACTAAGCTTTAAATGCAACAAAACTGAGCTTTTAATAGGTTTTAACAGGTTGTTCTTGACTGGGATTTGTTTTGTTTTGTTTGCCCCTGAGTATACCCCAAGGCCATAACTTGCAGTACTGTAAGGAATTGTGTGATTGACAGGAAGAAGTCTTCAGCAGGAGGTATGAGGAGTAACAAAGAAAGGTGCAATTACAATGTGAAAATGGAAGCTTCTTAGGTTCTTGGGATTTCTGGGTCACTTTCTGAAAACAAAGCACTATGAGAGGTAGGCAAGACATGGACCACATGCAGCTCTGCCACACCCACACCCATCTTCTTGCACAGTTGTACTCCTGGAATCCTCCAGGAAGTAATCCTCCTTGGAAAGTAGGTGGACACTTCTCATGCTCCTTGTTCTTAAAGGGAAATTCTTTTTTGCTGCTACTACAGCAAAAACTCTAATACTCTAATATTGTAACTATTCCCTTTAATCCCAGATGTACAAATTTTAATTTTAAAACACACATGTGTCATTTATTGATCCAACCCTATATCCCATACTATAGCATGAGAAAGCAAAAGCCACTGAGATTCAGGATATGATAACTGATACCGGAAAATCTGATATACTATTTTTTTTTCAGTACTCAGGCTTAGTAAAGACTATAGGCCTAAGCAGACTGCCAGAAATAGTGCACATTAAATTGAGGCACTGCCCTGGCTCAGTGCTAGGGAATCATGGGAATTGTATTTTTTTCTGAGACATTGAGGCTTCTCTGTCAGAGAGCTCTGGTGCCACAATAAATTACAGTTCCCATGATTCCTTAGCACTGAGCCAGTGCAGTGCCTCAATTTAATGTGCACTATTTCTGGCAGTCTGCAAAGGCCCTATAACTAGCTAGCAATTTAATTTTACAATAGAATGGTTCAGAATTTACCTGCCAACTTGTACACAGAAGTCCCCACGAATTGTGCCAGGCTTGGAATCTGCAGGATTGGTTTCTCCCAGCATTACTCTCCCAGTCTTCACTACATTAAGACCTTCCCATACCTTCAACAAAGAATTCAGGTTAAAAAGACTGATGTAATAAGAGTCAGTATACAGTAAGGTAACTGTGCCATAGTAAGAGTAGAAGCCTATATACACCTACTCGGGCATTAAGGTCATCTACAGAAGCTCTCTTCTGAGTATTCTCCAAATTAGGTGAGATGGTATTTATTATGGAAATAAAGTTTTCAGTGCTGGCAGTCCGGTTGAGTAAAAGCAGAGAAACTTGTTTTCTGTCTGCCTTGCACTGTTTTCTAGTGCTAGGATTGTGCCATAGCAATTGTTCCCAAACTTTATCCTTCAGGTGTTTTGGATTTCACCTCTCAGAAGCCAACTTGTCCAACACTCAGAAATTCTGGGAGCTGAGGTCCAAGACACCTAGAGGATCAATGTTGTGTCATAGGATTGTTTTTGGAATTTTAATATGTTTCATATTTGTACATTCTATACTTTAAAATCTCTTTTATGAGCTTTGAAGGTTATCAGCAGTTCGAAGTTATCAGCTGGTTCCCTTGTTGGTAGGCACATAGTTATGGTACTTTTACAAGGAGCTGCGGCCAATGAGTAGCACACTCAGCCCTTCATATCCACAGATTCAACAATCTACAGCTTGAAAGTGTTAAAAAATATATGAATTCCAAAAAGCAAAACTTGATTTTGCCATTTTATACAAGAGACACCATTTTAATGTATATCTATGTGCTTTAGTCTTTGTGTTTCTCCATCACAAAACAGTCAACCATGTTGTAGACATCTATGTCCATGGTGAATTATCAGATACTGGCAGCCTGTTAGAGCTGAGAGATGTTGCCATGTCGCCTCTCAAGAGACAGTTTGGCCCTCCCCTCTGTGACAACCACAGTTGAAGAGCTTGGAAAATCAGACAGAAAAGAAAGCATCTTTTCCTATAATCCTCATTGGCAGGATACCTTCCCTCATTTATGATATTGCTTTTAAAGCACCATGCTTATGGAAGCTACGCAATGTGACAACTGGATCAAGGAGCTTGTTTGACAGAGGGATGGGATACAAATAAACTTTATTATTATTATTATTATTATTATTATTATTATTATTATTATTAAGCTGCATTTATTATGGTCATTACTTGTTTGTATTTTGCTGTTCTGGCCAAATTGCTGCTTGAGAACAGAATATTGATTACATGATTGATAAAGTCATATTAATCCACAATCTCCTTAGCTTTCTCCACAGCCACAAGAATGTGTGTGTGTGTGTGTGTGAAGAACCCCCAAACTAAGTATAATCTAGATACCATGTATGCTTGACTATAAATCGAGAAATTTATGCCCCAAAAGTGACCCTAAAATCCTGGGGCAACATATACGGGTCAATACAGCAGTACTGCTTAAGGTAAAGGTATTCCCTATTGACAAGGTTGTCAAGTCGTGTCCAACTGTAGGGGGTGGTGTTCCTCTCCATTCCAAAGCCAAAGAGCCAGCGTTGTCAGAGACTACTCTGTGATCCTGTGGCCAGCATGATTGCACAGAACAGTTTACCTTCCCACCAAAGTGGTACCTGTTTATCTATTTGCATTTGTATGCTTTTGAACTGCTAGGTTGGCAGAAGCTGGGACTAGTGATGGGAGCTCACCCCATCATGCAGCACACGGGCCTCGAACTGCCAACCTGCCGATCTTGCAATCAACAGAGTCAGTGTCTTAACCACTTGAGCCACTGCATCACCTTGTACTGCTTAGAAAGGTCATAAAACAAGCAAGCCTGATGCCCTTCTCTTGGTGCCTCGAGGTATGTGTTTCTCTCTGTGTGTGAAACAGGTTCCCAGTCTGGTTTTCAAGGCTTCTCTTCCCATGGAGAAGCTCCCTATTTAGCACCACTTGCTTCCCTCCCCAGTCTGATTTGCAAGCCTTTTCTTTCCATGGAAGAAGCTAGGGGGTTTCTTCCATGAATAGAGAAGGTTTGCAAAGCGGAATGGGGAGGGAAGCAAGTGGTGTTAAATGGGGAGTTTCTTCCATGGAAAGAAAAGCCTTGCAAATTGGACTAGTGGGGGAAACAAGGGTGTTAAATAGAGATTTAACACCAGTTGCTTCCCTTCTCAATCCAATGTTAAAACCTTTCCTCCAGCACCTGGGAATAAGTGTTAGGTGGTCGGGAGAGGTCCAGAGAAAGAGAAGGAGAGACAGAAGTGGTATTTCCCCCTTTCCATCCTTCATTATAGCCCCACAAGTTTTACCCATGACTTATCCATGGGTCATATCAAAATCCATGCTTTTGACCCTAAAACCTTTCCTTGACTTATACATGAGGTCGACTTGTACATGAGTATATACAGCAATTTGTCTCATTTTAAAGCTTTCAGTAACCACCTAAATAATTTATATTTATATATTTTAAATTGCTTCTCTTTATTTTTTTAAATTGCTTCTCTTTCTTGAAGACTTACCATGGCTACAACAGGCCCAGAGTGCATATATGTAACTAAACCATCATAGAATGGCCTATCTTTCAGGTCAATGTAGTGTTCTCTCAGGAGATCTTCAGAGGCCTGCGGGAACAAACTGCTTAGCATAAGAACTTAAGAGCATCTTATGTCACATAACATTAGCCACAGGAACAGTATTAATCTTTAAATTTCCTGTTCTTTTCAAAGGCTGGTCCCAGCACTATATTAAGAGGAGCTACCTAATACCAGCCTCAAATATTTATTTTGGTTTGTTTGTCAAGATGCTTTCTACTTAAGTGAGTTTCATGGTTAAACCATTTTTGCAGCTCCAAGAATAGCCAAGAATAGCCAAAGCTTTAAGTTTAAAATCTACTATTAATGACACACCTTTCAGACTAAGGACACCACTTACTAAAATTAGAGTACTCAGTGTTGCTTTGTTGTCTGCCAGATTTTTGGAAAGATTCCAAAATATTAAGCCATCTTGAAAAGTGCACAACACATTTATTTATTTATGAATTGGTAAACTGATTAGCATTTTAATTACACCTTTCATTTCTAAAATTTAAAAGTGGCATATAATTAAAAAGGTAGAATAAAGTCAACAACTAAAAATAATAAAATAATAAAATGTCAAAACAATAAAACAGTTCATTAAAATAATTAATTAAAAAGCAGGGGGAAATGGCAATGCTACGTTCTGGGTAAATAATCAGAAAACTTTTTGATTAAGTAAGTACTTCTGATGAATTACTACCTTAATGGAAGCAGCAGACAAAGAAAACTTACATGCATGAATTTCATGGCTACCAGTTTTAATCCCTTCTGTTCAAATCTCTTGATAATTTCTCCCACCAAGCCTCGCTGCACTCCATCAGGTTTGATGGCTATGAAGGTGCGTTCACTCATTCTCCTTCCACAACAGAAAGCAAGGATTAAATCTAGCTACATGTCTCAGTGGTGGGAACACAGTCTGCCACAGCATTGTACTATAGTATTACACTGAATACTATCTATTAGCTGAATGGATTAGATGCAAGTGTATACAGAATATTCAAACCACAATTATACCAAGCATATACAATCATTTGGAGATAAATAATTTGGATAATAATAATCTTGCTATACAATAATTTGGAAAAGGAATGGTGCAGAAATAAGATAGTACGGTAAATTAAGAGTTACATAGGAATAGAGATCTAGTAATAAAGAAACAAAAACAATACTGTAATAACGTTCACCTAGGATATCGGGAATAATCAATAACAGAATTATGAGAAGATTAAGAACAAAGATTATAGCCAAATGATCCCTAAAAAGACCAAAGATACATTACATTCGTTCAAGGACTGAAATGTGATACCTTTACTTCACTTTCCACATAGTCCTGAAATAATTACATTGCACACAATTCAATGTATGAATGTGGATTCATACCATATTTTATATACTGTATTCCACTGTCTTCACACCATACCAGTCTCAAACACTGAAACATTCTGCTGATTTAATCGAAATCTCTCTCAGTGAAGTGTGCTTACGAACAGTGTTGGGGGGAGGAGTTATGTTATTGTAAACTACCTGGAATGTCATACCAACAATTAATAGCTTATATATTTATCTATCAGTTTATCTTTCTTCAATTATACCAATCTTTAGACCTGAAATGGCTTTGCAGAATATTGTGTCCATTCAGTTTCCTATAGTACCAATAGCAATGATCTTGTGTAACCATATTATGATCATCTGCTATTTCTCAGGACATACTCCTCAAATGCCCGTGCGCTGTGTACCTCTTTCCTGCTCACATAAGATCCAGCCAAAGTTCGAGTCCTTATGCACTATCTCCTATCCACAGGCATCCCTCTGCATTCGAATCATTATACTTTTCCTGATAGCTTCCACACTCCTGCCTCCACCACCACGCTTTATGTCACCGGAGACGCCACCAGGTTTCCCAAAGTATCCATCTTACCTGCCAGAGAGCTGCTGCTGTTGCTGTTGGTGCTGCTGCTGCTGAGCTGCTTGTGGTTGTGGAGGCTGTGGTAACACTGCCACTGCTGCAGCCCCCAGCCTGGTGAAAGCCCAGCCTCACAGCTGGACTCTTTCCGACAGGCGGTCGGCTGCTTTGGTATCATCTCTTCTGCTTTTTGCCAAACACAGGACTTGGCTCAGTGGACGCCATCTGCTGTTGGTTTCACAGACAGCTGTGTGTATTTCTATATAACAGATACTACGGCTGCTCAGTTCTCTACCACAACCAACAAAAGGCTCATTCACACTACAAAATAACCCAGTGTGGAAACCGGGTTATTTCAGTGGTGTTCATACTTGCACTGAGTGTACTCGGTGCAGTCTGCAGAGGGGAGGGCTTCCTCAAAACCCACTTGCCTCAGTATATTTGATATTGGGGTTTTCCCCACGTCTTTTGAAAAGATGTGGATCGCTGCAAATGAGAACACACTGTTGATTTGATTCGGGACATTCTGAACCGATTCTTCTAAAACAGGAAGGGAAGGGTTATGTGCCGAGGGGAGGAACATACACATCCCCCCTCATCTTGCCAGTGAAGACACCGGCTCCATAAATCCCATCAGTATTTCCACCACCGCCTCCATTTCCCCCAGCTTAGCATCGGAAAGCTTATTTATACATTTATACACTTATTTGTGTTTGGATTCAAGCTACCTGCAACAGTGGAAACAGAATCACGTCATCAGCAGTGAAAGCAGAAGTGGAATGACGAAGATACTCATCACTTGATTGACATCAAAAAACGACAACCTGAGAACAATTGAATGCATTCAGAATGGAGGCTCCATTTTAAATTGATACACCGCCAGTGTGAACAGCAATAAGATTAAAATGTCATGGAGAGATTTGATTGTAGTGGGAATTTTGATTCGGTATTGTATCACCAAGGAGATTCGGATCTCCTCAGTACAAAAGTGTAAGTGTAAATTACCTCAAAGATTCATATGTGAGCCTTAAAGACTGATTGTCATGAACACATCAAGGATGCCATAGAACATATTTTTGCTGCCACAGACTTACATGACTCTTAACAAATCTGTTGTTCTTCTGTGCCTTCAAGTCAACTCTGACTTATAGAAAACCTATCCTAGGGTTTTCCTGGCAACACTTATTCAGATGAGGTTTGCCATTGCCTTCCTCTAAGGCTGAGCGTTTGTAACTTTCCCAAAGTTACCCACTGGATTTCCATCCTGAAATGAGATTTGAACCCTAGTTTCCCAGAGTTCTAGTCCAATACTCAAACCACTATACCACATTAGCTCTAGGAAATAAGTAGCATGCCACCAAAATCCTAACATGACCTTCTTTAGATGTCTTCAGCTGACAACTCTCCTTCATAAACAGTTCTAAAATTGGCATTTCAAGCTGTTCTTTCCACAGGAAATAACATTGAGCTAAATCTAGCATTGGTCCTATCTAGAGTACACCCAATGAAAGAATTTTACAGTAATGGTTAGTCACAATTACCTTAACTCCTGTTTATCTCAATGGATGTATAACAGGATCAATGCTGGATCAAGCCAATGGTATTTAAAAAGACTAATGGACTGGGATGCAAGCAACAGGGTACTCCCATCAGGTCCCCATTGGTAAAAACTGGTTGCTTTGACTTCACATTGTTCAGCTGTGACATGCTTCGAACTAAACAACATTATGCTTTAAACACATATAAGCTAAAAGACACAATAGTCATGTTAGTGCAAATAATGTAGTTAATACCAAATTAATTAAAATATTATTTTTCTAAAGACTGTTTGGGTTACTGCCTAGAACAAGTTTTCAAAAAGACATGTACACATTCAAATAGGAATATTTCTGGAGGTATAAGGTTCAGGACTGGGCCAGGATATTTGGTTGACTGTAGAGGAACACTAAAGGTTACCCCTCCCCGCAATCTCCTTCTCTCCTCTCCTATAAGTCCTTGTAATAGTTTTTACACACTATATAGGATTATAGCAGCATCACCCCACTTTTACTGCCATGGTTCCAGCCCATGGAATCCTGGGATTGGCAGTTTAGGGAGGGGCATTTGCAATTTCCAGCCATAGATTTGCTTAGGTGCCTCCAATCCCAGGAACCCACAGGATGGAACCATTGAAGTCAAAGTGGAATCATAGTGCTATTAATACGTTAGTGTGAATAGCAACCCATCATCAAACAGTGGCTTCTAAATAGTTATTGGATGCATCTGGTATTGCGTATAGATGAATTTTAAAATTACAAAGCATTATTAAATTGCCATAAAGCCAGTCACTCTGGAAGAACAACATGCATGGATGAGTCAAGCCACAAATAAGAATGAGGCAAAAATCATACATGCATTTGAAAGTGCTTGTGTTATCACTCAGGAATTCCTTATTGCAGCTAATGCCATCAATGGTCTCCCCAAAATACACATAAGGAGACATATGTTTTCTTCTCTTTAATGGGCACCAGACTCCAATAGACAGTGTGAGTCAGCCACTTTCATCATCTATCTATTTACAAATAGTAACCCAGCAACAAGATTTAGATCTACTTGGACCTTCCTCAGCTACTCCAGCACCATCTCCATCATCTCCCCTTGCTCTGCTCACCACTGAAATGGATTAACTCAAGTATAAAGACTAGTCCATTTCATTGACATGTAATCTAATAATTTGCCTCTCCCTCTAAATGTGAGATGGTAGGAACAAGATAGCTGATGTCATTATATCCTGCTTGTGAGCATCCAAAAATTGTAATTGACAGAATGCTGCACACATGGACCTTGTTCTGGTCCACACAGATAATTCTGTGATATTTCAACATTTATCTAGCAGGATGCAGCCCACAATTTTGTTTGGTCTAAAATAGGAATAACACAGCCCTCCAGGTGCGAGTGGACTCTAACTCCCAGCAGCCCTACCCAGCATAGCTAATGGCAAGGAATGCTGAAGGGGGCCACATAATATCTGTTCCTTGTCTAAACCCTTCAAGAATTTAGGGAAGTTCAGAGGTCTAGCCATGTGGGGGGATGCACAATTAGGGTACTGCTCCCCAATTAAGAATTCTGGCCCCAATGAAATTTTCCTCCAGTTTCCAAATTTCTGTCATTGCAAAGTGAGACACTGATAGTTGTTCATGCTCAAAACTTCTATCTTTGCTCTGGTGGCATTCCCCTTAGTAATATTGCTTGCCCCTTTTCTTTAGCTGTCTAAACTGTATCTCTACTCAAGGGAAGGTTTAAGTTAGTGCAAAGCTAGAAATTTGAGGGACCAAATTTCAAGGGAAGGTGATTCTTATTGGGAGGGGCAAGGGTGATGTAGTGCTTTCAGCAGTGGACTAAGTTTGATTCCCCACTTGACCATAGAAACTCACTGGGAGAGCTTGGGTGAGTCACACGCACTCAGCCCCAGAAAAATCTTGTGATAGATTTGCCATAGGGCTGCCATAAATCAGAAATGACTTGA
>CM034703.1:194261552-194276063 GCA_020142125.1 Phrynosoma platyrhinos | reverse complement strand
GTTGGAGTTGCCAGTGCTGTGCTAAATGAATCTCAGTGTAACAGGGCTGGAGTTTCTATAGCCTTCCAGATGTTGCTGGACTGCAGCTCTCACAAATCTCTCTTCCCCACAGAAGATCAGGAATCTATGCTTTTCTCGTAGTGACTACAGATTTATCAGTGTACTGAGTAATATCTAGAAAGAGCAATATTATTTAATTTAATTCCTGCAAATTCTTGTAAAGTTCCTTATATTTGACTCTTTTGCCATTTCAATGGGCAACTTGTTCTTCTATACCAGGGGTAGGCAGCCTAAGGCCCGGGGGCTGGATGCGGCCCCCCGAGGCCTTTGAACCGGCCCCAGGCCGGTCCTGCTGCCACTGCCGCCCGCCATAATGATATTGATTATTGTTGTTATTACTTGTTCTTGGGATTTTCTTGGCAAAATCTCCACAGGGGTTTTGCCATGGCTTTTCTGGGGCTGAGAGAGTGTGCATGCATATTTTTTAATTTTTTTAAAATATATATTTTTATTTATTTATTTATTTATTTGTGGTGCTTCGGCCCCCCAATTGTCTGAGGGACAGCAACTCGGCCCCCGGCTCAAAAAGGTTGCCTACCCCTGTTCTACACTCTTTGTTTCATTTTTATTTCCTCCCTTTCTGAAAAAAAGTCCATCAACCCCTACTCTCAGGGTTGCCCTGTGAGTTTCATGGCTCACCAGAGTCTTGAAGCTGTTTTTTTAAATTCCAGACCAACGCTCCGCACTAGTATAGTGGTGTCACTAGGGACGTTTTCACACGGGGCTTTAGGAGGACTCAATCCTACCTCCGTCCGGCCCCACTCCGGCTCCATTTCCAGCTCGTTCACACACGCGCGGTGGCAAACCCCGCCCCTTCCGGTGCCATTCCTGCGTCCGTCGGGCTCCTTGCTCTGTGTGTTCAAACGCACGGAGCCATAAGTCCGGCCTCACTCCGGCCGAAAGACCTGTAACTCCGGCTTCAGCGGCTTAAAGGTAATTCCGGGTGTCCAAAAGGAATTAGCCTGCTGCCGCCGGAGCCATTCTGGAATCAGCGGCATGGCCCGTTCCAGAATGGCTCCACCCGGCTTTAGGGAGGGTAGTGTGAAAACGTCCATTGTTTAGTGTCACCCAGTGCAGGAACTCATGGTGTCACCCCCACCTCCACAGACCTCCTCCCATACCACACCATACAGAATCCCTAGGAAAGTTTTTTGTACTAATGTTGCTCATAGATTGTAATTCCCATGTATCACTGACTGTAATGGCAATAGTTGTGACATGAACAACTAGCAAAATTAAAATTATACCTGTAAATTACAATATCGTACACACAGCCTAAATGCACATGAAACATAGTTTCATGTGGTTAAAGTGAACATTTGGCAAAATGTGATGTTTTTAAAGAAAAATTTAAAATAATACTTTTTTAAATTTTAATTTTTAAAAACATTTCACAATTTTAAACTTGAAGAAAATCTGGAGACTCCCTTTTCTTCTCCCACTGAACCTAACTCCACTCATACCATCTCTTCAGCATTTTAAAGGGACACAAGTGAATGCCACCACTTGTTTCTGCCAAAAGGCAGATGTTTGGGGACCAGAGGTGTTCCCCCCTTGGGGGTGTCGCTTGGTGCAGTCTGCACCCCCTGCATCTCTCAGTGATGCCACTGCACTAGTACACCACTGCCTCCTAAAACATTGCATATCTTTAATATAATTGTCTGGAACACCTAATAAGGAAGATCAAAGAAGAAAGTGCAAAGGCAGGCTTATTGGTGAACATAAAGAAAACAAAAATAATGACTACAGAGAACTTACACACATTCAAACTAGACAATGAGGAAATAGAAACAGTAAAAGAGTTCTCATACCTGGGATCAAACATTGACTGGAACTGTGACTGTGACTGTAGCCAGGAAATCAGGAGAAGATTAGGGGCCTCTGCAGACTGCTAGAAATAGTGCAAATTGAGTCCACTTTAAGGGTTAGGTACCAGGGAGTCATGGGAATTGGGTTTTTTCCCCTGAGACATTGAGCCTTCTCTGTCAGAGAGCTCTGGTGCCACAATAAAATACAGTTCCCATGATTCCCTAACCCTTAAAGTGGAGGTCAATTTGCACTATTTCTGGCAGTCTGCAAAGGCCCTAGGAATGGGGAAGGCAGCTATGAAAGAACTAGAAAAGATCCTAAAATGCAAAGACATACAACTCAGCACAAAATTCAAAATCGTATTCCCTATTACCATGTATGGATGTGAGACCTGGACTGTTAAGAAAAATGATAGGAGGAAAATGAATTAATTTGAGATAATGTGTTGATGGAGAAGAGTGCTGAGGATCCCATGGGCAGCCAAAAGGACAAATAAATGGGTCCTAGAACAGATCAAGCCAGAGATATTCCTAGAAGCCAAGAAGACAAAAATTAGACCGTCGTACTTTGGACACATCATGAGAAGGCATGAATTTGTTGGAAAGTACAATAATGTTAGGAAAGGTGGAGGGAAGTAGAAAGAGAGGAAGGCCACATGCAGATGGATGGACTTTATTAAAGAGACCACGGATAAGAGTTTGCAAGAGCTGGGCAGAGCAGTAGAGGACAGGGGGCCCTGGAGATGTCTCATCCATAGGGTCGCTATGGGTCAAGATCTACAGGAAGGCAGTTAAAAAAACAAAAACAAAAACCAACCCTCTTGTCCTGCCACTATACCCTTCTTATAACCTTTATTTATACCTCAGTCTCTAGACGTTTGTCTTGTAATCCTCTCACTGGATTGAGCCTCTCTCTTTTTCTTCTTCTTGTGCACACTCTTGATCCTTTTATCCTTTGCCCTTTTACACCCCAGCTGTGAGGAGTGCCATCACAGAGAGTGGCCGTGAAGATTATTGCATCATGATATAAAGCATTTTATCTGAACCGGGTTAAAATTAGAAGAAAACTAAAAACTAAATTAAAAGCTTAAAATTAGAAGAAAACTCCCGGCCTCAAAAAGAGGCATGAGGAGCGCCGTTCGAGCGGCGCTGGAGCCAGGCTGCACCCGGGCGACGATTTTGGCAGCTAAATGTGTCTGATAATATCAGGATGCTTCTAATTTTAAACTGGCTCAGGTAAGCTGCTTTATATCATGATGTGATAGTATCCTGTGTCTGCTAATACAAGTCATTCTAACACACATACTGTATATACATCCAGTATCTACATGTCTCTTCCCTTCTACCACTTTATGACAGCAACAAACTTTTAGTGGTTTATTTCCCCACACCACCACTGGCTCTCCATCATTTTTGATGGCAGGCAGAAAAACAAGAGCCTCCTCTGATATTGTTCTAAGTCTGTAAACAGAAACTTGTACTTAGCCATGCATTGAGGGATTTTCTGCCAGCACTTGCAATTGCTGACAAGTCACTTTCTCTCATGTTTTCCCATTAGTAAAATCAGGCTGATGAACAACAAACTGCTGCTTAAGGTCATACCAGGTAATACGATAAAATGTGTGAATGAATTTAATATGTGTATTGTTTGTTTTTAAAATGGCAACTGCAGGAAGGGGGGGGGGCTGGGCAGAATCAGGAGCCCACCTCCAAATGCTGACAAAAATATATGGACAAAAATAAAAATTAGAAAAATGCCTTGGGGGTGTCATCACCAACTGGCTCACACTGAAGCCATCACAAAGATGTTGGGAGAGACCCCTTTTCTCTCTGCTCGTTGTTGTGTGTGTTTGTGTCAGGGATGTAGCTGTCAGAGGGGCCAAAATGAGGGCATTGTCCCCGCAAATAGGAATTCTGCTTCCCTGTGAAATTTTTCTTCAGTCCCCAAATTTCTACCATTGCAGAGAGTAATAGTTCACACCTAAAACTCTCGCATTTGCTATATTTGCCTTTTGTTGGTAACTTTTTCTGAAGACCATCCTCTCTAAGCTAGGTCACATGCTGTTTTTATTTGCCACTTCTATTTATGGTGGCCTTCTAAGGGGATTTCAGACTTCCAGAAATAGTGCAAATTGAGTCCACTTTTAGAGTTAGGGTTAGTGCTAGGGAATCATGGGAATTGTTTTTTTCCTGAGACATTGAGCCTTCTCTGTCAGAGAGCTCTGGTGCCACAATAAATTACAGTTCCCATGATTCCCTAGCACTTACCCTAACCCTAAAAGTGGACTCAATTTGCACTATTTCTGGCAGTCTGCAACCCCCCGATGAAACCTTCAGTAGTCCCAATCATCAACAGCCCTACTTCAGTATTGGCTTTCTTGAATCTGTCAAGTGCTGAAGTAGTGATTTTATTTTACAAGGAAAAAAGTGTGTGTGTGTGTGTGTGTGTGCGTGCGTGCATGAAATTATTATAATTGTATAACCTGGAAAAGATATCAACAAAATCACTAACCATCTCTAATGGTACTATATTCACATACATTTTGCATATTCACATGTCTGTTAGTCTCAACATCAGAGGATGACACTCTGACACATAGAACACAACTTAAAATGCATTGGATGTACCCACTTGAAGCATTTGGCATTAGAGGATACATTATTTAAAAAGCTGTGTCCTAACATCTCTTGAATCACTGTCTCTTTCTGATACAATTCTTGGTAGAAATGCAGACCTACCTCAAACAGATGTAATGAATTGTCATTATATGTTGCCATGTCAACTTTGAATTATGACAACCTTATGGTTGAGAGGAGAACCAATGTGGTGTAGTGGTTTCAGCATTGAACTACAATTCTAGAGACACTGAAGATGAGGGTTCACATCCTTGCTGAGCCATAGAAACACACTGGGTGACCTTGGGCAAATCACATTCTCTCAGCCTCAGAGGAAGACAGAGACAACCTCTAAATAAATCTTGCCAAGAAAGTCCTGTGAGACCTTAGGGTTGTCATATGTCAGAAACAATTTGAAGGCACACACCACCACCACCACGATTGGGAGACCTTCAAGAGTCCCAGTCATCAACCAGTCTGCTTAAGTCTTTCAAGCTCAGGAACATGCCTTCCTTGATTGAATCGATCCACCCACAGCACAGTCTCTCTGTTTTCCTACTCTCTTCTGGTTTACTGAGCATTATCATGTTTCCCAGAGAGTCTTGTTGCCTCATGATATGTCCAATATGATAGTTTCATAGTTTTTTGTGGGTTTTTTGGGCTGTGTGGCCATGTCCTAGAACAGGGGTAGGCAACCTTTCCCCTTTAAGGGCCGAGGGACTTCAGCTCCCAGAATCCCAGGAGCTATTGGCCAACATGGGACTATTGGCCAACATGGCTGAGGCTTCTGGGAGCTGAAGTCCCTCGGCCCTTAAAGGGGAAAGGTTGCCTACCCCTGTTCTAGAAGAGTTTCTTTTTGCTGGCAAAACGTCAGAAAGAAACTCTTCTAGAACATGGCCACACAGCCTGAAAAACCCACAAAAAAAAAAAAAAATATGGATGACAGCCATGAAAGCCTACAACTTCACATGATAGTTTCAGTTCGGTCATCTTGTTTTCTAGTTAGAATTCAGGTTTGTTTGTGGTCCCATCCATTTATCTTTTTAGTGGAGCTCTTGTCCATTGCAATTCAAATTATTTTCTTCCAGTCAGCCTTCATCACTGTCCAGCTTTCACAGAAGGCAATAATAAATCACTCCTGAACCCTTGTACCTCGAACATCCTATGACTAGATGATCCAAAATGAAACAAGAGATAATGCTGGAAGATGAAATGCCCAAGACACATAGTTTCACTACAATTATTTTGTTTAAATCCTCAACTCTGTTTAATGTTAAGAATGAATTTGAAGGGAACTCCTCTCTTCCAATTAAAGATCAAAACCAGTGTTCTCTACTTGGCAAAGCCACTGGACTTTTTTCAGATCTAGGTATGTTACAACTTCAGAAAATTGTGAAGTAAGAGAGAAAATTGCTCCCCTCCTGTTTAGTTTACCGGTACCTTATTTTCATAAGTGCACACAGGATTACAACCACAACATGGTGGGGTTGAAAAAAAAGAGCTGCAAAGTCTATAAAAAAACCAAGGGAAGTGTATTATTTTAGACCAAAAATTAATCATATGGATACAATAGATTAACAGCATGTTTGGGCAGCATGTTAACATTTGTAAAAACTTTCCAATTACGGTACCAATTTGTACTGCATATACAGGAATTATTCTTTAAGGCTTA
This sequence comes from Phrynosoma platyrhinos, assembly GCA_020142125.1. Classification (NCBI taxonomy): domain Eukaryota; kingdom Metazoa; phylum Chordata; class Lepidosauria; order Squamata; family Phrynosomatidae; genus Phrynosoma; species Phrynosoma platyrhinos. Next base: position 194,269,907 of record CM034703.1, on the reverse strand, counting down.
CATACAAATCTTTAGTGTACACATTTTAAGTGAATGAAGCATTATCTTTAAAAATACACTTTCCCCTCTCATTCTAAAATAAAATATTTCACAAGGATTTTTCCCAGCACTACTTCCAGTGTAATTTTCCCTTTGGAATTAGAGAAGATTAAAGAAGTGGGGGTCTAGTGAGGGGAACTGATAAAGGAGGGCATTCATTCCCTCCCCCCCTATAGATTCGTATAAGAGGAAAGCCCTAATTTATCCATTTCCCTCACTAGACCTCCACATTTCTAATCAGCTTGAAAAGTATGCAATTTGGCAATTACCTTTAAAAAGCAGGGATGCAAATCAATATGAGGTGTTAATACCATGGAGACAGTTCATTTGGGAGAGAACAGTTTTTCATCCCTTTTAGGAAATAATACTGTATTTCTTTACCAATTTCTTAACAATCCTTTCAGGATCATGCTCCATTTGCTGCAATGAATGGCGATTGCCTTCTGTTTCAAAAGTCAGCTACAAAATTGGATTAGAAGGTGACCTGTTTCTGACTAATACTCCTGGGGCAATGCAGGACTGCCTCACTCAAATCTCCTTGAACTGAGACATCAAACTTATGACCTTTCAAACACAAGTCTGCTGTTTCAGTGAACTGCAGCTTGAGAACATGGCCCCTGAAAGCTGGGATCTCTGGATTATACTCACAGAGCATTCGTTGTGTGTGTGTCTTTAAGTATGTGAGTTGTGTGTCATATAGCCCAAGCTCCTGGAAGATTGCAAAGACCACATGAGGCTTCTCCCTTCTAAATGTGGTATAACACTTGGCTTGAGCAGTAAGAGGTCTGGATTCTATTTCTGCTGCCTGTTTTTCATTAATTGTTGTAATTTGGAAAAGATCCCCCCAAGGACTGAGTGTTTTCCATGCAGTGGCTACTCTTTTTGGTCACTCTCTTCTTGGCTGCACCCGCACTGCAGAAACAACCCAGTTTGACCCTACTTTAACTGCCATGGCTGGGAATTGTAGTTTGTTGTTGGGGTCAGAGCCTGACAAAGAAGGTGGATGTCTCAGAAAGCTACAATTCCCAGAATCCCACAGCATTACGGTAAGTATGGCAGTTAAAAGTGGTGTCAAACTGGATTATTTGTGCAGTGTGGATGCAGCCCTTGCTACTTCAGAGTCAGCTCATGTTTGTAATGGCTGGCAATTTCGCTGCATGGATATTGGGGGAGAGGATGGTGTCTAGCAAGTGGCATCATAATTGGCAATGTCGCATAGTGGTTTGAGTGTTGACCATGAAACCCACTGGGTGATCTTGGGCAAGTCACATGCTCTCAGCCTCAGGCAATAGAAAACCATCACTGAACAAACCCTATGATAGGTTTGTCTTAAGGTTGCCATAAGTCAGAATCAACTTGAAGGCACACAACAACCATCATCAAAACTGGCAATTGATGGTGGAGTTGCCAGTTTTGATGATGGCTCAAAAGTGTTCAAAGTGTTGCTCTACCAGTTTCACAAACAGCTCAGTAATCCTTCTAGATTGCTGCTGGGAGTACATAGAAATATGACTTCATTAAACTGGTCCAGAGGGCGTCTGGCACACAGGACCAACTCATCCAAGTCAAATGCCCTGAAATAGCCAATGCCTTGAGTGACTGCTTGTAAAGTACCTTGATCCATGATTATGATCTTATTCAATGATTAAGTCTGGCTCTGAGTCTCTATACATGTAAGTTTCCAGGGAATTTACACTTCATGGTATACAATATAATATCCTTAAATAATTTCTTACCACAGAATAAGTCTGGGATGATACTGCAATTAGTCAAAGGAAACGTAATGCTCTGGTTCACACACCCCCTTGAACTATTGCCAGGATATTTATAGTTCACAATACATAAGTGGAAGATAACAGTAAAACTCAAGTTTGCGAGTCATCATCTTGGAAATACAATATACATAAATATTAACATTTTTAACATAGATATTTGGAATTAATTTGTTTTTGCTATACCAGTCATAGATATCTGGAATTGCTATACCAGTCATAGATATCTGGAACATAGATATCTGGAATTAATTTGTTTTTGCTATACCAGTCATTTATTAGAAGTATCATCTAATCCTGGGTAAAAGAATAAACTACCTGGAAAATACTATATTGAAAGCCTTTTTAGCTTCTGTATAGGTATTGTATACATTACAGAGAAATAATTTTAAAGCCAGTATTATTATATGAAACTTTGTATTGAAGTTTCAATATAGTTTCACAGCCAATCTATTTCTCTGAATGATGCATGTTACAGTCTCATCCCTATATATGTGGCCATGTTTTTTTTTCTGCACTGACCAACTTTTAGTATGTCTTACAACTGGAATCCTATGCATTCCTCCTCCTCCTCCTCCTCCTTGTTGTTATGTGCCTTCAAGTTTTCTGATTTATGATGACCCAATCATATGATTTTCTTGGCAAGATTTGTTTCCACTGTCTTCTCTGAGGCTGAGAGGGACTGTATTATTGAATGCAGTGACACTTTTGAGGATTAAAGTGCATACGAATAGTCTGTGCTGCTCTCTTGTGGAAAGTAATGCAGTAGCTCCATCAGTCAGTTTTTGGTTTAAGCTGCCCTGCTCCCTCTCCTATAATACTTATTTCCTCTTTAACAGTGACATCTATTTAAGAAATACAAGAAATAATGGAAAGAACATAATACATGGATCTAAAGGGTTTCACATTTTCTAATCATAGTTTTTGTGATGAACTTGAGATTGGTTGGAAGGCATTGCTTATAAGGCAGTGCAGAGGCTGTGATCGGAGTCATTTCCTCTTGGGATCCTTGCCAGTTGCTACAGACAGCAGGGTTCTTGTGTAATTAATCATTAGTATAGCAGACTAGCGGCTTAATCCCATGCACCTTAGCTGGAAATATCCTTGGCCTTCACATGGTTTCCTTAATTAAATCTAAGGGTTAAGGAATGCCTGAGATTTTAACATTCCAATTACTTCTAGAAAACAAATGGCTTGAACTCACTATTTATCTCATGGAATTCATGTTGAAACCATTATGCTTTTGCCATTTTTATTTTCCAAGGGAGGTGGTGACATAAGGAAGCAGAACCTGACTATGTATAATGCAAAAACACAAACTCGGCATATGTATCATTTCTGTTTTACTCCCATGTGAAACAACTGATTCTAGTGGTGTTGTAAAATTAATTCAAAATACCACAAAACTCAACTTTGGACCCATTTCCCCAGTCTCTGTTGCAGTCATTCTGCCTTTTAAAAATAAAAATCTGTTAAGAGACCATTTCCTCCCTAGCCTACTCTCTGTCCCTACAAGCACACAAGATGGAGGTTTTTTGCATTTGCCTTGCTTTATCGCAACTGAAACCGATCGCAGTAGGATTGGAACCAGCTTCAAGTGGGAACGATGGACATATACTCCGATCAGCAATTTGCTTTAAATCGTAATGGGAACGAGTCCGAGTCCAAGGATTCTCAACCCCTCCCCATGTGATAAGATCTGCTTCATCCTATCTGCAATTCTCTTTACAGACTACATCTTGTGAAAAAAAATCACAAGATAGTCTCATTCTTATTAACTGTTTCCTCCTCCTAAAACTCTACATACTGTATGGTCCAAAACACACTGCAGAAACAATCCAGTTTGAGACCGCTTTAACTGCTCTGGCTCAGTGCTAGGGAATCCTGGGAGCTGTAGTTTTGTGAGACTTTTAACCTTCCCTGTCAGAGAAGCTCTGGTGCCACACTAAACTGCAATTCCCAGGATTCCCCAGCATCGAGTGGTGTGTTTTGGACCATTGTCTAGTGCTGTTGTTGTGTGCTTACACATCGTTTATAATAGGGGTAGGCAACCTTTCCCCTTTAAGGGCAGAGGGGCTTCAGCTCCCAGAAGCCTCAGCCACGTTGGCCTATAATAGTCCCATGTTGGCCAATAGCTCCTGGGATTCTGGGAGCTGAAGTCCCTCGGCCCTTAAAGGGGAAAGGTTGCCTAACCCTGCTCTAGCCCTACTATTGAGCAGCAAACCCACCGAGACACACCGCAGAAATAATCCGGTCTGAGACCGCTTTAACGGCCCTGGCTCAGTGCTAGGGAACCCTGGGAGCTGTAGTTTTGTGAGACACTGAGTCTTCTCTGTCAGAGAGAGCTCTGGCGCCACAACAAACTACAATTCCCAAGATTCCCTAGCACTGTGCCAGGGCAGTTAAAGCGGTCTCAAACTGGATTATCTCTGCAGTGTGTGTTTTGGACCCAACTTCGGTTCTGAACGCGAAACACCGCCTGACGCAGCCTCCCACACGCGGCCCTGTTTTCCTTCTTCCCACTCTCCGGGCCCCGCCCTGTTTTCCTTCTCGGCGTCACGTCACTCAGCCTTGACGCCCCGCCCCCGGCGTGGCGTTCCATCGGTCTCTCCAACGGTTGCCGGGCCCCGCCCTCCGTCGACGTCATCGCCGGGCGTCCCCTCCTCGGCGCCGTGGGTGAGGTCAGTGCCGCGCGCCTGTCAGCCAGGCAGGCTTCCTTCCCGTTGGCGCTGAGGCGGAATCAAGGCCCCGCCGCAGAGAGAGAGAGAGGCGCCGCTGTTGCTGCTCTCGCCTCCGCCTCTCCTTTCCTCCTCTTGCCGCCGCCGAAGGGAGGTTTCGACGCCCCTCCGTCCGTCCGGTCGTCGCGGCCATGGAGCTGGCGGACGGCGTGGTGTACCAGGAGGACCCCGGCGGGCCCGGGCCGGCCATGATGTCCGAGCGGGTCTCGGGTCTGGCGGGCTCCATCTACCGCGAGTTCGAGCGGCTGATCGGGCGCTACGACGAGGAGGTGGTGGCCGAGCTGATGCCGCTGGTGGTGGCCGTGCTGGAGAACCTGGACTCGGTCTGCGCCCACAGCCAGGAGACCAGCGTGGAGCTGGAGCTGCTCCGCGACGACAACGAGCAGCTCCTCACCCAGTACGAGCGGGAGAAGGCGCTGCGCAAGCAGGCCGAGGAGGTGAGCAGGGCGGGCCGGGGCGGGCCGGGGGTGTCCGTCCGTGAGGGAGCGGCCCAGGAGCCCCTTCGTCGTCGTGCTCGGGGCTGAGGGGGGCGAGGGGACTCCGGGGATGCTCTCCTGGGTGTGGCGGAGGAGGAGGAGGAGGAGCGGCTGCGGGCGCCCTCCTCACGGAGCAACCGACTCACTAGGCCTCCGGGAAGAGAAGAGAAGTCGGCGAAGATGAGGCGAGAAGGGATGGAGCTGACAGGACGAGGCCCCCGGGGAGCTCGAGCTTGGTGCCCCTCACACCCTGTGAGGAGACATGCACAGTAGCACCCCAAATCCACAAAACAGTGGTCCAAAACACACTGCAGAAATAATCCGGTTTGAGACTGCTTTAACTCCCTCCCCCCCCCCCCCCCCCCCCCCCCCCCGGCTCAGTGCTAGGGAATCCTGGGGATTGTAGTCTGTGGTGCGGCACCACCAGAGCTCTCTCTGACAGAGAAGGCTCAATGTCTCACTAAACCTCACTTCCCAGGATTCCCTAGCATTGAGGCAGGGCAGTTAAAGCGGTCTCAGAGCCGTGGTGCCTTTAGGGGCCAACCCAAAGGCACAAAATACTTAGTGCAAGTTTTCGAAGCTCCACAGGCTTCTTTGTCAGGGGAAGGTGTTTAAAAAAGTCATACAGGAGGAAGGGGAAAAAAAAAAGATGACAATGTTAGTCAAATGTGCCTCTGAGGAAATTGGAGGAAGTTTGCAAAATACTAATGCTACCAAATTCTTTCTTTCAGTTTAGTCTCAAAGATGCTACAAGATCCCTTTGCATGACGTTAGTCCTAGGCCTGCATTTTGTCAAGATGTGGTGGTGGTGGTTCTCAGTTCATAAGATGGTATGGGCATTTGTGTAGGCAGGCCCTTTCTCATTCTGGCCATGTGGGTACTGGGAGATTCCTAAAATTCTTGGAAATAAAATGTAAATACTATTAGCAAGACAAATAGATACTCCCTTTTAAGATCCGGTTTGTCTCCATTGTTTTGTGAGGCTACAAGCCGGTTTGTCAGGCAGAAATGGTGCTCCTGAGGGAAACCTGGGAGTGCTTTCATGTATTTGCCAGTGAGCTGGTGGGCTGCTGGAACCAGACTTCTGGCCAGAATGGATCTTATGACATTGTGCCTCATTAGGCTGAACCTACTGGAAAAGTTCAGTTTCTTGTTTTCAGGGCTTCTTTCCCCTAGAGCCTGGTAGCTTCTGTAAATGGGTAACTGTCACATGCTGATCATGCAGTGTTAAGACCTGAAGAAAGGCATGGTTGCTTAAGACGGTGGGGTTGGTTGTGTCTAGAATCAGCCGCTTTTCAAGACAGACAGATTTAAGGAATCTATTAAAGCAACAGGTGATGTAAGAAAAACATTATTCAACGAAGATCCAAAGTATCAAATATCATTGGCAAACGCCACACTATTAATTCAGTTTTTAATAGCACATTTGAAACCAGTATCGTACATAAAGGTACCTCATAAAAATAAAATAATTTTTATTGATTGCGCTTGTTCCATCACATTGGCTCACAGCCTTTTTAGAAGATAGGCAGATGTCACTTTTAATTATACAGTTAATTTGAAACAAATAAAAGCCATACCTTAGCCCTGTCATCTTTCTCCTGCAGGTTGAGAGCCAGCTTGGGTGACGGGAAGATTTTGAATGAACAAATGGCAAGTAGAGGAAGGATTAAGGAGTTTGTCACTCACATAACTCTTCGGGTCTCAGTCTTCAGGGCTGCTTTTGATTAAAGTACATCAGATCTCAAGAAGAATCATACTACCTAGTGTCATTTATAGTTTGGTCTTTGACCAAGTACATGCTTTGAATATATGCAGTTCCAGTTTCAGTTGCTGCCACATCCAGTTAAAAACCCCTGGTGGTTGAGCTCAAACCCTACACAGCTGTTGAGCTCATATGCTCTTCACATGTTTTTTGTTGACTTTGAGTAACACATTTTCTGTACTGAAAGCAGAAGTAATCTTTCTTTATTTTGGTCTAATTGGTTATGTTATCAACCTAGAAAAAAAGAAGGAAATGTTTTGTGTATGGTCAGGACTGGGGAATTCCAAGCACCTGGTTGTTAATTTTTTTGAAATATGTGGTTCTGGTGTTTTCAAGAAGAAAATATTTTTCTAGTCTTGGTTGTGGTATTTTTTGAAAATGAAAAATACACTAAGGTGCAGGTCTATAGGCAATAACATGGCAAAATGTAAATGGATCAAAATTAATAGCTTACATAGCTTTCTCAACACTTTACTGATGAATTAATTCATAACATGTATCTGCATTTTCAAGTTCTACTTCTACATGTGAAGAGTTTTTTCTTTTTCTTTTGTGAGATGGCCAGGACTGTAAGATTAGGTGAAGACATAAAATGCCTGGCTTGCATTGTAAAATGTGTGACAAATCAGATTAATATGCTTTAAAGAAAAATAAAGTGTTACAGTTAAATGTAAAGCTGATATTTATTAGTTGTTTACACTTACTGACAAGTCTGTAAATGATCTTTAAGTAGTTTGGTTTCTACTTAGTTTTTTCTCTCATCCTAATAGCCTAACCGATTACATGCTTTGCATGCAGATGGTCCTAGTTCAGTGGGTTTCAAAAACAGTGTCAGCACAGAGACCTAGCTGTTGACACTTACAGTAGTTGTAATTAGCTAGATGGACTGAGGTTTGTGTTTTGGGGGAAGTTTGTGAAGATTGAGTCTCCCTTATCTGAAATTCTGAAATCCAAAATATTCCAAAATCAAAGTTGTCCTCATGGATGGCTGAGGTATCTTTGCTTTCTCTGTTGGTTCAGTGTACATAGTCTTGTTTCATGCACAACATTATGAAAGCTATTGTGTTTAAAATTACCTTCATGTTATATATATAACCTGTGTACAAAACACAAATGAATTTCATGTTTAGACTTGGGTCCCATTGCCAAAATATCTCATTATGTATATGGAGATATTCCAAAATCCAAAACACTTGTAGTCCAAAGCATTTCGGATAAGGGGACTCAACATGTATATGTTATTGTACATAGTTCTGAATGCTGCTACCACTACATCCTGTTGCTGGAGTTTTATTTTTGCTATACATTCAGGCTAGATACTGAATTTCCCTATCTTAGGTGTTTATAGCTTTATAGATTGGTAACATTGTCTCTTTGTGGAAATGATGTGTCAGGTGAAATAGATAGTATGGCTACTCTTTTATCATGATGTTTAAATAGCAGTCTTGATAACTACTATTTTTGTTCAGTAGTGTGTTAATGCATGTGACTTCTCATTGCTGATAAGATGTGGTATCTTTAATCTCTTCAGAGAGTGAAAATTAATAATAATAATAATAATAATA
>CM034703.1:194196679-194250071 GCA_020142125.1 Phrynosoma platyrhinos | reverse complement strand
GTTATGTTTAGATGTTTAGAAGTTTATATGTGATATATGGTTGTATTGTTAGTTTCCTTTGAAGCTGTTTGTGGCTCTCTAGAGACTGATATTCCAGCTTTGCTGGTTTCCTTTGAACATGTCTTCCTTTATTGGGAATTAGACGTGTACTGGGAACTATATCACTATTTTGAAATAAATGAAATACACTGTTTCCCAAATTGCTTCCAAATAGGTAACATCCACTGCTGTTGGTCATGTTTGTTTTGGTAAGGCAGGATTTTAGTAAGGTGTATGCAGCATGTTTGCTCCCACTGGCTCCTCCTGAGTGACCAGATTAACCAGAAATCAAGTGGTTACTATTACATTGAAACCTGGACTCCTGCTCTATTGCTCTCAAACAAGCAAGGATTCTTATACCAAGAACAAGAACAAATTCTGCTTCAGAATCCTGACATCTAAACCAAGGAGCAATTCATAAGCCTGGGTTTTCATAAGCTGTGATAGAGCCTATTCTAGACATGAAGGAGGTGAGTTGACGCATTTGTAACCAAGTTAGGTCCTTAGTTTAGAAGGACATTTTTAAAACATCAGGAGATTTAGATTTTCCATCTCCAAATAGATCAGCAATGTAATAAATGCCTTCCTGTTTCCAGGTTCTATCTGGGATAAACTGACCAGCTCTTGGAAAGTTTGTGTGTAAGAAGGGTTTCGAGGGAGAAGGGTCAGGAGCAAGGACATGCCTCCATTTATTCCAAATTGTGAGAGAATTATGAAGAAAGGGATTGACAATTGCTTTAAGTTTGTGTTTTGTGGTCTGATTATGAAGGAAAAACATTTCTATTGAATTTAGTTTGCCAATTTCCAAACTAACCCATTTTGTGGAGTCATCATCTTTGAACAGTTGTACAATTTGGCTTAATTGGAAGACATGAAAGTAAAGTTTAATATCTGGGGCAGCCAGTCCACCATAGGTAGAGGCAGTGTGTCTGATGTGCTTAGAGAACCTAGGTCTTTTTAAATTAAAAATAAATAGGTTAATTATTCATTATCATTACTCAGAAAGCCACATACTGCCCTGTGCTCTTATTGATGATCTTTGTTTTGGGATGGTACTGTTGATTGTTGCTCTGGAAGCTTTTTTCAGCTGAGGAGTGCAGGTCAATGCTTTAAACCAGGGGTCGGCAAGGTTTTCTTACCTGGGGCCGGTCCGCTGGCCTCCAGGTCTTCTGTGGGCTGAAGGTGGGGTGGGGTGGGAAATGGTGGCGCGTGCGCTTGCGCGCACTCACATGCACACTACACGGAAGTACTGTCCATGCGCGAGTGAGTCGTGGCCGCCATTTTGGCAAACAAAATGGCGGCCACGACTCGCTTGCGCATGCGCAGTACTTGGTGCATGCGCAAATGAGTCACGGTCGCCATTTTGTTTTTCAAAATGGCGGCTGCGGCTCATTCGCGCATGCGCAGGAGTACTGTGCATGCGCAAATAAGTCGCAGCTGCCATTTTGGAAAACAAAATGGTGGGGATCAGCAGAGGCCGGTCCGGAGGCCTCGGGGGGCCGGACGCGGGCCGTAGGTTGCCGACCCCTGATTTAAACAAATGAATACATACTCTCTGACACAAAGGCATGAGTGTCTGCTTATTTGTTCTGATACTAGCAAACTATGTAATGCATCTCAGGAGAGAGAGGAGAAAGAAGATTCTCTGTCAGAAGGGTAAGCAGAGAATATGGCAAACTAAATTTCAGGGTGATCAGTTTTAGTAGTTGAGCAATAAAACTGTTTTTCAGTTATGGAAATACTTTTAAAGAAAAGGGCAGAAAGACAGGCTTTTGTGTGGGCTTTAGTTAAATGTAATGTCTCAAGTTGGACTAGATTTGACTAGATTCAGTGAGTTTGTCTGTCAGTGTCATGTGTCGCAAGTATGTGTGGTATAGTGGTTTAGTGTTGGACCAAGAAAGTGGAAGACCAGGATTCATATTGCCTTAGTAATGGAAACCCACTGGATAACCTTGTGGAAGACACACACTCTTAGCCTCAGAGTCAGGGCAAACCCCCCTCTGAACAAATTCTGCCAAGATGGGTTGGTTGTCTTAGGGTTATCATAAGTCAGAAATGACTTGAAGATACACAACAACTTGTGTATTATCTCTCACATATATACAAAAACAAGTCTCAGAGTGACCATTCATTCTTCCATTGTTGAAGAAAATTTCTGTGGTAGGGAGCAATGAGGGGGACTTTGTTGCTCTCTCCCAGGCAATTGAAGTAAGAATATGCTTCACTTCTGTTTCCCACTTCTAACTCTTCATAGTAGTTTCATTTGATAAAGAACTTTAACTAGCTGTTAAAGTATGCTTTGCTCATTGCTACATCTGTCCATCCTCACAGTCGGACCAAAGAAAGGATGAACTGTGTGATTGCCATTTTTGGACTTCCTTTTTGTATATGGCAGTAAGTGTATATGTTCAACCAGATCCCACCCCAGGATTCTTGAAGAAGCAGCAAAAGCTTATTTTTCTTGTTAGCAAGAAAGCATTAAGCTTCAGGCCTCCTTGCTTGCAGGGCATAGTACTGCCATGGATCCTGCTCGTGTCCTTAGATTTTCTTCCATGAGTAGAATGTTGTGAGCTCAATGTTGTTGTGAGCTGATACAATAATTTTGCAGCTTTGTGGATGCTGCAAGTACTGTGGATGTTGAAGTACTAACTTTGAAGAGTGCCAAAGACCTGCAGTGTGCCTACACTAAATTGTTAGAACAGTTTGATACCACTTTAACTGCTATAGTTCCATTCTGCAAAACATGGGGATTTAAAGTTTCCTGAGGCTCTTAGAATTTCATGCTAGGGAGATCTAGTCCAGTGATTCTGAAACTATGCTCTGCCAGATTCTTGAGACTTCAACTCTCAGAATTCCTGAACCTTAGCCATACTGGCTGGGACTTCTGCAGGACCAAAGAGCAAGAAGCCTGCAGTCTAGTCCACTCTGCTGAACTATGGTTTGATGGAATACTGTGAGAAAGGAACAGAGGATTGCATCAGTTTAATTCTGTAGTGTAGACAGGGACCTAGGTGATGCTTAGGTGTCTGGTCATTAATGTTAGGAAGTTACTTTTTAAAGCAATGACAGTGGGTGTTCAGTAATGAACTAGACCTCACTGTGTAACTACACACACATATATATTAACCGACTGACCACTCAAAAGCACATGCCCCAAGAACTCCTGTTTAGGAGGTAAAGTTGTCAAAATTATTTGAGTGAGATGAAATTATAAAACAGTGTGCTATAGTGGCTTGAGTGCTGAGCTTAGTTTCATGCACAAAATTGTTAAACAGTATTGTATAAAATTTTGGAGATAAGGGTTCAGTTTCCAGCTTGTGTATAAAAACCCACCTTGGGCAAGTCACACACTCTCAGCCTCAGAGGATGGCAGTGGCAAATGCCCTCTGAAGAAATCTGCCAAGCAAACTGGTTTGCAAAAAGCAAAAAGAACAAATAAATGGGTCCTAGAACAGATCAAGCCTGAATTTTCCCTGGAGACAAATATGACTAAACTGAGGTTGTCACGCCTTGGCCACATCATGAGAAGGCATAAATCATTAAAAAAGACAATAATGCTAGGAAAGGTGGAGGGAAGTAGAAAGAAAGGAAGACCACATGCTAGATGGATGGGCTCAATTAAAGAGGTCATGAGTATGAATCTGCAAGAGCTTAGAGGAATAGTGGAGGATAGTCAGTCTTGGAGATATCTTGGAGATTGACTTGAGGGAGGTTAACAACAACAACAAAGGATTGCCATAAGCCAAAAAATAACTTGGAGGCAGACAACATCAACTTCAGAGGAATCTGTGGTGTTAAATCAGTCCACTAGATGGAGCAGAAGCTACAGTTGTCAGATGGTGTAGGCAGGGAATAGTCACTTTGCAGAACTGAAGACTGGAATCAGTGTGTTAACACTACTTCCCTGTTTCCTGTGTTTGTGTAGCTAATAAAAGCATAGGGAGAATGGCTTAAAGTGGGCATATGCTAATGTTTGTAAATGTACTTCATTTAATACTGTTAAGGCTTGGTTTAGATTACAACCTGTTGATTTTTTAAAAAGAGCTATTACCATTACAATGTGAAAAAGTGCCGTGTGATAATCTTAATATCTAATGTCTAATAAAATAGAGGTAGGTATACTATGTTATGTCCTCATTGCCAGGTGTAGAGAATTGGTGGGTGGGAGTCTAGGTACAACCCAGATCCCCTCCCCCAAATACATTTTAATGGTTCTGGGGATATCATCCAAACACAGGTCTCTGATTTAGTATTTATCTTTTTAACATAGGGAGGTTGAGCCTCCCTAGTCCAAAATTCTTGGGACTAGGAGTGTTTTGGATTTCAGATATTTTTGGATTTTGGAATACCTTTAATTGCATATAAGTACATAATGGGATTTTTTTGGAGATGGAACCCAAGTTTAAATACAGAATTCTTTTTTGTTTCTTATGCATGGTTTATACATAGCCTGGAGATAATTTTATATAATATTTTAAAATAATTTTGTGCATGAAGCACAGTTTGTGTATATTGAACTATCAGAAAGCAAAGGTGTCACTGTCTTAGCCACCCATGATAAAAGCTTTGGTATATGGAATATTTTGGAATTCCAGATAAGGGAGACACAACTTGTACTTAAAAAAAGAGATGTTATTAAATTTCTTTTTAAAATGCTAATATGTCTGGTAATGGTATTTTGAAAATCCATTGATTTGATAGCTTTTATAGTATCTCTTATATTTCTTCATATTTTTCAGGACTGATAATGCATTTTATTATTGTACAAACACTGGTGGTGGAGGAGTCAGTCATGGCTCTAGGACCGTGTTGGCAAACCAATGGCATGCATGCCAGAGATAGCCTGCGTAGCCATTTTCCCTGGCACTCGGAGTGGGGAAGAAGAGGAAAAGGCACGTGCCTGTTCCTCCTCCTCTTGGGCCTTTAGCTGCCTCCAGAGATTTATGCTTACAAATATGCAAAAGGCACAGGAAGGTGCAGGGGGAAAGAAGTCCCACCCCAGAAGTCTCGCCCCCATAGGGCAGAAGTCCCACCTCGGAGGTCCCATTCCCCCAGGAAGTCCTGCCTCTGGCATGGGGTTACACCAAGTGTCAGAAGGCCATTTAGTTTGAGCACTTGGTGCCTAAAAGGTTTGCCATCACTGCTCTAGGATTTACTCTTTCTTATGGTTTACAGTGTTCTTTAATAAATATTATTTTGTTTACTGAGTAGAGGGCTTTAGTGAGCACTCTTCTTTCATTTTTGGGGAGCAGCTTGAACTGATTCACAAGGGCAAGAAAGAAAATGGGTTAAGGGTTGTTTATGAGACTTGTTTGGTCTGCCCTCCAGATGTTCCACAGTTGGACCTGCTCAGTGCTTGCTTGAGTGAAATGCTTAGAATAAGAAGGGGTGGGAAAACAAGAGCACACTTTCCTTAACCACAAAGTGAAAGTGGCTTCTGGGTGAATCACTGTGGTTTATAAAGAGTGGAGCAAATGAATGTAAATGGCCTGTGTTACTTTTACTGGCAATATGTCTGTTTTGAGTAAATTAATTATCTTTTTCAGTTAGCAGACTGGAAGAGAGGGAAGCAGAATTAAAGAAGGAATACAATGCTCTTCATTCAAGGCATACAGAGGTAGGTAACTAAATATTCCTTTGAGGTGTGTTAGAGACTTGATGCATAGGCAGTAATGGCTCAGAGGCTTGGTGATAAAGATATCAAGACAGTTTCTTCTGTATCAATCTTCGCCAAGGGATTTCTTTGCATTTTTGCTTTGAGCTTTTGGAAGCTTGTTTGAAGCCAGTCCTGCAGATATATTTTAAAATCCCTTATATGGAATTGAAATATTGCAGCAGAACCAGATATGAACATCATCAAAATAATGGACTGAGGAGCAAAAGAGATGGCGGGTAAGGAGTGGCTTGCTGCCACCCCTTTGCTTGCCAGATCGGAGCTGTGGCAACCGCACGCTGCGGCCCTGATCCAGTGTTTTTCTACCTCCAAAAGAAGCAGCAAAATGCTGCTCCTTTTAGGAGTGGAAAAAGGCCCCCCCTTGTCGTGGGGGCGATGTTTTTTTTCCTGTCTATGCAGTGTGGGATGTGTGGTTGCTGCACCTTAGAAATACTGTTTCGGTGCCTGCTGCGCGATCAAGCTGGTGGCATGACGCCGCTTGAGGGTGGCATTGGGGTGTGTGGTATGCATACACCATGCCACCCCATGCCAGCATATAATGCCGGTTTCTTCAGCCTGAGTCTCATATTCATTGAAATGATTGGATGTGGGGTGGGAAAGGACACCCGCTAGTAAAATGCTTAATTCTTAAAATGCCTATGGATGAGCCCTTGGGAGAAAGGGACTACTGTAAACTGCCTCAAGCACAGATGGGAAATTTCTAGCTTTCAAGATGTTACTGCACCTTAACTTCCGCTACTTGGGTTCGTAGCATGGCAGAAATTCAGTTGTGCTCCTCTGATTATATCCAGATCTGTGCAGAGAGAAAGTAGAAGAGGATTTTTGAAAGCCTTTAAAATGCCTGTGGCATCCATTGGTTTGGCTTAGAGGAAGTGGGAAACCTGTGTTTTCCACTAGCCTTGTTTGTACATCAGTTGCCATGACCAAGTTGTGTACTATTGCGCACAGCCTATTCATTGGCATTTCAGTTCTCCAGGTCCTGAAAATGGGTAAACTAACTAGAATTTTAAAGCATACTGTGACATCCAAACCCTTCAGGCTCCTAGTTTATTGCACCCTTTACAATCCAGGATTGTAGACCAGCGGTGTCATCTTGGCTTAAGAGTCCCAGCTTTCTGGGGAACAAGTAATTATGTGCCTGGGGTGAAATATCACATTAAGCTTTCACTTTCCTGTTGATTTACTGATTTTTGCCAGGGAGAGAGGGCAAATCGCAAGTCATAATGTGCTAGAATCCCTGCTTACTCTGGAGTGTGAAAGGACACACATTTGTATGATAACTCCATACAAATGTGTGGGGTCAGTTCATTTTATCTGTTTTTTTTACTAAAAAAAAGTAGGTTGGATTTTTAAAACATTTATCACATCTATTTTGTTTAAAGCTTCTCAGAGAAGCACTTGGTAATGAGCAGTCGTTTTTTAACGCTGTGCTGACACACCTGATTAGGTATCGTATCCCAGTATGGGCTCTATGGTTTTAGACTTCAGTACAAATATTCTCTATTCTTTTGCATATTTGTAAGCATAAATCAAGAAAAGGAAATATGGTCAAGTTTGTGTATATTGTGTAAAAAAAAAAGAAAAGAATATCTGCCGGAGAAACACAAATTCAGGACCAAGCAAAGCTGAATTTATGATTTGTGTTACCGGTAATTATTTAAATATACAGCTTGTGTTTTGTTTTTATTTTTCTATTGGTGTTTTTGCCATTTTAAGGCCTCCTGACTTGGCAGATTTCTAGATCAGGTCAAATGAAAATTTTGCGAGTCTTCAGCATTTGGTCTAGCATTTCTTGGTAAGTCACTCTGGATGCAACAGAGATGTGGACTAATGAGTGTAGAAAAACTAGCCTTTTAAAAGATAACAGTTTAAAAAAAGATGACAGTAGCCACTCCCACACATTTGAATGTTTCGATCTTTGAAAATATGTGGGATTCCGCAGAATGTGCCTGTCACACAGTTTCTGTGCTTAGTATCTTCATAACCTAGCTTCTTCACTGCTCTCCTTAAGAAAAGGTTTTTTTAAGCATTGTTTAGTTTTTTAACAGAAGTAAAGTCTGTATAGTGGGTTAAGTTGAAACTTCATGAGCCTTATCATTTAAAATAAGCATTGTAAAGTAGCTTTATATTTTTTGCTTTAAAAATAAAAAAGACATTTACAAATAGTACTTTCATCAGCACTGATGGTTGTTAGAAAATCCTTACCATTAAAAATTTGTGAATGAAAAATACATGCATTTTTCATAATAACAGTGACCAATCAAATACTTTCCTCTAGCATAACATCTTCAGTAAACCACCCCTAAGTACCTTATATATTGAATAGTCTCCTGACAAATCTTGGCATAATCAGAGTGGACATACTAAAAATATAACATCTGTGAAGGTAAATATTTTTCTTGAAAGCTGGAGTGAGGAAATTGTGTGTGCATGTCATGGTTGGAAAATTGCAATGAACATTGTTTCTTGCCAGTCTTTCTTGTTCCTTAGGGAAATTGTGTGGGATTATATTTATTTTAATCTTGTTTTTCAGACAATGGTTGTCTCCCTAAATAGCTTATGTTAATCATTTTGTACAGTGCTAGTACTGAGAAATAAATGAAAAAGAGGCATAGGACCTGTCTTCAAGCTCATACATTAAAAAATCAGAACACACATGGGAAAGGGCATGGATATTTGTGTGCACCAAGACATTTATTAGCAAGAATCATAATATTAATAGGAAATGAGAATCTCCACAAATGAAGATACAATCAAATAATGGTCACAGAGAAGCTCCGAGCCAATTAAAGGGGGTGTGAGTGGAACCAAGATCAGCAGTTACTCTTTTTTAGAAATAATAATAATAATAATAATAATAATAATAATAATAATAATAATTTATTTTTATCCCGCCCCTCTGCACAACGCCACCGGGGTGGCTTACAACATTAAAATATATTGGTTGCTGTATTCCCATATTATCTTGTTTGACTAATCTTTGGTTCTAGCATCATAAATTGAAATAACACTCTGCATTCTTGGACGACACGTAGCCTGTTATTACAGTATAAACATGATCTGTGTTCTGAGTTTACAGTGGTTAAAGTATTATCCCTGAGAGGGCTGCAGTCATCAGATAGCCACATATTAACCTCACCTGGGAAGGTACTAGTTGGAAAACAAAACTTTAAAAGCCAAATAAAAAGTGGTCTTGAATCTGCTCCTGGCACGTAAAGAGGCATCTGCTTGGAGGTGAGAGAAGATACAGTCTGGACAGAAGGGAAGTGAATTGACAGACGGGCTGTCCTTACACTCTCAGTGAAGATATAGTGTAGTCAAGATTTAGAGGAAAAGAGAGTATGGGACATTTTGCTACCTTGAACAAAGGAACTGAGCATAGTCTATTCTTCTCAAGTTCATCCTACTAATGACTCTACAAGGTGATTCAGGCACAAATGTAAGAGTGGTATGGACCAGGTTCCAGGGACTATTCTCCAGGCTGCTTTTCTTTTTCTTCCTGCTTCATGTATTTCAAAGACAAGGAACCTAACACTGCACATTGCTTTGGCAATCTCATAATGAGAATAGCACACTTGCACCTGTACACGCTCTGGCAACCTAGAGACTGGAAGCACTGGCATCTTGTCTGTCTGTCTGTCCTCACCCAAAAATACAGTTTTGGAGGTCCCATGGCCTCTCTGAGATTAATTTATAGATGGAAACAATTGGTAGAAAAAAGAAAAAGAAAAAAAGAGAACCTCTGGAATAAAGCATCTAGGCCTTGTTCACAAGGTGATTATGTCCAGAAGGCCTCTGGGACCATTAATCAGCTTGTAAACATGGCACATGCTTCTTGTTTCAAAGGCAAATCTCAGGGGAGTATTGGTTTGTTTTTTTTGGCCACTCCACCATTGAAGTATGTTTGTAGCCAAATACAGGCAAGGCTGTATGCTGCTCATCTCTTGCTATAGACAAGTGGTTGCGGGTTTTTACAAAAGTCCTCCTGAGACGACTTGCTTCCTAAGCTTCCCTCAATAACCTTGTCACTTTTGTGAACTCTAAGTGAACAATCCAAGAGAGGATCTTTGAGAAGTCCAAGGGAGTTAATAAGATAGTTTCTCTTTTGGTGGCTCCTGTTTTGGTTTTATTTTATGGAAGTTTCTAGTTTTGATTCAGAACCATGCCAGTTAATATTGATTCAGAACCATGCCAGTGGCAAGAAGGAATGTGTGACAGTGCAGTTGGTATATGGGACCTTGCCTATATATCTAGCCAGTATATGACTCTAAGACTTAAAAACCGTTTTTAGAACTGCTGATACATGATTTGGCAACTATTGTCCTGGCTTGTATGTGAGCATGGAGAAGTAATCATTTAATGTAGATTAAAACCCACTGAAGATCTCCACATCAGGGAGCTTGTAGTAGTGTTGTATATGAATCTTGGCTTCCACATTTACCAGAGAGTATAGCATTTTCCTCTCTGTAAAGTTTGGGTGTTGGACTGTGATTCTGGAAACCAGGGTTCAAATCCTGACTTGGACATGTAAACGCAGTGGCTGACCTTGGGCAACTTGTACTGTCTTGGCTTTAGAGGATGGCAGTGTCAAGCCCCTTTGAAGGAACTTGCCTAGAAAACTCTGTGATAGGGTTGCCATATGTTGGAAATGACTTGAGGGTACACAACAACAACAGCAACAAATAGTATGTATGTTTGTGTGTGTTTTGCAGAGTATTTGGTGTAATAAGACTTCTGGTACGATTGGAAGTCCTGTCTGGTGGCATTACTTTAGCATCCTGAATGAACAAATGAGTGATAATTCAAAGATAGCTGTGTTTATCAGGGTTGGTATGCAAAGGGATACTTCTGCACTGTAGAAATAATGCCCTTTGACATCAAACTGCCATGGCTCTATCCTACAAAATCCTAGGATCTGTAGTTTTGCGAGGCATCAGCGCTTTTTGGCAGAGAAGGCTAAAGACTTTGTAAAACTACAAATCCCAGTTTCCTTAGGATGGAGCTATAGCACTTAAAATGGTGTGAAACTGCATTATTTCTACAGTGCAGATGCACCATGAGAGAAACTAATAAGAAGCTTATTAGAGGGTGTGGCCATCTTGGGAAGCCCCAAGAACTGGATTCCATCCCTGGCCCTGAGGTTCCCCAACCCTGTCCTAAAGCTTTCGTCTCACCTTGCATGGTGTATCTTGGGATAAGATCTTATTAAGGTAGAAGTATTTTTCCTCCAAATGTTGTGCATTATTATATATGGGGGTACCCCCCCAAATTTCAAGAGAATTAATTGATATCTTCTGGTCTTTTGTGTTTGGAGCAAAAGATGTTCCTCTCTATGGTGGAGCAGTGAGAAAAAACATGGTTTTACTTGTAGTTCTAAGTAGGGTGTTTGCTCCTACATCTTGTTCCAACTATCCAAGGAACAGATACTTGCTTTTGAAGTATCTGGAACGCCCTATTTCCATGCTGTTTTGAACAATAATTATTTTTCTTTTTAAAAATTTGGCTAAGTGTAGGCAGGAAATGCAGATTCAAGGATACTAAATTAGAACTTTCCCGCGAAGGATAACATGGGATAAGGTAAATAATAGTATCCTTCATATATTTTAAAGATGGTTAACATCTTGGATAGGACAGTGAGGTTCAGAGGGACTTGAAGAATGGTGTAAACAGACCTATGTAATGAGTGATGATTAAAAATAGGATTAGCGTATTTATGAGGCAGAGCCAGCATGGTATAGTGATTTGAGTGTTGGACAGATTGGAGACCAGGATTTGATTCCCGGCTTGGTTGTGAAATCCACTGGGTGACCTTGTGCAAGTCACATACTCTCAGCCTCAGGGGAAGACAATGGCAAAACTTCTCTGAACAAATCTTGCCAAGAAAACCCCATGATAGGTTCGCTTCAGGGTTGCCATAAGTTGGAAATGACTTGAATACAAACAACAACAACAACATGAGGCAAACAAGTTAAGTTGAGGAAAGCACCCATGGGCTCAGGGCTGTAAAACTATGCTTTGGATGAGTGGGGACCAGAGCACTTTACATTACACCAATACAAATGCCCTGATTGCGGACCTGTCTCTGCTTTTGACTTCCTTTCTTGAGGAAATTAAGGAGACTCTTTACACTCATTTGCATCTGCTGCTGACATAGGTGAGGTGTGTGTCTGTTTAAATCTTTGTTTCTTACTGAGTGACTTTCCAAATCTATCATTTTAGTATTTAAACTGACATTTCTTTTATAGTTAACAAGATCAGTTTTAATAGAACAACAGTCCATGATACCTGAACAGTAATTATGTTGGACAACTTTTTTGATTTTATTACTTATGCCATCCTTACAGTGTTGTAAATGTACTCACATTAGAATGATATTCTTAGGTCACATTCAGATAGAAGACTAGTTATGCTAGTGATTAGAAAGCAGTCTGATGCTATTTCATCTCTATCCTTCATGGATTATCTTCAGTAACAAGAAAGACAGAAGTACTGCATTTTCCGGTGTATAAGATGACCCGGCGTATAAGACGACCCCCAATTTTTCCAGTCAAAAATATAGAGTTTTAACACCTCTATCCTCCTTATCCTTATACCTGGCGTATAAGACGACCCCCCACTTTAACCACAGATTTTGCAGGTAAAAAAGTAGTCTTATACGCAGGAAAATAAGGTCGTTATGGAAGAAAAATAGAGGGTTCCAAGTGGAGGATGATGCTGTATTAAGACCTTATAAAATTTAGCAAATGGAAAAGCTTACTGTGATGGAAGACTCATAATATTGCAGCAACCCTTAAGAGCAACATTACAATTTAATAATAACAATAATCCACTTTTTTTTAAAAAAACTTGAATTTAAGAAAGCCTTTTATTCCTGCCTAAGTGTATTCCCCTACATTTCTCCTGTTGAAATTATTTTGTTAGTTTTGGCCCAACTCTCCAAACTGTTAAGGTCATTTTGAATTCTGATTCTGCCTGCTGGGTTATTAGCCACCCCTCCTAATTTCTGTTGTCTGCACATTTGATAAGTGTGCCCTGTAATCCATCTCCAAGTTATTGATAAAGATGTTGAATAGCACTGGGCCTAGGACACAACCCTGTGACATCCTGCTAGTCACTTCTCTCCAAGATAAAGAGGAGCCATTGGTGAGCACTCTTTGGGTTCGGTCTGTCAACCAACTACAGACCCACCTAACAGAATAATTTAATTTGAAATCTGCTTTATTCTTTTCTGGTTGTGTTTTTCACTGCTCATACTCATGCTTAAAAAGTAACAAAGATGAACTAAGCTATAGTTAAAAAAATAAATCAAAATTCAGTACAAACTAGCAGGTGTCAAGGGCCATTTTAGTTGGCATTTGCTGAACACATATATACCATCCATTTGCAACAAGATTCCTTTTTAATCTTTGAATGTGGTTTACTTCTCATCATATCTTGTGGTTTTTATCTATGAATAATAAGCTGTTGTTGGGTAGGCAGCATAAACATTGACCATGATGTTCACACTCTTAAATCAGGCATGGGCAACAGTGGATGGACTGGAGGCAGTTACCCCCCCCAACCCTAGTTGCACATCTCACCATGGTACTTCTCTCTCTTCCTCTTTTTCTTTATGGCCAAATCCTGCCCAAAATGCCAACCAGTAGTGAGGTGATATCACTTGCAATTGCCATTTGGTAAGGTATGGCCAGGAAAGGATTTATTTGGGGGAAGTAGAAGTGAGGAAAGATGGTGTTGTGCATTTTCACACATTTTCAGGGGTAAACATGTAGTGTGTTGATGCTCAGAAATGCCTAAAATGTAATTTTGACATGCTTTCTGTTAACTGAAAACCATAACATAACAAAGCCTGCTACTGTAAGCAATGCATGTGAAATAGATGCATGCTACAGGAAAATGGATTCCACTTCAACATTAGAAGGCACTTCCTGACAGTAAGGGCTGTTCAATAGTGGAACACTCTCCTTTGGAGAGTGGTGGAGTCTCATTCTTTGGAGGTCTTTAAACAGAGGCTGGGTGGCCATCTGTCGGGTATGCTTTGATTGAGAGTTCCTGCATGGCAGGGGGGGTTGGACTCGATGGCCCTTGTGGTCTCTTCCAACTCTGTGATTCTGTGACTTCATGGCTACTTAACTCACACACCGGATAGGTTGGGTTAGATTGCTGTGGTCAGTTTCCCAAAGAACCCATCTTAAAAAGTCTTGAGACATTCTTGAACTACAGTTCTTTAGACTTGCTTTGTGCACTTTGTCCTTGTGTACATTTGCCTAAATATTCTAAAGACACAGAGTCCTGTCTGACCTTGGAAGCTAAGCAGAGTCAGCCCTTGTTAGTGCTTTGATGGGAGAGCCATCAAGGAATCTTCTTTTGAGTTCTGCTGACAGCAGCAGGAAGGTCAGTGGAACTGCCCTGTGGGAACCTAGCTGCGGTGTTTTCAGGTTTGATATGTTAACGATCTCTTTTTATAGCTTTGCCTGTGAGCAACATTGGGCAGATTTATGTATTTAATGGTGAGGTATGAATATTGATAAATCCCATTATTTTTTTATCTCTCACCTTACCCCATATGTAATGATGTTTAATTAGGGATAAACAAGATGGTCACAGGTCATGCCTTCTATCAGCATGCAAGATCCTAAGGAATCATTTAAATTGGCAGCTAGTGACTATGAAACTAGCAATATCATCAGCAAGATAAGGCCTCTGGTTAAAAGAGTAGTTACTGATGGTGGTAAATGTGGTTTCTTCTGATTTTCTTTCTTTTTAAAAATTTTTGGCCCTGGTAATGAAGAGCTACTTTTTCATCAGCTTAGAGGTTAATCTAAATTGACCCTGAAGGCTGGAAAAGCAATGTTGTGGCATATTGATTGACATAATGTGAGATAATCTGATTTGATGGTATATACAGCTATAAATAGCTTGAAGATATATTTGGACTGGGTAGAGGTATCTATCATTTCATTTCTAGAAGAGTTTGTGTTCAAGATTTATATTTTTAATTTTAAGGTTATATATTCCTTTACAGTTGGCCAAAGAGGTTGAAATATATTTTCTTTACCCCTTAGTCTCTGAGACATTTTTTTAAAAAAGCAAAAACAGCTGATAGTGTGTTCTGAGTCCTTTGGACATGTCATGGATCTTGCCCTACATCAAGGCTAGGAATTAGTAATGCTTCCTTAAAGACACTCCTCAAACATACAGGGGAAAAATACAGCTGAGTGTGTGGATGAATTTAAGTCTTTTGTACGTGGAAGGGCAGCTAACAACAACAAACATTGAATTTGGGCAAATAGTGCACAGCTGTTGTGAAGTGATGTAGCTGAATCTGTTATGAGAAACGTCTGCTATGTTTCTCTTAATTCCAATTTAATTTATTTATTAAGATTAAAAAAATATTCCCCTTCCTCTTCAGTTTACTGTGGAACTGGGTGCTTTAGTGTAGAAATCAGTGAAGCATCAGAGAGTACATGTATGTGAAATTGGTTTGGCAGTGGTCCAGTATGATTGAGATTGTGATACACAAAAGCAATAGGATGAGATGTCAGATATAAATAGTTCCTCCTCTTCCCCCTCCCTCACTGTGATACACAAAAGCAATAGGATGGGATGGCAGATATAAATACATATAAATTTGGCCATTTGCTAAGAAACTTTTTTCATTTCCCTACTTTAAATGTTTATTGCTTTAAGAAACAATACAGTATAGGAGCTGGTGAAGTGACTACTTCTGTGTGCTGTTCCTAGGTTCTGATTTCTCAGAGCTGTGGCTCTATATATTTCGCTGGTCAGATGTAGTATTATGCTCCCCCGTCTCTTTTTTTGCATAGTAGAGGTCAAGATTGCATTTTAAATATACAAATGTTTTTTGTAATGCATGGTTATTAACCTTTGGCTCTTCATTTGTTTTGGACATCAACTTTCAGAATCCCTGACCACTACCTATGCTGGTTGATGCTTCTGGGAGTTGATGTCCAAACCATCAGAAATTTCAGGGGTTGGGAACTACTTCTGTAATGTCTAAGTGTGTGTGTGTGTGTGTGTCAGTCTTTGGGTCCCAATTTGTTCTTCTGGGATTCTATAGGCACCCATTCCCTATTTCCCCTGAGATTGTTTGGTGGTTTCCCAGCTTTTGTATATTTTAGTATGATCCTCCTCCAAAGGCTAGAATGCCTCTGCTTAGTTACCGATAGTAAGAATTTTAAGCTAAAATATAGCACTATGTTTTCTCCCACACTTTTGACTTGTCCCTACTGGAAGCTGAGAACTTTTCTGAAATTGCATTTAACTAAAAGCTTTCCCAGTCTTGGTCTAAACTCAAGTAATTTTGATTTATCTATATTAATGGTTTCAGAACAAACCTCAGTTTGCCAGATTCAGGTGCTAATGGGGAACTGTGAAATGATGCTTAAAATGGGCAGTGAAAACTTCTGATCTTCTCACAGATATGGAAGGAGGAAGGAGAGTATCCGAGACCCATCACGGCTCACTCATCTAGTAGGAATTGGGGTTTGCTGTTTGGTCTGAACTGAACTTTTTGTTTGTAGACACATGTGGTGAAAATACTTATTTTGTGGAGGTTTTCTCACTTTACTCTGACATCGATTTCACTCTGTCTCTTGACTTCTTATTCTGTTGACATGCACTTGTGCGACAAATTCTATAATGTCCTATTGAAACTATATATTTTTGTATAAGTTTCTGAGTAACAAATTGACTGCTTACACTGAAATAATAACTGTGAAACCCATTATGACTGCATTAAATGATCAACTGATCACTTTATAATGTCTGGTTGTTAAGTTTAGGTTGCTGGGAGGGGGGAATAACACAGGCACTATAAGAAACAAAATTAACTTCAATTGTAAAATGTTTCACGAGAGCCAGTGTGGTGTAGTGGTTTGAGCGTTGGACTGTGACTAGAGATCAGAGTTCAGTTTCCCGCTCAAGCATAAAAACCCACTGGGTGACCTTGGGCAAGTCACACATTCTCAGCCTCAGATGATGGCAATGGCAAACCCCCCTCTGAGGAAAATTATCAAGAAAACCCTGTGATAGGTTCACTTTAGGGTTGCCATAAGTAAAAAATGACTTGAAGGCACATGCCAACAACAATAACAACAACAACATGTTTCATAAACCTGAATTAAGGTAATACAGTATGCCATAAAATGGAATATATTTAGTATCTTGAGATGAAGTTTCTTCCAGGGAGGTGGAGAGCATATGTTTATTAAATAGGATGTTTTTAAAAATAATGTTAAGTTTTATTTCCCCTTTCTCAATAACAGATGATTCATAATTACATGGAGCACCTGGAAAGAGCCAAACTTCATCAGCTGACAGGGGCCGATCAGCTAGAGCCTGTCATGCACACTAGGATTAGGTAAGCTCTGCTCTTCTTTGTCTGAAAATGGACTGCCTGTTTTTTTCTTCTGCAGGACTTTATCTTCTTTGAATAAATTGGAACAGTTTGATATATTTCTGGGGAGCTAAGGACTATATGGAAGTTAGGGCAGGGAATGGTTTTACTGTTGGCACAGTTCAAGGCCTGGATTCAACTATCTGCTACCTTCTTTAGGCTAAAGGGTGTGTTCACCCAGGTCTGGTAGGACCCGTTTCCTCTTTTGTTCTCAAAACATGGACGCAAGCTGCAAGAAAAGCATCAGCTTTTAAAGGATTTGAAATAATTGAATTATGTTTGCATGAGTGCATCTGCTTTTGGGCACATGTTCACAAGATGGCATTTTCTGACTATATTATGTAAATGTCACAGCTTTCTATCCAATGAACTGGAGACAAGCTACAAAGGTTTGAAGTAGCAGGGAGGAGAAAGCTGTAAACAAGCTTGCTTGTGTCTTTAGGCTGCAGCATCAATGCCGGCAAGAAGAGAAGCAATTCTGGTGGTTTTTTCTCCCCTGTTAGGTGGGGGAGGAGAGCGAGGTGATGTCATTTTGCTTTGGAGCTGCTGCGGAAGAGAGTGGAAAGCTGCTGCCGATGGCATTGTTTTTGTGGCAGCCTCTGAATGACAGACTCTCACTACAGAGATACTCCCTTGTCCCCGGTGTAGCCTTGGTTATTGCATTTCACCATGCCAGCACAGCGCCATGAGTCCTGGATGCATGCTGCTATTTGTGTTTGGCTTCGTTGGCGGGGCGGTGGTCATTAATTCAGCTATACTAGTCTCTCTTTCTGTTTTGCTGCTTGTGCACTTTTCTATATCCACTGGCGTGCCAGCTCTGACGCAGAACTTACCAAGGATTCTCAGGTATTCAGTTCACAGAACCTCTGCTGGTTTTTTATTCTTTGTTCTTAGCCTCCTTGTTATTTCTTTTCTTGGAAAAGATGTTGGGGGGGGGGAGGGAAGGTACAGGCAGAAAATGCTTATCTCATGCCCAAATATGGCATTCGTTAGCTGTCCTAAATCACAAAAATGCCCATTTTAAAACATAAAATGAAATTCCCATTGTGCATTCTCTGAGACTACAACGGCAGTTGTATTCCTGAGAAATCTATTGGCACTTTTTTGCCGTTTGTGATACCGTAATGATAAGAGAGGCTGAGTAAAAATTTTACGGACAAAGCTTATACTGTATTCACTATATTGTCAGGTGTTTGACTGATACTGGACAACCTTGCTTCTGCAATAGTTTAGGCCTTTCAATTATTCAGTCTGTATTTTAATTCTGAAGAATCTGATGGTGGATGATCTGTCAAAAGCAAACCATTCCAATTTTGTCTTTGCATCTTTTTTTGTAAATTTATTTTTTAAATACAAGCACATTTTTAGAATATTAAAGTGAACAAATTAGATATAAATTAGATATAAAAATTAAATATAAATTACACATTTATATACATATGCTTAGTAGTATGCTCCTCATCTCCTGCATATTACATGCCATATGTCTTTTCTATTACTGTATTTTATAAACTGCTTAATGTGTTATGTGCAACAAAGCTGTGTTCATATAAGGTTGTAACATATCCCGAAAACCTAATTTCTGAAAACTTTTTAAAAAACATTAAACTCAACTTTGTACAAAACTTCATCACATACTATATGTTTTAATTCATCTATAGGCCAGAGTTTGCCCTTAAAGTAAGCATTAGAGTACACTTTTTACAATTCAGCAATATTGTTTTCTGACTAGAATATATTACATGATATCATTTTGTTAAGAGCTCAATTTTTTTTTCATTTTGCCACTTCTAAAAAAATTCAATATAAAAATTAACTAAGGGCCTAAGCAGATTGCCAGAAATAGTGCACATTAAATTGAGGCACTGCCCTGGCTCAGTGCTAGGGAATCTTGGGAATTGTAGTTTTTTCTGAGACATTGAGCCTTCTCTGTCAGAGAGCTCTGGTGCCACAATAAATTACAGTTCCCATGATTCCCTAGCACTGAGCCAGGGCAGTGCCTCAATTTAATGTGCACTATTTCTGGCAGTCTGCTTAGGCCCTAAGTTGCATGCATGTCTTTCACAGAGCTTTAACATGACTAGAAAAGCATGTGCCATAATATTGTCCTAAGATTAAATCATCCATTTATACTGGCAGGAGTAGGAGGAGACACAGTATAGGCTCCTTCCATGTGACATCAAATATCATGTCATGCTGGAAGTACTCAGTTGGCTGAAAGTCTTTGGTGGCATCATAGGAATCTTAAGAACCCAATCTGGTTAGATTTAATTTAATAGTAGAATAAACGTAAATTTCACAGATTGTGAAATAAAGAAGGCTCAATTAGGAAGACTATGTCAAATAATTCACAAAAAAAGCAGAGCTTTCATATTAAGGGGTAGCTGTGTGGTACCTTTGTGTGTTTAAACATTTTGATATATTAAGTTGAATGTGGATATCTGAAGATAGGAAATAAAAGGCAACTGAAATAATAGCAAAACTCAAAATTGCACAGATAGGGGGGATATACAGCTGATGGCAACATGTTTCCCAGGCTCCATACAGTAGGTGTCCAACACTAGCACAGTTGTAACTTAGATTTATCATGTTTGTATGCTTGTAATATGGAAGAAGAGGAATTGTGCAAGCACAAAGCTGGCTCCTGGTATGTGCCAGACTGTGGTTTAGCATTGCATGTGAGTTGGTTAGGTAGTGAAATAATGTGTAAGTGTTTAAAATATTTGGTTGAATTGGAACACGTTGGTACCAGTTTTAAGACTCCTTTGGTTAACTATTTTGAATCAAAAATAAAACATTCTAAAGTGTCTGTAACCTAGTGTAATGATTGAAGGTTAGACTAGAAATTCTAAAGTATTTGTAGCCTAGTGTAATGATTTGAAGTTAGACTGGGAAGCCAGGAGTTGAATTCCTGCTGATCCACAGAAAGTCAGTGGTGGACCTTGGGTAAATCCAAACTCTCTTAGCCTAAGAGAAACCTTCTCTGAATAAACCTTGCCAAGAAAACTCTAGGGTTGCTGTAAGACAGAAGGCCTTTACAGACTGCCAGAAATAGTGCAACTTGAAGCCACTTTAACTGTCTTGGCTCAGGGCTAAGGACTCATGGGAGCTGTAGTTTGTTGTAGCACCAGAGCTCTCTAACAGAGAATTCTCATTGTCCCAGAAAAAAAATACAATTCCCATGATTCCCTAGGACTGAGCCAGGACAGTTAAAGTGGCCTCAAGCTGCACTATTTCTGCAGTCTGTAAAGGCCCAGAGTTGCCTTTAAGGCATATAACAACAAATAAATATATGCATACAGTATCCAAAAAGTCAGATTGCTTCCTTGATTTTTGTTCTTGAAACTGAGGGTTTCTCCAAATAGTTACCATTAAAAAATCACAAAGTCAGTTTTTAACTTAAGTGATTGTTAATGGTGTAGAAGAAGTGCTTGCTCTTCAAAGGAAAAATATCGGCATGCCCATATGTGTACACGCATACATGTTCTGACTTCTGCAGGGATGTGGAATTACAGGAAGATGTTGTCCTGTAGCTGCTGCCCACCCACAGTGGCTCAGCTTCATGGTATATTTGACCACACTGTTACCTAGTTGGATTGTCTGTCATTTTATTTGGTACCAACATAGTATGTGTGCTGTTTGCCTGAAAAATACCCAACTGTTTTCAACGATCCTGTTAAAGTGATAGGGTTTAAGCCTAGAGGTGTAACAGTAACGACGAGGAAGTACAATTCTGTGCACAGGCTAAATGAATTTGTGCATATATTTGATTATTTTGAGTATTTAGTATGCATTCTTACATGTCTGCAGGCTTCAGAATACTTATAAAAATGCTAAAGTGGCAAAGACATTAATTGGAGCTATGGGGAAGGGCACAGCTATGCAGGCCAACACCTGAAAAATCTTTCTTTTCAAGGTCGTCCAGCATGCTACACCTTGGCAAATGCTCGTTTGTGTCTCTCAAAACTGCTCTGTATCACAAAAATACAGTAGATGTTCATTTTTTAAATAATGTTTGTTTAATTGTAATTTTAGCATTGGGTTGGGGGGGTTGGGAAGGGATTAATTTTTTAATTCTGTTGTATTCTATATATTTTTATTGTTGTAACCCACCCGGATTCTTTGTGATTGGGCGGGCTATAAATACATAAGTTGTTTTTGTTGTTGTTGTTGTTATTATTATTATTATTATTTTATATTAAGCTGAAAGAATTTTTGATCTGTCAGCTTGAGCCAGAGTTAAATTTTTGGATAGGTATAATGTGAACAGAACTGGATAGTATTATCCGTCTGAGGTAAATTTAATTCTATATGACTGAGCCATTTTTTAAATGCTTGTTAAATGTATCCCCCCACCCCCCTGAAATCCTTGGCAGCAATTTGGCTTTATCTAACACTCTGTTGTAAAGAGGTTGATATTACATCCTATTGTAAATATATATTTTGTATCCTAAAGAGACAAGAGTTTCTTACTCAGGACCCCCCTCACACAGGAATGTCCTGTCACCTCTTGTCTGCATAAAAGTATACTGAAAAATTGTTGGAAACTTGTGAAGTAGTATAAATATAAGTGAACCTTTTTCCTATGCAACTCTGGTGTGCTAAAAAAAAAAAAACTACTTGAAAAGGATTTGAATGCTTTTCACCACTTTTATCAAAAGATCTGTTCAGTTATGCAATTATTTTATTAAAATGGTCACTTTCACATTACTTTCAGAGTCTGCAGTGCCGTGACCTTTATTGATGTGGTTATTTGTTTCAGTCAGTCATGTACAGCTACTGAAAATATCCCACCATTCAGCCCAAAGCTGTTGTGGAAACACACATACTTACCAAATCAAATATCCAGCAATAAAACAAATCGAAGCAGGAACAGCAGCCCAATCACCTAATGCTTTCCTACAAAGGGAAGTTTTAAATGCCCTTCTTAAATAAGTTCAGTGAACTGGACAAGCATGTCTTGCCAAGGAAAGCGATAGAAAGGACACTGTAATAGAAAAGGCTTTTCTCTTGTACATTTGGCACATTTGTGAATTATTTCTGCTGGATTATCCATTTCATTTCTCTTGGTTATTTTTTAATTTGTATTGGCCCCAAATGCAGTTCAGGCAATTCATATTGATAGTCTTCCTTGGTTTTACAAGATCCTTTCTTCCAGTATATGCAATAAGAAGTAAATACTTTCAAGTTTTCTAACTAGAGATATTATATAGATTGCCAGGATTTCAGTTACTGCATTTCTTTGGTCAGCTGCTATTTCTCTTTATGGACTTGATAAAGTGATGATTATCTACTCAATATATCTTCCTTTGCTATACATGATCATGCACTGCATGAATACATATTTTGGAGTGCTTTCCTCCTGCCAGTAGTGTGTGGCACTCTGTGTTATAACTACTGTCAGTACCAGCATACCTACCTACCAACCTACCTTTCTTTGGTTATATTCTACCCTTATGCCAACATATCCATCCAGTGAATCCCTGTTGAGCATGCAGAAGTGATATTTTATAATTTGGAATCTGCAAGAAGACTGTTCTTGTAATTAGTGTGTATGTTTGTTCCAGTTCTAATAAATTAATGTTTAAATGCAAATTTGATTGGCCAATTAACCAAGTTGTTCTTTATCATTAGTCCAATGCCAACCGTAGTAAGGACACTGAACAGGTATTGCTTCTCCCTGACACTAATTTTATCAGATCAGGATAGACTGATTTAAATCAAGGAGATTTAAATCAACAATTTAAATCATCAAGAAAAAAGATTGATTTAAATCAGGCTTTCCACTGATATTTCTTCATGTTTTTCCTAAATGCTGTTGGAATTGTGACCACTGAACTATGTTAATTCACAGCTAAATGAAGTATTATTTACACCGTTTCACATGTACAGTCAACCCTTGTATATCTTCATATGTATTTTGCATGCTTCTCTCTCTCTTTTTTATCTTTATAAGGTATGTCTCTAAATTTTCCCCACATACAGTCTTATGACCAGCACTCATTGCATTCTGTAATATTAAATATAAAATACAGCAGCCTGTGTACTGTACATACTACTAGTCACCTTCTTTCCACTGTTGTGCACTCTCTACTTCATTCTGTCTTGGCCCAAGTACATTTTCACAAAAACCAAGTAGCAAACAATATAATCTCCATGACTGATAGCTAGAAGTTAGGCCAAACTGTGTAGACTAGAGCCTCTTACTTTAGTCTTGAAAATAAAATGCCTCTGTTGGGTAGATAGGGTGGAAATATTCACATCTGAGAAATAACCTGATTAGTTCTTCATTTTCATTAGGGGTGGGGAAACTGTGGCAGTCCAGAAATTGCTGTGTGTTGTCATCACTATAACTAGTATAGCTAGTGGGAATGGATTGTGAGAGTTGAAGTCCAGCAATATTCTAGAGCATCACAAATTGAGCATGCCATAGATGTGGATATATCTTTAGATTTAATTTACAGATTAACCGTAGGGCTAACATATTTATATCTAGAATGTTTAATATTAAAATGAAAATACTGTTAAGGAAAAAGTAATAGTAACTTAGAAAAATAACTATTTTTAAAAACCTGTAGTCAGTGCTTTTAACTTTTTAAAATAAGATTGATCTTTGTCCACCATGTATGAGAGTCATAGGAGAGGACAAGCTGTGTCATGATAAGAGTTGTTCATGAATAGAATCTGCTGGAAGAGGATATGAGAGCCTAGTTGTATGGGGAGAAGGAAGGAGATTGTACTCTCAAATTAAATCTTGTATCATGGTTGTGGTAATTTTTTTAGGAGTTTTGTATAAACTAATGTTGAAAAAAGAACCCTTTTTAATTTAACACTAGTGATTGTAGTTCTTGGAAGTGGGTACCTAAAAGTGCCCTGAATTATTCCAGTACAAGTTTGAAATGCTAGATATTTTTCTAACTAGAGACTTTAAAAAAATCTCTCATAATAAGCAAATGTTAGTATTGGTTCTTACAGAGAGTCAAGGTATGAAACTCACAATTAAGTACTTCCTTTGCAATCCTGGTTTGTTATGCATTTTCATTGAACACTGTTTGAAACCAACTACCTTGCAAGTAACCCTTTAGGAAAGATTGCTTTTATTACATATATTCAACATTTTTTTTTGTCTGTTTTCAAATGTGATGCCAAATTCTACTATTTCCTTCTGGACCTTTGGAGTCTTTGTCCAGATTTCATTATGTTTGTAAAATTGTGCACCACCTCCGTAGTATCATTGTAAACTAATCTAATCTAACCATAGTTACTGATAGCCAATTTAAATCACAATAAAATAAAATGAAAAATCTAAATAGATTCCCACAAAATGAGTGACTATGATCCATTTTGTGTACTGCTTACATGTAGAAACATGTAAGAAAGTTTTGTCTTGCATGTATTTTATAATGTTTGATTTCTTCTTAATATTGGCCTCTCTTATTTCCCCTGAATTGAAAAATTCATATAAAATCTTTGCTTCGACATAACACTAAGTCAGGATCTGTTGAGCCTAGGTGTGGTTTTATTGAATACTTGAAGCCATACCTGGTACCCAAACAATGTTTGCATTTTGGCAGCGAACCCCAGCTTGAAGCCATGGTTTGAAGATGGCTTCTAGACTTGTTTTAACTATGATTTGTCCTTATACTTGAACCTTACATTCTGGCTTCTTCATGGT
This sequence comes from Phrynosoma platyrhinos, assembly GCA_020142125.1. Taxonomy (NCBI): domain Eukaryota; kingdom Metazoa; phylum Chordata; class Lepidosauria; order Squamata; family Phrynosomatidae; genus Phrynosoma; species Phrynosoma platyrhinos. The sequence goes on along the minus strand of CM034703.1, from coordinate 194,225,264 downwards.
TTGTTTCTGTGCCTGCACAAGTCTCGCACCAAGCCGGGGATGTGTGAGCCAAGAACAGCTGAAAAAGAAAACAGCCTTTAGATTGTACTAATTTTGCTTGCTTATTATCCTCAAACTCTTCCATTCCTTCTCATTCTCATACAGTAGTCTTCTTTCCACACTTAAATACTTTCTAAACATGAGACAGAGCTGGTAGTCTTACCTCCAAATGCTGAACCACATAATGGACCCACAAAGGAAAATTGGTGATGTTCAGAAACAAACAGATGCTGGATACAACCCTGCAAAAAAACCCACAGCCACCAACTTTACAAAGACAGACAACATCATAAAGCAACCAACATAGCCAAAATAACCTGCTACGGGGTGAAACCACATGCTGTGGCCCTGATCCGGAGTTTTTTCGGCACCAAAAGAAGTGGCAAAATGACACTCCTTTTTGGGGCAGAAAAAAGTGCCCTTTCTGTCGTGGTGGCGGCTTTTTGGCATTTCTGTGGTGTGGCACATGTAAACACAGTGATGCCACCTGCTGTGTGTCAGTGGGACGATGTGATGCCAGCTTGTGAGTGGCGTCGGGGTGTGTGTCATGCGTATGCCATGCCCCCACACCACCCCAAAGCTGGCGTTTTTTGCCAGTTTCTTTGCTCTTAAGCCTCCTGCAAACACTTTCCACTAAAAAAAAAGCACAACCCTTTGCTGCTGTTGTGCACCATCAAGTTGTTTCTGACTTATGAAGAACCTAAGACAAACTTATTACAGGGTTCTCTGAGTCTGAGAATGTGTGACTTGCTCAAGGTCACCCAGTGGGTTTCCTTGGCTGAGTGGGGATTCAAACCCTGGCCTCCAGAGTCACAATCCAATGTTCAATCCACTGCACCATGCTGGCTCCTACCCCTGCCCCCTTAACACTGCTCAAAGCCTTTTGAAAAAACACAGGTAATACATTTAGGTCATAATACACATCTCTGCCAAATCAACAACAACAGCAACAACAAAATACAGGACAAAACCTAACAAACCACAAGCCCACAGTAAATAAAACAAAACCCCACATTCACTGTCACAGAACCAAGCTAACTCTTTACTTCTGCTAATCGTTTGAGGAAACTAGCCAGAAATTAATAGTTAGCTATGCTTACTTTACTCAGCAACAAGATTTGTTCAGACTAACCCTGGCTTAGTGTTATGTGTGAATGCAGCCAATATTTGAAAGTAAAGCAGATTAATGTTTTCCCCTTTCTGTGCAGGAAGGAGCCTCCTATATCACTGGGCATCTTCCCACTACCTCCAGGAGATGCGATTCTTACGCCTGACACTCAGAGAGGAACAGTGGAAACTCCTGGGTCAGACATTTGGAAGTTCCGTGAAATAAGTCAGCCACGCTCTCGCACCAGCCTAAAGGTAAGATAGTAGTATCTTTTTCATGTGTGGATAGTTTTTAGTAATAGGTGTCTTACAATATGTTATGTATGTGATTGAAACCTAAACCCTGACCTGTCTTCCTTTAGTTTCTGTACTTATAAGTGAGAATGATTCCAGGTAAGTTGAAGGTGAGTCTTTCTTCTTCTTCTTTTCTTTTATGTATTTTGCTAGTTGGTCTTATTCACTTGGGGAGAATTGGAAGGGCAAGACCTCAGTTCTGGTTTTCCTGATACACTTTTAACATTAATTTTCTGGATGGGTAGAGTGCTTCTTAAGGCCTGTATATGATGTCTGTACAAATTAATATCTCAAGCAACATTTTTGTGTTGGATTGTTAGTGAGGTCAGGGCTATGCTTTATATGAGAAGGACCCTTAAGAAAATGAATGTACAAAGCAATGTGTTACAGATTTTTTCCTCTCCATTTAAATTAAACAGTACTTTAAAGGTAACTAGAGCAATAATACCTGTATCTGAATGATACATTTCATCTATGTTAAAGAATATGAGTGTGGTTGCATTTTATGATTTAATTCTTCAAACAGATCTATTTGGGCCATAGCACTGTATCCTCCAGAGACATTTGCAGTATCATATTTTCTTCTAGATTGTACTTGATCCACCTACCAGGCATTTATAATGGCCTCAAATTGCTTACATTTGGTTGTTTTTAAATTGTTTAGGCTGTTGGAGACTGAAATTCTGAGCAGTTGTTATAGCTTGGGGTTACCTGTTCTTGAAACAGATCAAGAGCTGGTGTGCTTTGCTCATTCTTCCATATCTGTATGTTCTGCTATGTGGATTCTGTGCAAGTCACACTCTTTGGTGAAGGTACACCTTTTACACTTTTATCTAAGATGTTGTATAGCTGGATGCTAAAGTGCAGATTAAAAATATTGCAAATGAAAGCTAGAAATAAAGTAAATGGAGAAAAAGAATACCTCTAAACAGATGATAAATATTTATCTCTTTAACTTTCCATATAAAACTAAAGCCACAGTTCTATGCCCAGAGTAGGTTTGTACAGCTACATTCTGCATCCTTCACAGCCTCTGTGAAATTGAATGATTCAACTCTTTCAAGTCATCTCTCCCTACATAATCTAAATTTGACTGTACATGGAAGGAAGGTGGTTTAGAAGTCTCATTTAGACTACACATGGGGATAGAATTCAGAGACATAGCAGTGTTAGCCTGAAATATCAATATGCAAAGGGATCTTGTAGTACCTTTGAGACTAACTGAGAGAAAGAAGTTGTAGCATGTGCCCATTTTTTCCTAGCAACTATCCTATGAGTAATGTTAGGGTGAATGAAGATTGTATCTGGTTTTTCACTGCTGTAGTTTTGCACTCTTAGCAAGAGATGTGAAGGTTCAGGAACAAAAAAGGTGGGTGGGGTGGACATGTTCACTTTTCACTTCACACACATGTTCACTTTTTCCTGTGAAAAAAACCAGAACTTTGGAATACATAAAAGAAGCAATTCAGTGAAATATTTTCTGTTTTATAACAAGTAAAATGCTTTATAGAAAAGATTTTACTCTCACATCTGAGTAATATGAAGAGTTGTGTGTAAGAGGACTGCAAAATTGGATATAATAATTCCTGTACATTCTATAGACCAGAGTTGAGAATCATATATAATGTACTATATTGCACGCCCCAGCAGCCATAGCCAAGGGTGAGCAATACTGGCAGTTGCAGTCCAACAGCATCTGGATGGCTGCATAATTCCCACCCTTGCTGTAGACACATGCAACAGTTGTATCCACAATGCATTTCTGCATCTTGTGAATACTGCTGTTTTCATGAGAAGAACACACCGGGGGAAGAGGTATTTAATTGCCGCTTGCCTTCTTCTGGTAACCTTCATTCTAGTTTGGTAAAGACAAGGTAGAAACAAGTACCCTTTAGAGCTAACCCTAATCAGTCTTTTCATCTCTTCTGTCAAGTGACTACAATGCATACACCCTACTACACACTGGGAAACAAAATCTTCTTGCCCTGACTTTCTGGATGATAAAAAAGAGAGGAGAAGGTGACTCAGAAAGTTCAGAAGACTTGGAGAAAAAAAAAAATCTGAAACTCTATGAAAAACTGAGCTCTAACAAAAATCAACTGTATTTACATCTGCCTGTGCAGGAGGAGAATATATTTCAGTTTTGCTTGTGCAAAACTAAGGCTTTTATATTTCTAAATTTCATAAATTTGCCAAATATTATATTTTATATGTGAAGTAGTAAAATAAGTTAAGGTTTGATATGCAGGTGGGTATTCCATATTTTAATTTGCCCCAAACGTCTGTCTCTTTCCCTCCTGCAAAACAAAAATAAAATCAAACGAAAAATCCTAATTAGGGCAAAAAATACTTTTTCTATTGATGTTTCAAGAACATCAAAATTTCTGGAAATTTTATATCTCTGCCTTCAAATACTATACCATACTTTTCTGTCTGTCATGGTTGTCTTGCAACAACAAAGGAAACAGCCGGAGTGCAAGAACATGGAAAGAGGAAAGCAGGCTATGCAGGAGTCCACAACAGAGGGGTCAAATCTTTAAAAGATACCTTTCATAACTTTCTCATTTAAACCTTGAGGCAGTTATGAACAGGCTAATATTCTCCCAGACAGTATGATATTTCAGATTCAGGAGCAGAAATGCAACAATGGCAGCTGATCAGTAGAATTCTAATTACAAAACTGAGCCTGTCTGTTTCTTTTGTTAAGCTATTCAAAGTAAGCTCTGGGGTTTTCCTTGGCCCTTTTCTGTTGGCAGTCAGGCCATTTGTAGTGAGCTTTTTGTCTGCTAAGGTCAGTGGTCTGTGTGCTGCATTCTTTTGTGGATGCAGTTGGAATACAGAGGCTGAGAAATGCTTAAACAAAGCCAAGTTTTTATTCAGCCATTGTGGAGTGCTCTGGGTTCACTTATCGACTGCAGTTTCCTCTCTTTTTGTGAGTGACTGATTGGTAGATACATTATTTACTGAAGTTGGAACTGCATTGCTGAAGGGTTTTGTTTTGTTTTTGTTTGGAGGATAGGATGAGTTGTAGTTGGGGAAATGAGTGTCAGAAGCTCAGTGATGGGAGGAGGGGAGCAGTTGTTCTCAATAGTATGGTTAAAACTTTTCCTATAAGTGCCTTGCTGACACAGCGTGTGGAAGCATGTTACTGAATAATAATAGGCAATCCTATTGTGTCCTGCCGGCAGTTCGTATAATGGAGATCTATGTAAGCTTATGTTCCTTTAGTATGGAATGATTCTACAGGCTGGAGTACCTTAGCAGCATGATGATAAGAAACACTGGCTGCAGTTTTAAAGCAGCCTCTAGTCATCTATTTAGCTCATTCAGACTGCCTTAGCGTTCACTGCACTTTAACAGGGGACATTTTCCCTCCTCTGATACCAAAAAGGCTTGTGGAACAGAGAGGAATTGTAAAAGCAGTTTGTGATACTGCACAGGAATTCAGAAACAAAGAAACAAAGGGGAAAAAAGTGCCAGCAATGCAAATCTTCCTGCTTTCTGTTATTTGATATTGTGTTTATTCCTGTAGGTATGCCTAGTTTTTCTATATGGTTAGTGCAGACAGTACATTAAAAAACATGTAACATGAGTGAAATTCTATGACTTAAAGTCTCCTGATCTTGGCCCTAGAGATACGATCCACAGTGACAGCCTCTGCAATTGGTATGCAGACAGCATAGAAGAGGCCTCCTGCACTTGCAACAAAACAAGTGTGTGGCACACCATGATGTAGCTGCTGCTGTACTATGAACTTCAATATACCAACCTACCCAATTACTAAATATAAATTACTATGCAAAGGAAATGGGGCAAGACTTTGGCTATCCTCTTGAATTCTATGAACTTAAGAGATCATGCCATTGCATCTTCCATATCAACCTATTTAAGAGTAACCATCCTTCATGCTGCAGTAAAATAAGCATGTCAAGAGTCATTCTTCTCAGGCCTTGGACTCACTTGATATGCAAAATGCAAACTGCAGCATAATACATACATACAGCAAATGAACATTCCTTATATGAGCCAGGAAGAGTTCACTGCTTTGTCTACATCTATTAGTGAAATATGCATTTGCCATCATGTAATGTGAGCAAGAGTGAGAGAGTGCTGTAGTGGCAGCTCTTGGCTTGACTGAGAAGAGGAAGCAAGGTGACTAGAAGAATATGAAGGTTAAACAGTCTGGTGTTTGTAGAGCAAAATAAGTCAGTGGTTACAAAAGTTGCCCTGATGCTGCAGGTTCACCACTGACAAAAATGCCAAATATGTAGGTGAAGCATCAGTATTTACACATGAAAATGTAATATTGTCCCAAAGGAATATACTATCCTGGACTTAACTGGCTTGAATCCTATTGGTTACTCCTAGCTAGAGGAGACTCATTGAAAAAATTATTGAATGGTGAGTAAACACATCGGTAGATTCTATTAATTCAGTGGGATTCAGACCATTGCCTCCATCAGTTTTTTGGTAGACACTTGTGTTCAAATCAGAACTCTGAATGGTGGTAGAGTGAACTTATCTTCCGTTTTCCCCAACCTTGCTTTGTGACCTGTCTAGTTTATGTCAGAGGTGGGCAGAAGGTAGGCTGAGACCTACTGATAGATATCAGGGTGATTTTTAGTAGATGTTTCTAGCTCTCAGTTGTTCAACAACAAAATGACTCTTTCCCTTTCCTCATTTATACTAATGAAATGAAGAAAGCTTAGGACAGATTAATAACCAAGTGTCTTGTGTTCTGGAAAGTGTATCACTACGTTTTGACATGGAAAACAAATTCTTGGGCTTTGTATTATTTCATTCTCATTGTGCCTTTTGTATCTGGGTCTTGGTGGTAAGTTTTGGTTTTTTTTTTTTTAATTTATGCATTAGCTGTTTATTCATTAAAAGATACTCTGAACAATCTGTCCCTTCTCTAATTTTCTCCTTAGGAAACCATACAAAAACAAAACAAAATCAGAAGTCAATTGATAAAACTATATTAAATCCACAGACAAAGATGCCATAGATTTCCACAAGCTAGGATTTAGAAACATTTCATTTTCGTTTCTGTTAATCATTTTCAGTAAAGAAAACTCCTTTATCTATTTTGCAAACTTCATAGGTTTTTTTGTAAACTGTTATAGCTAAGTAAAAGATTATTTGGGGAATCTTTAGGGAATTATCCCTGCCATCATTCTTACATTGACTTCTATTTGCCTTGTGCAGTTACTTTTTAAAAAAAGTTTAAAAAAATTATTATTATAAGTAAACAACTATGTACAAAACATATCACAACAATAAATCAAAATAAAACAATTCATCTCACAACTTTGAATTATTGTTGTGGGTCTCCTTCTTGGGTTCGGTTCAATGTAAGTGGTTATTTTCCAGTGCTGTCTTTGTCTGTGTAAATCTAATCCAGAATGTCTGGCTAAAGGTTCAGATGAGATGGAGGTTTGTCTATTAAAGTGCCTGATTTTGGTTGTCTGTGTAACTTGCCATTCTGTCAGACGGTTTTTCGAGTAACCATAGGTCCCATACCTTTTTCTACCACAGATCTAAAGATACTTCCCCTGTTTTCCACCATTTGGCAATTTCTACACAGGCTGCTGTAATGAAGACATTTTTATGTTTCAAATTTGAGTTTGTGTCCACATGTATTGATAACAAAAGCATTTCTGGACATAACTTTACTTCTTGGTTGGTAATCAATGAAATTTGTTCAAGTACCAATTGCCAAAATGTGTTTATTTTGGGGCAGTCTAGCCACATGTGTAGAAATGTGCTATTTTCATTACAATGATGCCAACATTTGGAGGAAACATTTTTAACCATTCTGGCTAGCTTCACTGGAGTCAAATACCACCTGTGTATAATTTTTAAGGCATTTTCTCTAATCAGTGCTGATCTGGATTTAAAAGGGTGAAAGACCAAACTGTAGTCCATTTTGAAATAGGAATTGAAAGATTCAGATCAGTTTCCCAGGTTAGTTCTATGCCACGGATGTTTTGGTAAGAGTGGTTAATCAAACAGTTGTAGATTAAAGATGTTAGCCCTTTGGTACGGGGGACACACACATCGTGCCTCAAATAAGGTAAGTGATCTAGTTGGTCCTCCTATTTCCTTTAATTTGTGTGTAAAAGCAATTATCTGATGGAGATGAAACCAACTAGCCTTTAATGGCTCTAAATCTAAAGTTAGTTTGTCAGTTGTTTTTGATCTGCCATTATGAAAAAGATCTCAGACAAAATATACACCTTGTTGTTCTCATCCTTTGAACTTATTGAATTTATCAGGGGAATAGAAAGATTTGTGGTCCAGGAAGGGGCAAATAGGAGAGGGATCCAGTGCTAGGACTTGCTTCCATCTTGACCATATCTTTATTGATGTTTTTAGCCATGGGTTTTTAATGCTTTTAATTACTTGTGGAGTGGGTTTCTTAAAGAAAGCAGCAAGACTGATGGATGGCGGTCCATTCATTTCCATGTTAATCCAGTGTATGCTCTCATCTTTTTTAATTAAATGAGAGATTTGACTAAGTTGGAATGCTGCAAAATATAGTTCAAAATCAGGCATTGCTAACCCCCCTCCCCTTTTTGGAATGCAAGTTCTGAGTTAAGAAACAAAACAGAGCTCAGAAGACTGAAGTCTGCCCATCACAAAGTGTTTTTAGAACAAAACTATATGTCAGCCTTAGCCACCCTAATGCCCTCCAGATGTTTTGGACTGCACCTCCTATCAGCCCTTGCTAACTTGGTTTGTATTGGGGATTCATAGAAGTTGAAGTCTAGAATATCTGGAGGACACCATGTTGGGGAGAGCTGCTATGTATGTGATGACAGGGGAAATCAGTATTTTTAGATCAGCATATTTCTTTCACTTGTAAAGATGGGATGCAGTTTAATTTTCAAGAGAGTCCTGCTAAGGGAATAGTGACCTTGGGAAACAGATTTTGTGGGTGGTGGCAAAGTGACATGCAATGATAGTTAGCTGATATCTGCCTATTCTCCTTTTGAGTTTTAAACTGTACATGCACAGCCATTTCATTTGTAGATGTGATTATGTATTTAAAGACATGATCTGTTGTCATGTAAAGGTTTGGCCATATTATCTAGTTCAAGGCCTTTTATCGATAAAGTTAACTTCTGTTGGATTCAGATGTGTGTGTGTTTACCTACATGTGAGTGCAAGATACTCTTGGAAGTTTTCTTGACAATTTCTTGGCTCTTGTAGTTGCTTCAAAATTGACATTTGCAGTATTTTCATATGATGATACAAATTTATATGTTTTAGAAACACCATTTATAAACATCAAGCAAGTCTTTTAAAGCTTTGAAGTTTAACATTGCACTGTAATAACAATACATACTGACTTGAATTTGAAGAAATCTGTTTCAGTATTTTATTTTGTCATTTAGTAAAGAGTGTTTTAAAATACTGCAAAGACTTATGCAGACAATAAAATACAAATGAGCTTTTTATTAGTCTTGTGAATTGGCTTGTTTTCCCCCTCCTTCTCTGGAAGGGGTGTGTGTCACTTTTTAGTTAGTCTGATTCTAAACACCTAAATTCATGTTTTCTGATTGCAATGCATTGCGGTGCAACTTATATTTCGCTACTAACATTCCCAGTTGCAATGAGAGGATTGGGGAGAACTTCTCTGGCACAGAATCTGTATGTCTGTTGCTTTGTTTTGTTTTGAACTCAAGCTGTTCTAACTTGGAAAAAGTCAGAACTGATGTATCTGGTGTGTGTGTGTGTCTGACATAAGCTAAACATTTGCTTTCCAGATTCTAAGACTGAAGTTTTTTTTTCCATTCAAAAGTAGAGCTTCCTCATGATCTGTGTAACTGAGATACCAAGATGGTAGAAACACTCTGTCCTTAAAAGTGAAATTTCAAACCATATATTTTGATAAATCAACCATTTTGCCAAATGTTAGTACAGAAGAACTTAAACTATTCATTGTTTATGTAGTATCTCTGTAAAACATCATCCATTTCACTTCTTTGTGTGAAAGAAAAACATGTGAATAAACAAATATGGCTGCTTTCCTCCTGGCTAGTTTGCCTCAAATGTGTGCAGCTTTTCATATTTTTCCTGTGAGCTGTTTTTTGTTTAAGAGTTGGGGCTGAGGGAAAGGGGAGTAACAGCTTTTGTTGTACAGAGAGCTTGTTAGGTATGCAGATTTTTGTAAAAGGTACAAACATTGGAAAGCACCAGCTTCAGGAAGAAAGAAGAAAAGGAGGAGACATTCAAGTGCACAGTCTTTATTTTTGAATTGAGTCCAGTCCATTTCAAATTGATGTCTTCTTCAAGAGTGCCTTGAATATGATCAATATGAAATTGTATTATGAGCCATTTACATACATATTAATAGAGAAATAAAAACAAAACTTTGTTATGGATTTAAAAATGGAATTATTTTAGGTTTTGTTATGTTTAATCATTAAAATTAGCATACATAGCTTGTAATATAGCTTTATATTGTTTATATTCATACTCCCCCTGTGAAAGATTTTGGTTAAAAAGTGGGTCAATACAGTCATCTTCTGAACCCGGAAATCTTTTTGTGTTTAAAATATACAGTGGGCTGTTGGTATCCACTAGGGTTTGGTTCCAGGAACCCACATGAATACCAAAATCTATGGATGCTCGAGTCCCATTAAATACAGTGGCATAATAAAATGGTGCCCCTTATATAAAATGATAAAATCAATGTTTGCTTTTGGGAATTTGTATTTTTAAAAATAGTTTCAAGCCAAGGATGGTTGCATCTATGGATAAAGAATCTGTGACTATGAAGGGTCAACTGTATAGTAAAACATGGCATGACATATAGATAGGAAGTATATAAAGTTAAACAGCACATGTACAAATATGGTTAACTTTTGTATACATTCTAGTTGTGATGTTGATGTAAGTAAAGTTCATGGAAGGGAAAGGAGTGGAGAAGTTCTTGTGGGCATGTAGCCAAACCCTATTGCTTAGTTCCCTTTGGAAGCTGTTGAAACTGAGCACATTTGGGGACTGCATAACTTGATTTCCCATGAATTCCTCTTTCCTACTTTGAACAGTGCTGGTAACTGACCAGCTAAGAAACTAAGGGAGTGACCATTTGGGGGGAGAGGGGCAGGATGAAGACTTGTTCTCTTTAACATAAGAGCAGAGATCCCCTGGAGTAAGACATTGCTCATAAGAGAAATGGGAACGTTCTCTGGAATTGATATGATTGCTTGGCTTATATTGGTTAACAAGAAATTAATTTTCTGTTTGGCCCTTGAATGTAACTGGTCACAAGAGCAATGGAATGCTAAGATACATAGCCAGAATAGGGTTGGTGCGGTTTTTTCAGAAACAAATGAAATTATATTGTTTTAAACAGTAATATACACATGTTGGCTTTGTTGTTGTTAGCTGCCCTTGAGTCGGTTCCGACTCATGGTGACCCTGTGGATGAGACATCTCCAAGAATTCCTATCTTCCACTGCCTTGCCCAGATCCTGCAAGCCCTTCCCCATAACCCCCCTGATCAAGTCTATCCATTGGTTTGTGGTCTTCCTCTCTTTTTTCCACCCTCTACCTTTCTTAGCATTATTGTTTTTTCTAGTGATCCTGCCTTCTCATTATGTGGCCAAAGTAGGATAGTCTCAACTTGATCATCTTTGCTCCCAAGGAGAGCTCTGGTCTGATCTGTTCAAGAACCCAGTTGTTTGTCTTCTTGACTGTCCATGGTATCCTAAGTACTCTTCTCCAGCACCACATTTCAAATGAGATGATTTTTTTTCTGTCTGTTTCCTTCACTGTTCAGCTCTCTCATCTGTACATGGTAATTGGGAATAGAATGATCTGAACGATTCTGACTGGTCAGTTGTATGTTTTTGCTCTTCAGTATCTTTTTCAGTTCTTTCATAGCTGCCCTTCCCATTCCCAGTCGTCTTCTTATTTCTTGACTGCAGTCTCCATTCTGGTCAATGCTTGATCCTAGATATGGGAATTCTTTAACTATTTCAATTTCCTTGTTGTCTAGATTGAATTTGTGTATTTCTTCTGTGGTCATTATTTTTGTTTACTTTATGTTCAGCATCAGACCTGCCTTTGCACTTTCATCTTTGACCTTCCTTATTAACTGTTCTAGTTCCTGAATGCCTTCTGCTAATATTATGGTGTTGTCTGCATATCTTAGGTTGTTAATGTTGCTTCCTCCTAGCTTAACTGCCCCCCTTTCTGTTTCTAATTCTGCTTTTCTTATGATGTTTTCAGCATATAAATTAAATAGATAGGGTGATAGGATGCAGCATTGCCTGACCTTTTTGCCTGTTGGGAATCACTGTGTTTCACCAAATTCTGTTCTGATGGTGGCCTCTTGTCTTTGGTACAGATTCCTCATTAGGACTATCAGATGTAGTGGTACCCCCATGTCTTTCAGTGCATTCCATAGTTTTCGTGATCTATACAATAAAATGTTTTGCTATTGGCTAGAAATGAGATTTTGGCAAGTTTAGTACCTGTCCAGGTGTTGAGAATGTATTTACATAAATCCTGTAACTACTGCAAACTTCTTTACGCTTTAGGATGAAATTTCTGATGTTAGCCAAGCAGGTTCCAAATCGACTACGCCAGTCTTAACTGCCGCTTCAGAAGTGCTTGCGCCTGCTGAATCTCTCCAGAATGAAGACAAAGAAGGTTTTCTGAAGAATTCAGATACTGAAATTAACTCCGATATAAGCAAGCACATTGAAGTGCAGGTAGCCCAGGAAACAAGAAGTGTATCCATTGGTAAGTTTGTGTAATAGATTGTTTGTTTAGACATCACATTTTAATTTTTTTTAAAAAAATATTCATCCCTTTTTAAATATATTATTAAATTATATATATCTTGAGTTCCAGAGGAATACAGTTGTCCCTTCCCCGTTCGCAGACTTCGAGTCTGCGGTATCTTTAAATGGGATAAGTGGCTATACATACAATGGCTGCACACATTGATTTCAGTGGAGCTTGAATATTTGTGAAGTGCCATTTTCGTGGGTGGTGGTGATCCAGAATGGATCCCCTGCGAATTGGGAGGAGCAACTGTAGTTACAGAATATTTGGAGCAATGCACTTATTATACATGGGAAGCACCTTCATATGGATACTTCTATGAGACTTCCATCCATATAGTTTTATATAGTTGGGCACAAGTATATTTTAATGTGTATGTACTTGAGAAATCAAAAGAATCCACAGCTTCCTAATTTAGTGGGTAAGATATAAATATGATTGTCCTATCTAAAGACCCATATGCTATGAAACACTGTAGCAGCTTGTTTAATGAGGAATTCTGGAAATTTCAAAAACTTGCCCACAATTTTGTGCATATATGGTTAATTCTAATAAAGGTGAACTTTGGAGTATTTGCTATATGAAATTGTTTCCAGAACAGAAAACATGACCAATGTGACTATTGGTCTTAATAATATATTGCAGTTTTAAAATGCAATGTAGCAACTTTTCTAATAGTATGCACTAGATAGTGAGCTTGGTTTGGCTGTGGAATATTTTTCCTTAAATCCCTATTCAACAGTGAATTCCCTATTTAGCCACAGCCTGGGTGATCTGGTGCAGTTCTTTGTCCTGCAACATAACCATTGCCCCCTAGCTTGCCACAAAAATTAAAACAAATCTGGATATAAAGCAATTCAACAAAGCTTTGTGACAAAACAAAAAAAAAGAAAAAGGATTATGTAAATTTTGCATTGAAGTCATTGGGATAATACTGTTATAAGCAATGAACTCACCTATGTAGTTAAAAAAATGTGTTGCTCTCTTTACCTCAGTCATTCTCATAGTATTCCAAGAGAGCATCATTGTACATTTCATGTTTGAGGGTCTTATGACATTTAGAATAATTGCTAAGATGTGATGATGATAGAAAACATTTGAAGGACTAACACCTTGAGTCAGAATGCATATCATGGATATTTTGTTGGTTTTCATGAAACTAATTTCCCTGTGTAATTTTTTGGAAATTGTGCTGTGTATATTTTGTTGTACTTAGTCAAAATAGCTGGAAACTCTTGGTTAATATTCTTAGCCTGAAGGTCACGTCATATGTCACAAAATTCTTTCAAGACTAGCTAATTCTGTGTAAGATTTTTGTTCTGCAAAAAGTTACCCCTGAAAAGTACACATTTTCTTGAACTGGAAATCTTAAGAGAGCAGGAGGGCATCTTTTTGAGGCAGGCTTCTTTAGGAGGTGCTTCAGAATCAGCCACATTGCAGTTCTTATATTTTGATAAGATTCATTATACCCATAATTCAAAAGACTGCAGCATTAGGCAGTTTAAAGTGGAAAGGAGGAAGCAAAAAATGCTTTACTCTTTAATTTGAAGTTTTTGTGTCTGACTTCTAAAAATCAAACCTGTTGCAAGCAGAGTTTACTTCTTCTTTCTGTCTTGCTCCTGAAATAGCATTTGCTACTTTCCTCCCTAGGTTCTACTGAAAATGAAGACAAATCAGAAGTTCAGGCAATCATTGAATCCACCCCAGAGCTGGATATGGATAAAGACCTTAGTGGATATAAAGGTTCAAGGTATTTGCCAACAATCAATATGAGCTCAGGAAAAATGCAAAAGCCACAGTGGTCTTGCAGCTATGAGTGAGTGTGGAGAAATGCCAGAGCTCTGAGGCCAGAATAGGCCTACCAGATGGGTTTTCTGCTATTATCAGTTTTCTCAGGATGACTCAGGGCCTTTACAGACTGCCAGAAATAGTGCAAATTGTCGACTTTAAGGGTTAGGGTTAGTGCTAGGGAGTCATGGGAATTGTTGTTTTTCTGAGACATTGAGCCTTCTCTGTCAGAGAGCTCTGGTGCCACAATAAAATACAGTTCCTATGATTCCCTAATCCTAACCCTAACCCTTAAAGTGGACTCAATTTGCACAATTTCTGGCAGTCTGCAAAGGCCCTCAGTGAATGAGACACAACACTAAGGTCTTCTTCCTGTTTTAGATCTTCCTTTGGTACCCCAACACAGAAAATCCTCCTGGGCAGCCAAGAGAGTAAAGCAAAGTGTTGCGTGTCAGCATTATCATTGTACATAGGACTCCAGGAAGCTAAGGGCAATGTGACAGACTCTTGTGCCATTTATAATTGTTGATTGCTCAGAGTAGAACAAAAGGCTGCATAGTATGTATAGGAATGAGAAGATAACTAAACTTATAAAGAACCAAATGGGGAGATAAGGTGAAGCAGGGCAAGAGGACATAATCTGGATGAGCGAATGCATGAGGACACTTGTCATGTATGTGTGTGTTTGTGGTAGTGTTTCTTTGATTTGTATGCCTGACCCTTCTACCTCTTTCTAGTTGCTTGTAGTTTTTGATTTTTTATCCACTATTTTTTAGCCATTCCTGCCTGTAGTATATAAAGGAGTAACTAGTTTATTGTGGTATGAAGCCATTATAGGCTATAGTTCACACTGTGTGTCTGAATGGTAATATGTGTATTGTGTACACATATACACATATGTGGATAGATAATAATAATTCAGACATACACAGATCTCCAGATTGGAGAGATCTTTTAAAAATATTTGTCTTGGCTTAGATATTCTACTTGTTTTGTGCAGCACTCCTACCAAAGGCATAGAGAATAAAGCATTTGATCGTAATACAGAGTCTCTCTTTGAAGAGCTGTCTTCTGCTGGCTCTGGCCTGATTGGTGATGTCGATGAAGGAGCAGACTTGTTGGGTGAGTAATTGTTTTTCAAAAAAGATTGATATCAAGACAAGGCCCTTAGATAAAACAAGCAGACATTGAACTTGTGTGGCTTATTTAAAATATTGGTATGATTAATGAACTTAAATTTCCAGTTGACTATATATACAAGACATGATAAGGGTATGGATCATGAGAACCACAAGTGGAAAGAATGAAGGGGACAGAAAGGATATAGACTGTCTCTTTTTGCCCCCTTTTTCCCTTCCAGAAAGCTGCTCTGATGGCTTGGGGACTCCTCTTGAACATTGTAAGATGGAGGATGAGGCCTGCTGTGGGAAGGAAATGAGATTCAGCTGGAGACAAGGACAGCAAAGTTTTCTATTTGTAGAATTAGGCTTCATTACATTCATTCAAATTTAGCCAACAGAAGATTCCTAAAACTCATGTTTTGAGTAGTGTTGCCAACTGATTTAAAAAAGGAAGACTTCCAAGTTGTATTAAAACTCTGAGCTAGTTGCCAGAGGTTTGAACTGGTAGTACAGTAACAGCTGGAATTTTTAAAGGTCACCAGCATTCTCATTTTCATTCATTCATTCATTCTTGAACTGTGTAATATTTATATTTTCATGAACCATTTCCTCACTCTGTGCTGTAACCCCAGCAACAACAGTACAAGTCAGGTACACTCACAGAAATAAAGGTTGTGTTAGTAGCTCTGCTGTTGAAGGAGTTAAGCAGGTTTCATCCTCTGGTTCAGTGCAAATGCTGGAATTTTTAGATTAAAAATTATCAACCTTAGTTGCAGAATAGATTATTCTTCTGCAGATGTTCATGTACATTTCATATTTTTCAGTGTATTTTCAAATGGGTGGTATGAACATTTATGACTTGATTTTAGTGTTAAAAAAATCTTACCATTGTTTGCCGTTTTAACCAAGAATATCAGCTGATGCAACAGAAAGCTTTTCTTTGTCCTTTGAAACAGAATTCACCAACTACTGTAAATGTCTGTCATTAATTCCTTCATACATATTGGATGGTGCTAACTGGTGAGAAGCAACGTGCTGAAGGAAAAGATTTCTTCTTGCACTATTCTTTCTACAAGTTGATTGGTTGATTGCTCTTTAACATTAATTTAGAATAACCATTTAAAGAGTGGAAGCAAACAATTAATTTAGCCAACATCAGCTTCCCATTCCCATGCCCCTGGCTGTATGTATTAAATTGGAACTGCCATCATCCTTAGCCAGTACGGAGAATTAATGGGTAGTATGTGTCCAACTAGTCTGGATGGCACTATGGAACAGTTGGGTTAGAACAAGTTGGATTTAAAAGGAGATGACAAAATAAGATGCATGGTTGCTACTTAATTCTTTTTAAAACAAATTCACATTGGCCAAAACTCCTATTGTAGACTACTCTTCTGAATGTCTATGAGTCTTACAGTTGAAACTCCATATGGTGGCAAAACTGCACTTTTGATGACTATTATCAGGTTTTCCTCCTTTTATTGGCTTAAAACTAGTGCTGCATCTTCATTGGGGTAGTACAGGTTGAGTCTCTCTTATCCAAAATATTTGGGGCCAGACTTTTTTTGGATTTTGGAATATTGTATTTGCATATATGCACATATTGAGATTCTTGGAGATAATAGGACTTAAACCTAAACACAAAATTTATTTATGTTTCATATACACCTTGTACACATAACCCAAGGTAATTTTATACATTATTTAAAAAAATGTTGTGTATGAAACACAGTTTGTGTACATCAGAAAGGAAAGGTGTCACTATCTCAGGCACCAATGCAAAAAGTTTTGTTTTGGAGTATTTCGGATTTTGAAATTCCAGATAAGAGAGAGGCAATCTGTAGTAAAATTTGAATTGTATGTGCTCTTTATGATGGCCCCCGATAGCCATGTCATCAAGTAAAATTTAAAAATCCAGTTTACTCTGTCAATTTATTTAAGTCCTTGCAGTTTTCATCTCCTATCAGGAGCAGGCATTTTGTAAAGTTCATGGGCCTTAGTTGCTCCCTTGGGACCATAAGGAGACAAGCTCCAAGTGCCCTCCAAGGGCATACTATTGCAGAAAGTTGGGTACTGGATTCATCACATTTACCCTGGCATTACACCACCCTGAACAGACCTTAGGAAATGAAAGGAGCATAGGAATCTGGACAGTCATATTACTGTAAGCTCAACCTGATTTTGGAAACTAGGCAGGGTTAGAGATTGTGAGTATTTGGATAGGAGTCCACCATGGGTTGCCAGGGATCTCTGGGTAGGGCATAGAAAGAATCCTCCTTGGAAATCTTGGTGAGTGCTCTCTATCAGTCAGAATTGACCATATGGGTCTTGATGGACCAGTGGTCTGTCTTTGTGTGACAGAGCCTCCTATGTGAAGTCGTAGGCTTTCATGGCCGGCATCCATAGTTTTTGTGGGTTTTTTTTCTTTTTTTTTTCTTTCTGTGAGTGTACCTGACTTGTACTGTTTCTGTGAGTGTACCTGACTGTGAGTGTACCTGACTTGTACTGTTGTTGCTGGTGTTACAGCACAGAGTGAGGAAATGGTTCATGAAAATATAGCCAAAAAGTATTTTTTCTCTGAAGATGCTAGCCATAGATGCTGGCGAAACGTCAGAAAGAAACTCTTTCAGAACATGGCCACACAGCCCGAAAAAAAAACCACAAAAACTATAGAGCCTCCTATGTTCCTTATTGGTATAGCTTTGTGTTTTGGCTACAGCTGTCACAAAGGCACCACTTTCCCCCTGCTGTCCTTATGCATACAGCTGTGATGAACAACTCATTATCCAGACCACAAAGATGGTTTATGAAGGGAGAGCAGGGAGAAAATAGAAGTGGACCAAAGTAAAAAGGTGGAGAAGAGCTTCCTGCAAAGGAATGTGACCAGCTGCTTGCTACATTTTTGTCCACTTCCTCAATGTTTGCTGACTGTCACACAAGTTGAGAAAGCTGATAATATTTTGCAAAGATATTTTTATGAGCCCTTTATGTTACAAAAGCACAGAGGTAAAGCTATGTCAGTTCTAAGATTTTCTTAATATTGAGCTAATACAGCTCTTTATAACAAAGGATCTTTAGCCATTCTACTGTTGCTCAGTTATAACCAGCTGTTAATTGTTCTGTCGAAGATCTATTTTTGGTAACGTGTTCTGTGTAATTGGAACTAACAACACAGTCCAATCCTGCTGAGTTTAATGAGACTTAATTTGAAGTGTGTGTGCATTTTATATGAACTGCTTTTAATAGTTTGATATGTTGGGTATTGGCTATTTAACTTACGGTGTGCAGTTCCACAGTAGCTAAATGGGTTTCTCCAATCTGCTTTCTCTTGGGCTGCATACCCAGGGGAATATTCTGGTGTGTATGATTTTTTCTATATTTGAAAGTTTGCTTTGAAGTTTAGTATTCTTGGCTGCTACTATCATAACATGTATTGTGCATACATACATACATATGTTTTGCCCCACTTGGTATGTTTTTTTTCCTTTCAGTTTTGCTTGTTGTTTTTTTCTATTAGAGACACCGGCAGTTAAAAGCTTAATGGAAAGAACTACAGTCCTGAACAGCATTTGTGAAAATATAGCCAAAAAGTATTGTTAAAAAACCTGCAGCTGTTGAAGAAGAAAACATCCTTCACTTGTACACATGTTGCAGAGTTTGTGAAAACTGTTTTTGGACTACAACTCCCAGAATCCCTAGCTAGCATGATTACAAGCTTGGCTGGTTGGGGTTTCTAGGAGTTGTAATTAAAAATAACATTTCGACACTCTAATTGTTGGTAGTGGTCCAAATTACAAAAAAAAAAATTACAAAAGTGAAAGCTATCTATACATGGGGAGAAGGCTGAGAATAATCTCAGGACTGGGAACAGTCTTTCTGAAACTATTTATTGATCATAAGAGAAGTTTCTCTTACTGTCATTAAAACATAAGCCTGTAGCAAGCACACTGTAGGATGCTGGCTACATGGAGGGAGAATTAAGTGTAGTATTGCTATCCTTGTAGAATGGAAGCAGCGGGTTCTTGCAGTCTAAGCAATGAATACAGCAATAAGACTTGATGCGTGATTCAAGGGTGGGTTTTCATTGGTAGGTGTGGTGAAGTGTTTCTGCCCCCTTGCTAAAAATGTAGTTCTTAGAATTTAATGGTTTAAATTTCTTTCCCCCTAACATGTAAGAAAATAATTGACTGTAATACTTTTCATTCTGATACTATGTACAGTTTTGACACGCTCATCTCCAAAACAGTATTGTAAAGCTGGAGAAGTTCAGAACAAGGCAGCTGTAAAGCTCAAGATCATGTACCTTTGGAAAGAAAGGTGAAAGCACTTGAGGCTTTCTACTTTAGGAAAAGAAAAGGGGACAACATGATGTAGGTTTATAAAAGTAAGCATGGCTTGGAGA
The DNA here is from genome assembly GCA_020142125.1 of Phrynosoma platyrhinos. Classification (NCBI taxonomy): domain Eukaryota; kingdom Metazoa; phylum Chordata; class Lepidosauria; order Squamata; family Phrynosomatidae; genus Phrynosoma; species Phrynosoma platyrhinos. The sequence continues at coordinate 194,205,707 of CM034703.1, read as the reverse complement.
GATTGGACAAAGATTTTGGTGCATGTATGTACCGTATTTTCCGGAGTATAAGACGACCCGCGTATAAGACGCCCCCCCATTTTTCCAGTCAAACTATAGAGTTTTAGCACCTCTATCTTCATTATCCTTATATCCGGCGTATAAGACGACCCCCCCACTTTAGCCACAGATTTTGCAGGTTAAAAAGTAGTCTTATACGCAGGAAAATAAGGTATTTTTGTATTTATGACAACCAGCATGGTGTAGTGCTTTGAGTGTTGGATTGTGACTCTGGAGATCAGGGTTTAATTCTCCACCTGGCCATGGAAACCCACTGGGTGATCGTGGGTGAGTCACACACTGTAAGCCCCAGAAAACTCTGTGACAGGGTCACTATAAGTTGGAAACGACTTGAGGGCTTACAACAACAATAGTAGCAGCAGCAGCAGCAGCAGCAGCAACAACAACAACAACAACAAAATGTATTTATTGGCCATGGAATCATTTTGTGAAATTGATGAGAAATATTAATAATGAAATGATGAAGGAAACAACTACCACTCTTCAGCAAAAAGGGAAGGGGTGTGCTTAAGCCAGGGGTAGGCCACCTAAGGCTGCCGCTGCCCCCCGCCATGATGATATTGATTATTGTAGTTATTACTTGTTCTTGGGGTTTTCTTGGCAAAATTTCCACAGGTGTTTTGCCATGGCTTTTCTGGGGCTGAGCGAGTGTGCATGCATATTTTTGTTAACATTTATTTATTTATTTATTTATTTATTTATTTATTGTGCTTCGGCCCCCCAGTTGTCTGAGGGACAGCAACCTGGCCCCTGGCTCAAAAAGGTTGCCTACCCCTGGCTTAAGCAGAGTCAAAAGAAAGTATTTAGCATGATATATAACTGTCTGGTTGAATGCACTGCCACAAACTGTGGGATTATAGGTATGGCTTAGTGTGGGGTGGGGAAGAGTGAGGGAAATAATCACATTTGTGGACGGTAAATCTGTCAACCATGGTGGCTAGAAAAGGATTTTAATTGCCATAAACATTACATTTCTGAGTGCTGGCTGATGAAGATACTCTAAAGGGGGAATCTGTTTCTTTCATGTTCTTCTTGTAGGCTTTGGGCAGGGGGTTGCTGGACGTAATAGATCCAGAGCATTACTCTTTTTCAGACTGTAACTCCTACAGTTGTCCACCTAGCATGGTCGTGTTGGCTAGGTGAATGTGGAAGTTGTAGTCCAAAACTAATTTTTTCAAACTTTGGACCATTCCAGCAAGGCTGCACTTTGGTTATCAACAGCATAATGACACTATCCTTTTAACTGTTTGTCTTGCTATCAGTTTTCTTAAAACCAAAACATATTTGGCTTTAAACATCTAGTGTTCGCTTTGCTTTTGAAATCATGCATATCTCTCAAATCTCTAGTCTTGTACTGTACATCATTTATATTGTTCTCCTTATGTGAAATGTTTCTTCTTCTTTTTGCTCTTCATGGGATGCATGGGCTTTAAAGATCATAATTTCTTTGGTAAGGTTTCATCTCATTTGAGAAACATTTGCAAGGGCTTTGCATTATCTTTAAACTTTTCATGTAAGCATCTCTTCTTGTGGTGTGAATGACATGTCTGAATATAAACTGCATAGAGTTAGAACAACTATCATTTGCAAGAGTTTCAAACTTGAATGTATTTCACATAAAAATACAATTAACCTGAATATTTAGACTGAAAGTGTTTTGCATTTCTTTTTGTGGCCTCAGAAAGTTTATACATTGATTTCTTTAAAAACCTAGCAGCAAAATATAGTTATATTTGAAAACTGCTGTCAATTCAACAGCTGTGTGTACATATATAGACACAAAACATGCCTGTTTGTTTTGCAATGGAAGGAGTTAACCTGCAGATGTACTCCCTTGTGTTTGTAGGTCACTATTTTACGGTAAAGTGAATGTGAAACCCTACTTGTTCAGTTGTTCCATGTGAACCACAGAGTATACACTGAACTCTGGTTCAGGCCACATATGTTATGATACCTAATGATTGCAGTGGTAGTTTCAGTGTTTTTAAATTGTTCACTCTGTTCTCTTTCTGAAAGGAATGGGTCGTGAAGTTGAAAACCTCATCTTAGAAAATACACAGCTGCTAGAAACCAAGTGAGTAATCACTTGTCAGCTTTTAAATTTGGAAATGCTTCAGTTCATCTGTTTGTTAATCAGTCATGATGTTGTAGAGGGCTGTTTGATAAAGGATATAACTTCCCATCAAATGCTTATTCCAATATAGTAGCATATTATATGAGCTATGTAGTTTAATCAGTGCAGTGCCCAGTATCATACTGAGTGCTCCCACCAGTGGGAGTGGAAAAGAGGGCCCCCTCCCTTCTGTAATCCCCCATGCATCCTAAAAAATGGTTTCACCATTACAGTTGGCTTCTAGAGAAATGGAGAGAAGAAAGTCCTGAAGCTATTGTGATCACAGCCTAGAATTTATCCCTTCATTTTCGTAGAGGGTCTAGTTTGGTTAGCCAGTTGTTGGAATATTGGACTACAACAGGGTGGGACAGCCTTCATAGTTGAGAGGACTGCATGCAATGGTGGATTATGGGGGACATGCACATGCAAGTACACTGACAGATGCACATATGCATGTATTTGCATGCACACAGATATACATGAACATGTGCATCCCAGTAATCCTATTTCTTTGATGGGGGAAAGGAGTGTCTTGTCTCCATACCCAGTGATCCTTATGCAACTCACTCCTTTCAATGAGAAAAGGTAAATATATACAATAAAGGGAGAGGGAGCAGAGAACCTTTCCTCTAATCCCTCCCCCAATGATCTTGATACTGACAGCTCTTTCCCTACTGCTAGGAATAGCAAGGAAAAATAATTTAAATAAAATCGGTGGTGACAGTCGGGGAAGGCTCTTTGCCTGAATGAATTCTTGTATCAAGAATGAAATGTATGAGTAACAGTTTTTTTGTTATTGCTGAGGAAGTGCTAGAAATGACCTAACTGCAGTGTTATTTATTTTTAGAAATGCCTTGAATGTGGTGAAGAATGACTTAATAGCAAAAGTAGATGAACTAACCTGTGAGAAGGATGTGCTAAAAGGAGAGTTAGAAGCTGTAAAACATGCCAAGCAAAAGCTTGAGGAGAAGAATAAAGAACTGGAAGAAGAACTTAGAAAGTGAGTGCCATGCTTTGCAGTCATGTGGCAGAAAGGATCCTGAGAGACATTTTGTAACTAATTTCTTTGATACCTCTTACATCTTATCTAGAGCCCGAGCAGAAGCAGAGGAAGCAAGGCAAAAAGCAAAGGAAGATGATGATGTATGTAATTGCATTGATTTTACATTTTCTGTAGTAATTTTTTTGGTTTTTGCAATATTACTCTAAAGTGGGGTAAATATGCTGATCTTGTGGAAAGATTGATGAGAAGTGTGCCTGATTCTTCCTTGGGTATGTCTGTCCTGGAACTTGTTTTGCAAATGGAAAATGAAAGAAAATAAGGGCTTTGCTTATGTTGGCATATGGTTAACCAGCTTGCCCCATTCCCCACTGTCTTTGTATCCAGGATGGCTCCTTCCATTGTATCATCCATTGCTGCACTTCTTGCTTAACTATAAAGGCCACTGAACTCCTCTGAGTCTGGCCTCATGAGTGGTTTCCTGAGGATAAAACAATATAACTTTTCTTTAAAAAGTCATGCTCCCAAATCTAGTACATTAAACATGCTTGTTCCCCACCCCTCTCACCAACTCCAATGTACAGAGTGATATTCCTACTGCCCAGAGGAAGCGTTTCACTCGAGTTGAGATGGCCCGTGTCCTCATGGAAAGAAATCAGTATAAAGAACGGCTGATGGAACTCCAGGAAGCAGTGCGATGGACTGAGATGATACGGTAAGTGCAAATTATATGGTTTTGTTTTATGTTTGAGCTACTGTGTCTGATAGATTAATTCATTGTCTAGCAGTTTCCCCCTTTAATAACTAATTTCAGAAAAATAATTCAATTACTTTAAATTTATGTAACTATTGTATTGCATTATGGATCACAAGTGAAACAGCTGCAGATGTCTTGCTGTCTTAAGTCTGGAAAAAAATCCCACGCAATTTCCTTTTCATTACTAATAGAACCCTTTATATTTACCTCCTCCTCCTGTTGCTTTGAAATAAGCCATATTCAGAGAGTAACCATTCTAAATTCTCTGTAACAAAAGAGTCTTATGGCACCTTTTTATGCAAGACACGTTTATAAAGGGTAACCAATTTGAGGACTTCTGAATTTTTCAAATGGATTTCTTAACAATCCAAAGCTCTCCAAGGCCATTGTATTACTCAGTCTGAGCATTGCATGTTGACAGTTATGTGGGAAGTGCATTTATTATAAATGAGGTATTATAACTTTACACATTGCTGTTTCTTGACAAAAGAATGGGTCAGGCAACAAAAGTTCCAGAAGCATTTGTCCTGTAATTTGCTTGAGTATGTAGGAGTGAGATATCACTCTATTTAGCCAGATTCCTTAACTCCTTAATTGTTTATTATAAGCACAACTGCTTATATTAGGATTGTTCTACAAATATGGATGATTAACCTATTAAACTGGTTCACAATATTTTCATAATTATCTATCTATGATGTATTTCTAATAGTATAACCAAATCATAAACAAACCAAAAAATTATTCTAAAAATGAAACCTTCATCTGGTTGTAAATATTAAGATTATACCAGCAAGAATGACTCTTCAGTAATTCTGAGTTGTGTAAAATATGCATTAAGCTTATAGCAAGGTAGAGTGCCCTTTCACATGATTAAATCCGTCTTTCTGAGTAATGATTTAAATCGTATCTACCCTGTTTGCATATCTCAGGTTGCTGCCTCCTTTTTATTTCTGGCTATGCCACTGATGAGTTTCTGAGTGTGCCAAGCTGAAGCTTGCATGTATGAGCTGCAATTCAACACATACACACATCATATGTACAAATATTGGGCATCAAGTTTTTGTGATAGTCCACCATCTGTCCTGCTGTGAAATAACTTGAGAGTCCTTTCCTAAGTATCTGAATTTCAGAATAATGGGAGACCAAATTATGCATGATGATGATGAGTTCTCTGCTGACTATGAATTGTACCTCTCTTTATGTGTGTGTATGTAACTACTTATTTCTGATGGGAGGGCCATGCTTCTGTTGACATCTGCTTAACTCCTCACACTGGTTTCTAAATACTTCTCTGAGCCAGACACATATATGGTATTGTAGCTTGTTTATGATAGGATACATTCCTGGTGGTGCAGTGATTAAATGCTAGTACTACAACCACAGCATTGTGAATTTGATCCCGCAGGGCTCCAGGTTGACTCAGCCTTCCATCCTTTCATAGGTTGGTAAAGGTTGGTTGGCCCTCCATTTGTAGGTTGGTTGGCCCTCCTTTTTTGTGGGGATCCGTTTTGGACTCTCCCCCATGAAAATGGAGATTTGGGAATATTCAAGCCCCATTGATTTTCACAGAGGTTGCTCCTCCATGAATATGGAAATCCACAGACTTTAAGTCCACAAGAAAGGAGGGGCGACTGTATAATGTGCCCTTGCTATTCATGGGGGATCTGTTCTGGATCCCCTTACTGATAGTAAAAAACACGGGACCTTAAGTCCTGTTCTTTTCAATGGGCGTGCGCTCGTCCTCATACCTCCGCATGTGCATGCACCCATTGAAAGATCCGGGGCTTGCCATCCATGGAAGCTCAAACTGCAGATGGCAAGCCCACACTTGTGGGCACATTGTACTTGGCTTGTTGGAGGCAATTGACTAACACACTGTAAACCACAGTGCTTAGTTCACTATGAAGTGCTGTTGTTAAATGCTATTGCTACATTCCTGGGAGACTACCTTTAAGTGAGGAGAGCATTACTACACTTTCTTGTTCACGTGCCGTTTTGCTCTTTTTATGAAAGGATCCCTCCTTTCTCTGTTGTCTGGTTAGTCTGGCCCTCTTAGGTTCTCAGGGTATGCCTATATTTAGCTTCCCTGTTTTGCTGCCATCTAATGGCCTGATGTAATTACTAGTTGCAACAAATAGGATACAATAGTTACAGAAGATATGGTGCATCTCTTTGTGACTAATCTGGATTATTTTGCTTGAGACAGACTTGCACCCACATTCTAGAGTAAGGAAGGTTTGCCTTTCCTCGCACATGTAGCTGGTATAATATTTACAGCTGTAACATGTGGGTATTTGTTCTTCTTACTGGGGACTGTTTGGAATGCCTTGGTCTCATTTCATAATGCATGGACAAGATGATCAGAATGGTGATCAGGTGGTAGATTATATTCTTATGGGAAGTTCAACCATCTGTTCAACACCCAGCACCAATTTGCCCTGTTTACATCTTTTACCATATCATGCTCGTCTAAAGGCAGATCTTGTGCTGCTTTTACTCTGGTCACCCCCTTCAGCAATAGGCAAAGAACAGCTGAAAACTAAATGCAAGCTTGCTTTGCAGTGAAACCAGGTTAAAAATGGTAAATACAAATTTTTGAAGGTTTTAACTTTTTCTGTGCCTCACCACACCCTGCCGCATATGCTTTTGTTTCTGTTAAATAAACTAACATGACTCTGTGTGTATGTGTGTGTTTTTTTTTTTAAACTAATTATTTCTCCTCTCTGAAGGAAGATTTTGTTATATGCCTGGTTACTTTATTAGCTTCTTGCACTTTTTTAAAAACAGGAGAGGTAATTGAAATTAGAAGTAGATATAAATGTATCTGAATACTAGTTTTGCTAAATAAACATCCATTGTCTTGTATGAAATGTAGTGATATACAATTCTGTTATAATCTCAGGTCCCTCAGAATTCATATTTTGGAAAATAAAGTATTACTGAAACCTTATTTATACAATACACACCCTTCCCCCTCTAAAAATCTTTGAAGTATGCAGTGTGGAGGCTTGCAATGAGACATGAACCATTTGTTATTTAAAAGTGCAATGAAGAGTATTCTAGGTCATCTGTTATCTTGTTGCTCAACTAATTAGTATTTGTATGTTTTCCTTTAGGGCATCTAGAGAAAATCCAGCCATGCAAGAGAAGAAGCGGTCAAGCCTTTGGCAGTTGTAAGTATTGAAATGTAATTAGGTGTTTGTGTTTTTTGTTTCTTTGTATAGCAAAGGAACTAATAACCATAAGCCTCCTTTTTTTTCCCTATCTAGTATGCCAGCTGGGTAAGATACATATTAAAGATACATTGTATTGTAAGCTGCATCTTGCAATATTTATATACTTGGCAGATAAATGTAATTGCCTTAATCTATTTGTGGCTTAAAAAAAAGAAACCAAAATCCTGATACAGTAATTCAGAGCTTTGTGTAACAGTTGTTCTTTCATTGTTAAAATAAACTGCAATTTCAGTAGGATTTTGTGTGCTTGTGTGTGATTTCCGGTTACCAAAGCTTTTCATCTGAGAATTTATGAAGTGCCAATTTAATTTTAGTGTTCTGGTAATTACTAAGTGTGCGAACATGACAAATTACTAAAATTGTACACTAGTGATTTTTGAATCGCCTTTTATCTCTGGAGCTTTTATACCTTTGTTGTGACCAACATAATAATATATTGGTCCTTGTTCAGTTGATGAAAGTAGATTGGATTACTGAATTTAGGGTTAGCCTGCTAACTTACTGGCTCACTAAGGTTTGGACCCCCGAAGGATTGTATTTCTCTTCATAGTTTTATTGCTGCTTACGTTCTGAACCTAAGCTAGTTGTATTGTCCATGTTTTCTTTCTGCTGCGGGGAAACTGAATATAGTGTTTTTTTGTGGGTTTTTTGGGCTGTGTGGCCATGTTCTAGAAGAGTGGCCATGTTTTAGAAAGAAACTCTTCTAGAACATAGCCCACACAGCCCAAAAAACACACAAAAAACTATGGATGCCAGCCATGAAAGCCTACGACTTCACATTGAATATATTGGGTTCTTGATCCTCTGTACTTGGTCTGATAAAATCTATTGAGCCTGCATATACGTGATGCCACTTGAATTAATACGAAGTGTTTTGAGCTTCTGTAATGAGGATTGCTGTTTTTGCAGAAGAGGGCAGTATTATTCCCATATTATAAATGAGGCACAGAGTATGTCTTGCCCTGAGATTCCCAGTAAGTTCTATGATATGATTGACTTACCGTGCATAGAGCATGCCTTTAAGCACCATGGTGCACCAACCTGGATGTTTATCAAAGTGTGTGCACTGGTGGATGCTTAGGGGGGAAAATCAATATATTATGAATTGGTTACATTGCTGTTGACCCTGAATCAAAGAATTGGGTTCTCTAAATTATGGAAGCATTAACTACTTCAGTGATAGATATTTGTTTTATGTCTAAGCAAATTTGAAAAGTGTTTTCAAAGGCTTGGTGTTAAGATATACTTTCTAGGGGCCAGCATCTCCTGTAACTATAGAGAAAATTGCCTCCATTTTTAATATCATATTTTAGATACCTGGCTGTTCTTTATCCTCTTTATATAAATGTCTATTCTCTATATTCTCTTGGTTTGGAAGTGCATGCAGTAATCTTCATGAGTGTTATAAAGATATGCTAGTGTTCTGAGAACATAGCTATGCTGGACAGTTAATGGCTGCTGTGTTTGGGCCGATTCTTTTCCTGCTACTCATCTTTCCTTATTGTTTTGGCTAGAGCAGTGTGTGGCTTGCCATATCTGCATATGAAACTTTGAAAGCCAAATTAAGCATTCATATGTACTCATATGATTCTTTTTTATTTGTTTCTAGTTTTAGCCGATTATTCAGCTCATCAGGCAACACTGCTAAAAAGCCAGAGCCTCCAGTTAATGTTAAATACAATGCACCAACCTCACACATTACTCCATCAGTCAAGAAAAGAAGCAGCACTTTGTCTCAGCTACCAAGCGACAAATCAAAAGCATTTGATTTCCTCAGTGAAGAGTAAGCCTCCTTTTGCTCGTAAAATAAAACTGCAGTCAGATAGTTGTAATATTAATTTATTATTATTATTATTATT
>CM034703.1:194186410-194196579 GCA_020142125.1 Phrynosoma platyrhinos | reverse complement strand
TAAAAGTATCAAAATCATCTCCAGATTAGTCCATCTTTGTAAAAAAGAAAGAAAGAAAGAAAGATCAAAATAGAGTATTATGGTCAGATGTCAGCTGCTACATTTTTCTGACTTCATCAGGTTTCCTTTGTAGTTAATGACTATGGAAAGTATAAATTCTATGAAAGTGCCCAGGTTTTTGAATATAAGAGCTGTGTCCTCCTCCCTTCATGCTAGTGCAAAATGTTCATATCATGCATGCTAAAGTAGAGAGCAAGCATGGTGGAGCAGTCTGAGCGTTGGATTGCACTTTTGGAGACCAGGGTTCAAATCTCCACTTGGCCATGGAAACCCACTGGGTGACCTTGGGCAAGTCACACTCTTTCAGACTCCCAGGAAAGCAATGGCAAACCCCCACTGAACAAATCCTGCCAAGTAAATCCCATGATAGGTTCACCTTAAGGTCATCATAAGTTGGAAATGTCTTGAAGGCATGCAACAACAAACAAAAAAGTATAATGCCTTTTATTGTACTACTTGATTCTGGTTTAATTTATGTTCAGATGTACCAGAGAGCAGTTCTGCACAATACCCCTTCCCCACTTTGACAATGTTTCAATTCCTAGGATACAGTTTGCATATCTAGATCATAATAAATCAGGGTGCTGGGTTTTGTGAAAAGTGCAGTGCAACCTTTCATACCTCAGTCATTAGTAATTCCTGAGTTATGTGTGCTTCAAATATTGGTGTGATTTTAGTGAATATTTGTAGATGCAGCTTGTGGTGTTTAAAAGGAACATAGCTCTTTTCCATTCCCTATGCAGCCACAGAAGCCAGTGTGTCATATGGTTTGGGCATTGGACTATGGCTCTGGAGTCTAGGGTTTGAGTCCCTGCTGAGCCATGAAACCCACTGAGTGACCTTGGGCAGTCACACTCTCTCTAGAGGAAGGAAATGGCAAAAGACCCTCTGAAGAAACTTGCCACAAAAACCCTGTGATAGGACCTTAGGGTCGCCATAAGTTAGAAACGACTTGAAGACAACAACAACAACAATGCAACGCAACTACATTCCTCCTCTTTCTAAAATATTTTCAAATGCTGTATCATTTTTATATATATTTTCATTTTTAAAAAGAGATTGTGAATCCCTTTCAGATGCCCCCCAATTTTTGTTGTCTTCTGTTTATTTGTCCTAATGAGATCTCACTATTCAAAACTGGGAAGGTGAGTGGAAGGAGTCTCTCTGAGTTGCTTTGGGACACTTAAAACAAAGTTGATTGTATGAAACACCTTGAGTTGTTCTTGGAAATGAATAGGGATGAGACAGTGCATTTACTTCAGAGTGCTGATGCAATGTATTTGCAGTGGTCTGAACCCTATGTGCAGCTCTGATGGAAGCCACTATGCAGTTTTGAAAGGCAGCCCCATGCAGAGAGCACTGCAGTATTTAATGTTTAGATAACAGAAGCTGAATCATCATTGCCATTGTCACATATCTATTAGTTTCATTTCTTTGAAAAATTATATTTGAAAAAATATGAACTTAAAGGAAATAAAATGACTTGGACATAAATTTATTTCCCTTCTGCCCAGGTCTGAGGGCAGCCTTGCCTCACGCAGAGAACAGAAGAGAGAACAATACCGCCAGGTGAAAGCACATGTACAAAAGGAAGATGGCAGAGTACAAGCTTTTGGCTGGAGTCTTCCTCAGAAATATAAACAGGTATCATGATTGGATAGCTGAAGATGTGCTTCAGACATTAATCTCCTAGTGAAGAAGAGAGAATCTCCCACTTCTATTTTATTATTCTACATGGGGCTGTTTCAGGTGGCTGGTCACCAGAGGGGTGTTCATTTATGGGCTCTTTTATGGAAAATATAGCTAAAGACCCATGTTGATACTGGTTTGACCACAAATAGTATTACGTAAATCATTGTGCAGACTAATACACTAATCAGGGATTACAAAGGATTTTAAACTGTTAGGTAAGTAAAGATAATCTCCATTGACAAAGCTGTCAAGTTGTGTCCGACAGTAGGAGGCAGTGCTCATCTCCATTACTAAGCCAAAGAGCCAGCATTATCAGAGACTACTCTGATCAGGTGGCCAGCATGATTGCACAGAATGCTGTTTACCTCCCACTGAAGTTGTACTGTTTATCTACTTGCATTTGAATGCTTTCAAACTGCTAACTTGGCAGAAGCTAGGAGTAGTGATGGGAGCTCATCCCATCACACAGACCTGGGCCTCAAACGGCCAACCTGCCGATCTTGCAGTCAACAGAGTCAGTATCTTAATCACTTGACCACCATGTCCCCTAATAATTTTAACAGTTTTAACACTTTTTAAACTGTTAAACTAAACAAAACACTAACATTATTTTCTTAGTGCTGGTATGAGCGGTATTGCACATTTGAAGGACACATGGTGAAGAGTTGGAAATACTTACAAAATGGTTATTTTTGCAGCTGTCATGTTTGCTTTAAAGATAAAATCTGGAGATATTCAGAACTGAGGCTAGGTCTTCATATCTTGTTTATGAAATCCAGCATATTTCACTATTTAAACACAAATGCTGCTGTTCAGAAAAAGCTAGCAATAAAAGGTCATGAGCTGTAGGAAGAGTGGAATGGCTGAATGTATAGAGTTCTTTATAATGGAATGTTTTTGCTGCACATTTCTGAAATTTAAAAACAGTATGTGCTACCCTGTACATTTGGTATGCAAAATATTTTGAGAACGAATCAAAAGAACCAAGCAGATGATGGTATATATTCTGTATGTCGTTTCTGTATTTCTTGCAGTGAAAGCTTATTATTGGCTCATCTAGTGTGATAGGCATTTTACAACAAAATACTAACTATGTGGATCTATTATCCTCCCAGTGTTGTGCTACTCAGCAGTCTGGGATTCTGGTCCTGCTGCAAGATCCATTAGACTCTAAGATATGTTTTTGGCAAACTGTTCTATGCAGTACAAGGAATAGATACTTTGGTACTTTGATGCAAAGTAAATAATCTTGCTCCCTTCCAATGAACCTTGTGGCCAAGGCTCCACAGTCTGAAATGGTCACCCATAGTGTGGCAGATGATGGGACCTGCAGCAAACAGACCTTGTATCAGTAGCTGGCCTGGCATGCATATGCTGAAGCTTGCTGGGGCTGTTACTGTTTGATTTACAGCATACTGGTTGCTAACTAGGTGTGCATACAGACTTTGTTCAGGGTGAAGAGACACTGGATGGTGGAATAAATACATGCTAATCCCTGCCAGGGTGGAGTAAAATCATTGAGACTGTGGGGAGTGGGAAGACTATAGTAAATGCTCTTTTCACAAAGGCAAAAAGTCTGATCTGCAGAGTTTGTTGTAGGCCTTTGAGGTGGCATATTAATGAGGAAGGCTGACATGGCTGTTACTGTATTAAAATGAAGTGTCATGGGATGCAGGGTGGAAGGAAACTGATGAGGACAGTGCATCTCAAGCATTTATGTGATGATTGTAGGTCTGAAGTGTTCTGCCCAATGCAGTTTGTGCCAAACATGCTTGGATTGATGATAAAACTTAGGTCAGAATAAGGATAGGATAAATTACTTAACCTGTGAAAGTAAATATTTACTTGAGGTATAAGGAGACAATCAGGGCAGAGGAATAATTTTTCTTCAGGCAATCCTTGATGGATAGCACAGTCAGTTCTGGTCTGTCTTTAATAAAAAGAAAAGCTACTCTTAATAGTGTCCTACGTCCTCTTTAGTAGTGCACATGGAGGCTGAACAAGCCCTTGTAAGTTGTAAGCTTTATGAGGAAAACCAGTGTCAAGTATCGTGTTCTCTCCCACTTTTTAGGCTGTAAACGGTGGTGGTCAGGGTGATAACAAAATGAAGAATTTACCTGTGCCTGTTTACCTGAGACCACTTGATGAGAAGGATGCATCTATGAAGGTACACATGTTTTCTTTTTAAAATTTCTTTCTTTAAAAAAAAAAAAAATCTCTGTGTGATAGTACCAGGGTCCTGAATTTCAAATCCATCATCATCATGTGAGCAAGCTACATTTTTTTATAGGAATATCTTTCAATTCTGAGTGATTCTAGTCTAGTTTGGCACGTTGGGTCTTCATAAAATGCTTTTAAGGATTTCTGACCTTTAAATGCTGATGTCATTCTTTCTTTCCCTGAAAGCCAATGTGTGATTGACTGCTATCAAACTTTGCCATTATGTTTTACATTTCATTCCTAAGAGGCAATACTATGATATTCAAACATTTTATGAAACTCTCTTGTTACTTTAAGCTATGGTGTGCTGTAGGAGTAAACTTATCAGGAGGGAAGACAAGAGACGGAGGTTCAGTTGTTGGTGCCAGTGTGTTCTACAATGATGTAGCAACTGTAGACACGGAGAGCAACAAACAGAGAAGTGCATCTCAGAGTAGTTTGGACAGATTAGATCAAGAGCTCAAGGTAAGTCCAGAAATAAAATGAAAAGTATGGAACATTTCTGAAAGCCTATTAACACCCCAAGCAAATGGTAAACACCAATATTGTGTTCAGAATTTTAAAAAAATAAAAATATTTAGTTCATGACCATGACATTAAACAAGAATGAGTATTTTTTGAGTGAATTCTGGATGTTCAATAAATGTGAATAGCTTGATGTTCTAACACAAAATGTGATGCATTTGCATCTAGCCTGGCTCAGACACAAATGGCACCAGTTCTCCACCTTCTTCTCTGAAATATATAGCTCCCCTTTAACTTACTTTTGGATGCCATAATTAGCTTGCTGAAAAATTTGGACTAGTCAGTTAAAAGGTAAAGAAGCAATATTGCTGTGCCTTCAAACCTTGCCCCTCCCCCAGGCAAACAGGTTTGACATCTAGCTGTCACTTGGTTTACAGAAGTGTTTCAGGATGGACATGGCATTTTACTGTGGCAAATTTACGTAAGTGACATCATACAAAAGTGTGAACCACTGTTAGATCTTAACACTACATCATATATCAACTTGTTCAGTGACTAATTCATTCACTTGCTTTCACAACATCTTGTTGCAATGAGTCGGCATGACAGCTTCTTTGTTCCACAAGAAACTTTGTACTTCCAACCTTTGTAGTCCTTGAACAATTGAACAAGCAAAGTATCTAGTTATACAAAACTGTTCTATTCAGTGGAGTTTGTTGAAAGCATATTCTGAATACATCCTTACATGTTTATGCAAACCATATGGGTAATACTGTATGCGAAAAACCTGTTTGTAGTACTTTTCTTATCCAGTAATTCGGTTGTGTGTATATTTCTGAATAGTATCAGTTTCAATCTGGATCTATAACACATTCATCTGGCAGTTTAGTTGATCATCCTTGTAAAATGGAGGCATATGTAGCACATTTTAGATTTACACCATTTGTTCTGTAGTTGTACATTTGCATTGATTGGTCTTGGTTTTTTCTATACAGGACCAGCAAAAAGAGCTGAAAAATCAGGAAGAATTGTCAAGCCTTGTTTGGATCTGTACTAGTACCCATTCAGCTACAAAAGTTATCATTGTAGACGCTAACCAGCCAGGAAACATCCTAGACAGTTTCATTGTTTGCAATTCTCATGTACTATGTATAGCTAGTGTGCCAGGTAAGAGATGCAGGGAAACAATTGTTAGAGTTAACATATAGGTTTTATTTTCACTGTTTTGGAAATGCTGGAGAATCCCATCACCTTTTTTTTATTGAAGTAGCCAGTGAGCCATTTCAAGCAGCTATAATACTAAGATGGTCAGCTGGTATATCCCTTGGCCAATTCTGGTTCTCTATTTAAATTCTTGAAAAGTGCAAAAAACCCCCACATACTGGCAGCATTTTTAGAAAGAGCCAGCTGTTGTTATAATTGAAAAGAGAGCATAGACTTTGAGATCATCCTTTGGTGATATTATCATTGTCACCTGTGGTAGCAGTGGGAAAAATGTGGCCCTCCAGATATTATTGGTCTGCAACTCCCATCATTCCTAACAAATAAAGCCAATGGTGTGAGTTACAGTCCAACAGCATGTGGAGAACTACATGTTGACCTTCTCTAGTTTGTGGATCTTATTCTCTGTGCACAATATAGCTGAAACCTAAATTCAAGAAACAAAAATCCAACATTGCCTAGCAGTGTTATCACCAATTTCAGAGTTGAATCCTTTGCAATTTCAGACTTGAATCCTTTGCTATAGTTATCCACTCCAAAGTAATTCCCATTGAGCAGGGGAATTTCATTTAGGTTGCATCTTGATAATAAACTTACCAAACCCATGCTTCTGCATTAATATGTAAGCTAGGACATAGCAGTTCTCAAAATTTTGTACTGCAATTATTTCAACCAAAAGGTACAAAACCTTATCTACTGATGTGTGCAAAAGTACATATGTTAGTGCAAATGTGTAAAATAGTTTCAAGGCAGAATTTTAAAGTTGGAAACTGACGTATAACTTGGATAAAATGTACTGATGGTTGGCAAAATGAAAAACAGAGAAACTATGATAGTCTCATCTATTCCCAAAATGGAATTAAGTGGGACTTGAACATTTAGTTGGAATTGGATTACAACCTTAGCTACATTAACTCTTTGTATTGTATTGTATTGTATTGTATTGTTTATAATGGATGTAAATTTAAATGAGTAAGTGTTAGGAGCCTTTGTGTCTGTATAAGAATTAGTTACTTTGTACTTTTATATTAAAGCAACCAGAGATATGCCTGTTATCTTTTCTTAGCACTCAATTTTCAGATTGCTTCTTTAGCATTCCACTGATATGCAGTCTAGAGGAAATAATACCCTGGTTCCAATTGCAAATGATGTTTGGCTCACATACTGTAAATTGCAAGTGTTGTGCAATGATCCACACTCCTAAAAGAACACTGAATTGTTAACTACATTCACATTCCTGTAGGTAATCTATTATTTTCTTTCAGGAGCTCGGGAAACTGACTATCCTACGGGGGAAGAAGGGTCACAAGAACCAGATTCGGGTATGGTGGACAAGTCATCCTTGTGTAGCAGTTTGAATAGCAACAGTTCAGCAGAAACAGACAGTCTCTTAGGAGGAATCACAGTAGTTGGTTGTACTGCAGAGGGTATTACGGGGCCTTCTGCTACTCACAGTGCTAATGGTGCCTCTCCAGAAGCAAATAAACAACCAGGTAGGAAAATATTAACTGTTTTATTAAAGATGTAGCTTGATGTAATTTAGAAAACTGTTGAGGCATGAGTGACACAGCAGTCAGTATGAGTCTATTAATAATTAGTAAATACTGGTTACATTTCTTAATTATTTAGTTATCTTTTTTACTGTGTAGTCCACACTTTGTGTTATGATCTGAGGTGTGGTATATACATATCAGTAAAGCAATGTGCCAACTGAGTAGACCTACTGAGTGGAATTTGGTAAGTCAGCACTTATGTGTCTTACATTGATTCTGTAGTTCTACTCTATTTGGGATTTAAAAGCATATTTAGCCTATTATAAATCCATAGTAATTCCACACACAACTTCACTACAGTTGGGAAATAGCTTAGTCATAAAAGCATGGATATGTCTTGCCTTGCTGATAAAATACATATAATGAACTACAGAATGCACACCAGAGGGGAGGGAGTTCCATAACTGAGGGGCCATGATAAAGAAGAACCTTTCATGCACCATTCTTTTTTACAAATTTGTGAAGGTGGCAGCTTAGGTAACAAAGTCTCTTCTGCTGGTCTTAGGACCTAAGTTTGTCCATAGGGTAGGAGGTATTCTTTCAGATATTTGGAACCCAAGTAATTTAGGACTATATATATATGTTAAAGCCAACATCCTGCAGTGGATTTGGAGGTGAATTAACAATTGTGTGGTTTCTTCAAGACTGGACTGACAAGTTCTATTAGTACTGTCTGTCAGTGTCTTTATACTTTATACTAGTTGTAGTTTTTGGACTGACTTAACACACACACACACACACACACAGAGAGAGAGAGAGAGAGAGAGAGACATTATATTAGCTCACTTTGAAGGTTAATAGAGCATGGTTCACAATGGGGAAACTGTCTAACCAAGAAGGTTAGCTAGTGAGCCAGAGCTAGAAACAGGCACTTCTAACCACTGAAGGCACCAGGGCCCTAGGTGAAAACTCTGATCAAGGCATACCTCCAAGCTATGTACCTGCTCTTTGTAGAGGAATGCAACCCTGATGAGAGCAGGCTATTTCACCACCTGATTCATCTTAAATTTATTGGCCCACATCTAGTCCCTTGCTACCTTCAGAGAATGGTTCAGCATCTGCATTGGCTTGTCTGATCCAGGTGGGGGAATAGAGATTTGGGTGTCATTAACATACTGATAGCACAGCACTCCATATCCTTTGATGACATCTTCAGTGACTGTATTGATGCTAAATAGCATAGGGGACAAGATGACCCCTCTCAATGCCACAGGTCAGTTCCCATTGTGCCAAATACAGGTCCGGTTATGCCAAGTAGGGATTACCATATTAGGGGAACAGTGCTACCTTCCACTCCCATCCCACAGATATGTTCCATGAGAGTAACATGATCAAAAGGTATCAAACCTTAAAGAAGCAAAGAAAATTCAACAGGGTTTTTCTTCCCTCCCCGCAATTCAGCTCTAATAAAGGTAATCAACAGGTGCACTAGGGTAGTTTCAGTACTAAACCCAGGCCAGAATGAAATGGGTTTGGGCCACTCGATATATTACTGGATGCTACTGAAATGTTTCTCTCTTTAATATGGAATATATATGGTATATATATATTGGCCATTTCATTCATTGTTGTCAATAGATGGTGCATGGCATCTGTTAATGATACTATAATTAGAATGAACATTCCAGTGTCTGGAGTCTAATGCTAGGAGCCTCTAGGGGTACAAGAGGCTTCCCATGTCAATTTATGCTGAATACAGTGGGAAAAATTGTGCAAAGACAGTCCTAAACAGTCTTCCTGCTGCTTTGACCATGCTTATTTGTTCACATGTGAATAGGTTTTATGTTTTATTTTTTCCAGACCTGTGATTAATCTTAGCTGTGGTTAAGAAAATCAAGCCTAGGACAATAAGCTATGGTTTGACTTGTTTCCATAAACTGTAGTTAAGACTAATTCAGGATTGCTCAGGTTTGGAGGCACCTATAAACCTTGGCTAGTTTTAAAATGGAAGCAAGTTGTGGCTGTACTGGAGACATATGCCCCCCTAATGTATATGCAGTGCTAAACTGTAACTCAGTGTCCCATCCAAACACAACCCATTTGTCTAAGATAAATACTTCTTAAGTGACACTCTTCTATAAATATTATTGGGGTTAACTGTCACAGGTATGCATCATTTCAGTGAGAGGATGAAATCAGAAATGGAAACAAGTTGTTATTAGTAAATAACAGTTAGTGAACTAAAAGATTATGGGCCTGTACAGACTGCCAGAAATAATCCATTTTGAGATTACTTTAACTGTCTTGGCTCAATGCTAGGGAATCATGGGAACTGTACTTTATTGTGGCACCAGAGCTCTCAGAGAGAGAAGGCTCAATGTCTCAGAAAAAACTACAATTCTCATGATTCCCTAGCATTGAGCCAGGACAGTTAAAGTGGTCTCAAGCTGGATTATTTCTGGCAGTCTGTACATGCCCTATGGGTGTCTTTTCCCCTAAAGGCATAGAAGTATATTGGGTAAAGCAGTATAGAAAGATAAAATAAACTCAGTTGTGATCCTAAATACTTTAAGGGTAGCATAAACACACATTAGCATAGTTATATTGAGCTCACCAGTTGCATAACAGTTGAATGACTCCTCACTTACAAAATAAAAACAATAAGAAGGGCTATGTGCATGCTTATGGAATAGTTGGCTGCACTATGGATGGCATTTACATAATACCTGAGGAAGTGCAGTAATTTGCACATTTTTACATTAACATAGTTCTTCTTTATGCTCTCTTGTGACTTACACATATGGGTAACTCTGTGAAGAATTTAAAGAAATACAATTGTAGATTGAAGAATGGGAAATAAATGAAGAAAAAGGACAAAGAAATGCTAACTTTCAGGCAAAAAGCCAGAGGTTCCTTCCCAAGGTGCTGGTGACGTAAAGGACAGAAAGGAGCTGAGGGCTTTGGGTGAGAGCCTGAGTGTGCAGATGTGCTCAGGAAGTGGGGCTCCTGCCAAAATTA
>CM034703.1:194162315-194180819 GCA_020142125.1 Phrynosoma platyrhinos | reverse complement strand
GCTGTGGAATTCTGGGAATTGTAGTTTGTTGTGGTCCCAGAGCAGAGCGCTATTCTGGGGCCACGACAAACTACAATTCCCAGAATTCTATAGCATTGAGCCATGACAGTTAGAGTAGTATGAAATTGGATCATTTTTGCAGTGTGGATGCAGCTTTTATCTTAGAACATGAGCCTGCATTGCTATTTATCCTTGCTTTCCCTTCCCATTTCTTCCTCTGTTGTTTTTCCCTTTGTCGTATATTTTAGATGATAAGCTCCTAGAGGCAAATACTCTTATTTTTTCACTTTTCAAAGCACTGTCCACACTCATGATGCAGGCTCTATTCAGCTGTCTGTCTCTTGCATTCCTTCTTGCATAAATATAAATCTGTGTCTCTCCTAATGAGTCAGAATACTGAGAAATGTTAGAATGGGCAGAACATCAGAAAAGATCTTTTGAACTTGTGACCATACTCATAATGGCCTCAAGGTTGGTGGACACAAGAGGAGGTGGGAATAATGTGTCAGCTTTGTCATTTTGATGCCTGCTGCTTTTTTGTTGTTGTTAACTGCCCTCAAGTTGATCTCGACTCATGGTGACCCTATGGATGAGACATCCACAAGACCCTCTTTCCTCTACTGCTCTGCTTAATTCCTGCAACCCCTTAATACCTGTGACCTCCTTAATAGAGTTCATCCATCTAGCCTTCTTTTCTTCCTACTTCCCTCTACCTTCCCTGCATTATTGTTTTTTCCAATGAGTCCTCTCTTCTCATGATGTGTCCAAAGTACGACAGCTTCAGTTTGGTCGGGGAGGTTTCCGGCTTGATCTGCTCTAGGACCCATTTGTTTATCCTTTTGGCTGTCTGTGGGATCCTCAGCACTCTTCTCTAGCACCATATCTCAAAGGCATTGATTTTCTTCCTATCATCTTTTTTAACTGTCCAGCTCTCACATCCATACATGGTAATAGGGAATACGATGGTTTATATGATTCTAATTTTTATACAGTCTGCCCTTTGATAAGGAAAAAGGTGGGACCTTGAGTCTCACAGGGCTTGCCATCTGCAGATGCTTTAATCTGTGGATGGCAAACCTGCAGATATTGAAAGTCCGCTGTATTGATTTTCAAGGAAGACCAACAGTCACGTGTGTATTTTTTAAGTATAAATGGGAATGGTGATAAGTATTTTATTGCAAAGTCTTAATCAAGCCATCATTTATCTTAGAAGTCATTTGATGCACACCCAAGGAAGGAGAGCCAAGTCAGACAGCTTGCTTGGGTGGGAGATGGAGTCTGGGTGTCCATTCGTTTAGATTCTACACTCCGTCTTTATCATGCACACACTTACCAGCATCTACAAGATGTCGATATTGAGCCCTATGTAAGCAAAATGTTAGGTAAGTCTTTAATCCAAGAACTTGTCATTTTCTTTTACAGATAACCTTTAATAATATGAGGGATAGTGTTGCTATTAAAAAAAATACAAGAAATTGTTATATAATTTTATATATGTTCCAATGACACACAATACTGTTTGTGAAAGCCAACATTAGGTCTAGTTTTGTTTACCTTTTCTTGTGAGATGGGGACACTGGAAAGGCCACTGACTGTAGCGTCAGTACAGAGGAAAAAAACTTCTTTTATTTTGTCTTTTGAAATGCAGAAATATTGGGAGATAGAGGAAAGAATTTTATAAATAAATTTATAATTATTATAAATAAAGTAAACAAACAAAGCATCTAATTTGTTTATTTCATTTATATGATGCCTTTCTCCTGGAGTGGGACCCAAGGTGACTCACAAAAGGAATAATTAAAATCCGACAATAAGATATTAAAAAATAATTAAAATCACCACATTAAAACAGTATAAAATTACTTGAAAAGCATGCAAACTTTAAAAAAATAAACCACACCCCCCAATAAGAGGCCTCCCTGTGTATATTACACATGAAAAGCCTGCTTAAGGAAAAAGTTCTTTGCCTGCCAGCAAAAAGAGAACAGGGAGGAGGCCAACCTACGGTAGCATCTTGTGGAAGGGAATTCCATAGTGTAGGAAGCAGTTGCTGAGAAGGCTCTCATGTTCTCTGCAAGCGGGCCTGTGATGGTGACAGAACTGAGAAAAAAAGGGCAAAAACATAACTTTACTGTTAAGTGAGGGTTTGTCTTAACTTCAGTTGATAAAAGAGATATGTCCTTTTTGATTGTCATTGGAGACCCTTGAAATTTATTTTACTTCAGCTTAAGAAAGTCTTCTGTTAAAATGAATGCATCATGAATCCTTTGTGCATTTTCAGAGTTATACATTGATTTCAGAGGAAGATTCTAGCATGGATTTTATTTAGTTATAGTGGATAAAAGGTGTTTGGTGAATGGTAGGGTGAATGGCAAATTAGCAAAGATTATTAGCCACAGCAGGATCTCAATCCCTTCAGGAAATGAAACGGACACTCTGATTTCAAAACAGCATCTGAAAAAGCCTCTGGTGGATTTAGCAACAACCCTTTTTAAAATAAATAGTTTCCAAATCTTGTTTGTTAGCTTACAAGGGGTAAAGTTA
This sequence comes from Phrynosoma platyrhinos, assembly GCA_020142125.1. Classification (NCBI taxonomy): domain Eukaryota; kingdom Metazoa; phylum Chordata; class Lepidosauria; order Squamata; family Phrynosomatidae; genus Phrynosoma; species Phrynosoma platyrhinos. The sequence continues at coordinate 194,178,275 of CM034703.1, read as the reverse complement.
GACACTTTCTGTACTCTATGAATGTCTGTTTTTAATGTCTAATAAACGTTGCTGCGCTGTTCCAGGTACTGGAAAACTAGGATTTTCCTTTGTGAGAATCACTGCTCTTATGGTATCCTGTAATCGGCTGTGGGTCGGGACAGGAAATGGTGTCATCATCTCCATACCCTTAACAGAAAGTAAGTTCATAAGCTGCAAGAATCACAGCAACATTATACCAAGTGTAAGCGTCTAGTGTGGGCCTGTGTTGTCTGGTTGGCAGCTTCACACATGAATACAAAGGCAGCCTTGTTTAGGATTGCAGCTTTGGTCTAGTTATGACAATTGGCTTCCTTAAAGAATTCCTATTAAAAGTTTGAAGTAGATTGATTAGTGAAACAGAGCCAAACTAGATAACATGCTAAATTCCTAAATCCTAGTTAAAAACCATTAGGAAACATTTTTAATTTAAAGCAAGAGTAGGTGGCAAGGTACTTAACTAACAATGTCCTGCCTCCTTAGTTTCTGTCTACATCACTTCCCCCTTTTCAGTATCTCCCCAAACTATAAATGCTTCTTTTTTATTCTTCTGTCTAGTATGAAATTCCTGATAGACCACAGAGGTGACCTCTTTCTCTTCTCTGATTTCTACATTCCCAGAGTCTAGCTGGGGGAAAAACAATGGAGACAAAAGAGCTTCTATTTTAAGTGCAAAAATGCTAATTCTATTTTGGATTTAGCACTATTTTGTTTAATTTCCAACTTAATTCATTGCTGAAAAACTTTGTTTGGGGCTTCTATATATGAATAATTAAATTAATCACATTAAATCTATACTGAGTTTTTCCTCACCAGGCTAAAATAGCACAGCTTTCTCACTACCTCAGTATTGGTGGGGGAAATTATTGTAGGGTGTTGCAACAAATTGAATTGCTAGAAAATAATGTTAGTAATGAATTCTTTCATATTAATTGCTTTGAACACCATGTACATTGTTCTTCATGCTGTGCCATTACATTGATCATCCATTAAATGTCTGGTTTTACATTGCATATGTGTATTCAGTTAAGACCAGTACTCATAAGAGTTTTTTAAACAGTGGAAATGCTTCGAAATTACTTTCCTAGGATCTTTAAAATGCAAAGAATATTATTTTTAGGATGTGGCTGTGGGGAGAGAAGTTGTTTTTTTTTACCAGACTTTTTAGAAAGAGCCAGTGGCTTGCAAGAATTGCTGAGCTTTTCAATTAATCCTCACCCATACCTTCACTTAGCAGCAGATGCTTACTACTCCACATTATCAGGTATTGATATGTCCCTGTAAGACAGCAGTGGCCAAAGCATAGCCCTCCAGATGGACTGCACCTTCAGCCAGCCAGCATTGCAAATGATGCAGGGCCATGGCAGTTACAGTCCAACATCTGGACGGGGAGAGCCTCAGGGTGTTCTCTGCTGTAAAGGTATTCAGGAGTTTGTCATGGTGATGTTTGGAACACTGTCCTTTTGACCTGAGAAGTATCAGTAGCTTGATGGAGCTGCAGGGAATTAGGTAAGTACAGGTGGCCAGCAGAGGGAGGTCCTGGATTGAAAGCCATTCCTTACTTAAGATACCAACCAATACTGTTGTGAATAACAACAAACAAGTCTCAAACATGCTCTGGTCAGCACATAAGCTAACATTTGATGGGTAGTGTTCATTGTGTAGGGCTGATGGATTTTTTTTCCTGGAGGAGGAAATACTCCTGTCAAATTTGGTAGTGCTCCTTTGAAAGAAAAGAGAGAAAGGGGAAACACAGTTTGCCAATGCATCACATTATTTATAGTGTTACTGCTTTCTTTTTCCCACTTAAACTGAAAACATGATTTACCATATTCACTTAATTGTACCTTCTGTAGTTCGGAGGTAATATATAAAGCTCTTACTAAATACCAAAACACAAGTGGTGGGTTCTCATTAATCCTTCTCCTCTGCTGTCACACCTATCCATTGTCCCCTTTCCTCCTTTCTTACTTTAGCTGTAATCCTCCACCAGGGACGTTTACTGGGGCTGAGGGGTAAGTGCTGATCCCAAACAAACAAAAAGTTCTATATTCTCAGGCTTCTCTAATAGCCTCTTTCAGGCCATGCCCCACTTTTCTAAATTCCCCCTCCCCACCCCTTGTATGTTCCTAAACCTTTTTCCACTTGCAGTTACTTGCATTGCAGTAATGTATGTTTGCTAAATGACCACCAATCCTGCTCAGCAGTTTAGTGCCTTCATATTTTGTTGCAGCTGAACTTTCATGCCAGCTTCTTGTTTATCTTCCAGAGCCATTTGTGATACCATAACTTTGTGATTGTCATTAAACCACATCATTTACTCTTATTACAATCATGTTTCTTTCCTTCCTCTGATACTGTTTGAAATGGAGATAGTTTTGTGGGTCTAGCATATGCAGTTCTAGGAAGATTTGTAGATTTAAAAATCAGTTTTTGGAGGTAGGAAAAAACCCTCTTGAAACATAGCTCCTCAGAAACCACTAGTGGCTGTTCATTGCCTTTTCCTCCCAACCACTGAACTCATCCTGGGCTTAAAAGATCCAAAACTCATAGTTGCTCAAGAGGACTTCCTTTAAAAAGAACAGTGATGCTATAAACCTGGGTTACATTTCTTGCAACATAAGCCTTTGTGGATATATGTCCATGACATCTAATGTCACAGTAAACATGCTTAATGTGCCATGGGCCTCTATGGTGTTTATTAGATTAATATAGCTACCCTTGGAATTGTGTGTTAAAAATCATAAATATAGTTTATTTTGCTTATTTGGGTATTTAGCCGGTATTCTCAGCTTATGTCTTCAGTATGTTTTGCATGCTATTTTGTGAAGATGGGGGAGGTGGTTGGTAAAAAAAAAAGTCCACTTATGCTAGACTAGCAATCTACTCCATTTTATTCTTAAGGTACTTCAAATAACAACCGCATGCTGTCTTTTGTTCCTTTCCAGCTCTGTCTTGAATTGGCATTTTGTTGCCCCTTCTGTTTCATTTATCTAAGTTGGCTTTAGCTTCTAGAATGGTACCATGAGGTTTCTCGATGAATGATCATTCTTGCAGCAATCAGTTTCAAGTGGAAAATATTTTTTCCCCTCTTATTGTAGCTAACAAAGCAGCAGCCGGTTCTGGCAACCGTCCAGGCAGCGTAATACGTGTATATGGTGATGAAAATAGTGACAAAGTGACACCTGGAACCTTCATACCTTATTGTTCAATGGCACACGCACAGCTTTGTTTCCATGGGCATCGTGATGCTGTCAAATTTTTTGTTGCAGTACCTGGTAAGCGCTGGGCACAACTCTTTCCTTGCATTTTTAGTTTGGAGAGATTACATGCCAAGTTTGGCATTTGTGGAACAGATTAGCTGTACTCCCTTGGACATATTTGTAGAACCCTTAAAGTAGCCTCACTCAGTCTGGTACCACGTCAGATGTATTAGAGAAAAATTCTAAACCTTGCTTCCCAGTCACTATGATTGATCGGGATGATGGAAATTATAGCCGAATACATCTGGACACCACAGGTTTGGGAGGTGGCTGTCCTAAACATTTCATGATCGATCTAATGGTTTTTTTTAATTATTATTATTAAGGGTTACTTACTTTGCTGAAATGAAAGGCATAAACATTTGTTCTCCACCAAAACTGAAACTAATTAACAAAAACTGAAGCAAATTTTCATTAGTGTGCTTGTTTGTGTTATACAAATTGCCTTGTCTTTGGAATATCATTTCAAGGCCAGCCATACTGTGCTCCAGTGAGAGAATGAAATCATTCTCTCATGTTGACCTTGAAATGGTTATTGAGTCCTGAATTCAGGGTCCTTACAATTTCTTCAGCCTGTGGAATCTATCACAATAGTCCTTCCAGCCAGCGAACAGAAATTGTTGCACAATGGTTTTCGCACTTGCAGGGTTTTATCAAGAGGAGTGGTCTTTTGGATTCTCTCATTCACCATGCTTCATGGCCTCTTCCAACTGGATATTTACTGTCACTTTCTAATGGTGCTTCAAACAGACTGTTATGTAGAACCAGCAGGGTGTTACACATTGAACAAAACATGTAAGATCTTGGTCACTGACACAAGACACTGTCCCTGAAGGCTATATTGGACAAGATACAGGTGGGAGGACAAATGGGACAGTAGCTATGTAATTTGTTAGGTGAGAGTTATATAACAGTGAAGATGAGAGAAGAGTGTTTATGGGAAGCTTTTTATGAGATGCAGTCTTCAGGAAAGGCCAAGAAGGCCCAGCAAGTGGAGGTGTTATAGTCAAAGATCAAGGGCACTTCTGTGCTTAGTGTACTAGGTGCTGACCTTGTATGTGATGCAAGGCATCTTGGAGTTTGTTCTGCCAGATCCAGTATGGCATATGAGAAGCAGCCTAGTATTCAAAAGGGACACTGCCAGAAAAAGTTGAAACTCACATTTGCGTGTGTGCATGCATTGTAACTATAGGGAGCATGGCAAAATGCACACACTGAGACTATGGGTGGAGGGGCAGCAACAGAGCAGTGTTATCAGGAAGAAATGAGGAGTATTATGGTAGAGTGGGAAAGAGATGGAGCCACTATTCCCATTTTATCTCTCCATATGTCAGATTGATACCATAATGTACAAGGCTATATACATGATCCACAGCAACAACTCCCAACGACATCAGCAACCCACACTACCAACAACCAATATCAACCAACACATGTGTCCTGAGGCAACTCCCTTATATACCCAGGGTTCCATGTGGCCTTCTGGCCCTGCCTCTTCCTCTGGACATCTGTCACTCATTCATGGTGACTTGGCAGTTTTGCAGCCTTTTTGGTGCTTTCCAACACCGGGTGACCGATGTCACTTCCTATGACACAGCACCTGGTGGAAAGTGCTGTGTCATTATGGCTGCCAGTGACCCTTTCATGCCTAGTCACTTGTTTATCAACCCACAATGGACATTTTCCTTAAGACACTGTCTCCATAGATTCTGCCCTAGATGTGCGATCGGTTGCAGTGAGAGACAGTATCAGTGCTGCTCATCAACCTTCGAACAGATGGTCGTACAACACAAGTTGAAGAAGTTTGCTGACTTCTTACTTCCATGGTCTATTGATGAAGCCGAAGCTACTGTTACACATGTGTTGGACTTTCTACTTTATTTGTTGAATCGAGGCCTCTCTTTCTCTTTTATTCATTGTTATTTGGTTACCATTTCAGCATGTTTTCAGTTTCTTGGTAAGCCTTCTTGTTTTACACACCCTTTGGTTATAAAATTTTAAAAAGGATACAAGCACCTTCATTCTCTGGTGTTGGACGCAACACCCAAGTGGGCTTTGCACTTGGTACTTGGCCAGCTTTACAGCAGATCTTTCAAATCAGTGGCAACATGTGATCTATGACTGTTGTCATGGAAGACTATCTTTCTTGTTGCTATTGTAACTGCTAGGAGAGCTGGCAAACCTTGTGCCTTGTGGGTGGATGACCCTTACCTTCAGTTTCATCCAGACAGAGTTGTGTTGAGACCTGGCATCATCTTCTCAATGAAGGTGGTGTCATTCTTTCATTTTAACCAAGACATTGTTCTATCTTTGTTTCAAAACCCCGCTTCAGACTGTGAGAGGTGTTAGCATTGCCTTGATGTACAGAGGGCTTTGGCTTTTTATGTGGACAGGACTGAAACTTTTTGTACTGCCACTGGACTGTTTGTCTGCTACTCAGAATCAAGAAGGGAACTGCCTATCTCCTTGCAACACTTTTCGAAGTGGGTGGCATTGACTATTTGGTTGTTCTATGAACTGACATGAAAGGACCCTCTGATTTGAGTTTGTGCCCACTCCACCAGGGCGGTTGCCACCTCCCATGCTTTCCTGGCTGGTTTTTCAATCTAAGACATTTGCTGTGCGGTTACAGAGTTCCAGCTTATGCCTTTTATTTCACATTATAGAATGGACGTGAGGCCTCAAGCCGATAACGTATTTAGGAAAGCTGCACTTCATTCCTTCCTTAACTGATTGTACTGTTTGAAAGTTTTCTCTGTAGTGTATGGCTGAATACCTTTGAATCCAGCCTTACTTCCTCTACTGTTGAATGCTACCTCTGTACTGTTTTGTTGCCTTATTTCAGTACTGTATTTTACTGTTTCAGGAATTCTCCCTTCCTTTGAAACCATATTGGAGCAGGGGGCTATTGTGCTTATGCTTGTTGACTGCATACATGTTTTCACCAAAGTTTGTTTCACCGACACTCCTGCCTCCTCCTCCTCCTTGTAGCTTGCTAGTTTCCTATTTGTGTGAGTCATAGAGACTACAAAGAACAAGGACTGTTGCATACTTGTAACTGTAGTTCTTTGAGTGGTCATCTGTGAACTCACACAACCCCACCCATCCTCCCTTTGTCGTGTCCTCCTAGTTCACATGGATGACAGTTTCAATATCCTATGGAGCTGGCGGGTTTTTTGGCAGGATCCCCTTTTATAGGGCTGGCAGAGGTGGTGGATATATTGCCAAAACTCTTCAGAATGCTTTAGGAATGCTCTGAAAGAGACACTGCGCAGGCACAGGATAACTCATTTGTGTAAGTTCACAGATGTCCACTTGAAGAACTATAACCTGTCCACCTTATATATGGGCCTGAATTATATCGTACCATAGGAAGATGGATGTTACCATTCCTGTGGTTCTTTCAAAATTATTCAGTTGTTTTCTGTGTTCTAGGCTAAGGCTCTGTATTATTTTTTAGCCACGTGGGAGTTACCATGTGAGAGGCAGCTCTTGTGCTAAATATTTAAACTTGCCCTTAATTTTGTACTTGTCTAGTTATTTTGCTGCCTGTTTCAAATGCAATAGAGTCCTTTGTAATTTTTGCAATAGCTCATGCTTCAAGGCATGTAATCTCTTTTTTTAAAAAAATGATGTTAATTTCACAAGCATGGTTAAGAGGTACTCACCAATAAAATCAAACACCCTAGCAGAAAAATAACCAAGAATCTTGCAACACCTTAAATTCTGACAGGTTTTGCTTGGCATAAGCTTCCTGGACAGCGGCCTTGTTGTATCTGAAGAAATGGGCTGTAGTCTATAGAAGCTTATGTGAAATAAAATTTCTTATTTTTTAAGGTGTCTCAAGACTGTTGTTCTTGCTGCAGCAGACTAACATGGGTGCCCATCAGGAAACTCCAGTAGTGAGGCAGAGACTTTTTAAATTTTTCAGTCTCTTGTATTATAAGGAGATGTTAATTTTGTGAGAATATTAAGTATGCTTGTTTTCCCTGTTTTGCAAGCATCTTAATCACTTCAGGAGACTCATTCCCCACTCCATAAAATACAATCTTTTTGATCTTCTTTCTCCCGTCTAGGTCAGGTGATCTGTCCCCAGACAGGAGGAGGCCCAGAACTGGCTAGTGATAAAGCTACTCTTTCTGCCCAAGAATCACAGAGCCAGGTTCCTTTAAAATCTATGTTGGTGATAAGCGGAGGAGAAGGGTACATTGATTTCAGGATGGGTAGGTATCTTAAAGTTTCTAAATAGTCCTGTTTATTAAATTAGTAAAACTACTGAAAAGTAGTATGGTTTATGACTTTTCTTCTTGAATTGCAAATTGATTTGAGGTTTCTTTAAATTTTCTTTACTTATATTTTTGTATTTGTTCATGTTCATAGAAAATTGGGCCTGGGTCAGTGCCCTTTAGACAGAGCAAACTTAAAAACAATTGTTTGCCTGTATGAAGGGAGAAAAATTTGCCTTAGCCCAGTGTATTACCAGATGTTATCAGCAAGAATTGGGTTTTACTTTCCCCTACTTTCTGCAATCTCAGAACACAACCAATTTATTTTATCTCCATGAAACTTGACAATAGGCTGTTGGAAACTAAGCTGATCTTATTGGTATAGGCCTGCCTTATGTGTTGCTTTGTTGTCTCCTAGGTTCTGTTGCCTAATAAAACTAGAGCAGGGATAGGCAGCCTTGTTTCTTTTTTATGTCTTGGATTAGAATCCCTCACCATGGCCATTTTGTTTGGGCCTTTTGTGAGTTGTAGTTCTACAGAAGGCACAGGTTGCCTTTCCCTATCTTAGAGTGAGGCAGAGCTGAAGATCATAAACTGGTTTTATATCATCAGTGAAACAGGGGCAGTCTTATTTTGTGAGTTGGTACCTGTTCTTTAACAACCACTGCAGGAAAGGAGGGCAGCAGAAGGTAACAGGTGTTAAGAATGTGAGCTTTTATAAACATAGCCTGCAATTCAATATATTTTGAGAATTTAACATTTCCTTGAACTTCAGGAGTAGGTGACAATTATTTTATCTGTTTTATTTATGTATTAAAATATTCATATCCTGCCCTATGTCTGAAGATCCCAGAGTGGCTTGTAATAAAATCAGTTTAAAATAATAAGTTATTAAATAGTGCAATCATAAGCTATCCACAGCCTGGATAAAATCATTTAGGCCCAAAGACTTTAATAAAACTTGCCTCTGAAATGAACCCAATGTTGCTGCCAGTTGGCATCAACTACAACTAGAGCGCCACTGCAGAGAAGGTTCTCTCACATGTCCTTCCACAATGTGTTTCCCCTACAGTTCGGAGACAGGGCAGTGACCCTCCACTAAACCTCAGTTCTCAGGCAGGCATATATATTTCTCTTTACTATCAAAATCTTAATAGGGAATTGCACCCCTCCATCATAATTCATTTTAGATATGCCCACCTGCTCATCTACATTATTCTTCTTTCATCCAGGTGATGAAGTTGATGAATCAGAACTCCTTGGAGAGGCACTGCCACTAGAGCCTTCTGTAGCCAAAGCTGAGAGGAGCCATCTGATAGTGTGGCAAGTTATTTGTGGCAGTGAATGAGCTTCCCCGGAAAGCAGCTTGAGACGGCAAATGCCTTTGCATGTCTTTGGATTTTGTTTTATTTTTGTGGATCCCATTTCACTGCATAAAGTTTTTGCTTTGCCATTTTACTTTATATCACAAACCTGTCAAACCTTAACAGTATGGGAATTAACTTCTGCTGTTTTACTGCATCAGTGTTACATAGCAAGAACAAAGCAGTTTCCCCAAACAGAGATATACTGTACTTATTCTCTCAAATGTAGCTTCCTGTAGCTCCCTCTGCAATCTGTAACAGAATTTATTTCCTTCCATTTGTACCACAATTTGAGGTTAAAATTTAGAACAAACATTTTGAATTCATCTCCACAACATTTATTGAGTAAAACAGCAAAGTTGTTTCCAGAATAGCATTTTAAAAGTATCAGAAGAATTGTATTCACATTATATTCTGTGTATTTAGTGAGGGCTAAAATAACTTGCAGGTCTTTATTTTTTCATTTCTAAATCTTACCAGTCTTTTTTACTTTGGTATGTTGAATGTCCTCTGTTCATATCAAGATCCCTGAGATGAAGAGCAGATGATTCAAAAACACACTGATGATGTTTTCATATTTAATTGCTAATAGCACTAAAATGAGAAATACTGTCCTTAAAAATGACACTTGAGATATTTTGTGGGAGAAATAATTCTCCATTTTCCCTACTTGAGAATTCTTGAAAACGTTCTGATTAATTCCAAATGACATTCTTAGAATGATTTGCAATCTTCTCTTACAGGCCTTGAGCAGAAGATAGGTAACTTTTTCACACTTACCATCTTGGATCTTAACTGGTCAGATCCGTGGCACTTAATACAGAGGGATTCAAAGAGGGAACAAAGTAGTTGAGCTCTGTAACTTTAGAAGCCAACAGTGAAGGAAAAAATTCTTTTATTAACTCTTTTAAAAATATATTTCATAGCCCATTTACCTAGTAAAAACGTGAGAGTTTTTTCTTTTGTGGACCTAATAAGAGGAGTTGCAGGTCATGAGCATTCAGGTAGCCACTGACATTAATGGGACAGCACCACTGCATAAGGTCTGGGAGTCTACCCAAGTCTGAGAAAACATGAAATAACACTAAAAACACTCATTCTGTCTCCTCACTATAAACTTTGGATTGAATGTTGTCCCTTGCTCCTGAATATCCAGTTGATGGCAAACAAAGTTGAATGCTATATTTTACATTCTTCAAAAGGTGTATCTTTCATTTCTTGGAAAGTATGGATTAAAATCATAACATTTGGGTGTTGCCGACCAAGACACTTGGTCTATTCCCATTACATGGGAGCAGATAATATTTAAATGACAGAATAACAAAATTTCAAAGCAGTTTCAAATGACAACTTGAAAAACACTAGAAACCATCTTTAAAAACTGCCTAAAAAGTTTTATGCAATAGGAGCAGTTTGAAATCTGTCAAGAAAACATGTATTTATATATATTATATATATAATATACATATTAATTTTTTTTAAATCATGTTGAGCTGAAGTCTATTGTGTAAATATTTATTTAGGCAGCTTTTTAAAAAGTGAATGAGCATCTTAACGATGAAAAAAATCAGTAAAATTTGATTCAGAACTATTCATTATAGATTTATATGTATAAATACTTTTTAAGCGTCATATTTTGTACACAACTGATAAGTTCTGATATCTGTGTATTTAAACCATGAGCTATGTGGCTAAATTATTGAATGTTTAATTATTTGACAGTAAATTCTTTCCCTTCAATAGGCCAAAAGTTATAAGTGATCACAGTTTTATTTAAAATATTCAACTGATTCAGTTATATTGGAAAACTTAGGAAAATGAACTGTGATCTAAAAGCAATATGGAAGGTCCAGAGAAGCTTGAGGTTTTTTTTAAAAAAAGCTTTGTTGTCCAAATTGTGCCCCAGGCATATGCACATAGAAAAGGTTCAAGTATGGGAGAATTTAAAAAATGAATTAGTCAGACTGCTTTCAGAAAAAGCAGTAAAAGCTTTACTGCATGTGCCGAAAATACATCTGTCAAAGATACATGATTGTGTAATGCCTTCCACAAACTCTTGAGCTATATGTGCCCTCTGGTAATATTGGTTATCCAGATAAAATGCCTGCTATCTCTTCACAGAGGAATGAGCCCATCACCTTTGTTGTTCGTTCTGGGCTCCTTTCTTGGGGTATTTTCTCCAGATCTTTCTTCGATGGTTGAATTGCCACGTTCGCTTTCTTGGAAAAAGATAGAAAATGTTTTTGTTTTTTTCACAGTGCTTTTATTTTAAAACAATGAGTGAACTATTTCTCTGAAGTGCTTCACTGCTGTCAGACAACAGATGCGTCTGGGTAGCCTGTTTAATGACTTGCCAGACGTATTGAGTAAACTGCCATTCTGCTCTCATTGAATCAATTGCTGTTCACAGCAAAAAAGACAAGAGTTCAACAGAGACTATTACATGTGCAAAGAAGGGGCTGGCATACATTCACCTGTTCCTCTTCATTTTTAAATGTATCCCTGTCCTAAGAGTAGCAGATTTAGAAGATGGGTGTCATCACCATTCACTGAATTGTATACACTCCCTGTTCCAGAGCACTTTTAATGGTAGATGATAAAGCTCACTAAATCCCATGCATCAAATGGTTGCCTAAAAAAATAAAAATAAATCTGTTTTGAGAATGTCTTATGTATCACGTACTCATAGTTCTAAAATCAGGAGTGGAAATGAATCTCTTGATATTTAACAGCTTTCGTTAATAGTTTGAGAGACCATTTCAAGCACACAAAAAATATGCAGCACATGATTTGTCTGGGTAAATGTGTCTTGCATGGAAAAAGGTAAAATGAAGTTTATATATCCTGCCATATTGTTCATTTCTTGTACGGTCTTCCTTCGTTGGATCAGTTAGAGCTGGCAGAGTGTAGACACTTTATCATAGGCTGCCTTAGTAACTAAGAAATGTTTTATAATCTTCTAATATTGCTAACTGTTCTAAAGAACATGGTGTCCTGAAGAAAATGTTTAATTGAATATTTATTTCCATGTGAGTATTATGAAAGTTACCAAAGGATTGATACTGACTTGGCACTCTTGCAGTTGACCCTGTGTGTACAGGATCTTGTAAAGATCCTTAGTTTGTAAAAATGACAGAGTGAAAAACACGGTTCTTTGTGGATGCTGACTTCATTTTCCTAACAGGGTTATGCCATATTGTAACAAACCTATGTTGCACCTCAAAACATTTTTCTGTACACTAGATATTTTCCTTTCCTCTAACAATTTCATTACTGCACACTTCTTGATATTTTAAACATGTTTTAAAACATTTTATGGTCATTAATTTTTTGAAAATGTTGTCTAGACACTTTATGCTGAATTTTACTTGCCTCTGTAACCTTGAGATGGATACTGCAGCATTAAACTTGCTGTCTGTTTAAAACTTGAGGCTTCTTTTCTGTGAGCCAGAAAGCTCATATAGCAGTGAAGTTATTTCAGTATTTATTATTGAATCCTTGGGGATTCAGAATGTAACTTTGTACATGAAATATATATAAATATGTATATGAAACGCACACTTGTCTTGGTGTCTTTTTTACATCCCTGTGGTGAAAACAGATTGTAGTCATTTGGTGAAAATAACCTTCCTGCTAAACCAGTGCAAGACTTGCTACATACTGGTTTTTGTACTGTGTCATGTACTCAGCAATTTGGACTTTGTGTACCATATATACTCGACTATAAGTCAACCCCATGTATAAGTCGATGGCAGGTTTTGGGGCCAAATTATGGATTTTGATACAACCTGTAGATTGGTCAAGGGTAAAATCTAGGGGTATGTAACAAAAGATGTAAAGGATGAAGCAAAGGGAAACAATGCCAGAGAACTTACAAAAATCCAGGAAGAATAATTGTTTATGCTCATACTAAAAACTGGACTGATGAGAGAATAGAGGGAAGTCAGTACTTCCGGGACAGATTACTCTCTTATATATATTATTTATATAAAGGAAGGACCAGAGAGTAATCTGTATGATCTCTCTCTCTCTCTGAGTTAAAGTTTAAAGTACAGTTCAGTGGGCCCTTTCCACACACACACCCGCCCCCCGGCATATGGAAAAACCCCGCAGTACACCATTTTGTCTCCCCGTGTGAGCTCAAGTCTGTGGATGGCAAGCCTGCGGATGGGGCAGGCACACTGTATAACCTGTGAATAAGTTGACTCAGGTTTTTTGGGTCAATTTTTTGACTAAAATTTCTAGACTCATACATACATATGTACAGTAAGTAGTTCAGGAGATGTGGGCAATTTCTTTAACTCAAACTGGGCATTTGTGAAATTATTATAACAATGTGGGAAAGAAAAGTTAAAGCATTAGTCAATTCTAAATGTTGCTGAAATATTAAGGTCCATATGCGTGAATGAAAGAGGATTCATGTAATCATTGGATGCTCTGTATTCTGTGTTGCATCTTTCTGTTTGCATTTAGTCTTCTATCACATTCCTTTCCTCACCATAATCTCAGTGTAGCTAGGTCAGCATGCAGCTAGTTTGAAAGCCCAGTAGCTATCCATCTTTCATCCTGCAGGATTCCTCTTCATCAGTATGGTCAATTTGTTGTCCTCTAAATGTTGTTAAACATGGCGTTCACCATTGCCACTGTTGGTTAGGGCAGTTGGGAGCTGCAGTCCAATAAGATCTGGTGAGTCTTGACATGCACATCTCTGCTCTTAATCCAGATTTTCTGTAGCCATTTTTAAGAACTCCAAAGAGTTCTAGCCATCTCATCTTCACAACAAACACAGCCTAAGACAAGATAGTGATTATTCCAAAGCAGGGGTAGGCAACCTAAGGCCCGGGGGCCGGATGCGGCCCCCCAAGGCCTTTGGACCGGCCCCAGGCTGGTCCTGCCGCCGCCGCCACCACTGCCCCCCCACCGCTGCCGCCACCCACCATAATGATATTGATTATTGTTATTACTTGTTCTTGGGGTTTTCTTGGCAAAATCTCCACAGGGGGTTTGCCATGGCTTTTCTGGGGCTGAGAGAGTGTTCATGCATATATTTTTTAATTTTTCTAACTTTTTATTTTTATATTTATTTATTTATTTATTTATTTATAGTGTTTCGGCCCCCCAATTGTCTGAGGTACAGCAACCCGGCCCCTGGCTCAAAAAGGTTGCCTACCCCTGTTCCAAAGCTACCAGCTGAGCTTTGTAACTAAGCAGAAATGTGAAACTGTGACCCAATCCGGGATTTCTAATTTTGTGAGATACTTAGCCTTCTCTGTCAGAGCTCTGGTGCCACAACAAACTAAACATCCCAGGATCCCATAGCTTTGAGCCATGCAGTTAAAAGTTTTGTCAAATTGCGTTATTATTGCAGTGCAGATGCAGTCTGTAATTCACTGGTTCAGGTTTATCTACTCTTTCCACTTGTACTACGCAGTCTCAATCTGGTGTCCTCTAGATTAATGCTAGATTCCTTTACTAGATATTGCAAAAACATTCAAGTGAACACCATGATATTCTTGCAAACAAACTAGGAAAATGTGGGCTAGACAATGCTACTGTTAGGTGGATTTGTAATTGGTTGTTCAACTGAATCAACGGAAGGGTGCTCACCAATGGCTCCTCTTTATCCTGGAGAGAGGTGACCAGTGGGATGCCATAGGGTTTTGTCCTAGGCCCAATGCTGTTCAGCATCTTTATCAATGACTTGGATGATGGAATAGAAGTTATGCTTATGAAATTTGCAGATGATACCAAATTAGGAGGGGTGGCTATTACCCAAGAGGAAAGGATCAAAATTCAAAATGACCTTAATACATTATAGACAGTTGGGCCAAAATTAACAAAATTAATTTCAACAGGGAGAAATGTAAGGTACAAATAAATATAATAATTTAGGCAGAAAAAAACCTGAAATGCACAGATAAAGGATGGATGATACCTGGCAACAGTACATGTAAAAGGGATCTAGAAGTCTTAGTAGATCACAAAACACGAGACAGTATTATGATGCAGCAGCTAAAAAGGCCAATACGATTCTAAACTTCATCAAGAGAAGTATAGTGTCTAGATTGAGGGGAATTTTTGGTCAGGCCTCACCTGGAATACTGTGTCCAGTTCTGAGCACCACAATTCAAAAGGTATGTTGACAAACTGAAGTGTGTCCAGAGGAGAGCGACTAAAATGGTGAAAGGTCTGGAAACTATTCCCTATGAGGGGCATCATAGGGAGCTTGGTATGTTTAGCCTGGAGAAGAGAAGGTTAAGAGGCGATATGATAGCTGTGTTTAAATATTTGAAGGGATGTCATGCTGAGGATGGAGTAAATTTGTTTTCTGCAGTTCCAGAGAACAGGACATGGAGCAATGGATGCAAACTACAGGAAAAAAGGATCCACCTCAACATTAGGAAGAAAGGACTGACTGGAGCACACTCCCTTGAAGTCTGATGGAGTCTCCTTTGGAGGTTTTTAAACAGAGGCGGATGGCCATCTGTTGGAGGTGCTTTGATTGTAAGTTCCTGCATGGCAGAATGGGGTTGGACTGGGTGGCCTTTGAGGTCTCTTCCGATTCTGTGATTCTGTGAAGGATGATCAGTCAGAGCCACCTTCCCCAGTGAACATCACAAGCCTTGTAGTTCTCTGGCTGAAAGCGATAGTAAAACGTTTGGTTTTTGACCTCAACACTTAGAAGCCTCAGTCAGCATGACCAATGATAAAGAGATTGTGGGAGCTATGTTCCAAAAAATCTAGATGGCCAAACTTTCTCCAATGCCTGGTTTTCAAAGCAGATGGACCAGAATATGATTACAGCACTGTTTTACCATCATCAGAAATGTACATATACTATCAATCATACTTTTTTTTCTGGTCACAACCACAAGTTATGCCATTGCTTTGCCTGAGGATATCCAGAACTAGTGACTGGTGAGCAAGAAAAGCAATAGCTTTTGTTATTTGTTTTTGAGAAAAGGGGACTAGTACTTCTGGTAGAATAGTGTTTTGTCCAGGCCATTAAAGGTTAAAGTTCCTCCTGTAGAGAAATAATCACATTCATAGGACCTTATCCCACGCTGCTCTCAAAAGTGGCAAGAAAGC
>CM034703.1:194136953-194162215 GCA_020142125.1 Phrynosoma platyrhinos | reverse complement strand
TGTGATAAGGTCCATAGAAGCATTTTCCTTTTCCAATTAATAAATTCCATTGTTCAAGTCAGTCTGTTAATAATAGTTTTGTCTGTTCCCAGGAAATTGTTTCCATTTTCAGCATTTGCCTAGTTTCTCACATACAGTTCTGTTAGCAGGATCCAGTTTCAATTTTTTCAAAAAGTATTTCTACTAGTGCTTTGTCTTTGACATCACCATTTATTTTTATTGAATAGCTAGAGTGTACATGCCAAAAATTAGCTGCTGATTCACAGCCTAAGAATGGTTAGGGTTTCCCTCATGACTGTAGCTGGAATGGGAAAGTAATTGTAGTTGGGTGTTCCTTTCAAACCTGTGTGTGTGTCTGTGTACGCATGCTGCCAAGTCCTTGGACACTTGAGTGAATTTGGGAAATTGGTTGTTTGAAGTAATGAAGCTTAAGATATAAAGCAAGTAATTATATCAGTAGAAGAATTTACGTTCATAAATTAGATTCAAATTGTTTATACCACAGAGCAAAGTTTTTATTTCTCTGTTGGACATCATCTGTTAGCATGAGAATTTCATGCTAAACTTCATAATAAGCATGCATAAAAATGCATCTGAGGAAGTAGGCTAGTCTATGAAAGCTCATGCTGCCAACTTCTTTCTTTCAGTTAGTCCCAAAAGTGCGAAGATCTCTACAGTCATAATAAACAGTCCAATTGTTGAGATCTCTGAACTCCATCTTTCTGTAAGAATTTGAAGGCAGTTATTTTTAAGTGTGCATGTATTTGAAACTGCCTTTAAAATACTATTTTGATTTGTTATTTGTTGTACATTGGCACAAGGTCACTCATACTGAGATGTGACAAATACATAATCTACCAACCAGGAAGAAAATGTGCGGGATACCCACACACACCAAAAACCTTGTGGAATTTTTGGAGCAGAAAAATGCATAATGGGGAAAGAATTCATCATTCTTTAATTGTACAGTACTCTGGTATTTCTGCTTAAACATAGGGCCTTTGCAAACTGCCAGAAATAGTGCAAATTGAGTCCACTTTAAGGGTTAGGGTTAGGGAATCATGGGAACTGTATTTTATTGTGGCACCAGAGCTCTCTGACAGAGAAGGCTCAGTGTCTCAGAAAAAAACACAATTCTCATGATTCCCTAGCACTAACCCTAACCCTTAAAGTGGACTCAATTTGCACTATTTCTGGCAGTCTGGCAAAGGCCCTTAGACATCTAATCCAGCTTTTTATTTTAAAATAGAAAGTTGCACACAATGCAGCTGCACCTAAGTTTGTATCTGAGCAATTTTGGAAAGGATCACAAACTATTTAGGGTTCCAGCATGTCTTATAGTTTACCCATCAAAGTGCTCTTTCCTCTCCTTTCTTGGTGTTCCTCAAATCAGAAAGCAACTCCTTTCTCCCATAATGTGCCTGTTGGAGTTTGGGACATGATTTTGCATGAAAGTTTGCATGTCATCTTGGTTATATGGCATAAAACAGTCATCTTGCAATTTCCCACAAGACCAAGCTGCAGGAAAAAGTGGAAGAACAGAGTTTAGGAATGAAGGAAGATTCCAGACAATTCTCCTCATTTGGAATTTGGGCTTAAACATCAAGGAAATGTGTGAACACATGGAGCGTAAGTTGTAAGCAAGCATGACTTAGGACATTTCAGAATATTTTTACTGATCATGGAACACATTTGTTAAAGTTAAGGCATTCGCCTTAACATACAATTTGTAGATGCCAGGTGGTAGCCATAACTGATCTCAACTAGAGAGATTAAAAAAAATCACCAAAATTCTCTAATTTTTTTTTAAACAAGGAAATTTATCATTACAGTATTCTGTAAAATGTGTACACACACACACACACAAAATACAGATGTCATAAATTGCAGAATGGCTGAAGGACTATAGCCATGGGAAGTTGACCTGGGAAGTTCTGATGGAAGTTCTTTGTTAGTGGAATTGGAGGAAAAGTAGCAGAAATGGAAGAAACCAGAGACAAGGAGAGTCAATAAAGAACTGTGTAAATTCAAAACACCAGATAGATTTACTGGCTGGCTTAAATATCCGAAAGGCACCAGATCGTGTCTGATCTTGGAAGCTAAGGAGAGTCAGCCTTGGTTAGTACTTGGATGGGAGACCACCAATGAATACCAGGCGCTGTAGGTGGTATTTCAGAGGAAGGAACTGGCAAAATCACCTCTGGGGATTCAGTGCCTAGGAAAACCCTATGAAATTCATGCATTTGCCACAAGTCAACAGGCAATTTGAAGGCGCGCACACACACACACATGCGATAATGGGGGGCAACATGGATCAATCTCAGACACATTCGCTTAGCAACAGATTTGAGAATTGAGTGGCAGGTTGAGGCCTACAGCTCTGCTCCTAGCCAGGCTCTGTAGTACAGCAGGAAATGGGTCTGAGGAAAGATGGGTGCCCAGATGTTCACCAAACCAATGATAGGATGCCTTCCTTGAGAAGTCAGAATAAAGTATAGCAATAGGTTTCTCCAAAACCTCTCTCTCTCTCATTCAAAAATTGGTATATATCAGGTGAATGCATCCATTTCCAATCTTGCTATATTAGTGGCAATTTTTATCAGATTGGTTTGAAATCTGATAGTTATAGACTCCTGCAAGTACGTCACAAATAGCTTCAAGTTATTAGCTCAGCAGATGTCATTCTTAAAGGCAGTAGACTTTTGAGACCTATAATGACAGAACAACTTTTTTTTGCAATTCACCTGACCTAAAGCAGCATTCCTACAATTTCCTTTAACTGGTGTATCGGTTTTAGTATTAGAGTTTATTAATATTTTGCAAATGTTGGGAACTAACGTGAAATGTTGCTACATAATGTGTGAATTTGGCTTCCTGTAGAAAAAAGGCATACAAAATACACTTAATAGGATAACTGTTTTAAGCCCAGGTTTCTAAAGATGTTTTGCAAAGTTAAGAATAAATGGGGAAAGCTGAGCTTCTCCTGCTTAAGTATTTTAGAAAACAAGAACATTCATGTTCCAGAACTGCACAGTCTTTGGGTAGCTTTTGACCTTTTGAGAGAAATTTTGCTATTTTACAAAGACCTTTATAGATCAATCCAAAATGCAGCTCCCTCTTTGCCAGCCTTTTCACACATTTTAAACATATAATGATCCTTGGAATCATTGAGGAAGATATGGATCTCAAAAGCCTTTCTTAAAGGGCTTGACCTCAAACCCTCCGTTTTTGCTAGAAAAACTGGGTTTTTGTACTGAGAAATTGGACAAAGCCATTCATATGCACATGCCCAAAGATGTTTATGTTTTTCTCTCAGAAAATAGTTATGAAACATTTTAGCTGTTGAATAATTTCTTCCTAAATCAGATTAAGCTGGGGATATCTCTCAAGACTCTTCATAAAGGAAACAAGGAGAAGAGGTGGACAGAACCTGCTTTTTACACAATTACACAACCAACCTCCTAAGATGCACATTGCATTGTGTAAAAAATAAAATAAAAAATAGACTAGGTTCACCTTAATCCAACATATTTCATAGCCAATGAACCTTAAAATGACTTTGTTGATATGGTGAGGATGAAGAGATAGAGGCATGGGGGCATATAAGACTGTATGTGAAGGTGGAGTGAGTTACAACTTACATACAGGTCATATCCTAATCTTGAGAGACTGCAACTTAAAAATCTGATTCATGTTTCAGTTTGCCATCAATGGGACCCACACACATGGAATTGCTTATAGATTCTTATTTCAAGTATCTTTAAATGCCATTCATCCGGCTTGCATACTAGGGCAGTGAGCTCAGGTAAACAATTTCCATTTTTGTACAGTCACTGTAAGCATCTGTTTTCTCAAGTCATCTCTTAACAAATTATGTAAACAGCTGTCTGGGGATTTCACTCTGATATTTCTAGCAGTATGATTTCTAAATGAAAAGAACATTCAGATTGCTCTGTTCTTGAAATTGTAATATAACCTGGACACTTAGGATAGAGGCAGGCTAAGATTGAATTAAACTAGTATACTGTAACTCCAAGAGGTCACAGCTATGCGGAAAGTGATTTAAAATATTAGCTTGATTAAGGTATTCCAAGGTGATTATTGTGTAAAACTTGAATTTGCTGGGTACAGATAAAGTTCCCCATCATTAAAACATACAAAAGTTAGAATATCATTAAACTATAAATAGTTTAAATAAATAGTTTAATTGCCTCAAACTGTGCAAAAGCTACTTTTGAAGGAGCCAACAGCATGTGTTTTCTATGGGCAACAATGGCAGTGCCACTTCCAATTCTATGGCTTTGAATGTTAAGGCTAATGAGTAGCGTGATGACAACAAAAGGTTTTAAAATTTTCCCCATGTGTATAATGCTTTTTTTCTGTGCAAAATTTGTTGTTGCATGGTTTAGATTTTATTTAATTTTTTAAAATGCAAAATTCACCCATGCAACATTTATATAAACAAATTATATTTTTGAGCTTACTAGTAGCGAACAAAATGTGTCTAGTCTTTTCTAATGTTCCAGTCTCGGCCTTGTGCTGGTGCTATCCTTGGCATCACTAAGCTGTGGGCTTTCATGTGATCCAGTGATATTGCATGGACTTCCTTGCTCCCAACCAGACTGCTCTGTTTCCCTCATCCTTCTTCATAAGTTCTGTATCTCTATTTTACATTTGTAGCAAATTTCAAGGGCAAAATACACCTGAATAGTGTAATTGTGAAAGTCAAAGTATATATTGTAAGTTTTGCTAGCTAAATGTATGGGTGCACTGAGTTGGCAAGGACTGCCTGCCCTTCCTGTGAATGTATGTTTTTGAAATACTGTATATATCCAGTCTCATTAGGAGGAACACATGCTTTATTATACTTAGCACACACAGAACAAATTAAAGTTAATCAGCTTAAAAAAATAAATGCAGTATTAAATAATAAGGTGTCTATTCCATTCAGTAAAACTGTAACTTGCATGCAAGTGTGCCATTAATAAATGACAATGTGCATTTGTACTTAGAAATTGTTTCAGTACATGCTCTGTACTGTAGGGTTTGCAGTATATAATTGTAAATAATTGCCTAGCTCTGCTGATGAAATCCCTTGTGTCTTTAGGGATGGGGTAAACTGACCAGTCTTTGCGTGTTGTTTTAACATGGTAGCTCACTTAATTGTTTTTTTTTTTAAACTTTTTTATTACTAATGTTTAATTAATGTACTTTTTAAAACTTGGGTGAGTCCCATTGAGTCCCACTTGGAACCAAGGTAAGATATAAATTAAATAAATAACATTATAAAGAAACATCTTTTTAACATACTTTCAAGTCACCTGTTGATGTATGGTGATCCCATTAATTTTATAAGGTTTGCTTAGGCAAGGAATACTCAGAGTTGGTTTGCCAGTGCCTTCCTCTGAATAGAGCCTGCAGCATCTGGTATTTCCAACAACAAATCTCCCTTCCAAGTAATAATCAAGTCTGACCTTGGTAAGCTTCTGAGATCAGATAGGATCTCATACCTTCAAGGCTTACAGACAACTTAATATAGTGCAGTCTAAACTATATGTGGTCCAGCATTCTTTGCTAGCACTGGGTGCCCATCAGAAATTGACTGATGGTACAATGGTAGACCAGAGTCTACCCTTTCCTTATCCCTGCCTTAGAGTATAGCTGGAACAAGGATCAGCAGTTATAAATAATAGTGAAGATTTTAAAGAAGCATCCATGGAACTCATTGGGTGACCTTGGGCACATCACATGTTCTCAGCCTCAGGGGAAGGCAATGGCTAACCTCGTCTGAAAAAATCTTGCCAAGAAAACCCCATGATAGATTCACCTTAGGATTGCCATAAGTTGGAAACGACTTGAAGGTACACAACAACAACAACAAAATATCTGGGAAGCAAATGGCTGAGAACATTAAGTTGCATACTGAACACAAGATGGCACTCTTGCAGTTTACTAGACAATATACTATGTTCATTTCTTTGCTTTCCTATTTCTAATTCATGGATTCTCTATTTTCATACCAGTGTAGGGAGACATGAATATGGATTGGTCTATTTATACCATGCCTGGAAATCCCAGTGAGGTGGTAAGGTAAAAGAAATAAGTCTATCCTGGTGCACACTTCAAAAAATGTGTGCCCATCAAGCAGGTAATCAAGGGACTAGGGTAATTGAAAGGGCACTTAATTGCCGGTGGGAAGTGAGAAGTCAAAATATTTCATATTAGTATGATTGATCAATAAGCCCCTAATGTTTCCTGAGCACATTGTCCACGAGAGAGCTCAAAATGTTGAGGGATGAGGGTAAAGGTTTTAAATGAAATGTGACCAACAAGATATATTTGTATGGAATTCAAAGACATAGCCATAGAATGTTACTCCAGAAAATCAGTATGCAAAGGGATCTTGTAGCATCCTTGAGACTAACTGAAAGAAGTTGGGAGCATGAGCTTTCGTAGACCTGAGTCTACTTTCTCAGATGCATGCCCCTATTTTTACCTGGCATTAAAAAAAGTAATAAGCAAATGCATGGAGGAGATTAGGGGATCTGTCTCTTTAAAAGGTGAACCCAGTGGTTTAGGGGGGTTGCAGACTGCAAGAAATAGTGCAAATTGAGTCCACTTTTAGGGTTAGGGTTAGGGAATCATGGGAACAGTAGTTTATTGTGGCACCAGAGCTCTCTGACAGAGAAGGCTCAATGTCCCAGAAAAAATATATATATATACACAACAAAATAAAACACATACTATTTTTTAACACACTAACATTGAATCACAAGGAGGCAAAAGGCAAAAATTTAGTTCTTAATTCTTTGTCAGTGGCTCTTGCCCCCTTCAGCATATCTCTACATGTTACATCTGTTAAATCTTGCTTATATCAACTTTCCTTTTAGTCTTGTCACTTATTCTCTAAGCCCTTATGATCTTCCAAAAGTTTTATGAGTTTTCTCCTTCTTTCTATTTTAATGTTTCCCCCCTTTGTTACCCTGTTTTGTTAGTTTCTCTCTCACTCTCATTTAATATAATTTTTTATAGTCAAATGTCTTTAACCTTATCTCTCTATCTGTTGATCTTTCTTCAACTGATATCTCTTCAACTTGATAATTTTCCTTCCAAAATAGCAATACTGGTTTCCAATCTTTTTATCTGCTTTCTCTGTGGATTTATCTTTGAGCCAACATATCAGTCTGGCCATTTCTTTGCTCGCAGGTGGATCTTGCATTTTCCATTTTTGTGCATACACAATTCTTGTGGCAGTGGTGTCATTAGGGGGTATGGGGTGTGTGGATCATACTAGGTGACACGACTGCTTCTCAAACATCTGCTTTTTGGCAGAAATGGGCTTGGCTTTCATCTGCAGCCCTCTAAAACTCTGAAGGTATGGTGTGAGTTGAGTGAGATTCAATGGGAGGAGAAAGGAGAGGCCTCTGTTTTTTAAAAAATTTAATTTCAAAATTTTAACACTTCAATTTGTAATTTTTAAAAAAACTTTAAAAAGTATTCTTTTAAATTTTTCTTTAAAAGCATCACATTTGACCAATTTTCACCTTAACCACATGAAACTATGTATATGTAAAGACATTTAAGCTGTATGTATGATATTGCAATTTAAAGATATAATTTTAATTCTGCTAGTTGTTTATGTCACAACAATTATTATTATCATTACACTCAATGATATATGAGAATTATGATTTAGGAGTAACATTAGTACAAAATTTTTTACTAAGGATTCTGTGTGGCATGGTATGAGAGGAGATCATTTTTTGGGGGGGTGACACCAATCCTGGGACCTTATCAAACGCTGGCCAGCAAGCGAAGTATAAGCGAAGGCAAAGTGAACTAGACAGATTCCGTTTCGCTTGCACGGCCATAGTGCAATGTTTCAGAAGGCTGCGGCGCAGCCATTGCGCAATATTTGGGGCCTTGGAGGGGGCGGCGGTGAAGGCTCCCTCCCACGCCTCGCCCTCCCTCCGCACTTGCCAGCCCTCCAGCCAGCACCGGCGGAGAGGCGGCTCTGGCCGCGGAGGAGGCGGCGGCGGCGGCTCCCTCCCGCGCCTTGCCCTCCCTCCCGCACAGGAGGCGGCGGCGGCGGCTCTTTCCTGCGTGGTGGCTCTGGCCGCAGAGGAGGCGGCGGCGGAGGCCCCTTCCCACTCCTCGCCCTCCCTCCGCACTTGCCAGCCCTCCAGCCGGCCCAAGGCACCGGCGGAGAGGCGGCTCTGGCCGCGGAGGAGGTGCAGGCGGAGGCTCCCTCCTGCGCCTCGCTTGGTGCATCCACAAAAATCCGAATGTCAAAAGATCCCCTTTGACTTCGGATCAAGTGGGTGAAATACGTGTCAGCTTTGGATTGCCTTTGGATATTGTGTGGACACAAGGAAAGGAAAAACGTTTTAGCTTTGGATTGCCTTTGGATACCTTCTGCTTGGGACCCCGTGTGATAAGGCCTCTAGTGATGCCACTGTCTTGCAGCTGTGATCATATATAGACTTATTCTCCAAGTTTGTCTTTCTAAATTTTATTCTATGCTATGTATCATGTTTAGCAGACATAATTCTAGCTGTAGTGGAAGTTCTTTACCAATAATCCTAGTTATCAAACTGTGAATTTCTCGCCAATTTTTTCTTGCCACTAGGTACATCCACCTCATAGAAGGATCCCATGTTGTCAGAATATTTCCAACATTTATTTTTCTCTTTTATACATTATGTCCAGTTTGTCAAGGATGAGGTACCAGCTGTTTAAGATTTTGAAATAGTTCTCCCTCAAGTCTTGGCTGAATGTAAAATTATTACATTTCCCCCATTATTTCTCCCATTTTTCTAACTCAACTGTATGGCCTATATTCTGCACCCATTTTAACATTACATCTGACCATTTCTTCTTCTAATTCTTGTTGTAGTAAAATTTTATAAAATCTGGCCATCTTAAGTTTTCCTATCTCTGACATTACTTTCTATCTGTCTTTTTCCTATTGTTTTAAAGTCTTCTAATTTTAGATCCATTTTATAACTTTCCTTCAGTTGTCCATATGTGAACTAGTTACAGGATATTTCAAATGATTCTAATTCCTCTCTTGATTTCAATTCAAATTCATTTTTTTAATCTTTGTTTAACAAGTCTTTGTCTTTCAACCATTTTTTGTCTGTATCTTCCCATTTTCCAAAGAAGGTTTCCTGTGGCAATATCCAAAGTGGAATTTTTCTATAATTTTTTTTGTTCAAACTTAATGATTTTCTTATATAATGATTCTCAATTTTTTTGTTTACTATAGCTTTCCATACCATATATAGGCATGCCAGCCAAATCTTAAATTGAAGCCTTATACTTTCAATAATCTCTTATTTTCTAATTCAATCAATCTGTTATCCATGGGACAAAGCAGACAGGAGGCAAGGAGTGCTCCAGCCATGATCGGGCCACAATTGGCCTGGGATCATGGTGACTGCACAGCCCACTCTCAAAGCAAGCACTGCCATGGTCCCAAACTGGCTGCCAACAGGAGTGGGTTTTTTTCTGGTCTTTTTCCCGGTTTGGCAGCCTTGGAGTGGCTTCCAGCCACTTTGGGTGCATACATCATGTGAACACGAGGCCCCCAAAGTGGTTAGAAGCCACTCCTTTTGATCTGCCTGTTTCGGGCCCATGCCAATCCACTTGCATGGTAATATAATTTTGGATCCGGCAGGCCACAGCCTCTTTTTTATTTTGTTTCTGTTAGTCTCTTCCATTTTACCTTTGATTTTTTCCCCATCAAGATAAATCTCAATAAGTCTTTTTGTCACAGCTTAAAAGGTTTTTCATGTACTATAATTATTAAGTTCTGAAACAAAAATATCATCTTGGGCAGGATATTCATTTTTATTACTGATATTCTTCCTAAAAATGATTGTTGAATTTTATACTATTTTTACATATTGCTTTTGATAGTTTTCCATGTTTCTCTATAATTATTATCAAATAAATCTATGTTCCTTTTTCTTAACCAAGTTTCCAAATGTTTCACTTTCTTTTCAACCTGGAATTCTGTTTTTTGTGTTAATTCTGTTTCTTCTTTCTTTGTCATGTTTTTGGTCAAAATCTTTTCTTTATCTTGAATCCTGTGTAGTTTCCAGATTCTTTTAATATTTCCAATAATTTTTCTATTCTGCTTAGAGGATCTTCTAAGAATATTGCTAAATCATCTGCAAATGCTTTTAATTTATATTTCTGGCCTTTAATTTAACTCCATTAATCTTATCATCTTCTCTGATTTTGTTGTTTAGAATTTCCACCATCACTATGGACATTGTCACATGGGGAGCTCCGAACAGAAGCTGGCTTTAAAGTGAAAGTGCTACCGCAAAAGTGGAAGCAATTAATTAGCCGGCTTTCCCTGTGTGAAAACCTCCTGCGCATTTAAAAGGAAGTTACTCTGAATGGAAAGTAGGCAGAAACTGCTTCTTTTTATTTTCGGAAGATCCCTGAAAATAAAAAGAAGCAGTTTCTGACTACTTTCTGTTTGGATTAACCTGCTTTTAAATGCAATGTCATCTGAAAATATACCTGCTTTTGCAGGTATATTTTCAGTTTAAACCCCCGTTTCCTCACAGGATTTCCCCCATGTGATAACGTCCTATGAATAGTAAAAGTGATAACAGGCAACCCTGTTGTATTTCTTTTTTTAAAATAACCATTGGTTTAGTTCATTCTCCATTAAAGATTATTTGAACTGTTTATTCTCTATAGATGGCTTCCATCCATTTCATAAAGTTTTGGCTGATATTCATTCTTCTTAATGTTACTAATATAAAATCCCAGTTAATGTTGTCAAAGGCCTTCTCTGTGTCTAAAAATATCATCACTATCTTCTTTTTGTTGTTTTTCCCATAATACTCTACGGGATGAAACAGAAAGGCAAAGTAAAGCAGCTTCCAGCTGCTTTGAAGGTGGGGCATTCATTTGATGCACTCCTCCAAAGCAAGTGGAAACCAAAATGAAATTGTGCTCCAGGGCTAAAAACCAGAGCAAAAAGAAGCTGGGATACTTTGGCTTAGCATCTTCATGCCTGCATATAAACAGCTTGGTGCCAGTGTGGGGCTGTGGCAAAGCAAAAAAATGAAAGTGCCACAACTCCAATGGATGTAATTACAATGTACCCAAACCAGACAGTCCAACTGGGGGGCATGGGATGAAGGGGGCATGTAGGGGGGGGGGCTCCATGATTGTGCTTTGCCAATGTATCATTCGCACACCAATGCCCTGTACTGGAAGAGCATTGCACATACGACTGTGTGGATGATTAAAGGAGTGGTCATCCAATAGAATGCCATCTGGGTAGATGTGGGAGTAACTGGAAATTGCAGGTAGTGTGTTTGTGCAATGATGCGTATGTATGGTGGGGAGGAAACAACAACAGCAAAACCCAGTGGTGTGGCTTGATTCCATGCCTGCAGTCTGCCTGTGGGTATTCAGCCTGCTTTGAGAGTGGGCTATGCAGTCAGCAGGATTTTGAGATGCTTTCACAAAAAGCAGGGTTGAGCCACTTTTTCCTGCCCATCTGCTCTAGGCCTATGGTATTCATCTAGTGTTATCTCTTAATAATCTTCTTGATAGAAAATCATTTTGGTCTGTGTGAATTAGATCTTGAAGTATTCTTTTCAGTCTTTTCCCCAATATAGAAGTGAAAATTTAATAATCCACATTTACCGGTAGTAGAGATATTGTTCTATAGTTTTCAGGTTCTTTATGATCATTGCCTTCTTTTGGGATTAAGGTAATGTTTGCCTAGGGCCTAAGCAGACTGCCAGAAATAGTGCACATTAAATTGAGGCACTGTCCTGGCTCAGTGCTAGGGAATCATGGGAACTATAGTTTATTGTGGCACCAGAGCTCTCTGACAGAGAAGGCTCAATGTCCCAGAAAAAAATACAGTTCCCATGATTCCCTAGCACTGAGCCAGGGCAGTGCCTCAATTTAATGTGCACTATTTCTGGCAGTCTGCTTAGTTCCATGAGTTTGGTTCATTCCCTTTCAGTACATCATTTAATGTCCTTTGCAGTGGCATGGTTAGCTCTTCTTCCACTTGTTTATAGTGCAGCGCTGTTAAGGCATCCATCCCCAGAGCTTTCCCTACAAAGATTGCTCCAAGTCTAGGAGATTTTTTAAAAAGAGTGTTGGTTGAAGATGTCTGTGTGTACTGATGTTGCTATATTCAAAAAGTCTACAATGGGTTATTATGGTGGTCTGACCCAAGAAGCCAATTGTTATTCCTGACTGGCTAAACTATAGATAGTTTTGCTGATATTTATAATTCTGTTTTATTTAATTTCTATCCAGCTTTTCTTGCAAAAAGGTGTTGGTCAAAGAGGACTACAAAAATAGTAGTCTTCAGTTCCTGGCAAAATATGAGAGAAAAACATTGCCTGATCTCTTAATGTATAGAGTGTCCACTGTGGGGCACTACCATCAAGAAGGTCCCCTTGTATGTTGTGCATCTGATGGCAAGGGCAGATGGAAGAGGAATGTAGCAGCTAAGACTGAAGGACAGGCAGCAGGCCCACTTGGGAGAAGATGGTACATCATTAGCTTGCTCCCAAACTGTTCAGGGCTTTAAGGTGATTACCATCATTACTTTGACCTGTGCTGTCTAAGAATGTGGCAGTCAGATTCACTACAGCTGATACAATAAAGGAGTGGATCTATGCACTTTGACCCACTCACATTTCTAGTAGACTACAACACATGGATTATTGCTTCTTTAAATCAGGTGTTCATTGCTCCCTTTGCTATTAATGAGCAGGACTCAGAAATATATCTTGTGCACAGTCCAAGATCAGGTCCGCAATCATCATTGTAGTAGCATAAAAAGTAAGAAAATGTTCTTCCTGCTTATAGGATCATTCGTCCTCTGATTTTACAAGATCAGAGGTGGGTCTCCCACAACTTACCTACCTTGTTAAACCTGTTGCAACTGAAGGTGTATTTGATCTCCTCTTGTACCAGTAACTGTCTGTTAGGCTGACAGTTTCATTTAGTAGTTCATGAATGTGTCTTTTCACCAAAGGACATGCATTCCAGCAGAAAGGGGCCAAGGTGGGATTTCCAGATAAACATTAAAAAACAAAAAAACTAAACCAAACCAAATCTAGGAGCCAAACATATCAGTGGAAATAAAGTTTTGCTATATGCTATAAAAGTGTGACTTGTTCTAAACATATTGCTTTTTTGTATACTTGAGTCAAAACCAGATCTTGAAAACATTACATTTTTGGATGACAGCTCTCCCCAACTACCATAGCCAAAGGCCATGCTTGCAACCTGGGGATTTCTGGAAGCTGTAATTCAAAATTGTAGCATTTCCAAGCTCTGGTCAAAATCAACTGTATCTGTGCACCTTTTGAACAAATTTTAAAAAATTGAGACAAAGGGCAAAATAGTACTTTCTTCATGCCATGCACAAAAGCAGTTAAATCTTACTACAACCAGAGCTTTGGGTCTATGACTGTAAAAAGCACCATGTTACTTATTATTGTAAGGGAATGTGTGAGAGTGAGCTTTTTAGAGCATTATCTACACACTCTGGTTTCAAAAGTGTAGACAAGACAGCATCTTTTACTGCAGCAAAGAGCAACCATGTATGTGAAGACACACCCAACTAAAGGTGGTGGCAAATATGGGTGTGCAACGCCAGTACCCTGGTGAGATCAAACTCTTTTACCCCAAAAGGCTCCAATGCTGAATGTAAAGTCCAAAAGGGGGAAATTTATTTTGAAGAACAAAAGAAAAAGGTTTCTTCTCCCCAGCTCTAACAGGCTTAAAATAAAAGGTACTTTACAGTTTAGGTTTCAGCAATCTTCAGGGTTGTCATCTCTCTGGGTTTGATCTTGGTTTGATCTCCTACTCAATGAAGCTGGTGCAGGGTCTTTCAGATTCTGGTGCTCTTGACTTCTTTGTTGTTGATATTTAATATAATTAACTGCTTTTGGTAACTAATCTGGCTAAGTGGTAACTAAATTGGCTAATGGTGTAAGCAATGCCCTTTCCATCTGTCTGTGCCTGTTTGCCACCAAACAGATAAAGCCAAGCCTGCCTAAGAAAAAAATAAAAATCCCAAGCTGAAGCAGAGCTTTCTGGGAAGGGGCAAACCAAAAACTAGAAAAATGCAGGGGGTTCCTACAGCTCCTCCCACAAACTAATACAATGGAACATTCCTATACTCAAACATACTAAGGACTGAACTAAAATGAAGGAAAATGCAGGGGAGGATTTAAACAGTCCAGGCTGGACATCACAATGTAGCTTAGGGCAATTCATCCTGCAGTACATACAGCCCTATCTATTCCATAATCCTCAGCATCAGCTGCCTCACAATAGGGCTGTACTTGATATACATGAGCCTCACTATTGGAAATGCTTTCTGAAGATAATACTCTGCTTAAGGAATCCTCTGTTTGAAGAACTGTTCTCTCCAATCCAGTTTAAAGAACCATGAGAAGAATGAGCAGGGCCCTTGGAAATTAAGCAGCAATTTAGCATTTACGTGGCAGGGACATGCATCAGGTGGTCACTCCACAATTGTGAAATCTATTTCTGATAAAATTATACCAATTGTTTCTCAATTGCTTTTATTTATTTGTAGATATTTTAAACATAAAATCATTTTAATACTGCTTTTGCTCCTAATAGTACACATAAATATACTAATTTTATGTAGTTCTATGTGTGTAATCTTATTGTCCACTTTTTTTGTGGGATTGGTAGGTGATGCATTTCCTTTTTTCAGCTCCATCTTAAGGAGCTTCAGCACACATGTGATTTCTTGGTGTAAAACTTCTGGCAGAGAAGGCTTTGAGTATCCTTTCCTTTTTCTTCTTGATACTCCTATTCTGCACCAGTTGAAAAGAAAGTCATACCAATCTGTGTGTCATGTCCAGAGTTTATACAAATTATTTTTAAAAGTAATTATAGTTACAGTTCCCTTTAGTTGCTATTGTTTTTACAATTTTAAAAAATAACTCTGTTCTTGCTCATTATCTAAAGTAAATATGATACTTTACATCTAAGGCTGCTGCCACACTGCAAAAATAACAGCACTATGTTAACTTCTATAGCTCAGTGCTATGGAATTCTGGGAATTGTAGCTTGGCAGGACACCAGAACTCTTTGTCAGGGAAGGCTAAATATCTCACAAAACTACAAATCCCAGAATTCCATAGGATTGAGACATGCCAGTTAAAGTGATGTTAAAGTGTTTTATTTCTGCAGTGTGGCAGCAGCACCAGTTGCCTTTTTAAAGAACAGGATCCCAGCTGCTAGCTATAGCACATCTCTAATTGGTGAGGTCACACACAACCTTTATCTAGAAAACTAGAGCCAGTTATACTGCTGATAAAGTGAAGGTGTCCCTCCTTGTTATATTACAATTGCAGTACTATCCAGTTATGGAGGAAATGATTACAAATAATCCACCCTTTATTATAACTAGTTACCTCCCATTTTTGGTTATGGAGGGATGCAGTGGCTCAAGTGGTTAAGATGCTGACTCTGTTGATTGCAAGATCGGAAGGTTGGCAGTTCGAAGCCCGTGTGCTGCATGATGGGATGAGCTCCTGTCGCTAGTCCCAGCTTCTGCCAACCTAGCAGTTCGAAAGCATGCAAATGCAAATAGATAAATAGGTACCATTTCTCAGTCAGAAGGTAAACCGCGTTCGGTGCAATCATGCTGGCCATAGGATCACCAGAGTCATCTCTGACAACGCTGGCTCTTTGGCTTAGTAACGGAGATGAGCACCACCCCCTACAGTCAGACATGACTAGAACAGCCCTGGTGGCGCAGTGGTTAAATGCCTGTACTGCAGCCACTCACTCATAGACCACAAGGTTGCGAGTTCAATACCAGCCGGGGCTGAGGCTCGACTCAGGCCTGCATTCTTCTGAGGTCGCTAAAATGAGTACCCAGCTTGTTGGGGGGCAATCAGCTCACAGTTGTAAACTGCTTAGACATCCCATGTGCGATATGAAGCGGTATATAAACGAAGCTGCTTTTTGCTTTGACAACAGGGAATATACCTTTTATCTTCAGCCTTAGCATTATCGATAGTTTAGTCCAGCACAGATGGCTGCAAGGGGGCTTTTTCACTGTTGCTCCCCACCACCATATCAACATGAAAGACCAGGCTCTAAAAGAACATTAGTTTTGCACCTGTATGTATTTTCCCTGATGAAAAATGTGTGGCTTTCCAAAGCAAGCAAAGCATAGTAGGAGTTGGCAGTTTTAGCTCTTTCTTGGTTGGAATTTACATATTCTGCCAGTGACTGTACTTAGACAAAAAGGGTTTATGCTAAAAGTGGTAACTCTTGGAAAAGTATATTTCAGATTCCCCCTTTGTTGTTTGGCCTGCTTCCCAGACACTACATCTGTTTTTTGCTTTACCTTTCAGCGCTGCATGGCCCAGAGCTCATGCTGAGAGAGTGCAGAATCTCAGATGATAACTTGAAAGGGGAGAAAGTGCTGAGGACTTATCCAGACAAACAGTAAATGGAGGCTCTAAAATCTTAAAAATATCTTTGCATTATCATCTCAGAGGGCCAATAGTGGCTTGAGTGTTGGACTACAACTGTGGAGATCAGGGTTTGATTACTCACTCAGCCATGGAAGTCACCTTGGATGACTTGCACACACACTCTCAGTCCCAGAAAACTTCGCGATCGGTTCATTTTAGGCTTGCCGTAGGACATAAATGACTTGAAGGCACACAACAGTAAATTTTCATCTCACAGATTCCTGCCCATTCAAAAACAATAGTAGAATGTCCATATATTGAGGTTGGGGAATATCGCAGTACTGTTTTGTATGTTCGTATGTGTGCCTTCAAGTTGGCTGTCGACTTACAGCCCCATGATTTTCACAAGGTTTTCTTAAGCCAGGCATACTCAAGGGTGCTTTTGCCAGGTTTTTCCTCTGAAATACAGCCCACAGCACCTGGTATTCATTGGTGGTCTCCCATCCAAGTACTAGCCAGGGTTGGCACTGCTTAGCTTCCAAGATCAGACATAATCTGATGCCTTTAAAAGGAAACACAGTGTAGATATATGTTTTGTACTCCAGCCACAGAATCATCATTCTTGCCAATGGGCTCATTTAAAACAATCCCTTCCCACTGTCCTGGAGCAAACTGTGTTTCTCCTAGGAAATGGATAAAGCCAGGCTTATTCCCATTGACCCAGACACACTTCGTAGTTCTGAAGTCATTCACAAACTCATCCTGTGCTTCTGAGGAAGATGCAGTTGATGCTTTCTCACTGGCTACTGTCAGTTCTAATGCAGCAGTAATAACAGATGCAGTTGTTTTCAGTGACACCTTTCCAGGCTTCATCTTGGTAGGAGCCTTAAGCCCACTCAAGGCCTTTGCAGACTGCCAGAAATAGTGCAAATTGAGTCCACTTTAAATTGAGGCACTACCCTGGCTCAGTGCTAGGGAATTATGGGAACTGTAATTTATAGTGGCACCAGAACTCTCTGACAGAGAAGGCTCAATGTCTTAGAAAAAAATACAATTCCCATGATTCCCTAGCACTGAGCCAGGGCAGTGCCTCAATTTAAAGTGGACTCAATTTGCACTATTTCTGGCAGTCTGCAAAGGCAATCAGTTTCAACATACTCATCTTCTGTTTTCCTGTTGGTATTTTATTGTTTCTGTCGGCAGTAACTTTTCCCAAACATTGATGCTTTATAGGTTTCTATACCACTTACCTCTGGATTAAACCCTCATCGGGTTCCCCCGACTACTTCCTTCTCTATAGTGCACTCTATAAAAAATGCTGTTTCTTCTAAAAAATAATAATAATTAAGTCACAAACTGTGATTAGTTTTTGAAAACTACCATTTTAAATATCCTTCTTACAATGAGGAGAAAGGTGGTAAAATTATTCTTGATTGCAATAATTAAATTTACAAAGACTTCATCACTATTCCAGTCCAGGATCCTGTTTTCCATAGAATTCAACTACAAACAGCCCATGAAGGCAGTGGCCCTCTCCGATCGTTCCTCTCAATAATAGGAACTCAGAGGCATGTTGAATTTATTAGCTACCTAGAATCTAGGAGTCAATGAAAGACTTGCCCTGCAAGCGTTCGTCTAATCATTTCAGTTA
This sequence comes from Phrynosoma platyrhinos, assembly GCA_020142125.1. Taxonomy (NCBI): domain Eukaryota; kingdom Metazoa; phylum Chordata; class Lepidosauria; order Squamata; family Phrynosomatidae; genus Phrynosoma; species Phrynosoma platyrhinos. The sequence goes on along the minus strand of CM034703.1, from coordinate 194,144,089 downwards.
GTGGACACCACCACATCTTTTGGCAGTGAGTTCCTTTGACCCAGCCAGCCAGAATTAGGTTGGAAACTGGACTTTTTCTTCAACTGCCCCTAGAGTATGGAACAAGCTGCCGGAAGAGATTTGACAGCTGAATATGCTGTCCAAATTTAAAACAGCATTGAAGACCAGTCACATCTGGCAGGCTTATCTAGGTAATTTTAAATTGTGAATTAAGATGTTCAATTATAAATGTAGATTATTTTAGAATGTGTATGTCTTATTTGTCCTTTTAAATTGTAGCATGTTTTAATTGATGTTCTTAATTCTTGACCTGTTTTTGTTCTCCAGCTCGATCTATGGGGAAACGTGGGCAAGAAATAAATATTATTAATTAATTAATTGTGTATGGTGTGAAGTAGTACTTTCTTCAGTCTGCCTTAAACCCCTTGCCAGTCAGATCTTGTCTTCCCCAGCAAGGACAATGAAACACTAAAGGCAGGGGATGGGAAATGTGTCTTGTGCACCATATTAAGGTCTCAATTCCCCTTTTGTAGGCAGTAAAGTCCCTGCACCACATAGTTTTTTTTAAAAAAAGATTCTCAAATACCTCAAACACTTCTTAAATCAGCAGTATGCCTGAAAACAAGTCCTAATTCCCCAAATGTCCTGAAAATCCAGAAAATTACATAACAATCATCTGAAAAATGTAGAAATGCAACTTAGCCGATCACTTTCCATTTTCAGTTGATTTTCTATGGAAAATACACTTATTGCAGTTCACTGTATGTAGACCAATGCAGTTGATTCACCACTGACTTAGGGAAAATGCCTGCATGACTGTGAAAGAAGACACAGGATCAGTTTGACTGAACATGGTTTAGAGCTCATGACAAGGCTTCTTCTGTAAAAGTGATGGGAGTTGATGTATTATGCCTTGTTGTTGTTAGCTTTGTGTAAGCACAGTGTGATCTTGCTGAGATATTTCAGGTGCTGAAGGGATCATTGTGCTCTGGGATCCAGAATGGTGCATGGGTACTCATCAGCTTGCTATGATGAGACTGTAAAACGTTTTCACTGATTAAAATTGCCCATATCCACTTCTCTGGCCTTATTCCCACTATGATTTGAAGTGATTTGCTGATTGCTTTATATGTGCCTCATTCACACTGGATTTGGTTTCAGATGCAACTGCAATTGTTCTGACTTGCTTTGAAGTGAGACAAATGCAAAAAAATTGCTCTTTTAGAAAACATCTTTTGGTGGTTCTTTCGAAAAGAATCAATTAGCAAGTGTGTTCAGCAGGTGGGAACGACGGACCTGAATCGCATCACACTGGAGGAGAGGGACTAAGGGCAGAGGGCTGGCAGAGGGTGTAACCCATCTCGCCCCTGGTTTTTGGGAAATCCATCATTATTTCCCCTCTCCTTTCCCAGAACCTATCCTACATTCCAACCCTCTGTTCAGGAGGAATACAAAACGGCCTCCATTCTTAGCATGACTAGGAAGTATGAATTTATATGTGTGTTTTTTAGCTTTTGGGTGTGTGTGTGTGTGATGTCCCCCATTTTTGCTGGCAGGTCCTCCATTTGGCAGTACCATGTCCTCCTTTGGGGTGAGGGCATTCATCCACCCTGGCCCTGGGCTTTGGGGGTCCCTTCCCCACCCATAGAAAAGTCAAGTCCTGGCACAGCCCTGCCAAGGCCGGGCCCTGGGCAAGGAGGAGGCTGCTTGGAGGTCGCTAGCCCTGGCTTGAATGGTGGTGGGGGCGGTGGCAAGGATAGGCACCCCTCGACCCAGGCCCATCAAACTCCCGAGGAAGCCCTGCCAGCAAAGGATCCAGGGTTCAAATCCCCTCTTAGCTAATAAAACCCCCTCTGTGAGCTCTGGGCTCCTATAGAACCCAACACCACAGTCCTAATAGCCACTTACCCACAAGTAAGTGCCATTGCAATAGGGGAATTTACATCTGTGTAAAGAGTCAGGCTGGTGTAGTGTCTTGAACGTTGGACTGGGCCTCTAGAGACCAGGGTTTGAATCCCCGCTGAGTCATGGAAAACTACTGGGTGACCTTGGGCAAGTCCTACTCTCTCAGCCTCAGATGACGGCAATGACAATCCCTCCTCTGAAGAAACTGACCAAGAAAACTCCGTGGTAGGGTTGCCTTAGGGTTGTCCTCCTTTCCCAGGACCCATCCTACATTCCAGCCTTCTGTCCAGGAGGAATATCAAAACGTCCTCCATTCTGAACATGTCTAGGAAGCATCAATTTTTATGTGTGTGTTTTTAGTGTGTGTGTGTGTGTGTGTGATGCCTTCCATTTTTCCTGGCAAGTCCTCCATTTGAGTTGAAGGTGTGGCTGGGAAAAGGAACCCACTTTGTTTTCCTCTCTCTCTTTTTCATCTCTCCTCTCTCTTTCTCCCCCCTTCCTCCCTCGGTGGCTCCTCAGTGGCCCAAATCCCTTGCCATTGGGCTCCCAGTGACTTCATGTGATGCCAGCCTTAAACGCGAGTGCAAGGGCTCCAGCGCTAAAAGCACTCATATATAAATGTCAATTCATGCTTCTTAGTCATGCTCCAAATGGAGGACCCTTTGTAATTCCTCCTGGACAGAAGGTGCAGGATGTGCTCTGGGAAAGGCGGATGACCTTTGATCACCCTGACCTGGGAAGTTATCACACGTGGGCCAGAAAGCGATAATAAAGTGGAAATGAGGCTTTTCGAAAATAAACCAAAAATAAAACCTTGATTCCGCAAATGGCTTTCACACGTAATTACCTTAATTGCGAAATTACAGTAAGTGCATTTAACATTCACACACAAGTGAGAAAAGCCCGTAAATGTACTAGAAATGATCTTCTTGCACATGCGCAGATAGAGGAATGCTCGCCATGGAACCATGGGAAAAAGCAGGGAAATGCTCCCAAATGCACATTTGCTTTTCACATTACGGTAAATGCAAAATTACTGTAATTTCACAAATGCATTTCCTCAAAACTACCACATTTCAAAAGATCTCGGATAACACCAGTTTCTGTCCAGTTTCTGTGTGACGTCGTGTGAAATCGTGAGGCACAAATCCAGTTTCTGTTTGGGATTTGTGTGGATTAACCAGCAGATTTGCCCCGTGTGATAACGTCCCTGGAGTTATTTCCCCAGTCTTTCCATTTAAACAGTGGTTGTGAGAGTGGGGGAAAACACCAACAGGTGTGTGGAGGGGATGGAGCCCCAAACTTTTTAACTTGGGCCAACCCCATAACCATGGTGGCCCAATGTCCTCATCGCCAAGGAGGACAAGGCTCCCCCTTCTCTGGATATGCCTCACTCTTCCTCTTGTTGAGAGCAGTTGGGTGGCACTGGCAATGACGAAGGCAGAGGAGGAAGAGGAGGACTCCTGTCATCATTGGAGCTGCTCCTGCTGCCCACCAAGGAGGAGAAGAGCAGCATTACCCCCTCGGAGGCACCCATGAGCGCCGCGGAGACCTTTTCCTCCCCACCGATGATGCAATTTCATTGACAGTGGCACAAATCAAGTGGGAACAAGAATTGTGTCAAAAAAGACACAAATTCGTGGAATAATGAAACAATATGCTTCCATAGTATGAATTACGTATCAGCCTGAATCGATTCAGAGACCTGGGACGTTATCACACGGGGGCAAATCTGCTGGTAAATCCACACAAAATCCAGACCGAAACTGGATTAGTGCCCCGTGTTTTCACACGACGTCGCACAGAAACTGGACAGAAAGTGGACAGAAACTGGTGTTAACTGTGATCTTTTGTAATCCAGTTGTCTGGAGGAAATGCAAATACGTAATTACGGTAATTACACATTTACTGTAATGTGATCACCAAATGCGCATTGGGGAGCATTTCCCTGCTGTTGCCATAGTTCCAGTGAGCATTCCTCTATCTGCGCATGTGCAAGAGGCTAATTTCTACTACGTTTACGGGTGTTTTTTCTCGTGTGTGGACGTTCAATGCACTTACTGTAAATTCGCAATTAAGGTAATGACGTTTGCGGAAACAAGGTTTATTTCCCGTTTATTTTTGGGATGCCTCATTTCCACTTTATTTTCAGTTTCTGGGCTACGTGTGATAACGTCCCTGGTGTTAATGCGACTCGCAAAGTGAATTAAATGCAAGTGGGAATGGACCCTCTGTTTGAACTTCAGGTGTAAGGGAAGCATCCGCTTATTCGTTGATGGTGGATTGAACCAACCCTCTCTCTGTGTGCACCTAAGTCTGTTCCAGAAGGATCAAACTGCACGTGGGGCATGTGTGTAAGAGGACTGCAGAGGAGAATGTGGAGGGAAGGGAAATTCCTCTTGCACAAGCAGAGGTTCCTTCATTTAACATTGGGTTTAGTCCTTTGTGGTATACCTAACAAGATTCCTCCTCACCCCTTGGCACTGATGGTGGAGCACACAGCTGAGTGAAAAATGACTGAGAATGCAGGAAAAAAAACAACCTGGGAGGGTAGTGTGTGTTTGTAGATAGTCTTTGTGCTTATTGTGGAGCAACTCATGTGTGCTTGCATGCTAATGATACAGAAAGTGGAGCTCTTTGTCACAGTAGATAATGGAAAATCCTGAGACAAAAGGGCAAATTACATCGTGCATGAAACCAATTAAAATACGGATTAGGTAGCTAGCAAGAAAGACCTATCAGGAAGTAAGTATTGCACATTTATGGGGGATTTAGAAGGTCTTTTTTTCTCAGTTAAAAATGAATTGCTGTACCAGAGGATATGTCCTTTCCACTCATTCTCTCTCTCTTTCTTTCCTTCCTTTCTTCCCTCTTCCCCCCCCCCCCCCTCAGGTTTAGTTGGACAAAATACAAAGCCCTGATTACACTTCAAGGAACTGGGTTGACTGAACTAACTTGGTAAAATTTCAGGGCTGAGATTCCAGCTATCCTTCTTTATGAGGCATCACAGCATCATTGTGACTGTTATTATTTATAACCAGAAATGCCACAAGGGTCAAGCTATCAGGCACAGGGTCACATAAGACCTCCAAATCATCATACTCACACATATCTGCATGCACACACACACACACACACCATTTAAACAATGAAATTCATAAGGCTCCTCCTCTTGCTGTTTCTCTTTTTTAAATCTGTCAACCTCTCCCCCATGACATGCCCTGCTCTCCTTACCACAGTGGAAGTTAACATTTAGGCTTTCTGCTTGGGGAGAGTAGGGCTTCCTAAACCCAAGTCTTTTGTTGTCATATGATCTTTGTCCAGAACCCTTCAATGTTGTTCCTCAGCTGCTTTATACTCTCCTTGGCAGACACCAAAAGAAGTTCTGCTTAATGGAACTATAGGTAACTTGTCTGAAGCGCTGTATCTAGTGCATCCAAACAGCCACACACAAGCACCAAGAGCTGCAGAATGAAGAAAGAAGCAAAACTCTGCAAGATTTGTGCATATCCATTTGCTTTTGCCCTGGCATTTCCCCTTTCCTCAGATGCTACATTCTCAAAGAAATCAATGAACTGTCTGTAATTAAGAGCAACTGACTATGAGGAAGCTGCTCTAACAGCCCATCTTGTGGGGCAAAATCATTTCAGTTGTGTTTTCCTCCCCCCCCCCCTTGAATTTTTTTTTAACCAGGCAAGACATTTGGGTGAACCTCTGACAAAAGTAATATGGTCTGCTACTTCACTCAAAAAGTTTCTACACATGGCAATGTTTCCTGGTACATCCTGTACCACTAAATTAATAGCATCGGCCACACAGTGTACAATACATAGAGTGCTCTTGGTTCTTAGGTCACAACAGCCTGCAGCCCACTAATGTGTCCAGTTACATTTGATGCTGCATCATAGCATTGGCCATGACACCTGTCAAGACAAAGATTAATGTGCCAGACTATATCTTTTTTTATAATTACATTTTTAGTGAGTTTTTACAATAAAACACATAATGTCTGTAGGACAACGACAACAACAACAATTAACTACAAGGGCCAAGGTATATCTGGTGGGTAGCTATTCTGCAACAGAATCAAAAAGTGGTTCTCAGCAAGAACCAGAAAGTCTGGCTTGTCAAGGTGTAGAGTCTCTGTCCAAAGATCTATCTGTGAAGTTGGAGGTTGGATCCGGTGGGAGTGATGATTAACATAATCAATAAAGATCATCCAGTCTTCTTGAAATGTGTCAGTCTTTTTGTGGCCAATGTAAAACCTCGTCGTAGCAAACAGTTTCTCCATCAACCACATATCCCAAATTCTAGACCACCAGTTCTCATTGGAGAGGTCACCTGACGTCCAACATTTGGCTACTTCTAATTTGGCAGCAGTAATAAGACAAATTATCAGTTTCCTATGTTTCAAGTTAGACTTACTTTTAACAAATATAGAAAGCAAAAGCAAAATTGGACAGAAATTTACAGTTTAATCAGTGATACATGAAATTTGAGAGAGAACTGCATCCCAGAATTTTCTCACTTTAGGACATTCAATCCACATATGCATATAAGAGTCTCTAGATTTACAACCCCTCCAGCAATCTGGAGATAGCATTTTAACCATTTTAGACAGTGTTACAGGTATGAGATAGCACCTATGGATGGTTTTCAAAGTATTCTGCCTCTCGGATGCTGAATGGGATTTTTATTTTTATGGGGGTGAAGACCAAATATGAGCCTGTGCAGTGTCTGAAACCGTGGTTTTCAATTCAGTTCTTGCCAAAATGAGTGCGTATATTGGCCTTTCCCATACGTGTGTTCTAGGAGGTGTTTGTAGATAGCTGCCACCCTCCTTTTAGTATGAGAAGTGGAATTTAAACTGAGGCTGGATGGCCCTCTGTTGGGGATGCTTTGATTTTGAGTCCCTGCATGGCAGGGGGTTGGACTGGATGGCCCTTGTGGTCTCTTCCAACTCTATGATTCTATGAATTCAAACAAAAGTTTTTTAAAAAGGAGAGCAGACGTGGAGATTCTCCCACTGAGGCTAGGTGTTATACAAAGGAAACAATTTGGTGTACTTGCAGCCAGGTAATATTAGTTTGTTGTAGGGAAGTTTTTATGGTTTTAGTGGGCTTTGGTAATCCACCAGAGAACAGGTCTAAGGTGCGGTATAGTCCACATTTTCTCAGTAACTTTATTAGTGGAAACTGATCATCTAAGTGAGAAAGAGGATGCAAAAAAAA
>CM034703.1:194113940-194134205 GCA_020142125.1 Phrynosoma platyrhinos | reverse complement strand
TGTCAGCTCGGTTAGGGAGTCTGCTAGACAACGGGGTGGTTGGTATACCAGCAGAATCAGCAAACTATCACTGGTCCTTTGTTGTTAATTGGTGTGTGCCTTCAAGTAGATTCTGATTTATGGTGACCATAAGGCAAATCTACCATGATGTTTTCTTGGCAAAATTTGTTCAGAGGCAGTTTGCTATTGCCTTCCTCTGAGCATGTGAGATTTACCCAAGGTCACCCAGTGGATTTCCATGGCTGAGCAGGGATTTGAATCCTGATCTCCAGAGTCATAGTCCAATGCTCAAACTACTACACCATGTAGTTCTGGGGCACCTTATCAAATACTTTCCTGAAATCCATATAAATGATATCCACAGTATTCCCACCATCTATTAAACTAATTACTTGATTGGGCAAAGATACAAGATTAGTTTGACAGGATTTGTATTGATATAAAATTAAAAAAACCCACAATTAAACAATTTAAAAAGTTAACAACATTACACATTAACATGTTAAAATGTATTTAAAACTATATATAAACCTTGACAAGTGCACAGCATTTAAAAGCCCAGCCTTCATCAGTTTGAAAATGCTTAATGGCTCAAAAATATTTTTACCTGCCACCAAAAGAAGAGCAGGGATGGGGAATCCCCTTGTTCATTTCTTGACCTTTTAAAACAGGAAATTATCAACAAGCTAGGTCAGGAATTTGTTGGACAGCCTATGCTTAGCAGAGTTTGCCAGCAGATATCAGGGTAACTGATGACCCCTAAAATGTTAAATGGTAGAGTTTTCAATAGATTAACGCCAGGTGCTCTTATCTATATTGTGTTTGAGATAAATTATCTTGAAAATGTTAAACTGGTTTTAAACTGTCTTGTTTTAATTGTTTAATAAACGTTTAGTCTGCTCAAATTGTTCTTAATGTTTTAAACTGTTTAAATTGCTTTTACTCTGTGCCATCCTGAGATTTTTTTGGATATAGAGTGGAATATAAATATTTTAATAATAAACAAACAAAAACAAACACATTCATTATTAGTTAAAAACTGTGCTTTGCAAATGTTTTGGAACAATTTCCAGGATCCCAGATCACTGGCCAGGTGGACAGGGACAACTGGGCATTGAACTCCCAACACATTTGGAGGACCAAAAGTTGAAAATTACAGCTGTAATAGTTTTAAATAACTTTTTCCCCATGTCTGATGAAGTAAGTCATATGCCATCAGTATTACAGCAGCAGTACAGCAACAGTGGGGTGCCTTTGCTTTTCCAGAGGTTTTGGACTACAGCTCTCTCGACCCCTTACCATTGGACATGCTGGATGGGGTTTTGGGAAGCAAGTTCAAATACCTGAAGGATCAAAGATTCCCCATCCACACTGTAGGGCAGGGGTAGGCAACCTTTCCCCTTTAAGGGCCAAGGGACTTCAGCTCCCAGAAGCCTCAGCCATTTTGGCCAATAGTCCCATGTTGGCCAATAGCTCCTGGGATTCTGGGAGCTGAAGTCCCTGCTGTAGGGGATGCCAGAATTGTATTTTTGTAGACAGAATCAACCAAGCTGCCTGCTTTAATTAAGTCATAACTAGAGAATGATTACAAAACTTTATATTAAAAAAGCAAACATTTTATCAGCCTATCTAAAATGGTATCTTCATAAGAGTTTTTTAAGAGTGGGGCTGGGATCTGAAATTTTGGGATCTAAAATTCATAGCTCAACCCTGTAAATCCAGATTGTTTAAACAGAGACTATTAAGTCACTACTGTTGTTTGTGGTTGCAGACTGCCAGAAATAGTGCAAATTGAGTCCACTTTTAGGGTTAGGGTTAGTGCTAGAGAATCATGGGAATTGTATTTTTTTCTGAGACATTGAGCCTTCTCTGTCAGAGAGCTCTGGTGCCACAATAAAATACACTTCCCATGATTCCCTAACCCTAACCCCAAAAGTGAACTCAATTTGCACTATTTCTGGCAGTCTGCAACCCCTTTTAGTTCTCTGTGAGAAGGAAGGGTGAAATTGTTTCTTGAAGCTGTTTAGTGTTGCCTACGAGCTTAATCTATATTCTGTAATTTGACCTTTAAAAATTAAATCCTGTTTTAACTGTTGTGACTATTTGTTCTGGGGGCAGGAGCAGGGACAACATCTTCAAAATGTGATAACCATGTATTTGACAGGCTTGCAAACCAGACAGCATATGCTATTTCTGTCTAATATTTTCAAACATGGTTATTATCACAGCAGCTTGAGGAAATTTCTTATGACTGAAAACATTTTAGGTTACAATGGATGACGTTAAATGTGCAACAGCTGCACAGGGATTTTCCTTATTTCCCAGGAAACATGAAAAAAATTGTTTAAAGGCCAGTGCAGCCAAAGGATAATAGCTCAGGCAGGATCAGTTCTCTCCATTCAGCCACTCTGGCCTGGCATCACGAGATGTATTTGAAATAATCTGAAGTACACAGCTTCCAACTGTCCCAGTTTGGCAGGGATAGTCCCAGTTAATCTTCTGTCTCATTTTTTTCCAGTTGCTTTTAGAATGTCCCAGTTTCTCTTACCTCTGGCTACTTTCTCCCTTTCTCTCCACCTTACTTCAATTGCTGCAAACTGAGTTCATAGTGCAAAAAGTTTAATGATCAGTGGAGAGAAGAGAAGCAAGATCACTTCCCAGTAGGCTTAGGCAAAAGCAGACTACTTCAGCTTCTTTAATAACTTTTGTCTTCTTTTAAAATATTTTTATTAACACTTAAATTTAACATTATAAAACAACATACAAGGAAAAAATAATAAACACCAGGCTAACCTAACCTAACTACAGCTAAATAAAACTACTTACTACTACAAATTACTATAAGCAACAAACACAGACAAAGGAGTATATATAACATCCAACTTTCCAGCTAATGGTTGCAATTGTCAAATATTTCTACTCCCTCTAAATAAAAAACAAAAACCTTCAAACCTGCTTGTTATCGTGTCTATTAATAATCAACATTTCTACATGATAGTTTAATCTATTGTTCTTCAAAACCTAAAACTATTGCAGTATGCCCTTAGTATCTGCTGGGGTTTGGTTCCAGGACTCCCCAAAATCCATGGAGGCTCAAGTCCCATTAAATACAATAGCATAGTAAAATGGTGTCCCTTATATAAAATGGTAAAATCAAGGTCTGCTCTGAAATTTATATTTTTAAAAATATTTTCAAGGGATGGATGATATAATCCATGGATAAGGAATCTGTGGTTATGGAGGGCCAACTGTAATTTCCCACAACTTTTTCTCGTATATTCAATTACTGGTTTCTTTATCTCTTTAAAAGTATCTATTGTCTCATCCCTAATTAAGTTGTCAATCTATCAGTTTCTGCCAGATCATACAATTTTAATAGCCAATCTAAAATTGGAAAAAACTCCATTTTTATTCTGTTGCATAATGCCTTTGAAATAAATAAAAAAATATCACTTCTGTAAAGTATTCATGCCTTTCTGGGAAAAACTGAATTTCTTGGCTCACCATACTTAAACCTCCCAGCATCTTGGTGGTCTAAACAAGCTCAAAAACAGATTTTGGAAGTTTTCCATAGTCACTATTTGGCTTCTTTGAACAGCTATCAATTTGTGACTTGATGATATCACTCCAGTCTTCACCACCACCACCACCAACAATAATAATCCAATAATAATCCAATAATAATCCAGTTATAGTAAGAAAAATCTTCGCTATTAAATTTCCATTAAAAGGAGACATAAATTCCTATGTTCATGATTACTAAACCTTGCAATTGCACTTCCACTCATACATATCATCCATTTTCATCTTCAGTTCCCCCTCCCATTAAGTTCTGATCTACATAAATCCCTACTCCCTCTTTTTATTGTTCAAAGATGAACAGAAATATTTCTCTAATTTGGAATTCACTAAAAAATTCTCATCCCCCCCCAATGCATCTCCTGAAGGCAAATCAAACCATACCGAAATTTAAATGATGAACAATGTTCCTTCTTTTCTGTGGTGAATTCAATCCTCTTGTATTCCATAAGACAGAATTTAGATCAGCCATCAGGTCATTATGTTATTTGATTCCTTATCCAAGTTGTTTCTTTTTAGAAATCTTCTTTCAGAGTAATCCACACTGGTGCCAGAGCAGAGTGCTGGCACCACAACAAACAGCCATTCCCAGAATTCCATAGTATTGAGCCATGGCAGTTAAAGTGGTGTCAACCCGTATTATTTCCACAATGTGGATGCAGCCCAGATCACCCTTTTCATCTTCTGAACTTTGACCTGAGATATGATCTGGAGTTTTCTCTTCCTTTTTATCTCCATTTAAATTTCCTTCCAAATCTGTCTAATATTTCTTTAAGAAATCTTTCACTTTTTGGTCACCTTTCAAAGGTATAGCCATGTTAGTCTACAGAATCAGTATGTGGAGAAATCTTGTAGCATCTTTGAGACTAACTAATGCATTTATGTAGTAAATTAATAGTCTACATCCTCAGGTGCATTTACTACATAAATGCATCTGAAAAAGTAGACTTAGCAGACTGCCAGAAATAGTGCACATTAAATTGAGGCACTGTCCTGGCTCAGTGCTAGGGAATCATGGGAACTGTATTTTTTTCTGGGACATTGAGCCTTCTCTGTGAGAGAGCTCTGGTGCCACAATAAATTACAGTTCCCATGATTCCCTAGCACTGAGCCAGGGCAGTGCCTCAATATAATGTGCACTATTTCTGGCAGTCTGCTTAGGCCCTTATGTCTATGAAAGCTCATAATTTTGTTAAATTCATTACTTTTGGGCACTGTTGAGCACAAATTTCCTTAGTTTAAAATGAAAGGTAACTCCTTCCAACTTTTCCTATCTAAACTAGATTCCTTAGCACATCAGTCAGAAATGTATAATCTTTTTTCTTTCTCAAAATCCTAGCTGATGTATCCTTATAGACCTGCATCAACTTCCCATCCATCTTTATTTTATTTAAATAATGCTCTTGTAAGAACTCATCTTTAACCTATCTTCTCACAAAATAAATCATATCATCCCTAGCCACCTCGATTGTCTGAAAGAGGGGCGGGATATAAATAAAATTTATTTATTTATATTTATTTATTTAGGTAGCTTCCTCTGTCCTGAAAACCATAAATTCAATCTGTAGGGTTTATCCAAATTCTGTTTGAACTCTTCTTTCTCTCTTCCTAATAAATGAACCATTCTTTCACATATATCTTCAGTCTGCTGTTCTTCTGTCCTTCTTAGAGCTCTTTCTTCTTTTAATTCCAGCAGAGCCATTGTGTCTAGGTCTTGGTCTCTCTCAAAGATCAATCTGCTAGTAATGTATTCCAGATTCTGTGTTCTGTCTCCCAAAATTGTCAATTTTTCATTAAATTGTTGGGATTCTGTAGAAATTTGGGCTAATTATGTCCTCATTTCTTTCAGTTCCACTTTCAATCTTTTCTTCAAGCTTTCTTTTGTTAAATTCATTTTTCAAGTCAGCACCCATCTGATTAATCTCCTTTCTCATTTGCTTTGACATTTCTTATTCCTTCTAAAATCAATTTATTTGAATCTGTTGTCTTCCTTGATTGATCTACTGAAGTTCTTATTGGCTCCTGACCAAGTGAGATTTGCCAAGTCTTTGTTCTCTTGCCTTTTGACACCATTTCAAACCAGAAGTCCCAATAACTTTTGCCTTCTTCACCACACTCTGATATTGCTTGGTTACACATGTCCCAATTTTCATCTGCGAAATGCTTGAGGATACAATAGTTGTGCATGCATGTGTGTATGTATCTATACACACACGCACACACACATATGCACTTTCAAGACAGTTTTCTCACTCTACCATTCCTTCCCATTTCCCAGTGAAATCATGGAGAGGATCCTGAGAATCAAGACCAGACTTGAGAGCTAGGAGCCCTACCTGAAGGCCTATTTGCAATCCATGTATACTACAATAATAATAATAATAATAATAATAATAATAATAATAATAATAATAATAATAATAATAATAAATTTATTTATATCCCGCCCCTTTGAGGTAAATCAGGGTGGCTAATAACAATAAAATGATACATAGAACCAACAAAATCTAATTCCCTCCCCCCTTAAAAAGTTATTAAATCAAATTCTAGTTAAAACAGAATACAATACAACAATGATTTTAAAAAACATTTCCAGTGAGCAGCAGTAGTTCTTGATTGCATTTAAAAATATAGCCCTAGAAACCGTCTGAAGGAAGGATTCCTGAGGCCGGGGTTATCTATCCCAGAAAGGCCTGCCAGAAGAGATCCATCTTGACAGCCTTTTTAAAGCTGTCCAAAGATGTCAATTGACGGATCTTGTCCGGCAGGCCATTCCATAGTTTGGGGGCGACAACCGAGAAAGCCCTCTGGGAGGTAGATAGTAAACAGAGTTTGGCTATAGACTACTGTACTTTGAGGAACCTGATTCTAAGAATAATGCCCCTTATTCCACAGTAGTTCCCGGGGAGAAGAATGAATCAGCTATGATACTCTCACTTTGCTTTCAGAAAGAGGAGAGAAGAGGGGGCTCCACTGTCTCATGCTTTTGCTCCCACATGGTTCTGTGCACTATACTAAGGAGTCACTAACATATCAGAGATAGCTCTGGTATCTCAGCTCTACCATTCCTGCCCCCACGATAGTTCACATGTCTCACCCCTCTATTGTCAAAGTATTAATGCTAGCATAGTATATAATTCTAAAAGAAGCACCTAATGCCAATGCAAGAAAATTACAAAAATATTACACAGTCACAGAAGATTGTCCCCAGAAGTGGGTTTTTGAGGGTTGCTGTTATTTGGATGCTACTCAGCCTTTTCAAGATTTTCTCCCTCTTCAAAATCCCCTCCTGAGTTAGCTTCACCAGATTTCTGACAATGAGGTAGTGCAGAAAGAGTCTACTCTTTTCCAATGAGAATACAAAAGTTAATGTTTTTAAAGCGTCCACATATGGGAGTGAGAGAATGCTTATAAAATGAGTGCCATAAGGAAAGTTGGCATTATAATGCATGACATTAGTGTAACTATTCACACAACATCCCTTAGCAATAAAAGTTTTCATAACAGTAGGTAAGCCAGGCAGTGTGTGGATGGCTGGGTCGGCATTCCCCTGTACTCCCAGCAAGACTTCAGCAACTACAGTACTTTGATACTTCTTTACATGATTTAAATGAATAGGGCAAAACAGCCATGCCAAAGCTGAATATATATGGGTCTGGTCAGCATGTGGATAGGAGGCAAGCTGTGAATTCTATATGTGCTACCATGAAAAACAGAATGGTCTAAAATGTGGAATAAATGTAACAAATATTCCTTCTAAAAATCATTTTTGAATTAGAAATTCTTTTCTTAACTATCTGGAAATGTTCTCCAACATGTTTGGCAACAAAGTCTGAGCTCTGGTTAGTGTGGAAATCATGAAGAACAAATTCCAGCTTTATGCCCTTGCTATCTTTCTTAATAATGGACAAAAGTACATTACTCTCTTGAAAGTATTTTATTAGTAGTGGATACAGTTATGGCAAGCATTTAAAAAATCAGTAATTCTGGACATGGTGCTTATGTTAGGTGTATTTATTCACTGGACACCACATAGAGGCATTTTTCTTTGTTTTTTTAAACTTGAGCACAGCCCAGGAGTGGATAAAAGGATTAGAGGTTATTTACATTCCGTCTGAAGTTCCGCTTTGGAAAGTGGTTAAGAAAACAAATTGTGGTAATAACATTACTTACAGGGCTTTAAGACTTAAAGAGGGACATTCAGCTCCTAAAGAAAGATTCTCTATGGGTCCTTTCAGACCGGTCTAAATAAGTATGAATTCTTGCTGCACAGCTCTTTCATTTTTTGTTGGGTACTGCTGTTTGTTGTTGCCTCTACACCCACTTGTTCCCCATCAATCAGTGGGCACTGTTCTTTTCTTTTCTTTTTTTTTCAGTTGTTTGAATTTCTTTGAATTTCTTTGATCCACACTAGAAGTTTTAAAAAACCCCAAACAACTGGAGATATGGTTTGCTGAGGTTGAGCTGTGGTCATATGGTTGTGAAATGGCCTCCTCTCTGAATTTTGATTTGTATTTTTAAAATTATTTTCCCTAGAGGCATAATGTTATAGTACTCCAGTGCAAAAGTGCTATTTCACTATATCACTGATTCAGTCATGCACTATGATGCTATCATTCTATTCTTTTATAAATAAAAAGAGGAAAACAGGGAAGATAAGGATAAAAGAAGAATCGCCTTTACCTTTCCCACCACCCAACTTGAAACCATGCATCATGCAGAAACTTCACCTATGTGAGGATGCACATCATTGAAGGAGTGGAACACCTCCAGCGTGAGCCACAACAACCAATGCACACATGTTTTTTGGATCAGGTATATCTCAGATTTTTTTTTAAAAAAAAACCAAAACACCCATTGACGTGTGGGAAGATAAACTTGCAGCTGTTGTTGGGACCTGCCATCAAAAACAGGTATACCCTCAGGAGACTATCACTCTACACTCTTAAAATGGGCCTAGGTTGTTTTAACAGCTCTGTCTGACTCCTGTTGCATTCTAGTACTTGTAGTTTAGGAAGGGGCATTCAGAATATTCAGCCAGAGAGCCTTTAAGCCTCACTGAACTACAAACCCCAAAATCCAACAGGAGGCAGTCAGAGAAGTTAAAGCGACCTAGTCCTGTTTTAAGAATGTGGTGCGATAAACTCGTTAGTTAACAAAGCAGATAGGTTCCTGGGCTTTTCTTTTTTAACCAAAAATTTGGTACCAGAGGCAGAAATAACATGGAAAGAATAGGGAGAGGTTCCTACACCACCAAATAGGAAGAGCCGTTCAACATGTTTCAGCAAAAGTATCATTTAAAACTAGCAATATGTTCATGTGATATCAGACAATCAGATCAGGAAAGTCTTGCAGATGTAAACAAAAACATTTTGAACTTTCTTCCAAAATGCATCATGGGATGACTTTTTTTACTTTCACCATCCTCCATTTTTCTTATGGTTACTATTTTTGTGGCCAAACGTATACATCAATGCTTATTTTAACATGATTAAGATAGGTTGATCTGCCCCCCCCCTTTACTCTGTTTTGCTGTTTGCAATTTTCAGTGAGGGATCCTAGAGACAGCTGCTGTTTATCTTGCCTCTTGTAGGCAGGCACACATGGCTACAATAGTATCAACCAGGGGTCAAACAGACCAGCAGTTTGGAGTAGCTGGAGGCTGTTCCAGCCCTGATTGACCCTCAATCAGCATGAGACCACAGTGACCGGATACTGCGGTTCCAAGGCTGGCCACTGCTGCAGTCCAGAATCAATCACCAGCAAGGAGCAGTTTCCCCCCACTCCTTTTGCTGCTGGCTTTGAGATGCATTAGCCAGCCTCAACTTGGCTTCTGGCCAATCCACACATCATCTGCACATCACACCTCCAGATTGGGCCAAAGGTGGTGCTTTTAACCCATTTGTTTAAGGCCCTAGAGCAGAATCCCATTATTACCCAGTTCAGGTTTTTACTGCATCGTTTACTGCAAAAACACTACTGTAACCTGGTACCAAAAGTCCATATTTCTCCAGCTATCCTTGACCATTCTCCTAGCTGCTAAAAACTTCCAGCAAAACAGAGCACAAGGAATTAAAAGGGAGGCTGGGAGAATGTGAAAAGACTTTGGGGCTGTGCAGATGGGCGGTTTTGGGCCGCTCCTACCAGTGGCGGATTGAGGCAACCGCATGCTGTGACCCTGATCTTCCCTTTTGCCACTCCTAAAAGAGCAGCAAAATGCTGCTCCTTTTGGGGGGGGGGTCCAAAAGGCCATCCTAAGAGCCAGTGCCGTGGCTCTTCCATGCCCTTTTGGCGCAGTGTGTCTGCACACTGCGCTGGGAAGGCGTCCTGACACTGTGCGCCATGCATATGGGCATGTGGCATCAGGATGGCATTGGGGGCTGGGGTTGGGGCGGCCGGTGTGCGGCTGCCCTGCCCCAACTCCAGTCCCAGGCTGGCCCTTTAGGCCAGTCTGCAATATCCCTTTGTTAAAAGAAGATTCTTTGACAGATACTTTTTAAACAGAGGGATAACTGTAGTCTGGGTCTTTTAAAACACACCCTAAGAACTACAGCTACATATACTTCAACTTCCAGCAATGTTTCCCTATCTGTTTTCTCCCTATATTGTGTCAGTGGGCCCCTATGCAATGATACTAAATAGAGTTTTGGAAAACTTGGTGTTAAACCCAGGTTCATTCCTGGTGTCACAGAAGTAGCTACCTAGGCAGTCATGCTTTGACACAGGCTGCATCCACATTGAAGATTTAATGCAGTTTGACACCACTTTAACTGCTATGGCTCAATGCAATGGAATTCTAGGATCTGTAATTTTGTGAGATATTTAGCTTTCTCTGCTAGAGAGCTCTGATGCCACAACAAATTACAAATCCCAGGATTCCAAAGGATGGTACCATGATAGTTAAAGCAACATCAATCTGCATTAATTTTGCATTGTGGCACCAGCCCCAGTCCATAAGGAAATACTCCTGCACAAATCCTGAAGAAAGGAACAGGAGCTGTATAAGGGTATTTCTGGTTAGTGAGCATACTGCATAACAAACTGACCATGATTAATGAACTTTGTGGTAGTAAGACACATAAGGCCAATACTTTGTTCCACAGGTAGTAGTACCACTTAAGGGGTGCCTACGTATTGCACACACATCTGCATTCTGATAGCTTTATTTTAAATATCTGATGTGGGAAAGCTGTATGGGGAATATATGTTTAACTCTTTTTCTCCCCAGCTGTATCTCGGCTCATTCCACCCTGAAGGTCTTGCTTGGTGTTGAGCATACACATAAGCCCAACATTTGAACATCACGAGGAAAGGAAGCCACATGGGGTGCACTCTTGAATGGAGGTAGGGAAAGAGTTAAATATCTCTCCCGTCAAACCATCACAGTGGCAGCAACAACCAGCTAGTGGAGTTTCTTAGGTGTGTTTATTTGTAATGCATAGTTATCCATTAACTTTGTATAAGAGCTCATCTGGAATATTGATTTTAGATTTGGAGTCCACAGTCCAACAAGGATGTCAGCAAGTCTGACAAGATTTAGACCATGATAAAAGTGATAAATGACCTGGAAAACAAATTGTGCAAAGAAAGGTTGGAAGAACTTGGTGTATCTTCAAGAAAAGATAAGATGGAATGTGGAAAGTTTTCAATATTTGAGGCCATCAGAAAAACACAATTATTCACCAACCAAGTGGACAAGAAATAAAGTTAAGCATTCATTATCTAATAATAAGCAACAACCAAATAGCTCCAATCTGCAGAGGCTGTGGGATCCCTTTCCTTGGAGGTTGCATATCTGATCTCTTATATAAGGCAAGCTTTTGGCTTATATGATATTTTGAAGCCCCTAATTTTGTTACTGCAATCAAAAGAAACATACCCTCTTGTCTGTTGAAAAAACCACTTTATTCAATTGCTCTCCACTCACCTAGAAATAGCAAGGCAGGCTGCCAGATCTTTGAACTTTTCTTGGTATTTAAAAGGTCAGTTTACCATGGCAACCTTGACAGACTCCTGTAAAGCCAAAAACATCAACAGTGAGTTAAACGGTAGGTCTCCAACCATTCTGGTATGTGATAGAGAAAGTCATTTGTTTTCTTGGCCAGAGCCAAATGTCATCATTGTCTCTTTCCTTTCCCGGCCTGTCCTATTGAATACCTGGCCAAGGTATCTTGGACCTTCCATGTTTTTGCTTGCATTCACAGGCATGTTTGGTGAGGACTCAGACAAGAGCCTTCTCCATGGTTGTTTCCAGTGTGTGGAACTACTTTGTGTGGGAGGTGTGATTGGCCTCCTCCATTTTTATTTAGGAGGGCCTTTGAATTTTAATTATGGAGTGGTGTAGTTGTTTGAGTGTTGGACTATGACTCTGAAGACCAGGGTTCAGATTCTTGCTCAGCCATGGAAACCCAGTGGGTGGCCTTGGGCCCATGACACTCTCTCAGCATCAGAGGAAGGCAAAAGCATACTCCCTCTGAGGAAATCTTGTCAAGAAAAACCTGTGATAGGTTCACCTTAGGGTTGTCATAAGTCAGAAATGACTTCAAGGCACACAACAAGAAACTATGTATGCTTGTGTGTGTGTGCAAAGTGGCATTCTACATTTTAATACTGGTATGTGACTGGAAATTATATTTTAAATATGTTTTAGTGTAGGGGTAGGCAACCTTTCCCATTTAAGGGCCGAGGGACTTCAGCTCCCAGAATCCCAGGAGCTATTGGCCAACATGGCTGAGGCTTCTGGGAGCTGAAGTCCCTCGGCCCTTAAAGGGGAAAGGTTGCCTACCCCTGTTTTAGTGTTTCAAACTTTTAAAATCATGTTTAAATAATCTTTTAGCTTAATCTTTTTAAAAATTATTGTAAGCCACCTTGGCTTAACAGTAATTATTTCTCCCATCTTGGGAGAAAGGTGGGATATTAAATAAATAAATAGCCTTCTCCCACCCACTGGTCTGGTAATAGGATATGACTGATAATAAACTGGAAAAACTACAGAGAGGAGAATGGTTTAATTTTCCTTCCCTGTTGCTGTCCAACAAATTGCTTCTCCTCCTCTATACTTCAGTTGCTGCATTTCAGGAAGAGGAAATTTTAAAACTTAAAATATAGTTTGGCTCAGCAAATGGAGACAGTGTGGTGAGTCAAGAGAACCTACCTGGATTTCCTTGGCAAAACAGTCTTTACAAAGCAAATAAATGATTCCCTGAAAAATTAATTGAAACAGCATTCTTGTCAAGCCAGCAAAACAGTTCCTGCAGTAATTACAAAATATATGTCAGCATGCCCCTGGGCAAGCCCTTCTTTATGCAGCAGTGTCCCCAATTTCAGCAATCACCAATTAGGAGGACAAATTTTTAAGTTCTGACTTTTAGGAGATAATAGTAGTGCAGCTGCAAATAGAACATTTAGCTACAGGTGGGGACATTCAAATCTATTGAACGAGTGGTAACAGAATTGTGATGCTGGGATGAGTAGGGTAGAAAATGAAGTCTGGTGGGCAGTGAATTTAAGTATGATTGTCCTAGTGTTTGAGTATTGGATATGTATCTGGACGCTTGGGGCTCATTCTCACTAGGATTTAAAGAGATTTGTTGATTGGATCATATGTGCCCCGTTCACACTGGAATCAGTTTCCAAACCGACTGTGCTCAGTTTCAATCATGGTGAAGCGAGGCAAATGCAAATAAATCACTTTTTCTGAAGATGAATAATTTCCCAGTTCTTTTGAAAAGAACAATTTGCAAGCGTGTTCAACAACTGTGAACTACATTTGGATGTGAATTGCATCTAACTTGAGGGGAGGGATTATGGCAGAGGGGTTTGGCAGAGGGGTGCAACCCATACCACCTCTGGTTTTTTTGAAATTGTTATTTTCCTCCTTCTCAGTGCTGCTGATGAGAGGGATGTCTTTTGTCTATCATGGTGGCCTTATTTTTCGATTTTAAACACTGCTAAGCCATCCCTGTGAATCTGGGCATGATCAGTTGTTTTAGCATTTGTCCCCTGTGTGTCTGGAATACTTTCAAGCGATAAGACTAATTTTCAATTGCTTTCTTTTGGGAAGGGGGTCTAGTGTAATAATTAAAAAAACATTTTTTGACCGATTATACAACCAATCGTGGTTCTGTAGGATCTGTACAGTGAGTAATGTGTCTCCTGATGGGGATTCCTCACTTCTCTGGCATGCATTTAACTGTTGTTGCCTGCTGCAGATGTCGGGAGGGCAGGTGTGACCTATGGGCCCATGATATGGCTTTTTTCTTTACCAGAAATAATGACCATATATCCGTTCCATTGTATTTGCATGGATTTACTTTTGTGAGCCATTGCTTCTGTGCCTGAAATTCCCTGGCACAGCTGTTCCAGTCCCCCGTTGAGTGAACATGGCAGGATCCGTAGGTTGGGGGGGAACATGATGGAGGGATGGATGGCTCCATAGGTGCTATTTGGTCTTCCATGGCATGAGTCATACAGGAAGGGAGGGTGTACCCAGCTGGTCAAGGTTTACTGAAGCTCACCTACCTGTGCCTTCCACCTTTGTGCCCTTTCTGCCTATCCCTAACCTCCTGGCCCAGTGCCATTTTTAAAAAGCAGTTGCTGCTCTGATCGGTTCCTTGGTATCATGGACCCCTTTTAAATCAGCTGGCTTTTCCCCCTCCATCCTTCGATTAGCTATGGCAGATTCCTTAAAAAAAAGTGTGAGGGGGATATCTTGGAAAAGGGAGGAGACGATATATTTGATAGCAATTTGGGGTAAGGAGACAGTGCAGATGCTACTCAACCACAGCCACCGCAATATAGATATTTATGAAAATATCGCCAGCAAGATGAGGAAGAAAGGACATGATAGAATGGGACCAGAGTGTAGGGCAAAAGCCAAGGCTATGAAGCAGTAATTTAAGAAGGCTAACCAGCTTGCAAACAGGAGCAAAAGTGGAGCAATAACCATGCCCTTCTTTCATGAGCTGAGGGAGATCTTTGCTGGTGATGCCAGCGTAGAGGCAAAAAGGATAACGTCGGTGACTAAAGTGATAATAAGGGGCTGCTCATCAGGAATCCAGCATGGCACTGCATCAGGATCTACAGCCCATGGAGGGCTCTGAGAAGCTCTACTCACAAGGTAAGTTTTAAATTTTTTTGAAATGACAACATTTTCTATTGGTCAGATAATTGCATGGCTGGTTGTGGGGGTTATTGTTTAGCATATTTTTCAGTTAGCTATTGAACAGGTATAAGGAAGATACTACCACTGCTATACTTATTTTTGAAGGTGCCCATGTGTTCTGAAAATGTTTAATCTACATGCTCCTGTTAGGTAACTGTATACTGCTATTAATTTATTCAATTCTATTAAAAGGCTGAATATTAGCGTCCTCCTTCAGCATCCATTCATAATAAGTCTTCTTTAGCCTACATCATAGTGCTGATGCAGGGATGCTTTACCTTGCAAGAGAAATATGGTTCCTGCTCCACATTTATCTCTCCTCCTTTCTGCAGATCTCCAACTAGAGGAAGAGGAATCCTATGTGGTTACAGTTACCCCTGTGGAGCAAGATGATGACACCACCCAGGTGGAAGTGCCATAGGAGGAAGTACCACAGCTGGAAGAACCTGGTGCTGGCCCCATTGATGAGTTCCCCCCAAACCAGGGCCAAATAGTTGGTGTATACCAGTGGAAATTCTTCTAAAGGGGTTATGGAATGGGTAGTAGTGTGTCATGTTTAATGCCTCTAGCCTGATATACTGGGTAGAAAATTTAGCTATGCCGTGCCATGTGTAACGCTGCTCTAATAATAATTTTCCTATTATCTTTTCTCTTCCTCAGAAACCATCATGACCAGACAAAGGGCTACACTGTTCCCAGCTGAGCAGCTTGCCATGCTTAAAAGAAAGCAAGATCGAAGCACAGCGGAGAAGACTACCGAGAAACTGATGCAGCATTCTTCTAGACAGTTTAATCTTCTCTAAATCATGTGAAGGAAAGCGATAATAGGGATCTGCAGTTTAGAGAAAGAGAGAGGGAAGGTAGAGAAAGAGAGCAGGAAAGTTTAGAAATAAGCAGAGAGAAGGAATGCCAAACTAGATAGATGTTCCTTGATCAGTCAAGAAGGGAATTTAGTGAGCTCCCAGATGTTTTAAAGGACCAGACACATGTCATGTGGAACCTCACCACTTTTGTTATGGCAAACAATGGGAAAGGTAGGAGAGATGGACAGATGGTGAAGAGGAGGAGAGTAACTGCCCAGCCCTCCCTCAATGAAGGGTCCTCCACCAGTGGATCTGAAAGTGCTCACAGCAGCAATGCCCTTCTACCAGAGCCTTGTGTCCCCCCCCCCCCCAGCTGCAGCCTCGGCTGTTGACTCTATTGCACAGTCCTCCACTTCATCACTTGGGTTTGTTTCTCTAAAAACTAAAATTTATGTTGCAGCTGCAGCAAAGCCTCAACCCCTCTGCACCAACAGGGCTTCCTTAATCAGACCTATAAGGAAGATCAAGAAGCCTGTCCCACTATCCCCATGACTTGGTCAAAGATTGTTTTAGCTGGATGACTTGGGGGTGGGTTGCTATTCAAAAATACATACCGCATTTTAGTTACAAATTGAAGTTTTTATTTTCAACTGTAGAATTCTCCCCCCCCACAGATTGTTAACTTTATGTTATGTAGTTACAACATACATATAATAAAAAATACAATGTATTTTTCATACATAAAATACATTTGTAATAAATACTATTACTAAACAGTAATAGTAATAATAAACAGTATTAAACAAAAGTTAGAAAAAAATATTAAATGCCATGGTGCTGCGCCAGCATGAAGATAGCCTGCCACTGCTCCACCCTTCAAGGCGCTCCAGAATTTGATTCCCTGCAAAAAAAGAAAAATGAAGAAAAAACATTAAAGGTATGGCAGTCAATGTAAAAGTTTTCTCTGCCCTATTACATTAGCTGCACACTTACAGAAACCTGGAGGTGAAGCATCAGGTTTTTTTTGGTGGTGGTGGTGGTGGTGAAGCTGTAACCATGTTCCTTTCTAGCCTCTCAAGTCTCTCCAGAACTTGGTTCCCTGCAGCACAGAAAAAATTAAAAAAAATAATATGACCATTGTTGGTAAAGTTGTCTTACTCCTCATAAAACATTCTGTGTCCCTATCAGTGCACTTACAGATTCCTGGAGGTGGAGCATCTGTGTTTGGAGGGGCATGGGAAGGTCCTCCTTGATCCTCCTCTCTACCTCCTGGTGCTGTGTGGGGAAGCCGACAACATTATTCAATTTCAATATATTTGGGCAAGTGTATGTGTGTGTGTATATATATGTTTATGTATATATGTGTGTGTGTGTGTGTGTATGCATTACATATATGCATTGATAATTAGATGCATATTTATATATAGATATATATGAGTCTGTGTTTGCACACACACACACACACACATTATACACACATATGTACTTATTCTTAACCAAGGTGTTTATGTTTTTGTTCAGCCATATGAGCATATCCCTTACGGAGCAGGTTGCAGGAGGTTACCTGATAAAAGTTTATGTTCCTCCTGTTACTGGAACACATCAGCCTCCTAACAGCACCATGATGCTTGGCGTTGCTGTCCGGAAGGAGGTTCATCTCCCTTGAGTGCCAATACTCAATTCTGATGGGGTTCCTTCGCGCTGCCATGATTCCCAACTGACAAATTATTCATTGGGTCACTCTTATTTATTACCGATTCATATTTGAAATTGCTAAAAAAAAGTCATTTTTGGCCAATACATTGTCAGTGTCTTCTTAACAAGCAGGTATCTTGATACAATGTAAAACTTTTCAAGCCTTGGTGCCATGGAGTGATGGGGAATTTTTGGAAATAGTATGGGGGCCATGGAGAATCAATAGAGTGCTTAATTGCTTCTGTTTCCCCAAAAGAGGCTATGGAAGTTTATTCGGCCAATTGTGCAAAGAAAACATGTTTGTTTATTTATTTGGAGTATTTATACCCTGCTCTTCAGTTGAAAGGCTCTCAGTGTGGCATACAAATGGTTAATTAGACATTTCCCTTTTGAGCTACACACTGCAAAGGGTTGCTTATTATGCAGGTTTGTTGATGCATTAGGCAAATTTTCAAGGCTTGGTGCAGCAGATGGATGGAATTTATGAAATTTTTCCATTTGTAAGGAGGTAGGAGTACGGTAGTCGTGGGGAGTCAACAAATCGCATGAGCAATTCTTTTTCCTCAAAAGGGCACAGAAGTGGAGCCGGCATATATTAATTAAAAATAATAATAATCAAACTCATTGGTTGCATAACCTGTTGATCAAATTTGTTGCAAACATTTTGAAGGCTTGGTGCCATGGATAGCCTGGGAATTTTTGAAATATTTTCTTTGGCCAGGAAGCAGGAATATGGTGGCAGTGGGGAGTCATTAGATCATATGTGCATTTCTGTTGCATTATATATGCTCCATATAATCTCTGGTTGGGCAGAGACAGTGTGACCTTCAGGGGAGATGCAATAAGGAGAGAAAAGAGAGGCAAATTGCCAGGGGGGGAGATGGGTAGCATAGTACAGGGTAACGATGGGCTTTTGCACAGGACAACAGCATGCATTTCTTCTACAGAGGCTGAGAGAGTGTGACCTACTTTATTATTGACTTAAACTTGAGTATCCAATTTTTTTTATGTGCCCTGGGCCTATAACACACAGAAATGCAGAAACACAAGCACACACATCTACATATACTATCACTCTGCCTCTCTCTTCCCCTATATATATATATATATAGAGAGAGAGAGAGAGAGAGAGAGAGTTATAAATATATATTACATATCTATATATACTGATATATATGCATATATAGTTTTATATATTCACATATTTGCATATTTATGTTTATGTGGAAATATATCTTTATATGTGCAATATAAAATTATTTATTTCATGTGTGGATAGACCTTTGCCTCTGAGCATGTGTGTGTGTGTGTGTGTGTATGTATGTATGTAGAGGAGTGTGTATGCAAAGTCCCCCATCTATTGTGAATGTTAGAGTGAGAAATTTGGATTACTGAAGAGTTCTATAATAGAGTACCAAAAACCTTGAGGGCAGGTCCTCTTCAGAGACTGATTTTTGCACACATAACTTTCTCAGTTGCTGAGAGCTTGTAACCTCTCCTACAGATATTGTATCCTGTAGCGTAATTGAACATCACAATTGAAAAAAACACATGGAGGTTAGGATGCAGTGTTGTTGCCAATGTTACCACCATACCACCTACTCGTACTCTGCCAACCCATGGTTGTAGGCCAAAGTGGGCACAGGGAAAGAAAAACAAAGTAAAGGAAGTATTGTGAACAATCTGTTTATTATGGCCAGGAAAATGGCACGGTGTAATGAGTTACCAAATGAACTGGGGCTCATTATCACTGCTGGTTGCAGAAGAAGTTAATAAACGTCTCCCTTATGGCTTCTCCCTCTGCTGTTTCCTCATTCTCAGTAAGGAAGTTGGCATCATCCACTGTGTAGACTGCAGGTTGAGGAGGGCAGCATGTCAGCACTTCGCCATCAACCATATTGTGTAAGATCACACATGCAGCAATGACAGAGCTCACATTCCCCTCTGCCACCTCCAAGGGGGCTGTTAGGCATCTCCAACATGCCTTAAGGCAACCAAATGTCCTCTCACCCTATTGAGACGCTTGTTGTACACTGCCTGGCGAGGACGCAGGACACCCTTGAATGGTGTCATGACCTATGGCTTAATGGGATAGGCAGCATCAGCCAACAATGGTGGTCCTACTTGTCGCCCAGAGATTGTTACTGTGGGCCTCCTGGACACTTGCCCTCAATGTGTCATAAATGGGAGAGCTGTGGAAGACAAAGCTATAATGATTTGACCCCACAAGGTCAATACATCTCCCAGTACGGTCACATGCCCCCTGCAGAAGCATGGAATATCTTTGTGTCCTTTTGATGAACAGTCCACCCTGATGCACTGGAGAAATGATATTGCAGTGGCAGCTGTCCACAGCTCCATTCACTTGTGGAAAGCCCTTCGCTTCAAAGCCAGCCATCACCTGTAGGGACAGTGGTAAAGTACAAGTGGCGATAAGTAGTGTGCACAGCAAAGCCAACAAAGTAACACAAAATCAAATCAAAACTACAAATGAAGATACAATGTAAAACCAAGGTACACAGTTTTCCTCAGCAACACCAGTTCCACTTGGATAATAGCTTTGCATGCTGTGGACTTCCCAACATCAAATTCTGTTGCGATAGTTGCATAGGAGCTATTGTGTACCAGAAAATACACAGCAATAGCAACTCATTTCTCCACTAACTTGGCCCGGCATAGAAAGGTGTCCATTCTTGTAAGATGTGGGTGTAGTTCTTCCATGGTCATACTGGACACTCTTTGCATCATGAGGAACTGCTGCTTCCACATCTCATCGGACCACACAGTAGTGGAAAAAAAATGTCTCACAATTTCTTTGTTTTGGGGTATACCCACCACCTCCTGGAAATAGGTTCATAAAAGCACTGCATAGCTCTCTTAAAATGAGTGGCCTCATTCACATAGGAAAATGCAATTATGTCATCATCATCATTTTGCCTCCTCTGCCATTCAATGGCCTCATAATCTACAGCCACATCCTCATCATTATTCACATCCTCATCCACGGCTGATTCCCCCCCCCCC
>CM034703.1:194097823-194111099 GCA_020142125.1 Phrynosoma platyrhinos | reverse complement strand
TGATGTTTTCTGCTAGTAGTATGGTGTTGTCTGCATATCTTAGACTGTTGATATCCCTTCCTCCTTTTTTCACTCCTCCTTCTTTTGTTTCCAAGCCTGCTCTTCATATAATATTCTCTGCATATAAATTGAACATATAGAATGAAAGGATGCAGCCTTGTCTGACTCCTTTTCCATTTGCGAACCATTCTGTTTCTCTGTGTTCTGTTCTGACAGTAGCCTCTTGTCCTGAGTACAGATTCCTCATCCGGACTATCGTGTTGGCACTCCCGTGTCTTTAAGGGCGCTCCATAGCATTTCATGATCTATTCAAAGGCTTTGTTGTAGTCTAAAAAACAAATGCTGATTTTCTTTTGGAATTCCCTGGTGCACTCCATTGGTCATCGTATGTCTGCACTGTGGTCCCTAATGCCTCTTCCTTTTCTGAACCCTGCTTGCACATTTTATCTGTCATCCATTGTTTTTCCTTCTTTCTTTTTGACTACTGTGTCTGTCAGCACTCTTCCTATTATTATTATTATTATTATTATTATTATTGGATGTGGTAATTAAAATTTTTTTTTTTGCAGCTTTGGTCCCCATCATTACTATGCTGCCAATGTATTGGGTCATAAGATAGCTGCTTATTGCCTGATGTCAGAGAATGGAAAAACAGCTGATACCTAAAAGATGACTCTAGATAGGTATGTTGACCTGGATTTTGTTCTTGAGAGCTGAGCATTTTCTTCTCTCTCTCCTTTAGTTAAAACAAAGAGCTGAGAAAGCATTTTAGCTCCAAATAAAAGATAGATTAAAAATAAATAAATGTGCCCATCCAATGTTATAATGAATGTGAGTTTCAAATGCTCCCTCTCCCCCCTTCCCCACAGTTCTGTGACAGTCTGATACAAGTGGAACATAAGAGGATATACACATATAATGCTTCTACTAATGTGGGAAATCAATTGCAATTCTACTCTTCACTTACTAATGATGAGCAATTATTGGATAGTTCTAAGAACTGTTAACCTGGATGCAGTCTCCAATCAGGATCTCTGAAAGACAAACTAAAATTATCTTCCACATCATCTTAATCTGTGATTTTATGGTAGCCAGCTTTAGTTTCTTTTGAAGACACTGATTAGTGCTAGTGTAAGGGATGCAGTGGCTTAGTGGTTAAGATGCCAATTCTGATGATCAGAAGATCAGAAAGTTGGCAGTTCAAGGCCTGGGTGCTACATGATGAGGTAAGCTCCTGTCACTAGTCCCAGTTTCTGCCAACCTAGCAGTTCGAAAGCATGCAAATACAAGTAGATAAATAGGTGCCACTTCAGTGGGAAGGTAACAGCGTTCAGTATAGTCATGCTGGCCACAGGACCACCAGAGCAGTCCTCAGACAACGCTGGCTCTTTGGCTTAGTAATGGAGATGAGCACCGCCCCTACAGTCAGTTACAACTAGACATTCATGTCAAGGGACTACTTTTACCTTCAAGGAAAATCTGTAATGCATACAATTTATATATTGTATTATGTGAGCCTTTGAGGCTTCCATCTCGTCTTCTGTTTCTTCACTTCATCTCTTTACTTCTTTCTTGTGCATAATAAGAGAAGGGCAAGGACTATGGCTTCATCATTTATTACATATTGTCCAGCATTTCACAGAGGAAAACTGGGACACATGTGGCCAAGCAGTATGAGTGATCAATATGGCAAAAAAAAAAAAATCTTAATGAAGAAGAATAAACAAGCTAGAAGAGGCTGCAGCAGTTTGCTTTTGCCTGAGCTTTCTGGGAAAAGCAAGACTCCCCCTTCCTCTCCTCCCCCCCTCCGAGTTAAATCAGTGCAATCTATTTTTGCATTTTGAATTCAGTTTGCAGCACTTGAAGTAAGCTGATGAGAAAGGGAGAAGTGGGAAGAGGAGAGAGAAATTGGTATATTGTGAAAGATGTTGGAAAAGTGGGACAACAAAGGATTAATTGAGTTTGCTCTTGCCAATTTGGGATAGTTGGAGGTATATAATTACTAGAGAGAAGCTACCATTCAATTACACTGTAAGCAATGAAAACATTATTTTCAATGGGGTTGTTTAGTATTAGTATCTTTTGTTTCCAAGAAAGTTTCGGATAGCCCTCCCCACCCTTAAAAAAATAAGCAGTTCAGTGTGCTTTAAAATTTATTGTGACTTTTTTTTTTGTAAGCAATTATTTTCCTTTTAAATGCTCCAGAACATTAATTCTCTATACACAGATTATCTGATCATTTTTATTAACATTCTAG
The DNA here is from genome assembly GCA_020142125.1 of Phrynosoma platyrhinos. Classification (NCBI taxonomy): domain Eukaryota; kingdom Metazoa; phylum Chordata; class Lepidosauria; order Squamata; family Phrynosomatidae; genus Phrynosoma; species Phrynosoma platyrhinos. The sequence continues at coordinate 194,108,842 of CM034703.1, read as the reverse complement.
CTGTTGATTTCTCTGATCATCATAGCTCACAATTTATGATAGATAGCTTTTGGGTAAGAATATTTTGCAAAAGAAGTTTGGTCCTGCATTTGATCCTGAAAGTCTGAATACTTTGAGCAAAAAAACAATTGGATGACTTGCAGGAAACAAGCTGTTTTGTGTGGGGTTTTTTTTTGGTCTGGGTGATTAAGCTACAGCAGTCATGGAAAGTTCTATCAGGATGGAAATATCTCTGTAGGATCTTTTTTATTTAATTATCTCTTTCTTCCTCTCATTTGAATCACACTTGGCTGGAAGTGCTTTAAAATTACCTAACTTGAATGCATGCTACTTGCCATTTGTTTGTCTTAGTGCAGGTTCAAATTAATTAAAACAAGCATTATTTCCTTCATTTATGTTAGTTGCTCTTTTCATCTTATAAGTCACTGAGTAGTTTATGAGCAGATTAAATAGCAAAGAACCCCCCCCCCCCCGAACCCCACTACAATGGTAGAAAAATTTGGGTCACGATCTGCAGAAAATGAGAAAGTTTTGGTTAGGAATTAGGTCAATTCAGTCGGCCAGTTGTTCCTTCTACTAGAATGTCTTAAGGTTTGCATCATTTATGTGCTGTTGCAGCTACCTAGCATGCCTTCATCCATACATCAAAATTCTCCATCTTAATGATTTGTTAACTGTTGGCATGGTCAGTCTGCAAAATGATTTAAATGAATAACAATAATGCAAGGGTCAGTTGCTTCCACTACAAGCTCTATATCATCTTTGAACATACCACAAGGGATCATCCTTTTAAACCACTTGTAAAGAGTGGCATAGGGCCTAAGTACTCTAAAAGCAACAGGTCCCATTTGATCTTGAAAGCTAAGCAGGGTCAGCCCTTATTAATACTTGGGTGGCAGAATGCCAACAAATACAAGGGGCTATAGACTATATTTAAGAGGATGAAACTGGCAAAACCACCTCTGACTATTCCTTGCCTAAGAAAACTCTATGGAAGTCATGAGATCACCATAAGTCAACAGGCAACTTGAAGGCTCATATACACATACACACAGTGTGGCAGTGCTGGAATGTTCTGTTTAATTGGATTCAATGCCATATTGTATTTATGCTTCCCCTTGCATACAAACATAAAGGAAGAAAACACAAAAATGTAAATAGAATAAGTTAGGAACGTTTGTCTTGAATAATGTAAATAAACTTCTGGATATCAGAACAAAAGTGTGTTGCTAGCAGAAGTGTGTTGCAGCAGTTTGAAGAATGACAAATTTACCTAGGCAGTTTCTCAAGATGAAGATGTGTGCTTTAACAGAAAATCCACAAATCTGATGTGTTAAAAAAGTACAGTGGTCTGGATCTAGATTTGGGCATCTGCAACTGGATTTCTTTCACCTTTATCTCCATGACAACCCCCCACTCCCATGAAGATGCTACACAGAGAGTTTGGGGATCCTGCTTGGATCCTGCTGCGGTGTGGGGTATGGATGGAAGGAATATTTGCTGACACTCAAGAAACCTTGCTGGGAAGAATAAACTCAGTGGTGAGAATTTTCTGCAGCTGTCGCCCAGTATTTGCACATTCTGAAATGCTCTGGGAAGTTACTTTGCACAGAAATACCCATAGTTGTTGTTGGTTGTTGTATGAAAATTGTGTGGTTTTTTTTTGTTTATTATAAAGTCTCATATTTTTTGCAGAGAATAATTCCCCCCACCCCAATTTTTGGGATGTGCAAATATTGGGCAAGATCGATTCAGAAATATTCATTTTATCCTGGTGATGGGAGAAAATTGTGAAAATTCTGTATTTTCACATGGGATGATGAAATAGGTGACTAATTACATCTCTCATATGACAGAAGGGGTGGCATATCCACTGATTTCACAGAGGTACTTTCCATGAGCGGAGATATTCCATTCTCAGAAGGCAGATCCTAGAACTCTTTCTACCAGTGAGAGTTGTGTATGGAAAGGGGTGATGAGGGGAATATGGACTTGTTTTCCATAAAGAAGGAGACTTCACTGGATACCACCCAATATCGACAAAAGTGAAGGGTGGGAACAGGCGAGTCCAAACTGCGAAAGCTGAACAGAAGTTTGCTGGGTGATGATGGGGGAGAGAGGCTGGAAGTTGTCTTATTGATAAGTATTAGCTAGCATAGAGAGATGGCCTAAAGTAGGCTTAGAGAGGCACATTTATCTCTTTTTATATTTATTTGCTCACATGCCTAGCTGTTCAGAGTGTTCTAAAACAAGTTTTCCTTTCTCAAAATAACTTCTGAATAACTCTGCTTTATAGGCTTACTAAATCTTTAGGTAAACACAAGCCGTGCATTGGAAAAACTTTGTCTTAGGCCTTGTTAGTCACCTCATGTCTAAGTGCCATGTAACACTATCTTGTCCAAAGGGTTGGCTTAACTGGTAATTAAAACTCCTGAAAATTGAAGAGCACTATTAATAGAGGAGAGAGCTAGGGGAAAAAAAGATATACATTTGGGGACAGCAGTGAAGATAGGAAAATGAGAGGCTGGGTTACTTGGTTTGCACATCTCCCTTCCTTCTGATGTTGTAGGCTGCAGCCTATGCCAATGGGAATCTACAATATTGCTTCCTTCAGTTTCTATCTTGATTTCATACAATTCACTATTATTCCATGTTTTCCACATCTATGTTACTGTAAACAACTATGGCGGACATCCTCTTGGTTACTCAAACTAGATCCATTCAGTCAATTGTTGAATGGTGCGTCAGCACATAGGTAAATCCCATTGATCCAATGGGTCTACTGTACAGGATTTAGGTCACTAACTCAAATTAGAATAATAATTATGCCCTTTAAATGTTTTAAATGGTGGGGGAGAAATATTTCTACTATTCTTTAATTATCTTGAACTTTGAAAGCAGGCAAAGTATATTAAGAAATAATTTACTGGATTCCTTCGGCAAGGTTAAGGGAATTACAATATTTGACAGTAGAGAGCAACCTACCCTCTACACACAAGCATACTTGGTTTTTCTTCATTTGGGACATTTGGTTGGAACTTCAAAGGGCATGTTGTTCTGTTGCTGACCTGAATGGTTCTATATTTAAAGAACTAAAAAACACAAGCACCATTTGTTCCCTTCCCCAATTCACTCTTTTCAGTAAACCTTTCCAGTGGAAGCTAATAGCTTCTTGTCTCCCTAGTTCTCACCGCAACCCCTCACCAAAGTCTTTGAAATGGCTGAATGATTAACATTGTTTCTGGGCTTTTAACTGACGATATAAACAGAATGCTAGAGAATAAGATTAGCAGGTTGCTTGAAAAGCAACTTCACATACAAGGGCAGTTATGTAACCTAGTAGGTCATAGCTCCAACTAAGCCTTTTATTGGCCATAAATCCACATTTATTTCCTGAATTTTATAGCTTTTCTTTCCTTCCTTCCTTCCTTCCTTTTCTTTTTAGAAACACTATGTGACTGTAATAACCCTTTGAAACCCATTCACCAGTTTGTATGTACTATTCTCTAAAACATTCTACTTGTACCATCAACATTTAAACATTTCACGTACATATTTCCCTGTTTACAGATGTGCTCTATACATCCACGGACATTAATAATGGGATTGATTCAGGCAGGAAAATGGTACTACACTAAAATTGGTATATGCCATAAATAGTGGCTTTTGGTCAGCACCATGCATCACCTTTGACTCGGGAGGCAGAGATGGAATAGCTGTCCTCCTGGCCTCATTTTAATTGTGTTTGGGAAGCAGCAATACATACTAGATGGTTGTTTTTGAGAGAGAGAATTTAGCTGACTTTTCATTATTTTGAAAAGTTGGTGGTTTTAAAGATTTTAGTATCCAGGAGCAACAAGTTTTATGGCCCACTCAAAAGGCTTTCATAGTGGAAATTACCTAAAGCCTATTTTTGCAAACAGATTGGCACAGAGACTGTAAAAACTGTCATTAGGAAATGCACATGCAGGGGAAATCTAGGCTCCCTTTTCATCATGGTCAGGAAGACTTTAGGTTACTACTGCACAGTAATAAAATTCAGAGTATCTTTGAAGCCTTGAATGTGATTAATTGTCTTTATCTGTCTAGGATGGCAGAAATTGTGGTCTAACTTTCAAAAGAAGCATTAGGGTGTGATGCAGTGATCAGGATTTTATGCAGGGAACTTGGAGGTCATGAGTTCTTCTGACAACACTGTCAGAGATAGGAAAGTAAACCAAAAAGAAAGAAAAGAAAAGAAAAGAAAAGAAAAGAAAAGAAAAGAAAAGAAAGAGGGGAAAAGGTTCCCTATGTTATGATTATGGTAAACCGAAAAGTGAAAAAAATATTTTCATATGAATGGCTTTACATATTGAATACTGGAAGGAGATGCACACCATTAGATCTTATTCAACCCGAGAGTATGTAATGATAATCCCTCCACCTCTTGCTTGATGTCTAGAGCAGCAGCAGGAGTAGCAGCAACACCTGGAAGAAGAAAAATAAACTAATGAACATGCCAATCTAAATCATATGTTTCTAACAATAATAAAGAATCATGGACATCTAATCATGTACCGAAAGAAACAAAGATTCCTATATCTAATGCACTTATTAAAAAAACTGATGGTGATATTAATAATTAGCTACACATTCACATACATTTCTTAAATAGGTCTATAATATTTTTAATTTTTACTTAGACAATAAATGGGCTATACAGTATTTGCAATAATTTCACTTATATCCTCATTGATCATCAGAAGAACAACTTAATTTAGGACTTTATCACATGTCTCAAAGAACAGGTGCAGTTGGCACATAAGCTTTAAATGTGCAAAAGCACTCCTGGCAACTGCAGAAATCTGGGTTTCTAGGTTCAAAGTTTAGTCCACGAGTACCCTTAAACTGTGAACCTGTGTCTTCAGGGGGAGTGTAACCTCATTTAACACAGGCTGAATCTCTATTCTCTGATCTGCTTTCTGAGTGACCAGGAGTACCTCTGGCTTGTCTGGATCAAGTTTCAGTTTGTTTGCCCTCATCCAGTCCATTACTCATGGCAGACCCTGGTTTAGGACCAGGACAACCTGTTTGGATTGGGATGGAAAAGAGTAGTAGAGTTAGGTGTCATTCATGTATTTATGTGATTGCACCCCAAAACCTCTAGTTTTCCAGAGGTTTCATATACATGTTAAATAGTATGGGGGACAAAACAGAACCCAGCAAGTCCCATTTCAGTGAGGTGGCCCAGGGGATACCATGGTCGATGTTATCAAAAGCCACTGAGAGGTCCGGCAGAAACAGCAGGGAAACACTCCCTCTGTCCAGTTCCCTGCATCGGTCATCCACCAAGGTAACTAAAGCTGTTTCTGTCCCATAGGCCTGAAATGGATCTAGATAATCTGTTTAATCCAGAAACCCCTGAAGTTGGAAGGCTATCATACCCTCCAATACTGTGACCAAAAATGGCTGATAAGTATCCATTATAGAGGGATTCAGCAGTGGCTTTTTCAACAAAGACTTCACAATTGCCTTCTTTAGGCAAACTGGAATGCTGCCTTGTTATAGGGAGGCATTGATTATCCCCTTCATCCAGTCAGACCCTCTGACCTGTTTGATAAGCCAGGAAGGGCAAAGATCTAGCAAATATGTGGTGGGTCTCACCTCTCCAAGGATCCTGCCCACATTCTGAGGCTACACAAATTGAAAAGTATCCATCAACAATGGACAAAAAGGAGCCAAGGTTACATCTGCTGGCACTATATCAACTACACCCAAGTCAGAGCTGATCTGAGTGACTTTTCAGGGGTAGGAAAACTGTCCCCTTTAAGGGCCGAGGGACTTCAGGTCCCAGAAGCCTCAGCCATGTTGGCCAATAGTCTGGGATGTTGGCCAATAGTCTGGGACTCTGGGAGCTGAAGTCCCTTGACCCTTAAAGGGGACAGTTTGCCTACCCCTGATCGAGGAAGTGCCATGTAAATTCTTCACAGTGGGCCATCAAATAGTCTGCACTTTCTGTTTGAGGACTTCTGAGTAATATACGTCTGACTTCTTGAAACAGCTATGTTGGACAGCTCATTGTAGATGCAATGGTTACAGCAAAACCACTTAAATGTGTCCATTTTCCAGTTATCACATCAGAATATGAAAAGCCAATTAAAATGGGATGGGGGAAAGAAAGAAGTAGATTCCTGGACTTTCATACTGATATAAACATGACATAATTTGGTTCCCAAGGTAAAGGAGACAGAGTCTAATGTTTTTGAAAATATCTGTTCTGTTTTTGAAGTGCTTTGCTTCAGTGAAAAGCAATGGGGGAGAGCAACCTCCAAAGTTTTCCATTATTGCCTCAGCAACCACTTGTCCAGCTGAAGCCATGTCATATTTGTCAACTCTTATAGAGCTAATGAACCACAATCTCCCTCTGAGATAAGTAGAGCCACTTGCAAGCAATTATGCTACTGAGAGAGGAGCCAGAATGGGAGAAGCCAAGTATAGTGTAGTTCTACATTATTAAATAATAAGAATTGATTTTGGATGAGGGCATCACTTGGCATTTTCGATCTCCCTTTACATAGAAAGTGTTTCAAATGGACCAGAACTTGAAAAAGTAACTTTTTTGCACTAAAACCCCCAGATCCCACTCCCCCCAGGTTCCATTCTCAATAGTTTAAAGATTTTGGGATTTGCAATCCAAACAAGAAATTCTTCCAAGCTCTGAAATGTATCACACCCAAGTGTTGTTTCAGGCTTAGCTCACACATTTCAGGGAGGCAAAGCCATGGTTGTTATTGACTGTGTGGTCAATAGAGAGATGCCACTCTTGGCTTATCAACTAAGTGCTCCTATACCTCTTTGCAAGTGTGTGTTTCTTGACTCACCAGGAATCACAATTTGTAGATTGTGGCTGTGAGTAAAGTGAGAGCTGACACCACAAATCAGGATCCAGCCCAAAGAAACAACTATCTATATGAAGGCCTCTTAAATAGATAATGCCACAACCTATTCAAAGGTATTCTTTTTGAACAACCCAGGCTGTTTTGGTCAGTGCCTCTGACTTGTGATGGAAGATCACCATGGGATTCTTATCCATCAAAGACTGATTATACAGGAAGGACTGTTAAAGCAATTGACTGAAATATCTGGCAATGATTTTATGGCCTTTTAAAAACCTCTAAAGGGACATACTGTTCACATATTAACCAATAACACAACCGTAAGATGTTATGTCAGGAAGCAGGGGGCAGAAGATCTGCAGAGCTTCTTCATTGTGCCCTATAGTTCTAGGAGTGATGATCCTTCAGTTGCATTCATTCTATAGCTGTTCACTTGGCAGGCAAAAAGAATGTCAAATGCTCAGGGCCAATGTGTTAAGTCATGCAAATTCAACATTTTGTAAATGATCAGTAGTTTGAGACAGATATTTTTTCACAGATGGGGTCAACCACAGACCTCTTTATGATATAAAATAGTGGTCAATGCACCCAGTTCTTCTTTGGATCCCAGAGGTGTATGTCTCCACCATTGGAAAGCCCCCAAATTATAGGCTTTTCCACTGCTGCTGCTGATCACCAGAGTAGCAGTTAAACTGCAGCAGTATAATGCCAACTATATCCTTATATTTAAGTTTATTGCTCCTTATTTCCATCCTGGTCCAGGCATGGGCTGGGAATGGGACGAAACGGGCAAGAATGGATTTTACCACTCAGGAAAATATCGCCGATGCTGCCAGGAGTTCCCAAGCCATTCCCCAGCCATTCTATGGCTGCCGATTTTGAAAAACGGAAAGCTACTCTTCTACAAAACTGGCTACCATAGCACGGATGGGGAACGGCTTGGGGACTCCCAGCAGCATCGGTGGCATTTTCCTGAGTAATAAAAATTGTTCTCGCCTGTTCCATCCCATTCCCATCCTGTGGATGGATCGGGATGGAAATGAGGAACAAAAAACTTAAAGATTGTGGTCTGTGAATTGTATGTTGTTAGCCTATAGGCAAATTTACAGGCTACCTCTCAAAATGGACTTGTTAACCTCTGAAAATGAAAAGATTTATCACCCCAGCATCTTATTAAGCTCACAGCTTGGAGGATATAGTCAAAAAATATTTTTCCTGTAAGAGTAGAGATCCTGGAAGCAGCTTGGAAGTGGGGTACATGTTGGGTTTTCCAGGCTGTGTGGCCATGTTCTAGAAGAGTTCCTTTCTGACGTTTCGCCAGCATCTGTGGCTGGCATCTTCAGAAAATACTGGAATGGAAGAGAGTGGGTCTATATATACTGTGAGACCCTGGGTAGGGAGGAGTGATTTTCATGTAAACTGTGCATTATTCTGTGTTGAATAGGTATTGTTCTGTTGTTAATGGCATGGCTTCAGGGTAGGGGTACATGTTGTATGTGGGACAGCAATTGAACCATGTGGGGAGGACAGACCCTTATAATTATAGATGTAACTTGAAAAGTTACATAAGCTAAGAAAAGAATGAAGTTACCACTTGCTAAGCTATAACTGTATTGCAACATGGTTGTACAGATCATGAACTACTTATATCAAAAATTAGAGTGAAGTTGAAGAAGGAAGCAAAAACAGTCGTCATAACAAAATATGATCCAGACACCATTTCAACAGAATTTACATACAATGGAAGAAATAAATTTGCACTATTAAGAACAATCAACTGGAAATCAGAACTATGGTCAGAAGCCAAGGACATCATTAAGGAAGAATGCAGAAAGACACTATTGGTGGGTAGATATAAAGAGAAGAAGCAATGGACTATTTCATTAACTTCAAGCAGCTAAGAACAGAAGAAAAGCAAAAGAAAAGGGAGACAGGAACAAAACCAGAACCATGAGTGCAACTGTACAACATGAGTGCAACTGTAGTGCACAAGGACAAAGAGGAATACTATAATAATCAATGCAGAGAAACAGAAGGCAATAATAATAATAAAAAAGAAAGAATGAGATGCTTCTTCCACAAGATCTAGGAACTCAAAGGGAAGTTCAAACCAAGGGCTGGGATGCACAGAAAAAGAGCATACTACAAGGTCAAGAAGAAAAGATATTGGATGCAATACACAGAAGAGTTATATGAAACAGATGAAAAAATGAATGACACATGGAAGGATGAATCATACGATAGTGAACCCCATATTCTAGAAAGTGAGGTGGAAGCTGCAATAATAGAAATTGGGAAGAATAAATCAACAGAAACAGATGATATTCCAATTGCACTGCTATAATCCACACAGACAGAATCAACTCTAATGCTAACTAAAATATGCCAACAACTATGGAAAACAAAATGGTGGCCAACATGCTAGAAACAATCAATATATATTCCCATCTGTCTGTCTTTGTGCACATATATAACTAACCTTAGCATACAACAGGAAAGCTCCTTTATTTCCATGATACATTGCCCTGCAATTTGGTGAGCTTTCTTTCTTCATTATAGCTACTGGTCTGTCAGCCAGTTTTTCAATAGCTCTAGTTCAGGATCACCTTCTTTGCAGAGCTGAAGCACCTTTAGTTTAGTTTAGAATGTGTAAAGGGTGAGTGGGTATAGTTATAGTTTAGAAAGTGTAAAGGGTGAGTGGGTAATGAGCCTGGAAGATAATCTTCCTATAGTATAATTATTCCCTCTACCCACTCCATCCAACTTTATCTCTTTAACAATGAAACTGGCCCATGTGTGATAACGTCCATTGTCACAATTGCATTTTGAGAGCTTTTCTGATTGCATAACCTTCCAAATGCACAACTGGGGCTGTTTCTGCCATTGACAGTCCCTTCCATTCTCTTCTGCACTCTTTCTTAATCTTGCCCCCTGCCCTATGTGGTACTAAGCATGCCTTTCATTTTTAAACATTTTATTTATATTTTTGTTTATAACACAATTTACCAATTATGCAATGTGATTTTGTAAAACAAAGATGGAAGAAAAGAAAAGAAAGTGGAAAAAATAAAATAAAACGGGCTGCTTGGGAATAATGATGGGGAAGGGGGTGGGGGAGGGAAGGAGAATGACACCATCTGATTGCCCAATTGCAGAACTGTCTCAGGAGGAACTTATCACACCAGAGGACTAATGCCATAGCACGATAGGGTGCTTATTGACAGATTTCCATGTCAATGAAAAGGGATGCCCTAACCATGCTTTGGAGACACTGCAGCTATGAGTCAGAGGTGGTATCATGTGATAAGTATTGCCAAAGGCATAATTTTCCAACTTTCACTGCATTTTAAAAGCCAAGTGTGATAATCTCCATTGCCTCATGAAAGTATGACACTCAGCTTAGTCATTTTGGCTTCTAGTGCACGTTCAGACCTGATTTGCTCCAGCATTCATTCATCTTTTTAGCACTCCATAGTATCCATAGACCTCTCCTCCAGCTCCATACAGTAGCCTGCTATGGTGAGTCAGTTGATACAGCCCATGTTCTGATACTAGCCAGTAGGAACGTAGATGTTTATGCCCTGACAATTTATTTAGCTGTGCAGTGGAAAGGACATGGATGGAGACTAACTCTTAACTTCTGCTCCCAATATCATTTTTTTTCAGGTGGAAGGCTCCTCATGCTAGCAACTAGAAGGCATGGTGCGATTATTCTGGGCCAGTATTTAGTGCATTTTATATGGGGATGCAGTGGTTCAAGTGGTTAAGATGCTGACTCTGTTGATTGCAAGATTGGCAGGTTGACAGTTCGAGACCCGGGTGCTGCATGATGGGTGAGCTCCCATCACTAGTCCCAGCTTCTGCCAACCTAGCAGTTTGAAAGCATGTGAATGTAAGTAGATAAACAGGTACAACTTTGTGGGAAGGTAAACAGCATTCTGTGCAGTCATGCTGGCCACAGGATCACAGAGTAGTCCTTGGACAATGCTGGCTCTTCGGCTTAGTAATGGAGATGAGCACCACCCCCGATGGTTGGACACGACTTGACAACTTTGTCAACAGGGAATACCTTTACCTTTACCTTTATTTAGTGCATAGGGCAGAACAATGACATGATGGCAGGTAGTAATTCTCAAAAGGGTTA
>CM034703.1:194062913-194081240 GCA_020142125.1 Phrynosoma platyrhinos | reverse complement strand
CAAACTTTTACTCTGAAGCTTTTACCCCTAAGGAATAAAGTTGTGAGACCAGAAACAAGAGAATATAGCTTACTTTATGTACGATAATACAAATCAGTCCACTGGGTAATAAAACATCTTTCTTCATGGGCATCCAAATAACTTAACACATCAGTCTTTTTTAATTAATAGTCAGTTCTAAAACTCCAGCAGGAGGTAGAATATGGATAAATCATGTTGCTTTTTAATTATTTTAACAACAAGAATAATTGTAAGCATAGACCACCCAATAGGGTTGCCAGATATCATAGCCTAGTTCTTCTCCCCGTTCTGAAGGTGAGAGGAAGAATCTCAGAACCTAAGTGCTGCCTAGTTGTTGTTGTTGTTGTTTGAACTTTTAAACTGTATCCTGCAGACCTCTGCTGCTGAATGTGTACACAGCAGATGATTTCTGGAAGGTATTGCCTACTGTGATCAATAATAATAATAATTAAAAATTATTTTTACCCCGCCCCTCTGTCAAACAATCGGGGCAGCTTGCAACAATTAAAATCCATACAAATTGATTGATACTCCACTTCCTCCTGAAGCTCAATGCTGCTGTGTATGCATTCACACAGCTGCCCCATGCTTTGGGAGGGGGCAGAGCAGTGATCATGGCAGCCAACCATTTGCCAAAGCCTGCTGCTGTATGAATGCACACAAAGCAGCTGGCTTTGGGAAGGTGTTGGCCACTGTGATTGCTGGTTCATCTGCCCCCCCCCCTGCAAAGCGTGGGACTACTGTGTATACATTCAGACAGCAGTCCCATGATTCATGAGGATGGAGAGGACAAATAATTGCAGCTGCCAAATGCCTCCCCAAGCTGGCTGCTGTGTGAATGTGCACACAGCAGCTGGCTTCAGAAAAATGTTGGCCGCCATGATCACTGCCAGGGGAAATGGGGAAAGAAGCAGAATATGCCCACTCACACCACAAGACTGCCTAAGAAATGGAACTGCAGAGGAAGGAACCTATCACATGAAAATAGTAATGGAGCAGCAGCAAGATTGAGAGCCTATTAACAAGTTTTGCCTGTCAATGAAAAGGTACTCTACAGTAATGAATGGAGTGCAAGGCAGCAGCAGGATGGACACAATGATGTGTGATAAGAGCTGGCTAAAGACTTTTTATCATATGTGTTAAAGCCTTGTGTGATAAAGTCCTTAGAGTGGACTGAAGGACTTTAGGTTCCTGGAGTTTGATCTCCCTCACAGGATCTGCCTATTTCTTGAGAAGCAGAAGGCGTCTAGCTTGGAGGCTAGCTTAACTCCTCCGTTCTGGCAATTTCCTCCATGTGTCTTGCTTTCAGGGCTGAATCAGTATGGAGATAGTCTCCACGAAGTGGGTGGGGTCAGTTCCAGCAAGTACAGAATGAAAAAGCCCTGACTTGGGCTTCTCTGGTTTAACAGTCTCTAATCTGATGGTTTTGCATTTTCATTCAGGCTTGGTTAGGAGAGGCATGGCAGAATTCCAGCAAGTACCCTCTAGCTATGGTGCTGCCAACCTATTGGATCTATTTAAAAAAAATCATATCTAAGATGGAGTCAAAGCCCACGGGATTCCTGACACTGTTGATATCATTACTCATAATCAGAAAACCAATTGAAAATGTCAGTCTTGAATACCAAAGAAAAAGAAGATACCTTAAGTAAGCAAACTATAAGGGAAGAAACTAAACAAAGGTAGATGGAGGACACAGCTGACCATGTAAAATAGAAGGGAAGAGGTATTACACATTAGCTGGCTTAAATAGAAACAGATTAGCATAATCAAAAAAAGGATAGATTAAGCTATTGGGTAGATGTGATAAAGGGGAATCAGATCAATCTAATACGTATGAGCATTGGGGGTTGCAGCCTGACAAGGCTGACTAAAGGCCAAAAGAAAGTTCTATTAATGCAGTACACAATAGCTAGATGTTGGGGCTGAGGTTTGGGAATCATCTTCCTGTTGTTGTTGTTGTTGTGTTGTTTTATTTTATGCTGTTGTCATTGTGTGACTTCAAAGTAATTTCTAACTTAGGGCAAACCTATAATTGGGTTTTCTTTGTTCAGAGCGGGTTTGCCTTTGCCTTCTTCGCCAGCTGAGAGAATGTGACTTGCCCAAGGTCATTCAGTGGGTTTCCATGGTGAAGCGGGAACCCTCATCTCTAGAGTTGTAGTGCAGTGTTCAAACCACTACACTACGCTGGCTCTTTCATCTTCATGATACTGAAACATAAATCAGCAACAGTTCTATACAATTTGTTGTAAGTGAAAGTTCACATGAAGTTTTGAACTAGCACACCCAGATGTTTCTAAACCCAGAATTAAGCTTTTAAAGTTGTAGAGGCATGGAAGTAGCTGCTGTTTCAAATCTCTCCCTTCTCTCAGACATCTCTCACAAATTGCAAGAAAAGCTGCAGCAGGTAAGACAGGGAGCATTGTCTTTTTTACTCAAAGCATTACATAACTCAAACTCCCTAGAGAATTATCTAAAAAGAGGTTCTGAGAAGATGGTGGCTCTTTCTGACACTCTTTCTTTACACTTTTAAAAATTATTTTTGCATTTGTCTCCCAAAGCACAGTCAAGATGTCAGCAGCTTATGAAATCTCTGCCTATAGGCAATATTGTAAAGATTTGGAGATGTTGCTAAACATTGGATATAGGTGTCAAAAGCCTCTGAAAATTCACACAAACAAACAAATAATCCTAGGGTTTGTAGTTTTACAAGGTCTTTAGGCTTCTCTGCCAAAAAGTACTGATGCCTACAACTCTCAGGATTCTGTAGGATGGAGCCATGGCTACTAAAGTATTGTCAAACTGCATTATTTTTATAGGATAGGTTCACCCCACATGCACATGCACACACCGTCAGTAGCAGGGGAGGGAGGACACATTAAAAAAACAACAACAGGGCAGCTTGCTTCCTTCCATGATCCTATTAATGTTAAAACTGGCCCTCATGCTGTGTATATGGGAGAGTATATTTTTATTGAGTGCATGGAGCAGTCAGTTGAGGCTACAGCTCAGTCTTTGGAACAGACACCTGGAAAAAAAATACCATGGGGAAGGGAGGATTGACAGGTGGAATAAGGGACAGGGCTCCTGTACTTTTAACAGTTGTATGGAAGAGGAGATTTCTGCAATTGCTGGTTATCATGCAGTCAGCACTTGCTGAAATTCCCTCTTCTACACAACCATTAAACATCCAGAAGCCCTGTCCCTTATTTTACCTGACAATCCTAGTAGGGTGAAATTAGGGTAGGAAAAAATCTGAAACTTTTAAAATTAGAGGTAGGGGAGAGAGCACTGCTAAAATCCCCCCCCCCCATGCAGAGCAGAATGTGTTAGATTGCTTTTGAATAACAAATGATGAGTCTTTTCAGTGTAAATCAACTTTTCTTCATTAAACATTTATAAAACATAACCTGAATTGTGATACTTTATCCCATTAATTATTCTCTATTAGCAAAAAGAGGGGAAAATCAACTCTACAACTTACATTTAAGGAATAAATATTCACAAAAAAACTATAATCAAGAAAGTAGTCCATTCCCTGGATAGCATTCCCGTGGGGACACTTGTAATTAATAGCTCAATCTCTTACAACTCTGTATGGCTTTATTGCTCAACTTAGTTGAAAATAACAAATGTTTCCTTAAGCTCTCTTGCCATCTTGTACTGGGTGTTATGTCATGCTCCTGAGTTCTACCCAGTGCAGCTGCTTGAAATGGTGATGATGAGAGAATATTATTTTGGACTTTATATATCATGCTGTGTAATCCAAGAAGCCACAGCTGACTTTATAGCAAGACCTGACATGAATATCACATGGTTATATCTGTAAAATAAGAGGCAAAATGATGCTAGTTCTGATACCTGTGACAAGGCAGGAGTGCAGTTTAAGCATCCTGCATTAGTACCCAGTAGGGCAACTGAGCCTAAGGAAGCTATAGAAAGCCTACTGTCACTGGCAATCAACCAAGAATTGTTTAAGATATTTTGTTGCCTGAGACAGAACAGGAAGTAGTCACCCCTTTCCTCAAAGTCAAGGGGCCTGCTGCTCAAAGCTCACCAAGTTATGATGGCATACAAGGCAGAAAATCCGTTTAGCATCCCCCTTGCCCCATCTCTGGAAGTAAAAATGCAGTGGAGATTATCACACGGGGTTATAAAATGGGAGAAAAACAGAATGCTTCCGTTGTTATCATGAAATTGCATGAAAATTTCCACACAACATCACGCTCATCCAATACTTCTCCCATGAATAACGAGTAATCATCCTGTAACATCTTATTAACAGGGAAACCCAGCAAATGGCTTGCCAGTGCTTACCATAATTTTGCTTAGTGCTTCATTTTGCCTGCTAGGCCTGACCTTGCAATCAACATGTAGGAAAAAGGGCATTTGGGGGCCTTCTTGCAACAGTACCAATCCATCTTAAAAATGACTGTTTTGGAACAAGGACAGCAGTAACAATTAAAAGGTAGAGATCTGCAGAGTTCAGAGTTTGGGTGAGGAGTTCAGTTGCCACTCCACATCCCATAACCTCTGTTGGAATGAGGAGTCATTTTGAAGTCTAGAAGATCATAATGAAACCTTTCCTATTTTTAGAAATGACCCAGAGCTGGTGTGTGATATTTATGCATGAAGCAATGCAAACGCATATTAACAGAGACACTCTAAACCAGCATTGAGCAATGAACCATCCACTCACTCGCTTAACCTCTCAGTTCATATGCTAGCTAGGGATGATGGGGGTTGTACTTCAACATCCCTAAAAGGCTGCTCTAGCATTTCCAGCTAAGAAGGGATCTGTCTCAGGTAGCCAATGCTGGTAAAGGATAGTGCTCAGAACTCCCCAGCAGAATGGATAGTCATGGCCCAGATGGGTGAATGTTTGCCATAGCTTGAAGTGGCTTCCTATGTTTTCAAAGAAAGGCAAATAAGATGTCAACAGGCCCAACTATAAGGATGTTGTCATTGCAAAGAAAACTACTCTGAGCTTTCAGAACCCACTAGAGAACTGAGTTGCTCCTTATGCACCATTAGGCAGAAGAGATTTTACTATTAATAACCTCAGCCAGCAGCAAAGTGCAGAGTTGGGTCACAAAAACATGACACTAAATTTAATGCAATCAGTCCACAGCATTAAGGACTGTGGGTGTGGTTTTTTTAAATCTAATTTTTATATTTCAAAGGCAGTTGAAAGCAGGGAGTGGGGGAAGGGAACAGCAACCCTGCCCTTGAAACCAAAGAAAGGGTTTTGTGTTAAAAATAGTGACCAGGCTTCCCTTTCCCTTCAGAGTGATTAGAACATACTGTACTAGAGAGATCATCAGCCTTGTACACGTCAGCCTGTTTTCCTGGCTCTTCCATGTTACTGTCAGTTACACTCTCTTCAAATTCTAACAAGATTTTAAGCTCTCCTCTTATCTCCTCCTCCTCCTTTGATTACTGTTGAATCTGCTTCTTTCATCTATCATTGGGTCCATCCATCACCATACTAAGTATTTTGTAGGAGTAGGTACATTAATTGTTTAGAGATTTGTTTCTAAGTTAAACCTCCCCTGAATTCCCAAGGTAACTGCATATGTCATAAGCCAGGCTGAATGTATTTCCATGCTATAATTAGCACTTAGGAAGTTGCTGACAAGCATAGTTAAGTGACTGGTAGAGCACATGGTATGTCTCAACAGCCACTAATGTTTCCCTTTCCATTTCATTTTCATTTTCATTTTTCAGTGATTCTGAATGACCTCTGCAGCCTTTCAACATTTCCCCCCCACCCCACCTTGCCAGTTAAACTATCTTACAATCTAGAGGACACAATCTGTTTAAAATGGTCCTTTAAATTTGGAGAGGACACAACATTTATTGTCTTTAGGTTTTTGTGGGTTTTTTGGGCTGTGAGGCCATGTTCTAGAAGAATGTATTCCTGACGTATTGCTGCATCTGTGGCTGGCATCTTCAGAGAATGGTGGCATGGAGGTGTGTGGGGGTATATAAACACCTCCATGCCAGCATTCTTTGAAGATGCCAGCCACAGATGCAGGCAAAACGTCAGAAATACATTCTTCTAGAACACGGCTTCACAGCTCAAAAAAACCCACAAAAACCTATGGATGCCAGCCATGAAAGCCTTCGACTTCACATTTCTTGTCTTGCTAGCAATATCTACTCATGATGCTCTACTAGCCACTCACCTCTTCAGCAAGTTTCTGTGTTGCTGTTCAGCACTGAACTTCAGATAGTATATGCACAAACCCCTTCTGGTTGTGCACATAAAAGGCAACCAAGTAAGTAAAGGACAGTAAAAGCATACACTGACAATGAATAGACACAGAATATGTGAGAAGTGATCTTATGTACAAAAGAGAGTGTCTTCCAACAGCAGTCGTGTGAAGCAGCAAATATAGTCAGATCCTAGCTGCACCAGTCAAAATAAACTACACATAATTAAGAGCTGAGAAATATTACACAGTCCTCCCTCTGTTCTCGCAGGTGATCTGTTCCGGAAACAACACCCCCCCATGAAAACAGAAAATCGTATGTATTCAAGCCCCATTGGCTTGAATGAAGGCGCATCCTGCAGGCATGCACCCAATTTTATCCCCCTCCATTCAACCCTCACGCATAAGTGAGGGACACGGATCTCAAGTCCACGAGAACAGAGGGTGACTGTATTAAAAAACAATAACACATTACTAATTTGCCATTAATATTTGCAAGTAACATGTTACTTGTTGATGTCACTAGCAAGCAGTAAGCAAAATAAGGCAGAATTAATACATAATTTTCAACGTTTTTTTGTTTTTTTGTTTTTTTAAGCACTAAAAATGTCCAAGTATGGCCAACCCTCCTCTTTTCCCTCCAAATTAAAACTTTGGAAGCACAAGGAAACATAATTTGTTATGAAAAATTTGTAACACTTACACTGGTTTAATTAAAACTTGGAAAAGTAGCAACATTAGCCCTCATTACTCAAAAAGAAGCAATGTGTTACAAATAACAGCATTGCCTTTAATGTGTTGTTTCAGAGATATGAGGTAATCCCACATTTGCCTTCCTTTTTAATAAAAAGTCAAGAGATGGAAGAAAGAATAGGAGAACATGGGAGGATTATTAGTAGAAAATTATAGAAAAAATATACCCCCCATCATAAAATTCTCTGAATGAGACAGAGTGATCTCAGTGGAAAATCTTCATCTGGATAACCTCACAGCTGTTTTAAAAAGTATGTTATGAATAGATGCTAAAGGCTTGATCCACAGTTTAGCATTGTCACATAGCACTGCCCAATATCTTTTGGTCACAGCAATAGCCCTAGAAGAAGCATGGCAGATGGTCTAGAAGTCCTGGGACATGTGTGTCTCACTTTACTGAGGAAACATCTGTACATCCCCTGTAGTTTGGAGGAGTACTGCATTAGCCAATCATGAAACTGCAACATCTGTAGATCAGCAAATAAGGCCCTTTGATCAGGCTAAAGTAACTGTGGCCCTCTAAAGGTTGTTGAACTGCATCTTGCACCATCTCACATCATTAGTTATGCTGAGGGATCTTGAAGCACCTTGAGACTATATGTGCAAAGAGGCTGTAGAATAGGTTTTCGTAGAGTTGGTCTGCTTCCTCAGATGCATTTTCAATTGTTAGGTTGGTATAACAACATCTGGAGGCCCACAGTCTGCCCACCTGTGCTCTAAATTAAAGCTAGGATTCTGCAGGCCAGTGAACCATGTAGATCCAATCCACACTGCAGAAATAATCCAGTTTGGGGCTGCTTTAACTGCCCTGGCTCAGTGCTAGGGAATCCGGGGAACTGTAGTTTATTTGGGCACCAGAGCTCTCTGACAGGAATGTCTCACAAAATTACAGTTCCCAGGATTCCCTAGCATTGAGCCAGGGCAATTAAAGCAGCCCCAAACTGAATTATTTCTTCAGTGTGTTTGGGACTGTAAAGTGTCTTCAAACACAGGAACCTGGTAATTTATGGTATTTGCTTTTGCAAAGGAAATTCTGAAAATAGTTGAATCTCAGCTTCTTTCCAAGCTTAATATCATGAAGCCTTGCTTGGTCCAGAGCGTGCTGTGTTTATTCAGCACAATTATCTCCAGAGCTCTGTACCTCCTTGTGCCATGGGGCAGTTTTTCCTCAGATGCATGACTGACATAAACTTTAGCATCCCTGAACAATTGGAGGTGTCCCCGTAGATCAGAACATGGTGCCTGCTCTAGGGCAGTGCATGTTGAAAGGTGCAGCAGCTTCTGCATTGATTCTCACTAGTCTTTCTCTCACTATTCTCCACTAGGAATAAAATGGCTTAGACCAGGGGTAGGCAACCTAAGGCCAGGGGGCCGGATGCGGCCCCCCGAGGCCTTTGGACCGGCCCCAGGCTGGTCCTACCGCCACCGCCACCCACCATGATGATATTGATTATTGTTGTTATTACTTGTTCTTGGGGTTTTCTTGGCAAAATCTCCACAGGGGTTTTGCTATGGCTTTTCTGGGGCTGAGAGAGTGTGCATGCATATTTTTAAAAAAAATATTAATTTTTTAAAAAAAATATTTTATCTATTTATTTATTTATTTTTGGTGCTTCGGCCCCCCAATTATCTGAAGGACAGTAACCCGGCCCCCGGCTCAAAAAGGTTGCCTACCCCTGCCTTGGAGAGTAAGCCCAGTGGAATTTGGTGGCCTGATTACCACACTACCCTCTTAAAGCAAAAAAGCAAAGCAGCTTCATTTATATACCGCTTCATATCTGCCTCCTGTTGCATTCTGGGGTTTGCAGTTTAAAGAGGGGGCATTTAGAATCCTCAGCTAGAGGGCTCTTAGGCCTCACTGAACTACAAGCCCCAGAATGCAACAGGAGGCAGCCAGAGCAGTCAGTGTGGAATAGCAGCACTATAAGAGTGTAGTGCGGTAATCTACTTAATTCTCAGAAAACTGTGCATTAATAGGTGCATGCCTACTATTGAGGCATGTTCTGGAATCTGGATTCACCTCTTAACTGTCTGCTCTTTTCCCATTCTGTCTGACAGAATTTCTGTTTTAGGTCTCTGCTGGCTATTTTACACCTAGAGCATCAAATTTTACAACAGTGTACTTACTTCCTACTAGTCTAGAATTTTTAATAGATCTGTACCTTAATTTTAATAGTTTGTCGTGAGTTGTTGTGTGGGTAAAAGAGATCAGCTGAGCTTTAAGGGCTGGGCTGCCTTCAGAGCTGAATCAATGGCAAAGCCAGGCTGTTGGCAGCAGTTCCAGTAGTAGGTGGGCAGCTATGGCATAACTTGTTCTTGTGGGTGTCTCCCTTTCTTCCTATTGGCCTGACCCTAAAGCAGGCAAGTTTTATGTCCTAATAAACCAATTATCCCTTCTGAAGGGACTGAATGTTCTCATCTCAGGACTCTGCTGAAAGACCTTTGGAGCTTAGATGGGGGCTATAAACACTTAGTGAGGGGTGCTTTTAGGTTATTCTGCGTCCTGGATTCAGCTTGTTTATAGGTGTGTATATTTGGCTGTAAAATGATAGCTTGATGATAGCTATCTGTGTCTGTCTCCATAACCCTGGGTGGAGTTTAATGATCCTGAATGATATTTGCTTGGGCCTTGATTGTAAATGAGCAGTTTATGAAAGCATATGTTTCGTTTCAAGATTTTGCACAAATATTTCAATCTTCTGATTGCTTCTTTTCTTAACTACACGACATAAGATATACAGGCAACTTGAAAGCACACACATACATGCAAGATATCAAGTTCATTAGCTTTGGTATTCATGCTATCATTGGTGCTACTGGAGAATTTTGGAGCCATTTATATAGTGTTTTCTTTTGTGTCTTTATCTTTCCTTCCCATTTTGTTTCCCGCCTAGCTTTCAGATTGTAAAGGAGTGTGAGGGATATGTCTGTCACTTGTATTTATTGGCTCCTACATGTGTATGTCATATAAATACTGTTAGAATATTAATACTAATTATATAGATTGTATGCTGTCACATGCCTCTGTTTGGATATAAACAACATAATTTGAAAGAGAGGTATTGTCTCCCCCCCTCCTTTTTAAAAAAAGTTATTTATGAAATTTGTATTCTGGCCTTCCTACAAAAAGTTCAGGGCACTGTGCAGGGAAAAGGGGGAATTATATATCTTTTTCCCCCTCACAGTTATATGAGTGGCTACCAAATAAGTTAGAGTATGAGATAGTGACTAGTTTGATGTCACCCAAAAATACTTGTGGTTGAATGAGAACTTGAACCCAGTGATGCTTCCATCCTAGTTGTTTTCTCTGGAATTGATGTTACTCGCTCATATCATTATTACAGGGAATCCAAGTTACCTTGTTCATAAACCATTTTATTTATGGTTTTTACTCCACAACTTTCCCTATTTTGTACTAATGATTGTTTGAAGGAGATAAATGATTTCATATAAGAGGTATAGTGCCATGCTCATCATGTCCTTTGCAGTAAAACAGGGGTAGGCAACCTTTTTGAGCCGGGGGCTGGTCCCGCGAAGTCCTCTCCGCTGCTGGGCCGAGAGGAGGGGAATGGCAGTGTGTGTGCGCGCGTACACCCCCACCGCACGCGCCCCCCACATGCGCACTGCGGCTGCCGCTGCGCAGCTGCCTCCCCACAATCAAAATGGTGGTCACAGCACGTGCTGCCGCATGGCGGCCAAAACGCATGGCGGCGGCATGCAGCGGTGGCGATGGCGACGGTCCGCCTGGGCTGGTAAGCACGGGGACCTGGGCCTTAACCAGCCCACGGGCCGTAGGTTGCCGGTCCCTTCAGTAAAATAAACAAATAAATAAATAATAAAGTATTTATTTATACCCCACCCAATCACAAGGAATCCGGAAATGGCTGCAATGACATGGTTTTGGAGTAACCATCCCCAAATTCCATTATGAATAGCATGATTATCCTCTTGCCATTTCACTCTTTCTATCCATTGCTGGTTTAAGGCATATCATTATTCCTTCTATTTTTTTTTTTTTAAAGATACATTGCTTTAAAAAACACCATTAAATTTCCATTATGCTTTTGCAGCTTTACCACTGCTGGCTGGGCTGGGAACCACACTCCCATGAGGAAGACTCAACCAATATGTACTTTCTCTGTTTAATTCTGGATACTCCAGTTTAAGCCATCTGATATGGGGGGGGGGCAGTAATAGTTAGAGCTAATGGCTAGGGACTGATATCATACTTGTGCCCTTTGGTTGCAACTATTTCTTTCTTTCCTGTAAACTTGCTGCATATCAGTATGGGTCCACTATGAGTAGCATTGCTCTAGAGAGTTGTTTGTACATGAGACATAGCACTTTTTTTCTCGCAGTCCAAACTGAACACCTCTTGAATAATTTTGTTCAGTCCCATTCCCCAAGATCAAGTACTATTTTTTTCTCCATATCACAGTAAAACCAATAACTTTAAAATGAAAGAGCTTGATGTGATGCTGAATTGGGGAATGAGCAGGAAATTATTTTGGGAATTTAAGTAGGTGCAATATGATCATAGCAATGAGAGATGTGGGTGATCTAGATGAAGGTGCAGGGATAAAGATAGGTCACTATAATTAGTTTATAAGTGGCACTGAATTCATGAAGTTTGATGGGTTCATCCTAGTGAAAATGCATAGACAGAAAGTACAGCACATACTATGAAGATTGGGATCCCAATGGAGATAGAGGAACTATGGGAAGTCTTACAACAATCTTTAGTCAGGCTGGAAAATAACAGTTTCGCAATCTTTTAGTAATTATGAGAGATTTCACTGGAATGCAGAAGCTGGAGGAAGTAAAAAGATTTGGAGGGAGCTTAGACAGTGGAACCAAGTAGCATATTACGAGAAATCTGGATGCAAAGGTTAGAAGGTAAGGTGTGGAGAATCTTGTTTAGTGTCAAAGGCAACATTGCTTTCGGGTGAATGTTTTGGTGATTGTTTTTGGGAGCCAGACCAGAACCACAAATGGATTTTTGACTCCCCATTTTCTCTATGTCACCCTATTTTCCCTGTTCCTAATTGTACTTGTTCAGTAGGTGATCAGAGAAGGACAGATCATTCTTACCAAGTTTGCCCATTCAACAGTTGGAGCAGTAAACCTGTATTTTCCTGTACTAGGGAGGGAGCTGTGAGGGGAGGGTATGAGTAGGTAGTTTAACACAGTAATAGACAGTGGCGGCCCCTGGACCAGTGCTGGTCTCTTAGTCATCAGCTCCCAGTCCCTGGCAAGTCTGAAGGTGGAAAAGTCACACATGGGAGTTTATCACATGGGGATCATATGTACCTCCATCCCGATAATGATTAAAGCATCCACAACCTGTAAAAGTATGCAATGTGCAAATGATTTTTACACGCACACAATAACACATTAGAAGCTCATTACTAAAGCAAGAAAGAGGGTAGAATGCGCATTTGGTTTTCACACAGATGTGTGTAAATCCCAATAATAGTTTGAGAATAACCTTTTTGAGCGTTCACAGAAGTAGTAGTTGCGTTACCAGAAATCACCCAGAAAAATAAACAATTTTATTTAAACAATTTTCTTTATAAAAATATACTATACTGTCCCTTACTTTCCAAGAAATAGTATCCATCCTAAATAAAAAGAACAAAACATTACCCAGAGAAGTAAGAAAGCTACAAAAACAGCATAAAAGGCTTCACCCCTCTGGGCAACCAGTGTCCCTGCCTTCCCTCAGCAGCTGTTCCTTTAAGAGCCCCAGCTAATAGGGAAGGCTGGAGGAGAAGAGACATCGCAAGGGAAAAGCAAGCTTTTTCTCTGTGTTCCTGCCTTTGCCTTAGCAGCTGTTCCTTTAAGAGCCCTGGCTACTCACCCCAAAGAACCATGGGAAATCTGGCAACAAATACACAAACAGAGAGAATCCCGCAAATAGCTTTCACACTAGAGCAGTTGTGCAAAAAAAGCAATATTGTGAATGAAAAGGTAATGAATTCACAATATTTTTCCGAAAATGCCTATTTGCTGATTCATGGTCACTTTCTTGTCATATTCTATGTGGTTTGCATGCAAGGTCGTGTGAAAACAATTTGTGCAATTGTGCCTAATATGCTTTATAATGGCAGGGTCTTGCCCGTTTAAACTTTCAATTTTCCCTGTGTGATAAACTTCATAATAATAAAATGGCACAAACATGCCAGCAGTTTCTGGCACATGGGTGGGCATTGCCAACCCCCCACATCAGATAGCTTGAGAAGCACTGGATTAACAAACACTTCAGGAATATATAGTTTCTATGTTGACTCCTGTATTTATAAATATTCATATATATAGTCCTCAGTGTAAAATTTCTTGCCATCTAGCTCTGTTTATTCATAGTAGCAACTGGGATAATGCTTGTTACGGACTAAAACTGATTGTGTAAGCAATGTTAGGAGAACTATTCCTCATGGCTAGGTATAAAACAGAATCGGCAATGCCAGTTTCCATTAACAGTCTCAAATGCTTTATTAGCAATCAGTGTTATCTTCTCTCACACATTCAAAGACATCACTGGAATGTTGTTATTGAAGGAAGGCCCAGCCTGTTAAAGGAAACCCTTTGTCCTTAAGGATAAGTCAAAGCTGAGGAATGAACTAAGGGCCTAAGCAGACGGCTTAAAAAGCCATCTTCGGCGCAGGGAAGGGGAGGGGCAGCCGCACGCTTGGTGCCCCAAACCCCTCCCGAGGTTGTCCTTGGAGCAGCCGGCCTTCCGTACAGCTGGCGCTCCGAGGAGGACCTCCCGCCGCAGCCTTTCCACGCGCTGCGGCGGAAAAGTCAATGAAAGTGTGCCGCAGCTTTTTGCGGCACACTTTCGCTGACTTGTGAAAGGAGCGCTAATTTAGCGCTCCTTTCAGGGGCAGTGAAGCTGCGCCGCAGGATCGAGGCGTGGGAATGCCTTGGTCCCGTGGCGCAGCTTCTCAGGGCAGCCCACAGCCGCCTGTCTGCTTAGGCCCTTAGAAACCAAAGTTTGGCAGGAATGGGTGGGTGTAGGTATGTAGTTCAAAAAGCCCTTGTATCTTGCATGTTGTCTCAACTCTGGGTGTGTGGTGAAGTATGCTGCTCCTTCCCTGCCTAGTATGGGTTTATAGGAGAAGAAGGCTGTGAAGAAGAAGGAGAAGGAAAATGGCATCTGGAACAACTCCAGGTATTGCCATGGTAACTGTGTTAGTGGTCCTGTGGCTGCTGGAAGATAACCCCCAGGAATGCTGCCTGGCACCATGGCCAGTTCTGCTATATGTAGTCATGTATAAGTCTAGAAATTTTACTAAAAAATTTGACCCCACAAAATAACCTGGGTTGACTTATTCATGGGTCAGGGCATATAAGTACATAAGTACATGTATATAAGTATATACATATGTAAGTACTGTACTGAACCACCTGTCATGCCCAGAGCTTGCTGACGACTCAGAGGAGGACTCTGAGTCTGCGATTGACCCTCAGCCTGGCCCTATCTCTGCCCTGAGAGCTTCAGCAGAGGCTGTGGCTTTAGAAGACAACCAGGAGCCAAACCTCCCCGGAGCAGGGCCTTCTAGCACTGTGGACATGGAGGATCATCACATACCTATCTTCAGCCAGAGAAGAGCAGAAAGGGCGTGCCTCTGGCACTCAAGGAGGCTTTATGAAAAATGCCAGCTCATTAAAACCACCTGCACTAATGAGGGCTGATAATAAAAAGATTGGGAAGGATGCCAGAGTTTTTGTCAGAAGTGATCTGAGTTTGCTGGTGAAAGCACCCTGCTTCCTGACCTTCCATTTGTCTTCTTGGCTTGGACCTTTGATTCTCAGAGTGCCTGATTATCCTGCTTCTCTGGAACCCTTGACCTTCCTGTACTGTTTGACTAGCTCTTGGTTTGACCCCTTGGCTTGATCCCACAGACTTTTGTTATTGGACTCTGTCTTTATTTGTAAGTTTGTTTTTTGAGGCTTGCTTGTTTTGGATTACTATCAGCATCTGGCTGCTTTCCCAGACACCATCCCATTCTCTTAGTAGAGCAGCAAAAACAAGAGTTTTGTCCCAAGAGCACCTAAAAGAAGCACTGACTCCTCTGTACTTTCTCATCCATCCTGCCTTTAGTATGAGCACAAATAGTTATGCCTGCCAGGATTTTGTAAGTTCTTTGGCATTGTTTCCCTTTGCTTCATTCTTTCATCCTTTGTTACATGCCCCCAAATTTTACCCTCAACTTATCCACGGATCATATCAAAATCCATAATTTTGACTCCAAAACCTGCCCTCTACTTATGCATGAGGTCGACTTACAGTCGAATATATATGGTAGAGCGCAGTACGGCAACTGAGCGTCTCCATTACTGACTAACTGCCGTGCCTCTGATGCACTTGTCATCTTCTTGGTTGGAGTGGGATTAAGCCAGAAGAATGGCTCCTCTCTTCGCACTGTTTTCTTCTCTTGCCTGTTAATTTGTAACCCACGTTGACATAACTTTTGCTCTCATTATGACTATTAAAAACCAAACCAAACCATAGCTATATCCTCTTGTCTGAGATCAAACTTTCTAAGAATGGTTTCCTGTTTCATTCTAGCAATATAAGGTATCTTCTCCTCTTAATTGATTTGAGAGGTATATTTATTATGGAATGTGTTCTCCTCTCTCCCCGTCCCACCCACCCTCTCCCTCTCTGTAACAATTCCTTATCAGCAAAAGTGAGGTTGTACCAATTAGTAAGAGAAATACAATGTACACAGTTGCAGGAGTGAGTACCAATGTGTATTGCACTTGAAAAGGACATAATAAATATTCTGGATACAAAATATAGATCCAGTTTTATTTTTGTTTTGCTTTTTTAAACTATTTCCTTTAAAGAATTTTGAAGAGAAAGCATTCTTTCTTGGTTTGCCTAGTCATAGTACATGAGCTGGAAGACAGCACTCAGAGAAGCTTAATCTAAACCCAGTTGCCCATTTTCTTTCCAGTGTCTTCTGTGTGTGTATGTGTTTGTGTATGTGCCTTCAAGTCATCTGTCAATTTATGGTGACCCCATGAATTTCATAGGGTTTTCTTGAGCAAGGAGTATTCAGGGGTGGTTTTGCCTGTTCCTTCCTCTGAAATATAGCCTACAGCAGGGGTAGGCAACTTTTTCCTACCTGGAGCCGGTCTGCTGGTCCCAAGGTCTTCCGCGGGCCAAGGGGAGGGGAAATGCGCATGCTCGTGTGTTGGAAAACAAAATGGCGGCCGCAACTCATGTGGCGGCGGCGACAACAGTAGCAGGACCGGGCTGGGGCCAGTCCAAAGGCCTCAGGGGGCTGGATCCAGCCCCCGGGCCGTAGGTTGCCAACCCCTGGCCTACAGCATTTATGGGCAGTCTCCCATCCAAGTACTAACTAGGATTGACCCTACTTAGGTTTCAAGATCAGATGGGACAGAGTATTGGCTTCCCTTTATCTTTGAATCAGGTCTTCATATGGAACTATACTCAAACACAAAGGCCATGAGGCTTACTACAACATTGAGGCAAACTGAACCTTCAACGAAATATGGAGCACCCCATTTGTGGGATTGGAGGGCAACCTCCCTAGCCAGCTATGTCGTCTTGATGGATACTTTCTCCCTCGTATACTCCATTCCCTATCTACCCAGACATGTGCTGGCTACTGAGCATGTTTACTCCTTGGTGGTCTGTTTTTGTAGTTGCCCCCCTCCCCTGTACATTGTAAAGTCCCACCACCTCCCCATGTTTGTTTGTATTTGTTCTCCTGAGCATGTTAATATTCCCTTCATGTTTCTCACTGAACTTTTTGGCTATAGTATTGGTATTCATAAGCAAAAGCTCTATACCACAAAGGTACAGCAGTTTGATACTTTAACTGCCATGCCTCGATCCTGTGAAATCCTAGGTATTGCAGTTTGGTGAGAATAAAATTCTGTGCTGAACAACTCTGAGCTAGCGCTTTCTAGCGGAGAAATCTAGGGATGTCACCAAGCTACAAAGCCCAGAATAATCTAGGACCAAGCCAGGGCAGTTAAAGTGGCATCACATTGCTATGTTGTATGATTTCATCACTGAAGCGGGTATGGTTTCTCCTACTCCTGTTTCTATTTGAGGGACTGAAGATTCTTTGCCTTGTGTCTGCTGATCAGTATTTAACTGGAGTTCCTTAGAATTTACCATTTGGGTCATCTAAGCTCCCACGGATGTCAATGACAATTCAGTAGGCAGATCATCTTTCACTTCTCTTTTAAGAATCTTTCAGAAAATGTATGAATAATCATGAATAAATCAATTATCATGCAGCTTTATAATCCTTTGTATGGTTAGTAAGAAAACAATTACTTTTGTAGTGCACACACTCCTTGTGGAGGAATGTCATGTCACATAGGACGTTTTCACACAGGGCTTTTGGAGGACGCTAGCCGGCCTCTGTCCGGCCCCACTCCGGCAAAATGTCAAATTTTTCACATGACGTCGCAGCAAGCCCCGTCTCATCCAGCGCCATCCCCGGCGCTAGCCGGTGTCAGTCCGGGGCTTGCTGCACGTGTTCACACGACGTCGCAGCAAGCCTCGCCCCCTTTAGCTCTAACTCCGGCATCAGCGCCGGAGTTGTAATTCCTTTTTTTAAAAGGAATTAGGTCGCTGCCGCCGGAGCCATTCCGGAGTGAGCAGAAGGCTCCGTTCCGGAATGGCTCCAGGCGGATTTGGACGTTTGTGTATGAAAACGTCCATAGTCATTTCTAGTCTAGGCACTTTCTTTTTCATAGACATTACATAGTCTGTCATGTGGCCTTCCTCTTTTTGCTTTGCTTTGCTTTGCTTTTGGAATCAGTTTATCTGATTTTAAGTTTATCAGCCTTTGGAATGCTTTGTTCCCAGTGCCACATGGCCAGAAGGAGGAGGCCAACTTACATAGATATTCCTCCAAAAAACAACACAACGACAACTCCTTGAGAAAATGAAGGCCTGTAACTAACATAATTATTTTATAATTGTTTTTCTCTTGTATGATTTTTAACCCTTTTGCCTAATGAAGAAGCCAGTGGAGCTTCGAAAGCTCACATCATGTATTTTGTGCATTTTGATTGTTCAAATAAAGCTATCCAGTATATTGTTAGCCAATAAACTTAATGCACCTCAGAAATACCACAGATGAGAGAGAAGCCCTGCTTCCCTGCTATGCCTGTGGCCTCACTTTTTGTTGTTGTTAACTGCCTTCATGCCAATCTCAACCCATGGCGACCCTATGGATGAGACACTTCCAGGCTCCCCTGTCCTCTACTGCTCTGCCCAGCTCTTGTAAACCCATACTCATGGTCTCTTTAATAAAGTCTATCCATCTAGCATGTGGCCTTTCTC
>CM034703.1:194049174-194062813 GCA_020142125.1 Phrynosoma platyrhinos | reverse complement strand
AAGTATGACAGTCTAGGTCTTGTCATCTTGGCTTCTAGGGATATCTCTAGCTTTATCTGCTCTAGGACCCATTTGTTTGTTACTCCTTTTGGCTGTCCATGGGATCCTCAGCACTCTTCTCCAGCACCACATTTTCTCAAATGAATTGATTTTCTCCCTATCATCTTTCTTTACTGTCAAGCTCTCACATCCATACATGATACTAGGGCAGGGACAGGCAACCTTTTTCAGACCTGGGCCGGTCTGCTGTCGCCCAGGTCTCGGCTGGGCCGAGGGGGGGGGGAATGGCGATGAGCGCGCTCATGTGCGCTCTGCACCCTTCTCAGCCGCGTGCGACCCCCCCCCCGCAGATGCTGCCACCGCGGCCGCTACTGCGGCCGCCACCGTAGCACATGCGGCTGCAGCCGCCACGGCACATGCCACAGCCGCCATTTTAGAAGTCAAAATGCTGGTCATGACGCGTTTGTGCATACGCAAGAGTACTGCGCATGCGCAAACGTGTCACGACCGCCATTTTGACTTCCAAAATGGCGATTGCCGCGAGCGCGGCTGAAAACGCGCTCCGACAGCGCCGGGCGGTGACGGCGCACGGTGGCGATGGCGGCAACCTTCGGCCTGGGTCGGTAAGTCCGGGGCCCGGGGCCTTAACCGGCCCCCGGGCCGTAGGTTGCTGGTCCCTGTACTAGGGAATACAATGGCTTGTATGATACTAACTTTTGTTCTGAGTTGTATCTTTTTTTAGTTCTTTCATAGCTGCCCTCCCCATTCTTAATCTTCTCATGATTTCCTGACTGCAGTCCCCATTTCTATCAATGTTTGATCCCAGACAGGAGAACTTTTTTACCATTTCTATTTCCTCATTGTCTAGTTTGAATGTGTGTAAGTTCTCTGTGGTTATTATTTCTGTTTTCTTTATGTTCAGAAAACATAAGCCTGCCTTTGCACTTTCTTCTTTGATCTTCCTTGGTAGTTGTTCCAGTTCTGTGAGGTTCTCTGCTAGTGTGTCATCTGCATATCACAGATTGTTGATATTTCTTTCTCCTATTTTCACTCCTCCCTTTTCCATGTCCAAGCCTGCTTTCCTTACAATATGTTCTGCATATAAGTTGAATAGGTAGGGTGATAGGATGCAGCCTTGTCTGAATTGGGAACTATTATGTTTCTGTGTTCTGTCCTGATAGTAGCCTCTTGTCCTGAGTACAGATTCCTCATCAGGACTCTCAGATGTGTTGGCACTCCCATGCCTTCAAGGACATTCCATAGCATTTCATGTTTTATGCAGTTAAAGGCTTTGTTGTAGTCTAAAAAACACATGCTGATTTTCTTTTGGAATTCCCTGGTGTGCTCCATTAGCCATCGTATATTTGCAATGTGATTCCCTAGCGCCTCTTCCTTTCTTGAACCCTCCTTGGACCTCTGGGATTTCTCTTTCCATGTGTGGCTGATGTCTGTGTTGCAGTATTTTGAGCATAATTTTGCTTTCATGGGAGATTAATGCTATGGTTCTATAGTTGCTGCAGTCTTTTGTGTCTCCTTTTTTATGGATGGTGGTTTACACCTGGATGAGTTGGCACCATTCCTGTACGGTTGAGATGGGGTCTCATTTCACTTCCCTAAAGACACTAGACTGGGCTTACTTCACCTCACTATTACTATTTTAATATTTCTACTTAGCTGGCAATTAATGAAAACATTTTACAGTTAATGAAAACATTTATCTGCAAATAATTATTTTGCTTCTTGAAGATCACCATACAGAACACGCTGTGCAAACTCTTTGGCTCTAATGCAGAGGTTGGCAATCTACGGTCTGCGGGCCGCCATGGCCGCTGTTGCCCCACGCGCGAGTACGGGCACCGTTTTGGCATCCAAAATGGCGCCCGCGCTTGAGTACACATGCACGTGAGCACGGGTGCCATTTTAGAAGGCCCCAGCATGCCTGCTCCGGGCGAATTCGCCTGGCGCACACGCGCTGCGGCCTTGCCAGGGCCCAGGGAAGGCTGCAGCACGTGTGCGCCCGGTGAATTCGTCCAGAGCAGGTGCAGTGAGGCCTTCCCAAGGCCCAGGGAAGGCCCCACAGTGGCTGTGCTGTGCGAATTTGCACGGCACAGCCGCCGTGGGGCCTTCCAAAATGGTGCCTGTGCTTGGGTGCATGTGTACGCAAGTGTGGGCGCCATTTTGGAAAGCCCAATGGCACCGTGTGCATGCGCATGCAGGGGGAAAGTGTGCCTGCCCGTCCGGCCTCTGCTCTAATGTAACACATTTTTACTCTTACGTAGCTACCTGCAGGCTTGAAATGTGCAGATGGCTGGCACATTCTATACATAATGTCAGTCGGTTAATTGCTTCTGTACATTAAGGTGTCCTTTGGAAATGGCAATTTGCAGTGGAGAAGCAGTGATATAAAGTGTTTAACCTTTTCCCCAGTCACTGCTTTCACCTGAAACAGCTTTCTTCCAGTATTCCACCCCCCAAAAGCAAACATTTTCAGTTTATAAACATGTATTTGGCATTCCACAAGATAATAATGCTGAGAGGGGTGGTGTTTCAGGGGAAGAGCAAGGAATAAATGAACTTTTAAATGCTTCCTACCATTTCTGCCTTGCAAATTTCACTCTTCATGGTTACTTTGCACCAGAAAATGTCTTTCTGGTTAAATGAGTGTGTTATAATATAGTTTGTACAGTTTGGTCTTCACAGAAATAAATAGTGGCACATCTAGAACTTTGAGTAAATCAATCCTTACTTAAATTAGTTCCTGTTTGGTTGGCTGTGCAGTTTTCACTTCTAGTATTGACTTCACTCAGAGATCCAGAAATATAGCAGAAGTCTATGCAACCATTACTGCACGCAGGGACCCTGGGAAGAGTAACTTAATACTGTAATTGCCCGTCTTCTGTTTCTGAACAAGAAACAGACATTTCTGCAGCTGTCACAATGTTTGTTGTTATTTTATTTATCTTTGAGGTAGCAATTTTCAAGATCAATATCTGTTGGGATTTCACACTTGTGACTGCTTTTGGAATGAAGGATCCAGTCTGGACTCTTTTTTTTAGCATTTGTGGTTTTTCTCTTTGTAAGAATTAGACTTGGTTTCTGTGTCTGTGGAAACGATGCAACAGTAGCAAAATGAGAAATAAAGGGAAATGATAAGATCTGTGTTTCCAAGAAAGACAGTAATGGTTAAATTTCAATAATGTCTGTCGTTATGCGCCTTCAATTTGTTTCTTACACTGACTCTATGATGGCATTTTCTTGGGAAGATTTGTTCAGAGAGGTTTCCCTTTGTCTTCCTCTGAAGATAAGAGAGTATGACTTGCCCAAGGTCACCCAGTGGCTTTCTAGGACTGAGTGACGATTTGAACCCTGGTATTCAGAGTTTGACACTAAAACTATACACTATGCTGGCTCTTCAACGTGAATATAATTAGAAATAAAATCATGTTCATAATCTTGCCTCATTCAATAACTGATATCAGTTGTGTGGGTGAGTAGTTTTCTAGCTCAACTGACATTTGCACTGGTGTTCTTTATATATCACAGGAGACAATGGACGTTATCACACGCGCAGCAAGAAAGCGGCAGCAGCATCATTCCGGCATGGTTCCGGTCGCAGCAGCTGTAATTCCTTTTTGAAAGAGGAATTACAAAGAACTGGGATGATGCAGCGATGGTGGAGGGATGATGCAGGGATGGGCGGGGTTTGCTGCGACGTCGTCTGATCACAGGGCAAAGGATCCGGAATGATGCAGCGATGGTGCAGGGATGGGGCTGCTTTAGACCCCGTGTGATAACGTCCTCTTAAGATTACAGCAAGTACCATGCCATTTACACAAGCCTATTTTTCTTTTATATAGCTATGATATGGTGCATTATGGGCACTCCAATCAGCTGCGGCAGGCTCGGGCAATGGGAGATTATCTGATTGTGGGAGTCCACACAGATGGTAAGGAAATGGTTCTATCTTTCTTTATCTGTTTTAGAAATATCCCTGGAAAGGGAACCCAGATTACTCAGAACACAGCCTTCAATGGTGTCAACTTCCACACACAGCAGGTTTGCAGTGCAGTCCAATTCACAGTTACACCATCTTTACTATAGTCCAATTGATTTGAATCAGACAGGGGGAAAGTTGCATTGTATTTAATTGGCTCAGTCCCAGGTGAGCCAGATATAGAAGATTTCGCTTGTAAATATGATGTAATTTAGGACTATATGTTAACTCATGAAGATTCCCTCCTACTGTCTATTTTGCCTGTTTATAAGAGAAAATGGTTTCCCTTCTCATTTGAACCTCTTCTCAGAAATGAAGTTTAGTGACAACATTAAGCAAGGCTATATTAAATCTATTCTAAATACTGTATTATTGTACTCCACTCAGAAACAGCTCAGTTTGAAAATAAATAACTGCACTTCCTCCAGTTCTGAAACAATTGGCACAAATTGGTTATGAATGAAAATATCAGAGACTAATACTGTGTCTTAGAGTGGAGAGTCAGGAGGAAGCCTGTCTTTAGAATGAGATGTGGTTCAAATGTCCTTGCTTTTGGAAGGTAGTGCCCCATAACTTTAACTCTGGTTTTAAACCAAAAAGGTTTTTTTCCCATTAGAAAGTTAAAGACTGGAACTCACCTCTTGTGTTTATATGGAGTAGAAGTGAAAGTACAAGAAGCATCCATCAAGGTGCCATTTTAAGTTAACAAGGGTGTGTGTGAGATCTGTGTTCTAAACCGAAGGGTCTTTTTCTCTTTCAGAATTTCCCTCCTTTTTGTAAGAAGACATAAAAGGAAAAACTTAACTAAGGGTGGTTGCAGACTGCCAGAAATAGTGCAAATTGAGTCCACTTTAAGGGTTAGGGTTAGTGCTAGGGAATCATGGGAATTGTTCCCCCCCCCCCCCGAGACATAGAGCCTTCTCTGTCAGAGAGCTCTGGTGCCACAATAAGTTCCCATGATTCCCTAACCCTAAAAGTGGACTCAATTTGCACTATTTCTGGCAGTCTGCAACCTCCCTAAGTGATGGCTAGAAATCTTAACAATAAAAAATCAAGCCATTAACAAGAGCGTAATACCTTGAGTTCATTGTTCAAAGCAAAACAACTTCTTCAAACCAATTCTTTCCTGGTTTCTAAGGAAATCACACCCACTCAAACAAGAGATGGAGTCACTATTGACAGCTCTTGCATACCAGAACCACCATAGGGTGTTAGTATGTTAGTTTCTCTCTGAGAAGCACTTTCCAGGATTAGAGATATTCTGCCAAATGTTCTTCTACCAAAATATTGATAGGGATGGGGTTAGAAAAAATGAGAGAGCGGGAGGGAGGAAAACTTATAATGGCATTCTACATTGTCTGCTTGAATAAAAGGCACAAGTAGAGCCCTCAGGCTTTCAGAACATGGCAACATAGAGATAAAACTGTAGTATCGGGGAATAATAGCAGTAAATAAAAGGTAGCCAGAAAGCCGGGGGGGGGGGGGCGTTTCCAACATTTATTAGTCTTTTTTATGGGAGATACAACATGAAGCCTATAATTAACCATAACTATATAGTGGTTAGACCCAGTGTATAAATGTAAGCATCATTTTGTGTCTCCAACATTAGATTTTGGATAGCTGGGGAAGTGCAGTTGTACAGGCTATGTTACTTAGGTGTTCAGTGTACTCTGGAACTTGTTTTTCTATTAATTTGTTCAATGGATTACCATCTGCTACTTCCTACTTGGACCATGGCTTATGTAGCAGTGTCGGGAGGTCTCTTTTTAGAGCCAGTCTTTATAAACTGTCCGTGATTAATAAGGATCACAGCACTTAAAATACCGTTATCCTTTGGGTCTCATTTTGGGAGAAAGCCAGGATATAAATCAAATCAACCATATGTAAATATAAAAATATTCCAGTAAATCAGAATTTACCTAAGAGTTCCTAAGAACTATGTGACTGTAATGTAGCAACAAGTATATTGTGCATTTTGGTTGGCCACTAAAGGTATCATTGTTTGGCGGATTTTTGTTTGAATTCTATAATGTAGAGTGAGACTAAAATCTGCCTGATACTGTTCATGTATAATTATCCTAAATGAGGAAGGCAGAGTCACCTGAGTCAATATTTAAATATTCTTTTTTCCTTTTCGATTTTCAATTAATTCCTGTAATTCAGTAAGAAAATAATAATGTGTAAAACATGGTTTAGTCTTAAAAAGTAGAGAAACGGCCTGTGGCCCAAACTGAAAAAAAAGGCTAATATAGCTCCCTATCTGGACTGGTGTCTAAAAGAAGGAAAAAAAAAAAAACATTGTTTGTTCCCAGCTGACCTCAAACACTGCCTAAAAGCAAATCAGCAAATATCCTTAGACAGGTAAGATAACTTTTGTTAGGAAACAAGACCTGCCACTTCTCTCTTTCACCTGAATATTTCCTGGCCTAAAAATAGACATTCCAAAAATAAAGATCTTTCAACCCTCTACTTCTCTTCAGCCCTTGAAATCTTGTGGCAAAATGATGTGTTTTTATTCTTTTACCCTGAGCCTAGGCCATCTTGTTATGAGCTCCTCCTACTCTGAGGTTGAGCCATTTGCTGCTTGAGGCTGAGTGACAGTTCAACCAGACAATGCCACCTTTTTCCAGTGGTCCTCTTCTTGCTCAGGCCACATCACCCCACCATCATCATACATGCATGTGCTCAAAGCCAAGAAGCTTGTTTTGCTTTGTTTGAATTCACACACCCCATTATCACATGTGACCTCAGAAACAAAACCCTTTTGTTCATCCCTCCCCCCATGGGATTTTCCCCAGTGTTGCTTCTCTCCTCTCCTTTCCTTGTACATACAGGTTCTGTGTATGTACAGAGAAATTGTACATATTCCCAGCTAACATGATACAATTGACTGCTCCCTATTTTCACCATTGTGGGGATAAGCTCCTGGTATATCAGGGGGACTGGGGAGAAAGTGGCAAAAGCACTGAGACCTTGCTACCTTTTGATAAGGATAGATGCTTTTTTTCTTGGAGTCTGGGGCCAGGTTGTATACGTATGACGTTATCACACGGGGGAAATCCTGTGAGAAAATGGGGGTTTAAACTGAAAATAACCCACAAAAGCGGGTATATTTTCAGACGACGTCGCATTTAAAAGCAGGTTAATCCAAACAGAAAGTAGTCAGAAACTGCTTCTTTTTATTTTCGGGGATCTTCCGAAAATAAAAAGCAGTTTCTGCCTACTTTCCGTTCGGAGTAACCTCCTTTTAAATGCGCAGGAGGTTTTCACACGGGGAAAGCTGGCTAATTAATTGCTTCTGCTTTTGCGGTAGCACTTTCACTTTAAAGCCGGCTTCTGTTCGGAGCTCCCCATGTGATAACATCCGTAGTCTGGCTCTAAGTTTTGATCATTCTTTGTCTGACTTTTGAGATTTCACCTTACCCTGCCTGTATTTTTCAGAGCTTTCTCTGCAGCCATGACTAGTTGAAACTTCACCAAAGCTTGACTCTAACCAGGTGTTCTCTCCTCCTCTTCTTAATCCCAGAGGAAATCTCCAAACATAAAGGTCCCCCTGTGTTCACTCAAGAAGAGAGATACAAAATGGTGAAGGCTATTAAGTGGGTGGATGAGATTGTGCCAGGAGCTCCTTATGTCACAACACTGGAAACTCTAGACAAATACAACTGTGATTTCTGTGTACATGGAGGTGAGTCTTTGAGTATTTTCTATTATGTAACCTGATATCTTTACATGGTGAGACTGGTTGTACTTAACTGTGGTTCTGATGTTAAAATAAAGGAATCATTTTTATATATCTGCTAGTAGATCTCATGCTCATTCTCTGCCCTAGATTTTATCATTTCCACAGCATAATATAGGAAAACCATAAAGTTCTGGATGGATAGCTGGTAGGATGAATTATGTTTTTAAAAACAAAAATAGAGTAAAGGGAAATATTGATAGAATTGCACTCAGGTTATCTAATATTACTACAGGCTGATCTTTTCTAAGATACTGCTTACTTCATAAATCTATTTCTTAGGGAAGAGAATCTAAATAAAGTCCTCCCTCCCCCACCCCCACTTCATTTTGAGAAAATCTGCCTCCTTATATACTAGCTCACCATAATTAAAGTACAGTGTGTGACTTCTAGCCTTCCCAGACAGATTCCCTATTTTCTACTGATATGGTGCTCTTTTCCTTTATAGATGATATTACACTTACAGCAGATGGCAAGGACACCTATGAAGAAGTAAAGAATGCTGGGAGATACAGGTAAAGCTCTGTTTATTGCTGATATTGATCTGTTCAGAATCCTTCTTTGCATCAAAATAGTAACACATTGCAGAAATGCTAAATAAAATTATCTTCATTACAATTGTAGGTTGCTCTTTTTCCGTACACCCAAGAATTAATCAGTCTTGGTTCTCAGATGATCTGCAAAAATACTGTCCAGGCCCAAATCCATGTAGGCTTAGAAGGCCTAAATTTAGTCATAGTCGTAGAAGGGTTTTTTATTGTTTTTAATGTGTTTTGAACTGTTTTAACCATGTGCTTCTGAAACAGATTTTTTTTAATTATGGTAAAATAAGATCTTAGCTGTATGTGTGTTTTAAATTATTGTAAGCCAATTTGCATCTTATGCTGGGATTAAAATAGTATAAAATGAGTAAGTAAGGCATCAGTCTCCTTCTGGCCGTTCTTTGGGCTCTCACCTCTCCTCTCTTTGTCTCCTGCTTCACTATGGTGTATTTCAGGCATATATTCAGGGTGGTAAGAAGATGTGAATTTGAGGACACAATGAGCATTGTGAATAGCCATTACCAAGGCCTTTGTCTTACCTTGAGCTTGTCTTGTTTCAGGGAATGTAAACGGACCCAGGGAGTGTCTACCACAGATCTTGTTGGCCGCATGCTGCTCATGACCAAGGCCCATCACAGCAACATTGTGAGTCAAAGGGAAGGTTGGAGCATTTGAGGGATCAGGGTGCTTCTTGACTAACATAACATATCCCTATATATTCCTGCCTGAGAACTGGGATCTGGGACACTATCATGGGAATTTCTTGGAAAGATTTGTTCAGAGGAGCTTACCATTGGCTTCCCCTGAGGCTTAGAGAATTTAACTTGCCTAAGGTCAGCCAGTGGGTTTCTAGGGTTGAGCCGGGATTTGAGCTCTGCTCTCCAGTCACAGCCCAATGCTTAAACCACTACTCTGCCCCTATCCAACTTTCTACCTCAGTTGTTCTCAACCTTTGGTCCTCCACATAGTTGAGATTTCAAATCCCAGAATTCCTGAGCATTGGAGCACATGTACATGGTTTTAAATTATTCTAGTTTTTAAAGTTGTTTTAACTTGAAACTCTTATTTATGAAACTCTTGTTTCATATGTTTTTATCTTGTTTAAATTATGTGTGGTTTTAATCTGGAAATATTTTAAATTGTGTGTATTGTACACAGCCCTGAAATCCCATTATAAAGTGCAGGATATAAATATTTAAATAAATAACATTGGTGTCCTGTGGTACTCAGGACTTTAGATCTGAGATTGTTTTCTGGATTGATGGCAGGAATATTTTGGAGCTTTTCAGGCTCTTTCTGCTCATCCCTTTTATGTGTGCCAGGATCACAGTCTCTTGGCAAAAAGTTTTTAGACAGTAAATGCCAAAAGCAAAGGAAAAAACATATGTTTGGTAGAGTGGCCTTTGAAATATGTATGGGGTCCTACTGAGTATTTAGACGTTTTGGTTTGCGTGGATGATTAGGGAAGAGAGGAGCTCAGAGAGAGTGTTTTTTATTTTGTGTTTTTTGATAGAAGTGCTGGGGTTAGGCAAGTTACATGGGGTGTGTTAGGGATGTTATTTGAGTCAGGAATGTGCATCCTTGCGTAACAGTGTTGTAGCAGTTCTGCAGATGGACAGTGTGAGCTGTCTTGGGGATACACTTGAGAGTGTAGCAGAAAAACATTTGATTTTGATTTTCACTTCATGTCTTGTATGGCTTATATGTGGCTGAAGATGGAAGCCAAATACTTTTCCATTGGAGAATTGCTATACTAATTTCAGCTGAAAGATGATGGTGGTGATGAGGATGAGGATACTTATAAAAGTTTACATAGTTAAAAATCCACAAGATAGAAAAGTTAAAACACAATTAAACAATCTAAAAAAATGAAAACCAACTTATTCGTTCTTAGTTGTTGTTGTCAACTGACTGTCAAGTTGACTTCGATTTATGGCAACCCTATGAGTGAGAGACCTCCAAGTCATCCTATCATCAGCAGCCCTGCTCAGTTCTTGCAGGTTCAGGGATGTGGCTTCCTTGACTGAATTTGTCTGTCTGAAATACAATCTTGCTCTTTTTCTATTGCCTTGTGCTTTACAAAGTATTATCCTGTATTCTAGTGAGTCATATCTTCTCATGATATGTCCAAAATACGACAGTCTCAGTTTAGTCATCTTAGCTTCTAGGGAGAGTTCAGGCTTGATTTGCTCCAGGACCCATGTATTTGTCTTTTTTAATAGTCTGTGGTATCTGTAGAGCTCTTCTCCAGTACAACATTCCAAATGAGTTGATTTTCTTCCTATCAGCTTTCATCACTGTCTAGCTTTCATAATCATATGTAGAAATGGGAAATATGATGGCTTGAACATCCTAACTTTAGTATTCAGTGATATACCTTGGCACTTGAGGTTCTTGTCTAGTTCCTTCATAGCTGCCATTCCAAGTCGTAGCCTTCTTTTGATTTCTTTGGTACAGTCTCTCTTCTGATTAATGACTGAGCCAAGGTATGGAAAACCTTAAGCTATTTTGATCTCTTCACCATCTTTAAAGTTATTTAATTCATTTATTTTTTAATGTTCAGCTATAAACCTGCCTTTGCATTTTCTTCCTTGACTTTCTTCAGTAATCATTCCACATCTTTGCTATTTTCTGCTAGTAGTATGATGTCATTTGCATATCTTACATTATTGATGTTTCTTCCTCCAATTTTCATACCTCCTTCCTTTGAGTCTAATGCTGCCTTACATATTATATGTTCAGTGTACAAGTTAAACAGTTAGGATGATAAAACATAGCCTTGCCAGATACCCTTACCCGTTGGAAACCATTCCATTTCTCTGTATTATATCTTGATGGTGGCTTCTTATCTTGATTACAGGTTACACATCATGACAATCAAATGTTGTGGCACATCCATTTCATTAAGAGTGGTCCATAGTTTTTTAATAATATACCCAATCAAAGGCATTGCTATAGTCTATAAAGCACAGGCTGATTTTCTTTTGAAATTCTTTGGTGTGCTTCATTGTCCAACATATATTTACAATATGATCCTTACTGCCTGTTCCATTCCTAAACCCAGCCTGGACATCTGGCCTTTCTTATTTTATATAGGGTATAAGTAATTCTTGTAGAATTTTGAGTATCACTTTGCTTGCATGGGAAATTAATGCAATGGTCCTATGGTTACTACATTCCCTGATTTCCTCTTTCTTGGGGATTGTAGTGTATATTCAGTGTTCCCAATCTACAGATCATTGTTTTGTTTTCCATATTTGTTGACATATTTTAGTTAGAACTAGAGTAGATTCTGTCTGTAGCTTTGAGCAGCTCTATTTGTATGCCATCTGTTCTGGGTAATTTATCTCTCCTAAGTGTTTGGAGTGCAGCTTCCACTTCACCTTCTAAAATTGGAAGTTCATCTTCATATAGTTCTTCCATTAATGAGTCTGGCCTTCTTTCATCTTTTTTATATAGTTTTTCAGTGAATTGTCTCCATTGTCTTTTTGTTTCTAATTGGACATGTAATGTGTTCCCCTTGCTGGTGGTAGAGCATTTCTACTCTTCTTTTAAATTTCCCTTTGGTTTCTTGGATCTTGTAGAAGAGGTCTCTTGTTCTTCCTTTTTTCTTGCCACCTTCAGTTCCTCTTCATTGAATATTACAATAGTTCTCCTTGTCCCTGCACTTAAATCACTGAACAGATGCATTCAGGGTTTTGCCTCTATTTCTGCCTCTTTTTACTTTTGCTTCTCATATGCCCTTAACCAGGGGTCCCTACACTTTTTGAGCCAGGGACAGTTCGCTGGCCCCCAGACCTTTGGAGGGCTGGAGGCGCACGCACACTACTCAAGTGCAATTTTGTGCTCCAAAATGGCTCCCGGAGTCGTGCGCATGTGCACAGCATCACGCACGCATGCGCGTGGCTCCAGCGCCATTTTGGAACACAAAATGGCGCCTGAGTAGTGTGCATGTGTCTGGCGTTGCGCACACATGTGCAGAACTTCAGGCACCATTTCGGAACACAAAACATTTTGGAACACATGCACACTACTCCAGTGCTGTTTTGTGTTCCAAAATGGTGGCCGGAGTCATGCGCATGTGCGTGCGACGCCAGGCAGCATTTTGGAACACAAAATGGCACCCCGCGTCATGCATGCGCGGCGGCAGGACTGGCTCCGGACCGTAGTTTGGGTCATTCTTTAAGGCTTCTTTTCTTTTTTGCCTCATTATCATTAGTAAATGTAAACTGTTTGGTGGATAAAGTAAAACTTGAATGATGGTGGCTGTGCTATATCAGATATGTTCTGTCTGGTTCAGTACTCTCCATGTTTCATTTCTTAACTGGATAGGTTCAATGAGAATTTTTGCAATTAACCTGTTCTCTTTCAGGTTGAAGACATGGATTATCGGACACATGCAGACAACCTTGGGAAGGTGAGTACTGCCTTATAAGAAGCCTGGGAGCAGGTTAATGTCACTGTGCAATTTCTGCTGCTTTACTCTGTTATTCTTATGCTGTGATATACCATGAGCAAACTAGATTTTGTTGGGGTGGGAGTTAAGTTGTAGTTAAATAACTACTTATAATTCAATGATCTGCTCATAAGTAAAGTGTATTTAAGGACCCTAACTGAACAAGATCATATTCAAGCCAATTAAGGACATTTGGACTGGTTGCTGAGTCATCGAGTAAAATGAAGACCAAGCATTTTTCTCTCTCTCTCTCTCTCTGTGTGTGTGTGTGTGTGTGTGTGCATGTGCATGTATAAAAATGGATTTCGGAGATGGAAAGTTTCAGCCCAAACATTTCTTTGGGTTCCTTACAGTTGCCTGTGTGTTGGATTGTAAAGAAATTACAGCTTCTCTAGCCCTTCTTACCCTGTCTCCAAATATTTTCACTCCTGTATACTCCAATAATGTCATGGGGCAACAAAGACAAAAGAACCAGGGAAGTGCAATGATTGCCTTCTTGCACAATCCAGTGATAGATCAAATTGTGTGGAAGGAATTGTCAGGTTTTAGCCTGGCAGCCATCATAGACATGCAAGCCTCTTGACTATGCTAGAAATGGCTGTGCCTTAAAAAAAGGGAATGGCTTGGCTTGCTTCTGGTCTTAGGGATGTTGCTGTTTGACACTAGGGTTGTGATGCCCATGCAAAGGATTGGTTGAATAAATTAGCTGTAGAAGCAATACCCAGTCGTGTCACAAGGTGGAGCTAAGGTTCCATTCTGTTCTGAATGTTTTCTATCACTTTTTAAAGTGTGGGTGAATTTAGAATTTTTCAAAATATTAATACAGCGAGGAATGTGTAGCAACAGGTGGGAGGGAAAGGGTTTTGTTTGTTAGTTACATACCGGTATATTTATTTCAGAAACTC
>CM034703.1:194012325-194049074 GCA_020142125.1 Phrynosoma platyrhinos | reverse complement strand
TTTGAAGACACTTTACAGTCCCAAACACACTGAAGAAATAATTCAGTTGGCGGGGGGAGACACTTGTGGCCCTCTCTCCAAAAAACTCTGATGGACGACAATTTTAGATTGCTTTGGGGAGTAGAGTATTTTGTTGCCGTCGTCGTTGTTGTGTGCCTTCAAGTCGTTTCTGATTTATGGCAACCTTAAGGCGAACCTATCACGGGGTTTTCTTGGCAAGTTTCTCCAGAGGGGGTTTGCCCTTGCCATCCTCTGAGGCGGAGAGAGTGTGACTTCTTGCCCAAGGTCACCCAGTGGGTTCCCATGGACGA
The DNA here is from genome assembly GCA_020142125.1 of Phrynosoma platyrhinos. Lineage (NCBI taxonomy): Eukaryota > Metazoa > Chordata > Lepidosauria > Squamata > Phrynosomatidae > Phrynosoma > Phrynosoma platyrhinos. The sequence continues at coordinate 194,048,763 of CM034703.1, read as the reverse complement.
CGGAGGATTCGAATCCTGGTCCTAGTCCAACGCCCAAACCCTTACACCACGCTGGCCATCCCTAAGAGTATTTTAAATTTTGTTTTACTTGGCATTGTTTTAATTGTTCTTTTAATTTGTTCGTCGCCTAGGGAGCCCTTGTGGGCTGGGAGGCGATGCAGAAATAATTTAAATAAACGAATAAATGCCATCCCTATCTGTGGCAAACGGGCTGGTCATAGACTGCACCAATGAGTCCGTCCCGGAATTCCTCCTGGACAGAAGGTTGAAATGGAGGGCTTGCCCTGGAAAAGGAGGACGGCTGGTCAGCGTGGCTGAGGGGTAGTGTGTCTGGAGGGGAGACCGATCAGGCTGCCTCGGGGGTTGGCGGAAGAGCCCCGAGCGAGGAACGGAACTTGCCGAAGAGCCCCGAAGAGGAGCCCCGCAGACAGCGGCAGCGCAGGCGCTGTTGCCATGGGGACGGGACTCAGTCGCGCGCTCCTCAACGGCGAGGGGGACGCCGAGGCAGACGTTGCCATGGAGATACCGGGGAAGCCGCCCGGCTCTGGCCTACCCTCCCCAATCCCGGGCACTCACCATCCGTCGCACCAGACGCGCACGGGCCGGGCAGCGGCGTGGCTGGCGGGGGAAGCGGCTCCGGCGGCTCCGTTCCGCAGCATCGCTAGGCAGCGAGTGCCGGGCTCTCAGCTGGTACCCCTGACGCTAGCGCTGTCAGTCGCCGGGCCCTCCCCCGTCACGTGACTACGAAGGAGGCGAAGCTCCCGAGGGCAGGGCCATCTTCCGTTAACGTCACGGGACGGCGAGGGGGCCTTCGGTCGGCCCTCGCGCTCAGGCCCCGCCCCCTTTGGAACCTGCGAGGTGGGGGCGGGGAGGAGAGAGGAGCGGCCGCCTAAGGCCCCGCCCATCGGCAGACGGATCACGGAGGGAGAGGTGCTGCCTGACTGAGCAGAAACTCTGGCCCTCAAGGTTTCTGGACTACCGCTCCCAGAAGCCTCTGCCATCTTGACGAATAGTCTTGGATTCTGGGAGCTGAAGTCCAAAACTCCTGGAAGGCCAGAGTTTGGGAATCACTGCAAAGCATTGATTCCCAAACTTTGGTCTTCCAGGTGTTTTGGGACTTCAGCTCCCAGAATTCCTGACTGTTGACTAAGCTGAGTGAGGCTTCTGGGAAATGAAGTCCAAAACACTTGGAGGAACAAAGTTTGGGAATCCCAGCCCTAAAGGATAACGTGGTGTGTGTGTCTTGACTACTGACATGTTGACCTCCATTTATGGCAAGCCTATAAATGAGGGAACTAGGAAAGATCCTAAAGAGCAAAGATATACAACTAAGCAATAAAGTTAGAATCATCCAATCTATCATATTCTCCATTACCATGTATGGGTGTGAGAGCTGGACAGTCAAGAAAGAAGATAGGAATAAAATCAATTCCTTTGAGATGTGTTGCTGGAAAAGAGTGCTGAGGATCCCATGGACAGCCAAAAGGACAAAAAAATCAGAAAGCTCTCTGGAAGCCAAGATGACCAAATTGAGGTTGTCATACTTTGGACACATCAAGAGAAGAGAGGACGCTTTGGAAAAAATAATGCTGGGAAAGGTGGAGGGAAGTAGAAAGAGAGGAAGGCCACATGCTGCCAGATGGATGGACTCAGTCAGGGAAGCCACAGGTATGAATTTACAAGAGAGCAGTGGAGGATAAGGGGTCTTGGAGATGTCTCACCCACAGGGTCACCTTGGCTCAAGGTCGACTCAAGGGCAGTTAACAACAAATGAATGAGAGCCCTCCAAATCACCCTGACCTCCACAGCCCTGCTCAGGTCTTGCAGTCTCAGGACTGTGGCTTCCTCGATTGGGTCTATCTACCTGTAATGGGGTCTTCCTCTTTTCCAGCTGCCTTCTACCTTTGTTGTTGTTGTTGTGCAGTTTACAGAATGGCAGAAAACAGGCCAATAGGTAACAAAGGTTTCAATGAAGGGTTTCGATGAAAAAAATACATTTACAGATTAGTATGAAGATTTTCTTTATCCTCAAATGATTAAATCCTAAAATGGATTTTTTTTCTAATTACAAAATCCCTTCAAAACCCCACTGACTCACACTCTGAAAAACAGCTTGGCAGGTAGCATGGGAAAGTCCTATCCCAAGTACAAAGATTACCACTCAATTACCTTTCCCTTCACCTTCCCCAGCATTGTTTTTTCCAGTGAGTCTGCCCTCAAGTTTTCTTCAACTCATGGTGATCCTGTGGATGAGACACCTGCAAGACCCCACCTTACCCGTCTTCCAGTGCTCTGCTTAGGTCTTGTAGATTCAGGCCTGCGGGTTCTCTGAGTCTATCCATCTGGCCTGTGGTCTTCCTCCTAGCATTATTGTCTTTTCTAATGAGTCACGCATTCTCATGATGCGGCCAAAGTATGACAGCCTCAGTTTCCTCATCTTGGCTTCCAGGAAGAGTTCAGGCTTGATCTGTTCTAGGACCCATTTGCTTGTCTTTCTAGCCATCCATGGTATCTCCTCCAGTACCACATCTCAAATGAGTTTATTTTTTTCCTGTCTCCTTCTTTCACTCTCAAGCTCCCACATCCATACATGGTGATGGTGAATACAATATGGTTTGGATAATTCTAACTTTAGTGCTCAGTTGTATATCTTTACACTTAAGGATCTTATCTAGTCCTTTCATGGCTGTCCTTCCCATTCCTAGTTTCTTGACTGCAGTCACCATTCTGATCAATGTTTGATCCTAGGTACAGGAACTCTTTAACTAATTCAGTTTCTTCACTGCCTAGGTTAAATTTATGTTCCACCTTCTACCTTACCAGGCCTTATCTTTTCTAGTGAGCCCAACTTCTCATATGTCCAAAATATGACAGTCTCAGATTATTCATCTTGGCTTCTACAGAGCTCAGGCATGATTTGCTCTAGGACCTATTTATTTGTCTTTTTAGCAGTTCACAGTATCCATTGAGCTCTTCTCCAGCATTTCAAATGAGTTGATTTTCTTCCTATCAGCTTTCTTCACCATCCAGCTCACAGCCATATATAGTGTTGGGAAGTACAATGGCATGTGCAATCCTTTAGTATTCAGTGAAGTATCTTTGCACTTCAGACAGACTTTGCCTTCATCATCTTCCTTCTGCTACTGTGCATGGCTCCCTTCTATCTTGCTGAATTAGAACACCCCATTTCATTTCTATTTGCAACCAGTCATATGCTTCTAATCCCCTAGTAAAATATGTTTAAATAACTGGGAGAGGCATATTATCTGAGTAGATTGCCTAAATGACAACATGATGTACTTACTTCAAAATGATAGGGCAACGCACTTGTGTCAACAAGGTAACATAACCCCCACTGTTATTTACACCCAAAAGGCTAGGGTAAGTCACCCCCTCTGTCAACAAGAAAAACCCTCACTGTTCTATTTTAAATTTCAGTTTAGGAACAGATCTCTGCTCAGATGTAGCATGAGTTCCCAAGTTAAGGCAGACAGCAACATTGTTGAATACGACAAGGGGATGGTAAGGGAATTATGGATATAGCATCTACACTTCAAATCAACATGGATGCACTCGAAAAAAACCAGCCATTTTATTATTCTATATTTTTTAAATAATATTTATTAATTGGCAGCCCTGAGTATTAAATGCCAACCTCTCCATCAGACAGCAGAAACCAAGCTAACCTTTGGCCTCTGTTTGTTTATAGGCTAATTATATAAAACATCTATGAAAATAGCAGCTGTGGTTTTTCCAGTTAGCCCAGCAATCCTGGCCAAATCCAGTGCGATATAATGTCCTGCCCTGATGTTAGCAACTTCAGTTGGTCCCCGAGGTTTTTTTAAAAAAGTGTCCATAATCAAGACATTTTTTTTCTTTTGGTGCCTTTTGCACAGCCTCTACCAAACCAGCCACCAGATGGGGGGCCAGCAGGCACCTGTTGCTGCTCTCCCAGTTGCACTTCATGGAGATTTGCTGGTAGGGCCACAGGTTTGCGGCTATGGCTGCCTTCTTCTTCAGGTCGTAGAGGAACAGCCATGGAGAAGATGGGATCTTTTGTTCTACAGAACAAAGCAAGATTGGGTGATGTTAATTTACAGCACCTTGGAGAAGCACATACTCCTTAGTCTGAACCCTAAACAAAAAAACCTTGTTAAAAACAGCCACATAGAATATTCCACTGTAAAATCAGGCATGGACATCAACATCTTTCATCTAACACTAATAAAGGGCCAGGCTGGGGCCAGGCTGATATGCCTTTTTCTACTTTCAGATAAGCTGCAACTGAGCTATGCACCATGTTATGGTGGAACATTAAAAAGAGTTAGCTTTAATGACAAGATGCACAGGATACTAAGTAGAGGCAAGACACTTAATTGCTAAAGAGGGAATTTAAACACCTACAAATGTTTAACACATTTTTGCTGACCTGTCATAGCAAGGGATGGGAAGTCCTAGTTCATCCATCAGCAGTTTCATGACATCATCACATTTCCCATGAAGTTTCAAGGCAGCTAGGTCATCCTTTGGTGTCCACTGCAAACAGAATTGCAACACTGTGACTGAAATGAATTAATTACTTAGTGCTACTGCATTAAATCCACTCAATTCAAGCTCCATTGAAGACTTTTGACCACAAGAATACGAATAACACATTTATTGCAAAAGAAACAGCACTTCAATACTGTCATCTAATTCATGGAAGATACTCAATGATACTGTTATAATGAGTATACATTTTTCCTCTAGTATTAAAAGGCAGTATGATTCTTTATATCAGTCACAAGTGGGAAGTACTGTTGCAGTCATGGTCAGCTTCCAATTTTCCTATAGCATCTGATTGGTCACCATATGAACAGGATACTTGGTTAGGTAGGCCTTCAGGTCTGACCTGCATGGTTTTCTTTCTTGAATTATTATTTCTGAATTAAAATGTGTTATTTTTTGCATAGCTTTTTACAAAACTGCAATTAACCAATGATAATTCACAACAGATGCTCTCTAAGACACATAAAGAGAGATAATAATTCGCTACACTTCTGCAATTCAGCTCATTCTCCATTATCACTGGGAAGGAAGAGAAAAGCGAATGCAAGGGGAAATGTATATGTAGTATTTAAAGCACCAGTAGAAAAAAAGCAAGGCAGCTATTTGCAAACTATGAAGATAGAATGAATGTGAAACAGTAGCAAATCTTTTCCAGAGTTCTATTACACCATGTGGAAGTGAATACTATGGAAGTATCATACTAACATGAAACTGATTGGACTACTGATCAATGTACTCCAGTACTGCCTATCTCAAGTGGCCACAACACTTCAAAATCTCAAAGCAGAGGCCTTTTTTCAGCCCTGCAGCCCAAGATCAATTTCTTTTAACTGGATACACCAGGAACTGGGACCATGACCTTCTGCATACATTGTTCCAATGCTCATTTATGATCCCATAAACACATGAAAGTAATTGAAGATATCACATGCATCTGTATAATACACCAAAGTAAACTGTTCTGTTTGTAAATGACACAGCTTACACTCACCTGGAGATTTACAATGTAGAGTTTAGGGCGATGTCTGGGTGGCTTACTCATGCACCACAAGTGGGGGTACTTTTTCAAAACCTGTGATGAGAAAGAAATATAACCAAAATAAGTCCAAAGCATAAATGTGAAGGTGCTTTAATTTCAGACACCTAGAAACATGGGTTTGTGTGAATTCAGCCCTGAATCCCCTTTTTGGTATGTGCGTGTGAATAACCTTAAGATTTCTTGTGTTCCAGAACACTGTGCTTGCTAAGACTTGCAGTTTGCAAATAACCAGAACTCAGAACCATCAATGTAACACTATTAACTAAAGTAGCAAATTATGATAAAAGAGATCGAGTTTATTTGATTAATGCGGTGTTAAGAAACACAAAGTTTGCACTGAGAAGAGAATTAATGTACTGAGAAGCTGTATATATTGCAAGAATGCTATTAAACTGTGCTGACATAATCTCAACCAGCCCATCAGTCCTGTCCATAGAACTTCCTTGAGAGCATTTTAGAAAAACAGATGTATCACAAAGGGTAGTGCAAAAATGTATCTACTAAAAACAGTCTCTCTTACTTTACCTTCAGGCTAGACCCCAAACAAAGGATCACATCAGCTTTGCCTGCAGCTTCTGTTGCTGCCTTCCAGTTCAAGGGTTGTTGCAAGATGCCCTTCTCCCCAAAGTGTACAATTGTATCTCTTAGTTGTGCCCCACATTTGTGACATACTCTGCCAGTTTGGTGCCTATGTAAGGCTGTGCGCTCCGTCACATCGAACATTCGCACATATTCACGGTTGGGTGAGCAGGATGTGCAAACCTAGTTTTGGATACAACCACAAATGCTGTAAGCACTCTTGGGATTTTATTATCCCTTAAGTCTAGCTTTCAGCAAATGCTCACCTCTATGTACATGTTTCCATGTAGCTCGGATAAGGCTTCCCGAGGGAGCCCACTGCGCAAGTGGAGACCATCACAGTTTTGTGACACCACATGCTTCACCTGAAAGAAAAAGAAGCATCCTGTACAGCTAAAAAGCAAGGAATTTTCTCTTTCTTTGTACCAATGCCCTGCATAATGACCTGGAAAGTTCTCCTATCATACCTTCTCTCCCTTTGCCACTGCTCTGCTTCTGCCAAAACTGCAGAAGGTAAGGTAATTGCACTCTGATGCTAGCTCTAGATGGCTGATTGCTCTTCCTGAGCTCCTGCCTATAAACGACAGGAAAAGAGATTCCACCTAAGCTTTAGGAAGAAGCTCCTGACAGTATGAGCTGTTTGACAGTGTAATATGCTGGCTTGGAGTGTGGTGGCATCTCCTCCTTTGGCAAGTTTTAAACAGAGGCTGGACAGCCATCTGTTGGGAGTGCTTTGATTGTGTACTCCTGTGAGGCAAGGGGTTGGACTGGATGGCCCTAATGGTATCTTCCTACTGTATGATTCTAAAAACTGTTGTTGCCTGTAACAACAAAGGTTCCCCACCCCTGCTATAGTGGTATATGTTATTTATTCATTAATGTACACCTTTTATAGGAATCTAGAAATAACACAGCATACTAAATTGACTTATACCCTTACCTACCACATCCAACAAATCTCTAGTTCTTCATGAATTTCTGGCTATGTTTCATGGCAAGTAGAACTATTTATGGACTATCATCTCAACTTAACAATTTCATCCCTTGCAGAGGGTGAGCATCTAATGGACATGTTCATTTTCAAATTCATCACCACAACCTGCAGCAAGTGAATAACAGCTATATTCTGCTTCCTTGCCATTTTAAATTCCATGTCTCATTTCATTTTGTCTAGCAATATAGTGTAAGAGTAATTGTCAGGGAAGACAATTCATGTAAGCAGCATCATTTACTCTGCATGGAGAAGCTTTCCATCACCACAAATCCTCCAGACATAAAATGCATCTAATGATTTTTCCAGTACCTTAACTATGCCCTGCCCCCTCTTTTTCAGTTGCTGTCTCCCCGGCCCCAGAAGTGCAGAACTGACAAGTAAAAGGCCTTACCAGCTTGTGTTTGTGCAAAGAGGCAATGCTCATGTGGGTGAGTGTAGGCTCTGCCTCACTCAGATCTGTAGCCCTGGTAAACGGAAAGAAAATGAGTAATCTTCATGCCTCCTGTGCAGCCTCTAAGGCTAGAAAAGTCTCCCAGCAAAATTCCCATGGCATGAGGAAAGACGATGAACTGGTTACCTGATACTCCGTCCTTTTTGCAGCATAGTCCACACTCCATTTGGGCCTCTGTAGTCAGGAATTGAGGCTGCCTGTTACCAGGAGACAGAAGAGAAAAAAGTAACCTACTGGGTGGACACTTCAGGAATTTACTGTCTTGTCCAAATTCACAAACAGCTCTGGCTATCCATTTCTACAAATCCAGCCAACCCCAAAGCCCCCTATTCAGATGCTCCTCCACTGTACAAACTTTACTACCATCCTCAAAAAAATGCCTACTTATCCAATTTATGCTAAGTTGAGTCCTGACCAACAAATGCTCTCAGGTTTTTTCTCTATCAGAATAAACCCTATTCCCAAGTTTTTCTTAGAATTTTTGAACCAGAGCCAAGCTACATCTTATGGTGTTTATGTGGCAAGCATATGATCTGTCTTGCTCTTCCACCTCCCACACTGATAAGGCAGATTAGCTGCATGGTATTTCAGAAAAAGAAAACCCAGCCAGCCCCACAATTCATTCCTGTCGTCAAAGAGCTACTCTGCCAAGGGCAAGTCTGATGAACAGCTCTTTTTCCCCCCAAGCACATGACACTGAAAGGAGGACTCAGCCACGACATCTTTCCTACATGCAAGGTGGGGGGGGGGGGATGCTCTCCCTTCTTTGGACTGTGATTCTCATGATCCTTTACTATTAGCTATACTGGCTAGGTGTGATGAGAGGTGAAGTGAAACAACACGTGAAGGACCACACATGCTCCAGTCTGGCTGTAGAGGCTGCTTCTGGAGGGAACCTTCTGCTTTCCAAATACACATCAACATTCTTAACGTGTAAGCAGTCTAACATGTAGCCTCGCTACTGCATTACATTTGAGATGGAGAAGATGAATATAAAGGATGCTATTTACTATTATTTTTTTCTAAGAAGCAATGTGACACTCTCAATATTAATGTCCGTTGCAATTTAATTGCAATTTAAAGTGCCATCTATTGATGACTGTCAGAAATAAAGCAAAGCAAAGCAGCTTCATTTATATACCGCTTAATATCACGCTATGGGATGTCTCTCGGAAGGATGCAGGCCTGAGTCTAGCCTGAGCCCTGGCTAGGATTGAACTTGCAACCTTGTGGTCTATGAGTGAGTGGCTGCAGTACAGGCATTTAACCACTGCGCCACCAGGGCTCCTTTAGATAGTTCTAACAAAACTATCTTAATAACATTCCAAAGGTGTTAAGACACTACCTTGTGTAATAAAATGCAAGTTGTCACAGCTCAATATACCACAACTTCCAGACTTTCTTTTGGAGACGCTATGTCCCAAATTACAACTTGTTTTTACTTGTTGGTGAGAGAGCCTAAAGAATTTTCATCAGCTAACAATGTATCATAATCATAATGGGTAGCCCAGTACTAAGAGCTTAAAAAAGGCATTATCCTATTTTTGTCACAGATAACCTTAGAAAACCCATTAACACAGTCTTACTGTACTGATGCCAGCTCCAGTATATATGATGAGATGCTTAGCTCCTTGCACAACTTCAGAGAGCTTGCTGACTTTTCTCTTCAACTCTTCAGGTTCATCACAAACCTAGAAGCAAATGAAAGAAGCATTCCATTTTTTCCAAAGCATCATATTTCAGGTATGTCCCATATCATCCTCATCACTTCCGCACCTGATTAAAAAAAATCTCTGCCCATTAAACCAATTACCACTCTTTTTTTTTTTTTTTTGGTCCCCTGCTTCACATGTTTTGTGAGGAAAAGAACAGAGGAGGAAAAAGTTCTGCATACTTGCAAACCAATGAAGGGGTAAGGGAGATGTTATTGACAATGATGAGGAAAAAATTATTAAGAATAAGGAAGTAGCCAGCTTGAATGTAAAGACGGATCATATTTATTTAGATGTTTTTATAGAATGCTTTCAAGCATATTCCTCACAGCTTGTTTCCCCTTTTTAATAGACCATTTTAGTATATAATTTAAGGTATGGTACGTGGGTCAGATAAATAAGCATATAAAAAAGTTCACACGTTAACAGTAAAGCGAGAAAGACACTCACCTCCTCCAATCGGTGTTGCAGTCTCTCACGTTTCTTGCGAAGCCGCTCCAGATCTCGTACAATCTCTTGACATCCAGACAGAAAGCGAGTCTCATCAGCATTCCGCTCTGTGGCTGGCTTATGGAGAATTTGCGATACCTAGGATTAAACAAAAAAGAGTAAGAGAAGGTATCCCACCAATGGCACTACCTTTCCATGCTCCTGTGTGGCAAGAAATTATGCTGATGGCCGCAGTGCTGCTGACAGGGTGTTCCATGTCAGGAAGGCTTTTGCTGAGTAGCACCTAACTGCACTCTAAGCATCTGAAGACGTATACTCCAGTCTACAAAAGCTCATGCTACCAGCTTCTTTCTCTCAGTTAGTCAAAGGTGCCACAAGATCCCTTTGCTGTCTCATTCATAGGGTGGTCCTAAGTCAGAGTCAATTTGACAGTCATGAACAAGAATAACAACAACAAAGGGGAGGCATAACAGTAAGGTGTGCAGAAAGTAGAGAAGACATTTTCTTTTCCTCTCTTATCATAGTAATACCCAAGATGCTCCACTGAAGCTGAATGGTAGGAGATTCAAAGCTGATAAAGGGAAGCACTTCTTCACACAGTAGAGAGGAGCTATGGAATTCCTAGTGTCACAAGATGTGATGGCTGCCAACTCTGACAGCTTTTTAAATAGGGTTAGATAAATTCCAGACTAAATGCAGACTAAGACTTGAAAGGGGAGATATGATGGAATGAGACAAAATCCTGAAGTGTAAAGATATATCATTAAATACCCGTTAGGATTGTCCGTGGCACTGTATTTTCCATTTCTATGTATGGTTGTAAAAGCTGACAATGAAGAAATCAATTTATTTGAGATGTGGTGCTGGTTCCGTTCTGAGAATACTGTGAACCGCTTAAAAAGACCAATGGATGGATCCTAGACCAGATCAGGTCTGAACTTTCCCTGGAAGCAAAGATGACTAAACTGAGGTTGTCATATTTTTGCCATAGCATGAGAATGTTATGGCAAACTTACTAAAAAGGCTATAATGCTTGGTGAAGTGGAGAGTAAGGAGCTGGCATGGTGTACGGGTTTGAGTGGTGGACTACGACACTGGAGATCAAGGTTTGATTCCTAGCTCGGCCATGAAACCCACTGACTTTGGGCAAGTCATACTCTCTCAGCCTCTGTGGCCTCTGAGGGAGAGAGCAGCCATCAGGAGAGAGATTGAGGACCACAGAGACCATTATGGGACTATATGAAGGAAGAGGGTGTTGTGCTTGCTACTGCCTTGGACCTCTGCCTCCCTCAGTAGTCTAGCTCTTTGCAGGACTGAAGCCCTGATTCAGCAGGCCCTACTCTTTACACTTGCACTTTATTCTTGCACTGGGTATAGAGGGCAAAGATTGGTCCTTTTGCTGGACAGAGACAAGGGTCTGTTGCCTGCATTACTTCCTTGGCCTCAGAGGGAGAAAGGGAGGCCAGCTCCATTGAAACCTAGATTAAGGAGAGCCCTCCCTCCAGTCCATCTGCCATGGTCCAGGCCTCAGGAGGAGAGAAGAACTACTGGACCTTATCCCCTTCTCCACTGCCATTCCCTTCTCCTTTTGTGTCATGTATTTTTAGATTGTAAGCCTGAGGGCAGGGAACCTTCTAATTAACCATTTGTAAGCCGCTCTGAGAGCCTTTGTGGCTGAAGAGTGGGGTATAAATACTCCAAAAAAACAAATAATTTCCAACATATGGCGGCCCTAAAGCAACTCTATCATGGGGTTTTCTTGGTAAGATTTGTTCAGAGGAAGTTTGCCATTGCCATCCTCTGAAGCTGAAAGTGTGTGACTTGCCCTTGGTCACAAAGTGGGTTTCCACGGCCAAGCTGAAATCCAGACCCTGGCCTCCAGGGTCATAACCCAATGCTCAAACCACTACTCCATGCTGGTTCTCCATGGGGGGCAATAAGACAAGTAAAGTGGAGGGCAAATAATAGGAAGGCCATATTCCAGATGGCTAGACTCAGAGAAACCGTGATCGACCATGAGTCTGCAGGAGATGAGAAAGATGGTTGAGGAGAGGGTAGCTTGGAGGTCCCTCATTCACAGGGTCTTCACTGGTCAAGGCAGAATCGAGGGCAGTTAACTACAAGAAGGTGGATTCATGGACACTAGGCTGTTAGCCAGGATAGCTGTGCACTGCATCCAGGGTCACAGGCAGTAGGGCCAGGGTGACCAGACGTCCTCCTTTTCCAGGCCACGTTCTCCATTTCAGCCTTCTGTCCAGGAGGAATTCCCAAATATCCTCCACTTTGAGCATAACTCAGAAGCATGAATTTACATTTCTAGGAGTGTTCTGAGCTTTTATTTTCCAAAAGGTCCTCCGCCCTTTTTCATCTTTTGTTCGGGCGTGTGTCCTCCACTGTTGCTCCAATGTCCTCCATTCCGCGGTGCCTGCCCCTCCTTGGCGGCGAGGACACCTGGTCATCCTGGCAAGGGCCTTCAGTGCCAGCTGCTGAGGAAAGGGAGGCGGGGGCTGCCACGGGGACAGCGCGCGTGACTCCAACCCAACGGGGCTCCGGAGGCGGGGAAGGGGGCGTGCTGCCTGAGGAGCGTCGAGGCACGCAGACCTGGCCGCCGCCGCCGACGACGACGACGACCGCCTCAGCGTGCCCCAGCGGCCTTCCCGGCCGTACCTGTCTCCGCCGCTCCCGCTGCTCTTCCTGGCGGAGGAACTCGGCGCGAGCCGCCGCCTTCCGTTCAGAACGACTCAAACTCCGACCCGCCGCCATCGTTTCGGGGGCTTCCGGGTACCAGCCGGCTTCAACCGCTTCCGCTTCCGGCCTCCCAGACCAGTAGCAGAGGCGCCTAGAGCGGCTCCCTCTCCTCCCTTTCCCATAGAAGCCTCCGCCCATCGGCACTTCCGGTCCACTGGTTCAACGGATCTCCTCCTCCTCCTCCTCTGTTTCCTAGCGTCTAGTTTAATGGCGTGCTCACCATAGAGCTGCACAAGGACAGAACGGCCACGCTACAGCCGCCCCTATGAGGCCCACAGAGAGCCATGGCCAGCGGCGGCTTCCTCCCCTCCAGGACCGTGGAAAGTGGACGGTCCAAGGCGCACCCGCCTCGGGCTCCTCGCGGGCTTTCAGGGACGCTGCACGATAGAGAGGGGGGGGGGGGAAGAAGCTCAGTAAGGGTGCATCTACACTGCAGAGGGAATGCAGTTCAACACCACTTTAACCGCGGCCGTGGCTCCATCCTACAGTGTCCGGGATTTGTAGTTTTGGGAGGCACTCTTTACCAGGGAAGGCTGAAGACCTTGTAAAACTACAAATCCAAGGACTCCATAGGATGGAGCTACAGCACTTAAAGTGGTGTCAAAATGCCTTATTTCTACAGTGCACCCTTTGTTCATAGAATCACAGAATTGGAAGAGACCAAAAGGGCCATCCAGTCTAACCCTATTCTGCCATGCAGGAACTCTCAATCAGAGCACCCCTGAGAGATGGCCATCCAGCCTCTGTTTAAAGACCTCTAAGGAATGAGGCTCCATCACTCTCCGACGGAGTGTGTTCCACTGTCGAACAGCTCTCACTATCAAGAAGTTCCTCCTAATGTTGAGGTGGAATCTCTTTTCCTGTAGCTTGCATTCGTTGTTCTGTGTCTATTCTCTGGAGCAGCAGAAAACAAGCTCGCTCCATCCTCACCATGACACCCCCTCAAATATTCAAACAGGGCTATCATGTCACCTCTTAACCTTCTCTTCTCCAGGCTAAACATACCCAGCTCCCTAATTCTCTCCTCATAAGGCATGATTTCCAGACTCTTCACCACTTTGGTTCCCCTCCTCTGCACGTGCTCCAGCTTCTCAACATCTTTTGAATTGTGGTACCCAGAACTGGACACAGTATTCCAGGTGAGGCCTGACCAAAGTAGAATAGAGTGGCACTATTACTTCCCTTGATCTAGACACTATATTTCTATTGATGCCTAGAATTGCATTGGCCTTTTTAGCTGCCGCATCACACTGTTGACTCATGTTCAACTTGTGGTCTACTAGGACTCCAAGATCCCTTTCACATGTAGTCTTGGTAAGCCAGGTGTCCCCCATCCTCTATGCATTTCATTTTTTCTGCCTAAGTGCAGTACCTTACATTTCTCTCTGTTGAAGTTCATTTTGTTAGTTTTGGCCCAACTTTGTTGTTGTTAACTGCCTTTGGGTCAACATCAACCCAAGGCGATCTTGTGGATGAGACATCTCCAAGACTCCCTGTCCTCCACTGCCCTGCTTTGTTTCTGCAAATTCATATCTGTGACCTCCCTGATAGAGTCCATCCATCTAGCATGCAGCCTTCCACTCTTTCTACTTCCCTCCACCTTTCCCAGCATTATTTTTTCCAATGAATCATGCATGCCTTCTCATGGCTTAATACAAACTAAGAAAGTTTGCTTAGCCATCTGTACTCAGATCAAAGAAGAGACAGCTAAACAACAACAGTTGATTGAAATCACCACTCTCAAGCAAATCTCTTCTACATTTAATGTTGCCAGAGTGAAAATTGCAGACGCCCTATACTTTTAACTGCTATGTAGAAAAAATAATTTTAGCCACTATGTATTTAAACATGTTACCTGGCTGTGTGACAAACAACACCTGCTGAAATTCCCTTTAAACAACAGTAAAACTATACAGGAAACATCTACAGTTTTCACTCTGGCAACCCTAAGTTGCTGATTGCTGTCATAAGTATCCAAAGAAACAGCAGCTCTACCAATCCCATTTGTGATATCAGACTGTCAAGGGATATCAGACTGTAAGGGGGGGGGAGGGTTTGGGGTTTGATTATATTGATTGTATTGGAATTTTAATATGCTGTTAGCCGCCCCGATTGTTCTGAGAGGGGCGGGGTATAAATAAAAATTATTATTATTATTATTAGACAAAGTCACCTGCATTCTTAGGACTGAAGACCTCTCCTGTTTTTGACCTAGATGTTTTGCACCTCAGCTGCCAAAATCCTTGACTCTAGAGCTTCTGGAAACTGATGCAAAATATAAGACCACCATATCTATGCTTGTCATAAATTTTTGCTACTGGTACTATGCCTTTACTTCCATAAGAATAAGAACTCTTTAGTCTGTCCAGCTACCAAGAGCTTTTGTCCTTTTCCCCTCTCCCTCACCAAATGTTAATTATCTAGGCCTTAGGCAGCCAGATGTCATGGAAAGGTATCAAACTTTTATTTTTGTTTATTATTGTTATATTTTTTAATTCGAGGGGGAAACTTGCTTGATTTTCTGCCTCTGCTACTGAGATCTGCCTTGAATACTAGACACCTTGACTCAGTCTTAAGGGGAGCATTTAGCTTACACCTAGACTATCCCAAGCTAATTTACTGCTCAAGACATAGAATTGGCTTGGGACAGTCTAGGTGTAAGCTAAATCCTGAAAAAGGAAAAGGAGTATTATCGAAAAATTTCCTCTGTTAACTTTGTCCTCCAACAGGAAAATAAACAGAGTTGTGAAGGCAGCAAGCAAAGAGCCACACAGCTTGCTTCCCATAATAAACTCATTACAAAGAAACATTCTGGAGATGTTACACTGCATTCAATTTACACTGGTAGTAGAGATAGTCCAGGAAAATTACTCCAGTGCCTTTGTAACATTAACTGTATACAATATTTTTGAAAATCATTTGTAAAGAAGAACCAACTAAATACTTGTTTTCAAGCCTGGACTGTATGCTTCCCATAGCACTGGACTGGCCCTTTTTGAAAAAAGGATATTAAACAAGATAGACTTTTGTTCTGATAACACAGGGCTTATTATCATTTGTTTTACTCAGTGGACTTTTAAAAATCAACAAATAGAAATTTTTGTAAAACAGAAGGTTAACTTTGCACAAGTGAAAATCCATGCCCAAAGCGGTACATCTTTTCTGTTCTCCCACCTGCAGCCTTCCAAAAATGTGGAGGTCTTGAGAAGACATAATGGGGAGCATAATCTTCCACTGATGACAGCGCTTCTCTTAGCAGAAAAAAAAAAACTGCTTAAGACTCCACCTGCAGTGCTTCAGATGCTTGGCCAACATTTGATAGTAATTAACAATCAATTGGCCAACAACTTCTTGATTATTCAAATGCCCAGCCATTTGGCTTAGAACTGAAACAACAACTGATTCTAGGAAAGAGCACTTACATTACAGCCACATATAAGCAAATCACGATAGAAAATGTGTGCCAGCTTCAGAGTATGTTTAAATCCTATTGTTTTCTTTTCAACATAAATTAAAGCATTAAAAATAAGACTTGTGTAAGGGTTTTAACTTTTTTAGGATACAATAGTTTCTGAATAATTCTGGATGTAGTAATAACAGAGTAACTCAAAATCATTAATACTGACATACCCTACACTGTATGTCAGTATTAGGGACTACAGGAAGGCAGAAATGGACTTTTACTTGAGTTGTGATCCGTTTGTGAAACATGTCACGAAGGTTAACAGCATTTACTCAGGAGTAAACGACAAACTTAAGTGGAGCTTGGTCCCAGATGTGTGCCTATAGACCAGGGGTAGGCAACCTTTTTGAGCTGGGGGCCGGGTTGCTGTCCCTCAGACAATTGGGGGGGCCAAAGCACTAATAAATAAACAAACAAATAATTTTTTTTTAAAAAAAGTTAAAAATTATTATTTTAAAAAAAACAATATGCATGCACATTCTCTCAGCCCCAGAAAAGCCATGACAAAGCCCCTGTGGAGATTTTGCCAAGAAAACCCCAAGAACAAGTAATAACAACAATAATCAATATCATCATGGCGGGCGGCGGCAGCAGGACCGGCCTGGGGCCAGTCCAAAGGCCTTGGGGGGCCGCATCCAGCCCCCGGGCCTTAGGTTGCCTACCCCTGTTATAGACAAAAGCTTACCAAACCTAGTTAAATGTTAAGGGTTAATTGACAAAACAACAGTATCTCATGAATACTTTAACAATCTAGGTTAAAGTCTTTAATAGTCCATGCTGTACCTTAATGAAAATGTATCAAATCCCAGTCTATAGCAGAAAAACTCTGGAAGAATATATGTGATTGTGGCCCTTCTTATACCTATGATGAAGAGCTGGACACATTCACAAAAACCCAGCTGCCCTTCCATGCAGTTTAAATAAGTCACTAAAGCTATAGCACTAGCAGCACAACATCTTGTGACTGCACACTAGTAGGGCAATGTTGTTGCAATGTTTGTTTGTTTTTAAAGTAAAAACAGGCTTTGTACACAAAAACCAGCACAGATTTCTTTTTAAAAACCTCAGGGCAGTAAGACCAAAGAAAAGTACATTTAAAAACAAAGTATATGGAAGTGTTGCCTGACATAACTGGGGATGCCAATACAATACCAGGCAGCAGGCAAAACTCAAGAAAAAAATATTCTATTATCAGGTACAAAGTATAGCACATTATTTGCTGGGCGATGCAGTACCAGAAATGGAAGTCAATCTTGGGGGAAGTCTTTGATTTTTGTCGCTGGAATCCTTTCTATTAGCCTCAGCTGGCATGCTCTGGCTGCAGCTGTTCTCTGACCTTAGTCTGCTCATAGTAGTCCAGACATTGGTAACTTCAATCTCCACATGGAGCTGCTCTTAAAGTTGATTTCGAAGCTGGAGTTGTTCAAATCAGGATTTTTAGAATGCTGTCTCTCACTATGTGAAATAGTCTTCCCTCTGATACTACACATATGCCAATAGTTCTTACTGTTTGATGAATGTGGAGACTTGCCTGTTTTTGCAAGCCTTCCTATTATAGTTACTTACTATAATGTTTTTTGAATTTATTGATATACAACTTTGAACTCTTCAGAGACAAGTAGTTTATAAATTTTAAAAGTAATCTGGTCTTCTTAAACAAATTGTTAACAATTGCACATATTTATTATGTCAGAACAGATTACTGAGAAGTTGCTAATCCAGAGAAGATGAACTATTCTTGCCTTTTCCCATCAGGCAAAGAAGATACATTGATTGCCTATAACAGCCAAGCCTAAGAGATTCAGGCAGCAACAGAAAACAAGTCTGCCAACCCAAGCCCAATTAGTAAGTTCATAAGGACCAGCCTCTTTAAAGATGTTTATTGGTCATATACAAAATAAAGAATGCTTCATATCAACAAACATACACTATATACATAAATAAATTAACAACACCTCCACTGGGGCTGTGGCAACAAATCCCCTACAGTTATCAGATATCTACAGATTGAAAAAGGACAATAATTTAGCAATAAATACTGATTAATTAATTGGGCTCTACTGATGTACAGGAAAGCCCCAGGACTTGACAATATGCAATTACACCCCTGGCACATAATTAATCTCTATCTAATCTCCAATTTATTAGCTTTGGAGACAGAGATTTTTTTTTTATTAAAATACTCCTTTCCCATTTAAGAAATAGTTTAAAGCAGCAAGTGAATTCATCTCAGTTAATAACTCGTAAGGACTACCCTCAGCAACTGCAGGGTGGGGAACAGGAGTAGTCATCAGTCCATATCATTAAGTGCTCTGAATATCGCATTTTCTCTTGTTGCTGTGTAATATTCCAGTTTGGCAAAGGGTGTAATACACACACAGCAAACTGCAGGTAAAGGCAAGGGCAAGAAGAGTTTGGTCTGGAACCATCTTGGGATCCCTATCCTTGTCCAAGACGGGCAGTAACATATTTTGATTGGGAAGGAGGAGACTATGCACTCAGCCACACTATGCCTCTCATTAGCTACAAATATCCAGAGTTTGTATGTATCAAATAAAGAGAGACAAAGAACAGATAAATTCTCACCACTTAGAAGAACCTGCCTGAAGATTACAGCTGGGCTGCTATGAGATCCACTTCCAGTCCTTCTACATGGGGAGAAGCAATATTCTCGCCACAGCCACCCACTGCTTTATCATAGGAGGCAGCAATATTATCAAAGAGGAAAAGAAAATTTCTGTGTATTAGCACTTTTTTTTAACTGACAAAATACAGCCTGAGACATCAAAAAGATTTCAGAAAAGAAGGCTTGTCAGTAAGTACTTTTATCTGTCAGTGGCAGAGAAGGCAAGGTGCTACTGGAGCTTACCTACGGTAAGCCACCATTATACAGGAATGCCAATTCTGTTCTTAGGTGGTGTCTTATGAAATACCATCCTGCCAAGTGCATGAAAGATAACAAGAAAGGAACACCACTGCCCCAAGGAATAAAAGAGATGTACTGCCATACCTACAGGGACCCTCATACATGCTTAGATATCCAACCAAGAACTCAGCCACCAAGCTTCCACCCATGCCCAAATATCAAATATCCCACTCCTAGCCTGCAGTCTCTCATTTTTCTCTCTTTCCTTCTAGAGAGAAATAACTGTTTCATAATCCAAGAGATCACTTTTACACAATTCACCACAACATAAAACAACCCCCTCCCCCTCCCGAGCCACAAGCCAGCCACATGTGGGCGGAATTATACTTCACGGATCTGCTCTACAGCCAAGTAGAAAGGAAAGCTCCCCACTGGCTGCATTAAACAAAATGCCCCATAATAAAAAAAGGAGAAATAAAAACACATCACCCTTCACAGCAGGAAAACCAAACAAACAATCACCTTGAAAACAAGAACCATAACACTCTGAATGCTATATACCAGAAAGAGAAATCAAGGGGAAGGGCTTGAGGGGGGCACCTGGGAGAGGAAGAACTCAGGAACACTAGAAAGAGACAGATTGAACATGAGAAAGGCGAGAAAGGTCTCCCTAGGTGTTGGAAGATTCACCATTTGAATTTCAGTCCTTCACACACTCTAGTATCAAAGGGTGTCCAAATACACATCCCACTGTATACAAGGATAAGCACCTGCCAACATCCTCCAAAGCATAGACACAGGTAGCTTTTCACTTCTTAGGCCCTAAGAAGGGCAAGGAGGCACAACAAGTCTGGAAGAAAAATAAAAGGAAGAATCTTGTCACCACTTCAAGATGTCTAATATATGGGTACTTCAGCATGGGATAGGATAGGAGGAACAGCTGGCAGGAAATGAATTGTCAGATGTACAAATGACAATTCTGTTAAAGATTGCAAAGGGGTACTGATGGTAACAAAAATACTAGTGTCAATGTGTTTGTATTATCATTAATATTGCTTTGTAAATGTTCATTGTAATAATTTAAATGCGACCCAGCTTTAATATTAATATTGCTGTCTGAAAGTTTTGTCATTTATTTCCAACAAAGTGTTCCTCCACCATCCCATGGTCCTCAAAACAGCCACATGTACATACAATGGACAACTCAGAACACCCTTTGATGCATCTGACAAATCTGATTCTAATCCACAGAATGCTACAAAAGTGTGTTAATCTTTCAGGTAACACAAGATTCTTTTGTTTTTGCTTAACGTAGCTAACCCTCTGGAAACTATAGGGTAGTGACTTTAACCAGAGATTCCTCATGCTATCTGAGATCTAGATGGAAAAGTAAACAACCCAGTAAGAGGAAGCAGCAATGGAAGCACAACCAACTCCAGGGAGCAGGAACAGCCAATTGAGAAATGTTGAGGATGACATCAATTGGCAAGACATCTTAAGAGCCACTGTGGTGTTGGACTAGGACTCTGGTTCAAATTCATGGAGACCCACTAAGTGACCTCAGGCAAGTCACACATTAATCAGAGGAACGCAATGGCAAACCTCCCTAAACAAATCTTGCTGAGAAAGCTCCACAATGTAAGTCAGAAATTACTTCAAGGCACACAACACAAAGATGACATGACTGTGATGGTATTAGATTCAATACAGCTAACCAGGGGTGCAAAACTGTTCACTGAAAAGAAATGTTACCCCAAAAGACAGCCCACCCACTAGCACATTATTATTCAACCTGCATCTGAATATCAAGGTATGGAACAAGCACCAGAGCTGGAAACATTAACAATGCTAATCGTTAAAGAATCTTAGTTCATTAAAACTAAACTATTATCAATGCATTGTTAATGTATTAGTTTTACTTTTTTAAGAAGTCACTTAAAATTATTAAAAACTGCCAAATATTGCACCCCATCAATAAAACTACTCCTCAAAAGTAAAATTAATTAACACAAATAGTGATGCACTTAAATCTACCACCACTGGCATCTAATAATGAAAATAATGACTTTTACCATCATTGTTGAATAATTTAAAGAATTAGAACTAACATATTCATTTTAAACAAATTATTTCCAACTCTGGGCATCATGCTGGTTGTCATGTTGCTTTCCATAGACTGAAATAAACAATAATGCAAATGGTGAACCACAACTTTTAGGCCAGACAGCTAAAATTTAAGAGTTTGTACTGAAAAATGAGACTAGTACTCCAGGCTGCAGAAGTGTCTTTCATGCAACTTCAAAACCTAGATATGACTAGGAGACCTAAAATAAAATTTCAGTCCCTGCTTCTCACTTGTCAATTTAGTCACTATAAAACCCAGGTTGTATGCTACTGTGTTACAGGTGTGCATAAATATTACTTATGCAGATTATAACTGTTTGGTTTTCACAGAATTTGGATTTCTTTGGCAGGACAAGGAAGTGGAAGGCAATGAAGGGAGGAAAAGATGCACAGCTTCAGGATGGAGGAAAAGATGCAGAGAGAGGTAGAGGAAAATGAAACAATAAAACAAAGTCTCTGACCTCAGCAGTCCTACATAAATCCCCATTGGTTTCTATGCCTTCTAAAACAGGAGTGACAGACAAACTCCTATAGCCTCCTCAGACCTTTACAGGCCAAAGTATGGCTGCAACACCCCAAAAGAAAAGGTAACATTCCTGGCTTGCCAATAACCATTCCTTTAAGCTGCAGTAGCAGCTACATACCCATTCCTTCTAAATCTGCAGTCCAGTATAGGGAGGTAACTCTTGACCAATTTTGTTCTCAATGAATAATTTTAGCAATTTTCTTCCCACTGCAAGTATGTCTTTGAAAATTGCAGCTTTTGAAGACTTCTCAGATTATGACTCATTCAGTGCAAAATCCATGTGTGGTATTTTTGTGCATAAAACATTTAACATTTCTGCATAGAAATTGTTATAGTTGGGGACTTATTCTAGACAAAATCCACATGTGGGTGGTTTGTTTTAATAAACAAAACTGCACTATTGCACAGTAACAGCATGTTCTGTTATTTTCTGTGCAGAAAATGCCAGATTTTTGCACAAAAAAGGTGCAAATATTGTGTGGAATAAGTCTTGAATTGCTAAGATTCTTGTCAATTTAGGATTCTCAGTCTGTCCATTTCAAGTATTTCACAGTTTCCCAATATTTGAGACACACATTTTTTGCTTATTTTGAAACCTTTCATAACATTTCCTTACTATTAAATAATGCGCAAAGTGTGTGGTTTTTTTTGGAAACTGCAATGAAAGTAACTGCTGTGTTCCTACCAATGCTTTTCCCTCGCTGCTGTTTGTCCTTTGCACATTTACCATCCACATGAGGAAAAAGAAAAGTATACAACATGCTATGTTAAAGGCTGTCTGGGATTGTTAAAAGAACTACTACTAGTAGAAGAGGGACCAGTCTGTCCATTTCAAGTGGTGAGTTTGCAGCAGCATAGAATTCTTTGAAGTGAGGTGACAGGGGTGAGGAAGCTCCAACAGACATCAGGGAAAGGACTTTAACAGCAAATTCTTATTTAAAGCTTTCTTCCTTCTTTGCCTGCAATTCACTTCAGGCACTGAAACGCTTGCAGTAGGTAGGCATCAGGAAGGTAACTCTGAGAGACTGATTTCCACCAAACTGAGGCTAATATCTTTTTGGTTAAAGTCACTGTATGCTGCCTGTGGATAGCTGCCACTGGATAGGGAATTTAGCCTTTCAGCATGCCCCAACCTGATATTTTTGCTATTAACACTTTAGGTTTTTATTTCCTCTATGAGACCCAGAATTTGTTATAACAAACTGAGGTTTTTTCAGAATCTGGAAAAGCTACCAGATGATATACTGCCCAGTTTCAGTGGTGCAACCATTCTAGGTCCTACTGGTAATATAATCACAGCTAAGATTCTGCTGTCTGCTAACAGTTGACTATGATTTTCTTGCACTTGTTATGTCAAGGGTTCAGAATTTTTTTTCTGTAAATTCCTCAGGGCTCCCCAGCCATCACTAGTTATGTACACTCTGAAAGGCAAAGTTTTCTAAGCAAAGTCTCAGGTATTAAATGACTACCTAGAGTGACTTTCTAACAAATATTCCCTGCCAAGATCACAAGAAATGCCTTTTCATAGCAAGAACAGCATCTCCTCTCCACAGACCAACCACTTTTGTATAGCAATACAGAAGGCAGGACAATTATCTTCCTTTTGTGCTAAAAGAAGCTGCTGAGTGGCTCCTAAAGCCTGTCATAGCTGTAAATGGAAACCTAGAGATTAGGCTTCCAATATGACTTCCTAAGCATCTATAACATAAACAATGCAGCTGAACTTTCTTGGGCCATACTGACCACCCCCATACTTGTTAGCCCTTAAAGAATTTCCAGCTAGGTTTCCCAAGTACTTCCCAGCAACTTTACCAATAGAAAATAATAACCAAAGGATGAGAACAGTAAAAGAATCTTACCAGAAAATTGAAGCTACACAGATTCTACTATAGTCCAAACCTGGGAAATGCTGATTCTGTTTACCTATTTGTAAGACATGCTGTCAGCTTCACTCATTCCTTCACATTCTTGTGTAATTAGTAGTTGTCTTCTCAGCCCCCCTTTTGCTGCAACTTTATCTTTAGAGACACCCAGGACCAGCAGGAAATTAAACTCTGGGGGCTGGGATACAAGTGAAAAAGAAGAATGGAATATTATCCACCCATTACTATTAAACAAATTTTGGTAATACCATAGAAAAGAGCCAATCTTCCTCAAACTTCAGGAGCTAAGAAGTGATGCCTTTAGACGTGAGTAAACTTCTAACAAGACAGAAGATCTACTGTGAAATGCTTAAGGAAACCCTGCACTCAGCCCAGGGGAAGCAAAAAAGAATGCTCACAGGACACCCACACCGCAAAGATGGCCATTGGCACCATCACATCACAGCGCCACACAAGACCTCAGAGCACAGACAAGTAAACACAACAGAAGCACAAAAGAAGCGCGTGAGGAGTTCAAGAATAAGTCACTTTTGGTACAATTGCAAAAAGATATCAAACAGGACTAGCCTTTTTTTTTCTTCTTTATGTTATTTATAAATAAAAGTCTGATAACTCTTTATAAAAACCAACCTCAGAGCCACAAATATGTAGCGAGAAACTTTTAAAATTTGCTTTTTTTCCTTTTTTCCCTTTTTTTTTCTTCTTTTTTTTGAGCTAGCAAAGTCTCCAAGAATATGACTACCAGATATTCTCACCTTTTCAGGTTAAAAAGGAGACTGTTAAATATAAGTTCTTTATCCAATTTCAGTTTTGAAACTTAGATCATTTAATAATTCCTTAAAATGAATGTTTATCTCATAAATAAAGGGCTATTTAAACCACATAAACTGGTTGTGTAAACCATCACACTAGAGACACTTGATACTCTCCAAACACAGGAAACAACTAGTGATTTTGGTCTTGTTCAGTGCAACACATTAGGCACAAAACTGGCCTGTAGTCACCATGGTACAACCTGCCTTCTTCCAGATAGGAGGTTGCAACGGTGCCCATTCCTGGCTCCTTTCCCTTCTCTGCAGCAGAGACACCAGGAAACTGCAGTTTTCCCCTTCCCTCACTCTTCAGGAAAAGTCCTAAGGAATCCCACCTTTAAACATAAAAGGCGCAACTAGATGTTAATATAAAAATGGTTACACAAACTACCCCCATTATAGCCACTGATATCAAGCAATTTACAAGCAGCAGACTGGACAGCTGACACACAACCCTGGAAGAATGGTATCAAGTCAACACTGACAGCAGGTCTTCCGCCTTTCTACGACCTCTACCCTCCCCATTTTGGGTCATTCCTCCCCAAGAATTTATTCCATGCTGCTGGTATTCTCTTTGGCTAGAGTAATGAGGTCCTTCAGTCTCTTCCCAGAATACCCCTGGGCGGAAGGTTCTGCTCATACAGAAGGATTGCATTACCATCAGTCACACCAATCAGAACAAAGCTAAAAACAAAGGGACTGCAGTGACAAACAGGCCAGCATGTGCCTGTGTGGGCTAGGCCGTCTGGGAGAGGGTTGTGCTTTGGGGATTCCGGATGAGCTTTGTGCCTAACTGCCCTGCACACACAAGCCCAGGCAGTACTCGTTTCACTAAGACCGGGCGTCCGTTTTAGATTTCACTATCGTGATGACGCTGGTAGTGGCAACCTTGCCAGGCACAAGTGGCCCCATGCTGGAAGCAAGTGGGCCCCGGGCTGGGGTTACTGGGCTCCGGGCCACGGTCCGGGCGAAGTTCTGCAGTGCCTCGTACTTGGAGCGCAGCGCATCAAGTTCCATTTTCATGCTGGCATTCTCTGAGGCCAGCTTCTCCACCTCCTGCTGAAGTTCTGCTTTCTGCTTCTCCAGCTCTTCCTTCTGGGTCACCCTCTTGACCCGGCAGCTAGCAGCGTAGCCCCGGTTCTTCAGGGTCCGCCGCCGTTGCTTGAGCTGGATTATCTCCTCCTTTGACAAGCCCCGCAAATGCTGATTCAGCTCCCGCACAGACATGGTCACCAGCTCTTCATCTGTCAAGCTGGTCCCATTCTCACCTGGCTCCCGCTTCACCTGTGGGGGACATGGAGGAAGACATGCATCACAGAAGGTCTGGAAGGGTGCACATACAGCTAAGTCTTAGTTTTGCCCCATTACCTTCAAGGCTTTGTTTCCTTTGTTGGGGGTCGTCATAACACGCAAGCCTTCACAATCAGATTCTGCAAGAAAGAGAACAGTAAGAGGTTACCAAACTCAAATTCCAGAGCATTCATTCACAGACACCTACTTATCTGGCCCAGAAGCAAGTCAGGGAAAGTGGGCAAGGCTCCCCTCTGCAACGGTTCCCCACGTGCTAGGCACAGCAACGGACCAAGCTCAAGGACTTACAAGATCTCCTGAACACCTCTAGCCCTGCCAGCCCCACACCACTGTATTAAACTTCAAGGCAAATGGCAGAGGAGGAGGGGGATTAGAAAACTGGGTGGAGTCAGAGTAGGATGAAACCACATTTAAAAATAGCCTGGCAGCCAGGGTTCTGAACGGCTGTACTGAGCCAGTCATGCTGACTCAGCATGCTTCCAGCCTTGCTCACAGTTCACACCTCTATAGTATTATCAAGCAAGAGAGTTGCAGTCTGAGTGGTTTGCAAGGGCATCAGCATACTCCCTTTACTTTACATTAAGGGGTTCAAAATTACATGGCCAATCAGGCACCCCACAGAAGAGAAAGAAGTGTGTGGGAGCACTTTTCAAAATGATCCTTTTAACAGAATCTGGTACATATGAACTGAGCCATCCTGTCTGAAGTATTCCTTTATCTGGGAAACTGAACAGCAAGACAAGGAGTTGGGAGCAAGTGGAAATGATGGGGAACACCTGATTAGCAGTCACAGCACCATTTTTGCTGTATTTTTTGAACAATCCTTTTCTTTGAAGAACATTTACTACTCATGTTAGTAGGAGTGGTAGTCGATGGGAAAATACACAATCAGCTGAGAAACCAAAAGATGCCTTGGTGGGTTTCCAGTAGTCAGGAAGACTAAGTATTACTTTTGATTATTTTTCTGTCCAAGTATTCTAACCCATTCCACTCACCAGCACCTTACCAGCAAAACAGTAGAATTTAAAAAGGGCTATAAAAATCAAGCACACTTATGCAAAGTCCGTTAACTTGTAGTCAGTCTTGACACATTGTTCTAAACTTCCAGAACATATGTTATAGTAGGGTAATTTGTACTGTGTTTTTTAATGTAGTCTAAGGTTCTCACATTTCCAACAACTGCAATTTCAGAAATAAGCTTGAAAAGCATAATTAAGGTTTTTACTTAACTCAGGAATCATAAGACATATTAAAGAACACACCCTGTAACACTCACATTTCATTATTTTAGTACTCACTGTGTAAAGGGGAGGGCATTGAGCATGACAATACCAAAATCCACAAGGTGCATAACACCTCTGAGACTGGCTAGCAAGTCTTCACTGCAATTTACAAAGAATAACCTTTGTTAATGGACTTTCATTAACATTCATGAAACCTCTTCTCCCATTTTCAAATCTGAAGGCAAAGTAGCTTCCCCAAAAGGCCTCCCACTGAGACAAATCTTGTTATGTAATACAATAAAGAAAAGAAAGCTGAACACTTACTACCTTCTTCCCAAGATTTAACCTGAAACTACCTGCAAGAATAGCAACTCTTCTGCAGAAGACGTCAGATCCTTTCAGTAGAATTGTACCCCATCCCAAACACATACACACACACTATATTACACTAGACTAGGCATTAGAAAGTACTCTACCTTTGACTATTCCTCTGGAACAACTCAGAAGCCACAGCTATTCCTTAAGCAAGAAGAAAATTGGCTGCAGTGGTCAATACTGCCTTGCGGATAGAAGAATCACTATGTATATCCAGACCAGGACGTTTTTTACATCCACCTCCCACCCAAGCACATCATCAGCACTTACATGGTATAAAAAATGCTTCTTCCCCACAGCCCATGTTCTTGTTTGTTAAATGTATAAAACATCAGCTCACATTTATAGCACAGAATTAAGACAAGCTAGTGTCAGCAAAAGCCAAGAAAACAGTCCCCCAGCAGCACCCCCAGAAGGGATGGCTTCAGCGCTTTCCAAGAGCGCTAACAGGGCAGCAAAAACTCACATATTCCTAGAGCACAGAAAATTGCTGACAAAGAAAGTGCACATGCCCAAAGGACACGGCTGTGGTCACTTGATTAAAGGCTTACCCTTCTCTAACACAGTGGATCACATTTGCCTCACTGAAAGGCCCCCAAACACCTTAGTCTTGTCTTTGGAATGAACAAGCAAGTTCCAGACAATGACTAATCTTCAAATAAAACCTTCTTTGCTAGCAAGCAATGCACATTCACAAATCTGATTGCACGCTCTACTGGACCAAGTCAGCATTCTTAATAGTAGGTCAGAAAAAATTACCTTTGTTGTTAATGAGGATTCTGATTCAAGCTAGGTCAGATTGACTGACAGCACCACAACCATACTTCTTGAACTAATATCACTCAAAGAGATGGTCAATGAACCAGCTGTGGGTAGAGGAGTAGAGGGATTTTTACTTTGTAAGAATTTATATTAATGTATTAACCTTTGGAGGAAAACAATGGACAATATAAGAACTTCACTGGCCACTGAGAAAGCCCACAAGTTGAAATGCAACTGTTCTCTGTATGAATGAAGACCTTTGACTGATTTATGCCTTATGGACCTTCACCCTTATTGCTATTTGTAAACTGGACACTGTGGGCTTTAAAAAAAATTGAATAACTTACTACTTAATAGATGTAGTATCTCTTTTAATATTTGTTATGAACACAGTTATATCTTATATCATTATATCATTCTCTTTTGTTATTGTCCATGAACCAGTGTCAATCCACAAGCCATTGGCTGTTGGTCTACATAAAGCTTCAAGGAAAGAAAGAAAAGAGCTGTTGTCAATGGCATAATTATGGCACTAGTCCTTGGCACATTAGAGGGCTGGAGGACATGCCTGTTTCCCACATCAGATACCCTGAGAACCAGTGACCTACTGTAAACAAAAACCCTAACAGGATAAAGGCCTCTCTCTGATATCATAGTAATGTTGAAAACTGATGTTCTTTCGAAACTGGTTCAAATGAATGCTGGCACATGCACAAGCATCCACCTAAATATCCAAGACAAGAGTATTAAGCACAACACTGAAAGTCACTCATTCACTGAATAATCAGTCATATTACTGATGCTATAGTCTAGACTGCAGGGGTGGCAAACTGTTCCCTTTAAGGGCTCCCAGAAGCCTCAGCCATGTTGGCCAATAGTCTGGGATTCTGGGAGCTGAAGTCCCTCGGCCCTTAAAGGGGACAGTTTGCCTACTCCTGGTAGAGTCAAGCCTTCCCTTCCCATCAGAGAAAATGTTAGGTACCATTATCTGTGGTCATGTAAAAAGAGATCTGAGAGTTTCTAAAGAATAGAAACTGCATAACCAAAACTCCCTCTTATATCTATGAATCCAGCACAGAGTACTTAAGTTTCACAATGACAAGTACAAATAATGTTCAAGCAAAATCCCAAGGGAAAAAAGCTACTTTGCAGCAGAGTACACATGTTTAGTGATTTGCCAACTTAGCAAGACAGAATAGAGTGGTCTCACTCTATCTGATAGAGTGAGACCAGGACTTTATTATCTGTCTAGATAAGTCTTTGGAATAGAGTTGCTAATTAACATCTGGAAAGAGGGCAGGATGGGTGCTGGCTAGAAAGAATCTTAGCTGCTCACAGCTCTCTCCCACTGTAATAGAAATGACTGTTATAAGGAAACAATGGGACATACTCATTAAAACCCAGTAGCTCTGCTAAGTCAGAGTAAGAAGATCAGCATATAAGGCTTAAGAATCCTGTGATATTTCAACAAAAGAAATATAGTATAGTTTGCACCCAGGGCAAGCACAACTTTCATTACTACAAAGACTCTTTTTTTTAACAGAGGGCACTCAAAATGTAATAAAGCCTACCAAAACTTTATATTTCATAAATTAGGATAGCATCAGGCTCTTTAACAGCCCTGACCAACTGGCCAAAGCAGCAAGGCTTATTAATGCCCTGCAAAAAGGACTGCCAGAGAGAACTGGCATCCAGACAGAGACAAACTTGGTTTAATTCCCCAGACTGCTGATTTCTCAGCTTTTTGACAGCTTCCCGAAGAAAGATCACACTGGAAAGCGCCAAGTGCAATGGCTGCAGAGGGGGGGAAAGTGCAGCCTCAACACATTTTGCCAAGACTCAAAAGGCCTGCACTCAGCACAAGTACCGCCAATTCCTCGCTCACAACAAAGCTGACAGCAGAGTGCATGATTCAACACAGGCCCCATTCTCAACATTCCTTGTTCACAGAGCTGTGCCATCAAACTAGTGTAAACATGGTGACGTCACCCATTCCAGCAGTAAAGACAGCGCCATCACCAGAGGCCCAGCTGTAAGGGATGAGAAAGATGACAGTATGATGGGAACTGGGCACTGGATGGCAGCCTGCAGTGGGAGGCTTTCCAACAGGTGTAATACAAAGAGCCATTCCAACACAATTCTGTATCTGTTGGCAAGTACACCGATTGCCTGTTTTCAGACTATCATGTGTTTACAGGAAGTTATCTAATTCAGTTTCCCAGTTATCCTTCTAAAATATACTGATCCCTTTGTTAACAGTTTTTAACTTGGTAAAGGAACTTGAACCCAAAGATTACTTATAAGACTTTCAGAAGTATACGGTCACCAGAGAATCCTCCCTCCTCAAAGAAGACTTGACTCCTCAATATACCTTCAACACTGTTCTTGCGGTGGGCATGCCTCTTACTCAGCAGAACTGAGGGGACATGGACTTGAATCACTTCTTCCTACATTCCCTTAACAGGTGCCAGTCTCACATGGTTACTTAACATAGCTGAGAAGCTAAGCATGCATGCAACCAAAACGAAATGGAACTTCTTTCATCTCTCCCTATCACTAAGGGAATTCCTGCTTCAAGAATGAATACATTTATTTTGCTTCCCATTTATCACAAACCCCTTATCTAAATATCCTGTGGAGAAAATATTGTCCACACTGCATATCACAAATACTAAAATGAGAAGAAAAACATTTTCACACATTATCAGTTTCTCAAAATGAAACCTGGACAAAAAATGCAGTGCACAAGGTATACACCTCTACTGTGAGAACACAATCCTGGTTTCGACACTGCAGAAATAAAGCAGTTTGAGACACCACTTTAGCTGCAATTACTCTATTCTGTGGAATCTTGGGATCTGTAGTTTAGTGAAGTATTCAGCCTGGTTTGTCAGAGACTTGGTGTCTCACCAAACTACAAATGCCAGGATTCCACAGGGTAGAGTAATTGCAGTCAAAGTGGTGTCAAACTGCTTTATTTCTGCACTGTGGCTACGCCCAATGTCGAAGACAAGGTTGGTTCTCGTTTTTTAAACCATCTACTTCCCAATTATCTTGGCTCTATTCATCACTGTTCTATGATGGGCCCTATATTAGAAACACTCCTTTTTCTAGAAAGGAAAGCAACGTGTACGATTGACACAATACCCTTTGAGCTGTTATAGAGGCATCAAGGGTTGCATATTCGACAAAGAAAGGGGTTTAAACTAAGCAGCTTTCCAGATCCTTCCTATATTATCATTTTACAATCATGGGTTAGTGCAGATCTTAGTCAGAAGAATATTACACCAAGATGGCTAGTTGTTTTTACCCAACAAACGTCCCATCCGAACACAACTGGAGCATCTACCACAGATTGATTACACTGTCCATCCCCCATTAACTAAGCCACTATCCAACTGGCAGAGGACAGGTTGCCCTCCAGAGCCGTGGCTGTAGATGACAACATGCTCTAGCTAGATTCGCTGTGGGGAACTTCCCACCAGGGACTTAGTAGAGGACAACATGCACTTGTTGCACATACGTGCTCCATTGTACAAATCAGCAGAGCTTGTACAGACGCACAGAAGAAAGCTGCATCTCTATGCCCTCCCTCCCATTCCACTGTGACAAAATGCCAGCCTCCTTCACAGAGCCCTTGAGAATAGTGTGCCTGTCTGACAGCAGAGACAGAAACAGAAGGAATAATTTCCATAAAGCCATAAATCGCTTTCAGGACCAACCATTTTCCTAAGACAGTCAAAGCAGAAAAACCAAGACAAGAAGGAACTCAAACTGCCTGGGCCAAAACATCCACGGTCATCGAAGGACCCGCAAGTTCTCAGAAAAGGATCTCTTGCAAAAAGTTCTGTCCAGTATCCCTTCTCCCTCTCCTTCCCCCATTTGTCATTCTCTCACACACTCATGTTTCCTCACACACTGCACATGGATATGCACTGTAAGTGCATATACCTGGAGTACTACAACTGTCCCAAAAACACTGTAAGTGCATATACCTGGAGTACTACAACTGTCCCAAAACACTTCTTGTTATTGTGTGCCCTCAAGTTATTTCTGACCTATGGCAACCCTAAGGCAAACTTATCATTTTCTTGGGAAGCTTCTTCAAAGGGGGAGTTGCCATGGCCATCCTCATCCTCTGAGGCTGAGAGTGTGTGAGTTGCCTAGGGTCACCCAGTGGGTTTCCATGGCCAAGCAGGCATTCGAACCCTGGTCCCCAGTGTCCTAGTCCAATGCTCAAACCACTACACCATGCTGTTGTTGTTGTTAGCTGCTTTTAAGTTGATCTTGACTCATGGAGACCCTGCGAATGAGACGTCTCTAACCCCCCTATCATCTACCTCCCTGATCAGGTTCTGCAGGCTTAGGCCCATGGTCTCCCTGACTGAGTCTTATCCATGTGGTCTTCCTCTCTTTCGACTTCCCTCCACGCTCGCCCTCCCCAGCACACTAAATGCTGACAAAAACAATGCTGAGGATTGCACAGGATCTTGGGTGATTCTCTTTTCCAGCTGAACTTGCACTCTCCTCTGCCTTACCATCTTGCAAGAAGATGAATCAGCAGGTCAGGTCTCTCTCCCCACCCCCTACATTCGAACCCTGGTCTCCCAGGGTCCTAGTCCAATGCTCAAACCACTACACCACACTGTTGTTGTTACTGTTAGCTGCTTTTGAGTGGACTCATGGCTGTGAATGAGCTGTCCAACCCTCTGGCTGGGTCCCACCACCCCACTCACCCACCCCTTTTTGTGCAGCACATACCTAGCAGTGACCTCATGTTGATGAGTCAGCAATGTCAGCTCACCATCCAGGAGGCTTCCAGCCAGGAGATTGCAATGGGGAGACCAAGACCCCCCTCTTTCAATCCCTTTGCATCCCCCCCTACACACACACACACTTCCTGAACCCCACCCTACAAAGACACACACACTCTCCTCTTACTGCCTACCCAGACACCTGATGAGTCAGCACCACCAGCCCTTTAACACTGGCAGACATGGCTGCACATCCCTCAAGAGAAAGAAAGAAAGAAAGACAGAGAGAGAAAGAGAAGGGTGCACCTTCTCTTCCCACGGTAAAGGAAGGAGGGTGCACCTGTTCTAAAATAAATAAATAAAAGACCCCAAGGATCCGGGGAATGGGGAGGAAGGAGGGGAGGGATGGCGCAACTATTTTTGCGTCCCCAAGGAAACTCAACAACAATACAGATGCAGGAACAACCAGAGTGGTTGTGGTGGTGGCAGCGGTGGCATGTTTCTTGTGAGGAAAGGAGGGCAGCTACCCACGCAAGGAAAAGGAAGGAAAGGGAAGAGAGAGAAAGAGAGGGAAGGAGGGAGGGAAACAAGGAGGGAAAGAAGGAGGGAAAGGAAGCCCACCCACCTGTCACCCACAGAAAATGAAGCCAGGTGGCAGAGGTGGCAGCAGAAGCAAAGGGAAAATGATGATGATGATGATGATGATGATAACAATATATTGATGATGGTAATGGCAGAATGAGGTTAGACTGGATGGTCCTTGTGATCTGTTCCTACTCTTCTATGATGATGAAAATAATGATAACGATAATAACAATAATAAAAAATAATGATGAGGGTGATGGCAGAATGAAGTTGGACTGAATGACCCTTGTGCTGTGTTCCTACTCTTCTATGATTCTATGATGAAGAACATAATAATAATAATAATAATAATAATGGTGACAGCAGAATGAAGTTGGATTGCATGGCCCTTGTGCTGTGTTCCTACTCTTCTACAATTCTATGATGAAGAACATAATAATAATAACAATTATTTTATTATTATTGTTAAAATAATAACATTTATTTTACAATTATTATTATTATTATTATTATAGTGATGATGATGGCAGAATGAGGCTGGACTGGTCTGGATAGCCCTTGTGGTCCCTTCTAACTGTATGATTTTATGATTGTATGATGATGATGATAATGATAATGATAATAATAATAATAAATAGTGACGATGGGGATGGCAGAATGAGGTTGGACTGGATGGCCCTGGTGGTCTCTTCCTACTCTTCTATGACTCTGTCTATGTTGATGATGATGATGGTAATGACGGGAGCAAGAGGAATAGGAAGGGCATCTGGGCGAGAGAGAGGGAAGGAGGGAGCCGGCTCCCCTGGAGACCCCCCTGGCCCTCTCTCCCCGCATCCACACCAGGAAAGCCCCGGGAGGGGAAGGGGGGAACCGAGGAGGAAGAAAAGGAGGGAAGGAAGGAGGGAGGGAGGGGAAGAAAGGGCCAGAGAGCGAGCGAGCGAGCGACCGAGGCCCAGGGCGCTCCTCCTCCTCCTCCTCCTCCTCCTCCCCAGATAAACAAACACCGAGAGCGACGGAGGAGAGGCACCTCCACGGAACCCCACACTCCCCCGCCAGGAATAATAATAATAATAATAATAATAATAATAATAATAATAATAATAATAATAATAATACACAATACATACTAGCCCCCCCTCCCTCCTTCCCTTCCCTTCCCTTCCCTTCCCGCCCCACAGTCTTCCTCCTGAGGGTGGTCCCCCATTGAGGCCCGCGACCGACCGAGCGACCGACTGTGCTCACCCTCCGCTCGGTGCCGCCGGGGGAGGGCCGGGGCCGGGAGGAGAGGAGAGGAGAGGTATGGAGAGGAGAAGAGAGGAGAGGAGAGGCCGCCGCGAAGCTGAGAGGAAGAGGAGGAGGAGGAGGCACCGAGAGAGTCCGGGCTCCGCCGCCGCCGCCGCCGCCGCTCCTCACGGACGCGTCACGTGATGTTTGGGTCACGTGCCTCCTCCATTCATGAAGCCGTCCGGCGCGGCCGCCCAGAGCCTTAAAGGGGAGGCGCTCCGAGAGGAAACAGGTGGGACACCCCCCTCACACACACAAGCATAGGTAGGTAGGGCTTGGTTGTTGTTGTTTCTTCAAGACTTATGTCATGTCTTTTTGCAAGATTTGTTCGGGGGGGTTGTTTGCCATTGCCTGAGGCTGAGAGAGTGTGACTCGCCCAAAGTCACCCAGTGGGTTTTTATGCTCCATTGGGGATTAACAACCCTGGTCTCCAGAGCTGCAGTCCAGCACTGAAACCATCACGACACCATGGCTCTTGTCTTAGGTTTGTATAGTAGGCAGGATCCTGTTGTTGTTGTGTGCCTTCACGTCGTTTCCGTCCCCTGAGGCTGAGAGAGTGTGACTTACCCTAGGACACCCAGTGGGTTTCCATGGCCGAGCTGGGAATTGAACTCTGGTCTCCAGAATCAGAGTCCAACACTCAAACCTGAACACCACGCTGGCTCTTAGGTATGTATGGTAGGTAGTGTGTTGGTGTTGTGTGCCTTCAAGTCGTTTCCGACTTATGGCAACCCTGTCCTGGGGTTTTCTTGGCAAGTTTCTTTAGAGGAGGTTTACCACTACAATGAGGCTGAGAGAGTGTGGCTTGCCCTAGGACACCCAGTGGGTTTCCATGGCCAAGCTGGGCTCTCTCTCTCTCACACACACACACACACACACACACACTGGGGGGAGGTACATAAAGATGGTGTGTATGTGTGTGGGGGTTTGTGTGAAAGACGACAAGGTAGGAGTTGGCAGGAAACAAGTGGAAGAGGAAGACCCAAGCTGGGGCTTTTCTCTTCTTCCCAGCCTGACCTGTGGGCTCCCCTTTGTGAGGCTCACCTGCTCCAGCCTTTTGCATACAAATTCCAGACCTTGTTGGCTTTTGAGGGATTATTTATTTATTTATACTGAATATTTATGCCCCACTCTTCTGCCACAGAGCACCTTACGAATTGTTAATTTTAACACACCAAGACATTGTACTGTATTCCCCATCACAATGATACTTGCAGCATGTATTTTGTGCACTTTGATTGGCCAATAAAGATATCGCTGTTTTGTGGATTTTGGATCTTATTGTACTTTGCTACGTGGCTAACACAGCTGCTCCTGGATATCTTTTCACAAAAAAAGCAGAGAGAAAGATACCATTGTATTCTCTGTCACCATGTACAGCTGGAAAGAGATCTTGTAGCACATTTGAGACCAACTGAAAGAAACAAGTTGGTTGCGTGAGCTTTTATAGACTTGAGCCTACTTCCTCAGATGCATTTGGAGCCAAATGCATCTGAAGAAGTAGGTTCACATCTACGAAAGCTCATGCTGCCAACTTGTTCCTTTGCATACTGATTTAACAGACTAACACAGCTATATCTTATTGAAACCTGCCATCATGTACAGATGTGAGAGCTCAACAGTGAAGAAGACAGATAGGAGGAAAATCCATTTATTTGAGATTTGGTGCTGGAGAAGAGTGCTGAGGAAACCTTGGACGGCCAAAATGTCAAACAACTGGGTCCTTGAACAGATCAAGCCTGAAATACTCCTAGAAGCCAAGATGATTAAATCTAGGCTGTTGCACTTTGGCCACATCATGAGAAAAAAATAATCATTAGAAAAGACAGTGATACTAGGAAAGGCAGAGGGCAGGAGAAAAAGAGAAAGACCACATGGGTCTGGGTTTGCAGGACCTGAGCAGAATGAATCATAGAATCATAGAGTTGGAAGAGACCACAAGGGCCATC